>LR738711.1:805105153-805193782 GCA_902687465.1 Secale cereale
AAAAAAAAAAAAAAAAAAAAACAGTACGCTAGTTTTTTGTTGGGCTAGCTTGCACTCAATAGGATCCGTCGTTTTCTCCTTAGCCATTTGATTCCATGGATTTCTCAATGATTGATATGAATTTGCGTGTAAGCTAGCATTTTCAGCATGTTCATGAGTCACAACAGATTAACAGTACTACAGCTCTACAGATCTTCAGCACCTTCTCCTCTGTACATAGGTCAATTAAGATCGTTTGGGGATCTCACATTATGCGAGTATGTGTCTTCATTTTCCGTCCAACCTTTTGAATCTGGAGCAAATTGTTCTGAATCTATTCTTTAAGCTGAAAAGGGTTTACAATCATACTGGGGCCAAAATCTAGTTTTTTTAACTGATTAGCTCGGAAATGACACATATGAGTCTGACACGGTGTCGATATGGCATGCATGCATGTCAAATTCTGATAGTTAAGTCACATCTTTTTTGAAAGCTTGTTAAGTCACATCTTTATCATTGTTCACTAGTTAACTGATTTGTTTTGGCAATTCGTTGTTTTTGCTCAAGTATAACTGTACATTGATATGACAAATTGAAATTAGTGCCTCTACAGAACTTGCGATGGAAACGGCCGGACATAACAAGTTACGGTATCCATACATGTCTACAGTCCATATGTAGCAGTATTATGTGCATATATAGTATACTATGTTGTGCCGCAAAAAAAGATACACATATGTTAGTATATAATATGATTGTCTTCAGTTTAATTTTTTTTTCTGGAGCATATCATAAGAAGACTTCATTTCCCAGTAGAGCTAAAACGTTAACCAATTTTTTTTTTTGCGAATGACGATAGAGGATTTTCGTCCATGCATGCAATGATTTTCATGGATGGGCCAAAGAAATTTAAACACGGAAAAATGACTTCAAATATAGGCACTCTCCTGCATGGCTCAATTTAAATAAGAACTTGGCGTGCAAATAGGTGAACATGTTCTTTTCTTATTCAAATACATGCAGACCATTTTTTTCTTAAATACTCCCTCCGTTTCCAAATATTTGTCTTTATAGCATTTCAAATGGACTACAACATACGGATGTATGTAGACATATTTTAGAGTGTAGATTCACTCGTTTTGCTTCGTATGTAGTCATTTGTTGAAATCTCTAAAAGACAAATATTTAGGAACGGAGGGAGTACAATACAATTGCAATGCTCACATGCATGCACCCTATTAACGCAAACATGCATGCATACCCTACTCGTAGAGTATCTTTAAAATGCTATGTTAGCCTAATATCTTGAGATTGACGAAATCATCATAGACGTTTCGTAGCCAACAAGAACGCATCCTCTCACCGAATTAACATAGAGGCATGTCAAGTCTAAGACTTTTACTATACTCTTATAAGTTAGTTCCGCCACAAGGAATCTATACGCTCAGTACGCGATATGTACAGACTTATTGCTGGACCAAGTATAGTTCTTTTCCGGTGCCGGTAGCGGTCAGGTAATGCACGCACGCACGCATGCCCTAATTTTCTTTTGTCTGTTTTTAGTTGCACTTCCTTCAATCTGTTATGTTTGCCCAACATACATGTGTTGTCAGTTGTCAGAATCTCACAGTAGCGTCTTGGCATGCATGCTGATAATGTCATGTACCGCCGTGCTGGCTCTTTCATCATGTCAATGACTAGGCAGCTAGCTAATGTACAAACCTGTAGTAGGAAGGGCCTTTCCTTGGCGTGCAGGGTTTGCTTTCAGCTCGCTCGTAAGTCGTGACCGTACGTACTACTCCCTCCGTCTCAAAATTCTTGTCTTACATTTGTCCAAATTCGAATGAATCTAGTTACACTTTATTGTTAAATACATCCGTATCTAAAAAAATTTAAGACAAGAATTTTGGGACGGAGAGAGTACTTCCAGTTGAGCTCCAACCAAAGCCGGTAAAGCGGCTAGGCTACTAGGAACGCCCGGTGGCGTTAGAATAGCTACAAACCATCACTTCTCCGTTCCGATCCGGGACCGATCGATCGATTGTTTGTTTTATCTCGGACGGATGGCCAGCAGAGGGTGCGCTGGGGAGCTTGGCGTGTGTGCATGGCATGGCCTGTGTCACTGTGCGTGTGTGTGTATGATGTGATGGGATTTGGTCCACCGTCGTGCTTGCTTGAGATGGCGGCCACCCCACATATGCTTGTCTGCACTCAACACCAATGCCGATGCTTGGAAGTCTCCTTCGCTGGCCTCGGAAAACCCAGCACGGAACGGAGCACCAGCTCTTCTTCCTACTTGCACAGATCGATCTGTACTGCCGGTACTGCTACTGATACAGGCTGCCGTATGCCTGCTGATGAATAGTTTGCCGTGGAGCAAAGGTTAACTATGGCTCCGGTCTTGTTGACTTGCACCTCGCGTGATCTGACTGGCCGGCCGGCGGCCCGACGGTGCACGCACGCACGCACGTAGTATACGTAGCGAGACGCGAATACGGCCCACTGACGGATCAAATCGTTCTGCTTTGTTTTTGGCGATGCGGAATGATGTGGTACAGCTGGTGGCTGCCATTGACTAGGAGCTGCCGACTGCTTGCGCGCGCAAATCTTGAGAAATGCTGCACGTGGTGCGGTGGAGGCGGCTATACGCGACCTCGGATCGTGCCCACTGTTGCATGTCTGCTCTCCAGTACTCCTACCGCCCCTCCTCGCCGTTTCCTGTGTCACGTTCGTGCGCCCGAGTAATCTGGACCCTCCTGTCCGGCGACCGCTCGTTAGGAGGGGTGGCATTTGCGAAAGTTTTCATGACATTTTTATTTGGTCGGGATGGCAGTTTCTTCACAACAGCATGGCATTTTTTGAAATAAAGGCTCAAAATTGTCATCCTCATAGAAAATGCCACGTTATTCTAAAAGAAACTATTACCCTGATACAACTAAAACTGGCACGGAAATCATGTTTGAAATGTTATGCCCTCCCAGCGAACGCTCGCTAGTTAGCTTTTCTGAATATTTTTGCTCCTACAACATGTGGGGTCCTCACCTTCGAACACACTTAAGCATCGCTACATGCGAGAATGTCTCGTTGAAGTTAACTCCTTGAATTTTTCAAGCTTTGTAGATTGACACATTTTCATCTGTGTATATTTTTTTATAGTGTTTTTTATTTCTGTACACCTGGTTGCTTAGTTGTACTCAGTTTTTCCCATGGCATCTAACTTTCCTTACTTTTCTCCTCCACCACTCGCCCCATTTTCACAAAAGCCCAAACGAAGTCTTGTCGTCGGATCAAAGCACTTGACCATTACATGTTTAGTTACTGATGCGTGGAACCACGGTTCTTTAGACATGTTGGTTGCGTATGGCAGGCGGGCCGTGGTCGTGACCGCTTATGACGAGTGGGACTTGTGATGGGTGAGCTATTGCTTTTTTTGCCAAACATAGCCCGACCCCGAATGAGCAGCCGCATCCCACCAAGTCGCCGTCGTCGTTCCCGTAGCAGTCCCGCCGCCGACGTGCCCTAGCATCCCCGCAACCCACTCCGACCGTCCTCCCGAGCCCCGATGGCGAAGCGACCCGATGATACGCCGCAGCCTGAGAACCATTTGATATAGTTGGGCGGCAGGTACATTTCTAATCGAAACCCTAGCAATTAGGATTAGTCGATTGAATGGGCGATTGAATTATTGTTCGTTGAGCTGCTCCAATTTGCAAATAGCATCGACCTTTATTTAGGATTGGATTCGTGATAGTGGCAGCTAGTTTGGAAGAAAAAAACCTGGAAATTATGATCCGTTCATAGGAGCCCATTTTAGATTATGTGGTCATTTGATCCTTATAATCGAGTCCTTTTTAATAATTTGATTTGCAAATTTCGTCTTTGATTGATTGCTGGATCAACCTGGATGGAAGATGGCGATGGAAGAGTTTTGCACCGGAGACGAGCAGTTGCTATCCAAGTGCAAGGAAATGTGCTCCTGGTTTTCGAGCAAAAAAGCTCTCGAGTTGCACTCGCTGGGCCTGACCTTGTAAATGACATCTGATGAACTGAAGCGAATGGTTCTTGAAGACAAGGGGGCAATCTCAATGGAGATTCTCCTCTAGGCGGCATAGGCGATGGAGTCACCGGATGCTCGACAGTGATCTTGCTGTTACAAGTACCGCTCCTGCCTCTCGTCGCCGAATCCATAGCCGGAAGGGCCGGTAAATTTGTGTATTATTGACATTATCAATAAGGAAACGAAAGAGGAGGATACATGGGATGATGATGAGGAGGAAGAGGATGCTGACGACCTCGAGGAGGAAGAGGATGCTGACGAGGAGCAGGAGCAAGAGGAGGATTCTGACGAGGAGCAGAAACATGAGGCGAGGAGTAGGAGCATGAAGAGGATGCACAAGACGACAGCTACCAGGGGGTTTTGAGACCATCGCATGGGAGGAGGTTGCAAAAGAGGTGGGCTACTGGGGGGTATGGATATCAACGCTCATCCTTCATCGGCAGACATGAATCTGACGATTCCAGTGGACGACGAGGATGAGTAGATGGATTACCAGGAGTTGTTGGATGCTGATGCCGGGGAGGATCTGCCGCTGCTCAGCTTGGAGGCCAGGTCGGGTTGCAATACAGCCACAATAGTGGTGGATCAATATGAGCTCTCGGCTCAGTTTGAGCAGAATACCAGTCATGATAGAAGAGCACCTACAAAGTTCAAGCAGTGACTAAACACGCTCGTGGGCCCCACAAGCCACAAACTTGTTGGATTATATCTAAAACAGGGACTTCTTTCTTAAGATTCTCATCAAAGATTCTATTATCCCCAAGCAAATGCCTTAATGCATAATCACTATTGTAAAGCATTTCATCTATCACGGGTTTCTCACGATTCATACCATAAAATTCAAAGATTCCTCTAGCTTCCCGTATTATGTAGTCAAATTAATTCATAAGGACAAGAGTGGCCAACTTTTTAGCTCTAGGATTTTTTATATCGGGAAGCACAAAAAACAATCTTTGCAAATTAGGATGAGTACGGATAAATTTACTTTCAAGTTTCAGAACTAGTGCTGAAATAGCACCCGCATAAGATCTAGTAGTTCTAAGTTTAGGAGCATCATCAAGACTTAGATTCCCAACACAATTGAAAAAGTATTGGATACGTTCTTTCCCCATAACATTCCCTTGCCCCAAGATAAAAGTTTTAGCATCCAAATTGCCTTTGCGTCCAATATTAGGAGTTAGGCCATCATCTGTTGGTGCCATACCGAAATCGCGCATGATTGTAAGCAAAGAAATAGCTCTGACGAGAAAATGGCGAATGAAAAAGAGGGCGAATAAAAATGGCAAATATTTGTGAAGTGAGGGAGACGAAAATGAGAGGCAAATGGAAAATAATGTAAATTGCGAGGAGATGAGATTTGTGATTAGGAACCTGGTATATGTTGAAGGTGTTCCCCAGCAATGGCGCCAGAAATTTCCTTTTGATGACTGCTAGGACAACGTTGGTTTTTTCCTAAAAGAGGAAGGGATGATGCAGTATAGCAGCGGTAGGTATTTCCCTCAGTGATGAAACCAAGGTTATCGAACCAGTAGGAGAACCAAGCAACACAACATAAACAACACCTGCACATAAATAACAAATATTCGCAACCCGACGTGTAAAAGGGGTTATCAATCCTTTTCGGGTAACGGACGTGACAGAGTTGTAAATAATGATAGATTGGATGATAAGTAAGATAAATTGTAGCAAGGTATTTTTGGGTTTTTGGTTTAGTAGATCTGAAAATAAAAAGCAAAGGAAAATAGATCGCAAAAGCAAATAATACGAGAAAGAGACACGGGGGCCGTAGATTTCACTAGTGGCTTCTCTCAAAAAAATAGCAAACGGTGGGAAAACAATTACTGTTGGGCAATTGATAGAACTTCAAATAATCATGACGATATCCAGGCAATGATCATTATATAGGCATCACGCCCAAGATTAGTAGACCGACTCCAGCCTGCATCTACTACTATTACTCCACACATCGACCACTATCCAGCATGCATCTAGTGTATTAAGATCATGGAGAAATGGAGTAATGCAATAAGAATGATGACATGATGTAGACAAGATCTATTTAAGTAGAAATAGACCCCATCCTTTTATCCTTAGTAGCAACGATACATATGTGTCGGTTCCCCTTTTGTCACTGGGATCAAGCACCGTAAGATCGAACCCACTACAAAGCACCTCTTCCCATTGCAAGATAAATAGACCAAGTTGGCCAAACAAAACCCAAATATCTGATAAGAAATACGTGGCTATAAGCAAGCATGCATATAAGAGATCAAAAGAAGACTCAAATAACTTTCATGGATATAAAAAGATAGATCTGATCATAAACTCAAAGTTCATCGGATCCCAACAAACACACCGCAAAAGAGTTACATCATATGGATCTTCAAGAGACCATTGTATTGATAATCAAAAGAGAGAGATGAAGCCATCTAGGTACTGACTATGGACCCGTAGGTCTACAAAGAACTACGCACGCATCATCGGAGAGGCACCAATGGAAGTGATGAACCCCTCCGTGATGGTGTCTAGATTGAATCTGGTGGTTCTGGACTCTGTGGCAGTTCGATCGAAATTCCGTCGTCTCCCCTAGGGTTTCTAGAATATTGGAGTATTTATAGAGCAAAGAGGCGGTCCAGGAGGCACTCTAGGTGGGCACAACCCACCAGGGCGCGCCTGGGCCCCCAGGCGCGCCCTAGTGGGTTGTGATCCCCTCGGAGCTCCCCCAGGTGCTGCCTTGGCCCACTGGATGTCTTGTAGTCCAAAAAAATCCTCAAAAAGTTTTGTTGCGTTTGGACTCCGTTTAATATTGATTTCCTGCGATGTAAAAAACATGCAGAAAATAGCAACTGGCACTTGGCATATGTCAATAGGTTAATACCAAAAATGATATAAAATGACTATAAAATGATTGTAAAACATCCAAGAATGATAATATAGCAGCATGGAATAATCAAAAATTATAGATACATTGGAGACGTATCATCCCCTCGAGCAGTGGCGATGAGGAAGATAATGGCGGCGGCAGCCCACGATGCTTCAAGAGCGGGGACGACAGCTCTGACGCGTCGTGATTGCCGGTAGCACAATCATCATCGGCTGTGCCTTGGCAGCACCACCATCTGCACCTGCCCTTCGTCTTCTTCCTCCATGTCGGCTTCGTCCGCCCTGCCTAGGGGCAAAGGCCCTCTGATCCTCCAGGGGACGTGTCCTGCTGGCCCCGGAGGAGAGGCGTCGAGTCCCAGCCAGGCGCTCCTTTTGCCCTCTTTTTCTTCTCCATCCAATCCCTAAGAGGAGAGGGACAAGAAAGGCAATATATGGCACTTGTCTTTTTATAAATCAAAAGATGTAGGCACTTGCCAAGTTTTAGCCAATCATTATGTAATCTTTATCCATTTTGTACAGAAAATGAATGAAAGCATGCTACTTTTCTTCCTTAAGTACTGTCCCTTTTTCATTTTGTTTATATTGCAACAGCATGTTCGTCCTTGCTGTGTGGAACTATTCGCCGGGTCAGTACTAATCACGAGCGCCAAAGGGGGAGTGAGCCTCTGGCAACAGGTTGGTAGCATTTCCCGGCAAGGCTCCTTATCGGTTTCGGCGCGGCCTCCTGCTGCTTCTTGAGCTTGCATTGATTTTCCCTTGAAGAGGAAAGGGTGATGCAACAAAGTAGAGATAAGTATTTCCCTCAATTGAGAACCAAGGTATCAATAGATCAGGAGTCACAAGCAAGTCGCCAATCTATGCACCTGCACAAACTAACAAACACTTGCACACAACGTGAAAAAGGGGTTATCAATTCCTTCACGGTCACAAACAAGAGTGAGATTTGATAGAGATAGATTTAAAACTAAAGTAAAAAAGCTAAATGAATTAAACACAAAATAATTGCAGCAAGATATTTTTGGGTTTTTGATTTTGTAGATCTGGAAATATAAGATGGAAAATAGACCCGAGGGCCATAGGTTTCACTAGAGGCCTCTCTCTCGAAGAAAGCATGCGGTGGGTGTCATGGAATTAGCACGGCAGATATCCGGTTTAGAGGACTTAGGTGTGAGGCCATCGCGCGGGTTAGCTTGAAGAGGTTAAAAGCACACAAAGGACACAGAGGGTTTATACTAGTTCGGCCCCTTCGATGAAGGTAAAAGCCTACGTCTAGTTTGGTGTGGTATTGCTTGGGCGTCGATGAACAGGGAGCGAATCGCTTGCCTGTGTCTCGAGCTATTGTTTCTTGTCCTTGAACCGTCGCCGGGTCGTCCCTTTATATAGGAGGCGACGCCCGGTCTAGTTTACAGAGTCCCGAGGCCGGCTCATAAACGTGTCCGCCTCGGTCTCTACTCTTTCTATCTTACATCCCAAGTTACATGATATGACGGTTTACAAACCGTAGGCCTTATACATGGGTCCTAAACCTCCATTGGCTGTAACCTTTTAAACATATTCTACTGGGCTTATGATAATACAACTATGTCAGTGTAATCCGGATCTTCCTGGCCGGTTTATACCTGCTAGTAATATCCCTGACATTAGGCCCCAGATTGATTTGAACTTGTTCATGTCAGTCTTCTAAATCTTGCATAAATCTCCTCTCTGCAATTTGTCTGCTTCATAAACCGGCCATGACGTCATCTCCTAGAATGGCCTTAATCCGTCGTGACATCACTTCCACATTTAATGCTCACCTCTGTCTGTTACCTTTGTTAAATGCCATACCGAAAATCGAGGCGACAGCGCGATCTTTATCCAATCTCTGACCTCCTCGATTCCCACGCTTACCGTTTTCACCCTTTCGGCTTATAAATACCGCTGGGGCATGCCTCTTTTCCCCCATCTGCCTTCGTCTTCTCCGTCTTCATTGCTCGAAGCTCTGCCGCCGCTCTCCGAGCTCGTCGTCGTCCTCGAGCCAGGCCGCTGCATCACCCTGATCGTGACCAGAGCACTTCACCGCCGCCCTCTTCTTCGTCAGGTACTCCTTCTTCCTCACTGTAGATCTCAATCTAGGGTTGAGGGATGGCAATGGGGCCCCATACCCGCCAAACCCATGGGGATTTCATCTATTAGGGGGTGGGGATGGGCGAAAAACATCCCCATGGGGATATTTACCAAACTAATTTATTCCCCATAGGGTACAATGGGGATGGGGACGATATCCTATTCCCCAGACCCAATACCCATCGAGGACCCGGTTAGTAACTGTGACACCGCGGTCAACCTTAAAATATTCACAAACAAACTTGCGAAAACAAAAAAGCTCTGGAAAAAAACCCTTAAACCTATCTCACGTCCTCATCTCAGCTGCCACCATGACCAAGAAGTTAGTACGACCTAGATATGCATTAGCAGGACAAGGACAACACCATTTATGTATGTTGATTATAGGGTGTCATATTATGTATATGAGTATTTGTTTATGGGGATGGGGACCCTAATGGGGCCCCGTTCCCCAGTGGGGCATGGGTATGGGGAAATTTCATCCCCAGTCATGTAAACGGGGATGGGGATGGGATGATAGGGAATAGATGGGGATGGGGATGTTGTAAGTATCCCCATAGGGGATTGTCCCCATTGCCATCCCTTCCTTCCATAGCTTCCGCCATGAGACCTTGAAGCTTTTTATGTTCGTCCCCATAGGTCAACCTTGTTGTATGCTCAGATTTATTTAGTTTTAACCTGAATCCCTGCGTTTCTACTCTGCCATTATAGCCCTAGTTCCTCTAACTTTATCAGTTTGGATTAGATCTATAGAGAGACCTCCGCAGCCTTTCCTGTATATTACCTGCGTTTTATTCCATCTTTTCCTTGTGCCGTAGATCTAGATTTACTTCAGCTCCTTGTGGAAACTGTTTCTTCATGCCTTAGATCTGTAGCTTGTATTCTCCGGTTTAGTCAATCATATGCTTTCTTTGACGGGTTAGAAGTAAGCCCATATCTGTAATTGACGGTTTAGCTTCCTCTTTCTCTGTTATGATAAACCGGTAGCTGTTCACCTCGCATCTGCTTCCGGATTGTCAATGCCATTAGTCCCTTGTCTAAACCGTCGATTAGGTCCATAACTTTACACAATGCTCCGGCTTATACTTTAGCAATTGGTAAACCAGATTTTGCACTATACTCTTCAGTGTTTCCTTATTCAAGATGACTGCCAAGCAGTTCGTTGCTTGCAACTGGGCTCCTTCCCGCATTACTGAGGATGATTTAACGAACGCTGCTTCAATTGGTATTCTGGGTCCTAAGGAGGTTCTAAACTGGCGGGCCCCAGGAGATGAGTGTCCACCTACCCCTAAGGAAGGAGAGGTCATTGTTTTCTTTGATCACCTGGCCCGGGGTTTTAGCCCTCCCGGTTCAAAATTCTTCCGGGATGTGCTAGCTTCTTTTCAACTCCATCCTCAAGACGTAGGTCCCAATTCTATGTCAAATATCTGCAATTTTCAAGTATTTTCAGAGGCATATCTTCAAGAAGCACCATCAGTGGATCTGTTTCGAGATTTTTTCCATCTGAACTAGCGAACGGAGTTTACTGATGGGCCGCATCAAGAATTGGGTGGCGTTAGTATCCAAAAAAGAAAGGATGTGAGCTTCCCTCACGCTACCCTTCACCACCCCAAGGACTGGAACCAAACATGGTTCTATTGTAAAGATACTTCTCCTGAAGGAGAAAACCCACTGCCGGGTTACCGTGCCTACCGCCTGCCAACGGATCACCCCTTGCCGCAGCGCCTCAGCGCTCCATATCGTGCCCGGTTTGCTCCTCAACTCTCTAAACTCAGGGCCTTTGTAGCCAATGGCTTAACCGGAGTAGACTTTGTTCGCTGCTGGCTCGCCTGGAGCATTCTTCCACTGAGTCAGCGCTCCGGCTTGATGTGTGAGTATAGTGGTAAACCGGATGATCCTCAGCGCCACATTGATATAATACTTCCTGAAAAAGAAGTTACTGAATCCGCAAAGAAGATGTTGAACATCTCTTTGGAGGAGTGCAGCCGGACCGGTTTAGCTCCATTCTGCGAAACCAATAAACCGCCAGCGGTAAGTCCTTCCCGCTTTTTCCTGTTTGTTTTAATTCGGCCATATCAATTGTCTTGTATTCATTTCCTTTCTTCTGAACAGGCCGACGACCCCTTCTGGAAAAGGAAACCTCGAGATAAATCGGCCAAGCAACCGCGCCGAAAAACTTATGCTATTAAGAAGAAGAAGTCTGCTGCTGCCTCCGGTTCACATCCTGAGGAGGATGATCCGGATTCGGAGGTCCGAATTAAACCTTAAATGCCTTCATCTCTCTTTATCTAAATTTATGTTTCAGTGCGTTTCCACAGGATCTGGCGGAAGGAAGTAAAGCGGCGGGAGTTGAGGTAATTTCTCTCTCTTCTGACTCAGAACCGCTGCCCCCCAAAATCCGCCGGGTGTCCCGGAAATATCCCTTTTCTCATCCTTATGCTCAATTGGATCCCAACTTTCTTTTGAAGAAGCAGCAGCATGAAGCACGCCGGACCACGCGCCATAGTGGCCATGTGGTGGGAATACCTCTCACTCCAGCTCACAGTCGTCGCTCCGAGGTTTTACTTTCTCCAACTCTCCTTCATCCAAAAGCCGGGCTCATACGTAAACCTCTTAAACCGTCTGATCCTACTCTATCAGGAGGCTCATTTGTCCTCTTCCGGCGAGTCAACTGCCACGTAGGTCCCCATGCTAAAGACCGTGCCTGGGTAAATCCCTTTCTCAAGCATCCGGTTTACTTTTATGTTTGTAACTTCATGATACTCATTGTTCCTTTGATATTGACCAGAAAGCCGAAGCCCAGCAAGAAGGCGAAAGCAACCAAAGCGGCTGCTGAAACCACTACCATTGAACCGGCCGGTGATCCGGAAGAGGTTATCCCTCCAGAAGATAATCCTGCAGCTCAATTTGATGACCCTACTCCCATGGATCGTGACGACATTGTTGCTCCGGGGAATGATAATACACATAGTGTGATTGAACCGGCGAGCCCTGTCCGGGTTAGCACTCCTCGGGCTAGCCCGGCTCCTATCAGCCCGGCGCCTACTGCTGTCCCTCTCCAGCCTACTGCCGCTTCATCCCCGGACGTTGAAGTAACCGGGTTAGGCTTCACTGCTCCCACTGAGCCTGTCATCTTGGCCAAGCACACTGCCAAGGATGAAAAACTTTCACAAGAGAAAGGCAAGTGGAGCACGGACTTATCCAGTTATGCCGAGTTGAGTGCCCAGGAACTTCATTCCGGGTATCTGAACCGGCTCTTTGCCAGCCGCGAGTATGAAGCCGGGTTAGTTAACATGATGAAGGATAAATACGAGGTAATTTCCTTTCCTTTTACTTGTCTCTGTTTTGTGTTCTTACCATCCTGTCTTCAGACCATAGTAGCCCCCAAGTGCCGGTTTAGCTTCATTGTAGGTGAACCGGGACTTCCAGTATATCTGAAAATGAACTTACATTAGCCCCCAAGTGCCAGGGGTATAACTTGTTTTATGCGCTTGGGACTTGTCTGAATTTCTCTTTTGATACTTCAATTGCACATTAGCCCCCAAGTGTCAAGTGGATAACTTGTTATATACTTGAGACTTGATTGACTTTGTCTCTCTAATCCGTTTGATTTCCTCACAGGCTGACTTGACCCGGAGGGCTTCGGAGGTAATTGAACTCCGGGATAGGTTGGCTGTTAATGAAACTGCTTCCGCCAAAGCCAAGGAAGAGCTTGTGCTTACTTTAACCAATATGGAAAAATTGAAAAAGGACTTTGAAGCGGAGCGGTCCACATGGGAAGTGCAGAGGAATGCTCTTGAAAAAAGAGCAAAGGATGCTGAAGCTGCCCTTAATCCGGTTACGCAGGAGTTGACCGGTTTAAGGCAGCAAATTGAACTTATGACCTCTCCTATCTTTGGTGAGCACTCAACTGCATATGTTTTTCATCTTTGCAATCTTTGTTCCGCTCCGGTTTAACTTTGACAAACATATGTAGGGCGGCGCATAACTCATCTTGGAGATGATGTCCGGAAGAAGCTCAAGGCCTCTTATACCCTGGTGGAGCAGCTGTATTCCGGCGCTCAAAGGGTTATAAGTGCAATGTCCCATCATAAACCGGCCCCAACTACCATCCAAGGTACTTTGGGGAAGCTATCTGTCCTGCCTATGCGCCTGGTGGAAGTGAACAAATCTGCTGCACGGGCTGGCTCTCTTATAGCACTGACCCGGGCCAAGGCAGGGGTTCCGGACTTTGATCCGGAGGAGGCTATGAATGCATATCCCATCAATAAAGAGGATGGATCCACCTTCTCTGCCAAAGACCTCCGTGCCTTAACCAAAGAGATGTGCCCACTCGCCAACAAACTTGCCGATGAATCTGATCTGACAAGGTATCATCCGGCCTATGACTTAGAAAATGAATGGGTGGAGCGGCCGGTTTACGACACTGAGAATCTGATCCCACCGGTTCGTGGCCATACTTTCGCTCCAGATGTTGATCCGTCAGATCTTATTAACGAGGAAATGTACTTCCGTGCCCTCTCCAAGATTGATTGGCGCGTTCCTGATTTCCAGCCACTACCTGAAGATGAAGAAGATCCGGAACAAGCCGACCCTCAGCCTTCGCAGCGTGAAGAGGAATCATAAACTGTCCGGTTTAATTTGTAATGGCTGAACACTTTGCCCAAAACTTTAAACTATTCGGGCCTCCAGGTGCCTTGTAATAAGATAGTTAATCATTGTCTTTGTCCCAATGCGGATGCTACAGCTTGACTTGGCGTCTGCCAATTTAATCCTTTGTTTTGCCATGGTTGATCCGTTTATGTTATCTGTGCCTGCATAACTGAAGCTAAAAAGATGTCCTTTTGGTTTTACCACCGGACCTATTATACTGTTCAGATATATTGAAAGAGTATCTGTTTTATACCCAAAAATACCTCATACCTCTGATTAAGTGTGTCTGACGTCCTTAATCCGGTAGGCATAATTGAAAGTGTAGATGCTGATGAGGCTCTTGGCTCTCTTGGCGTTTGCCTGATGACTGATCCGGGTTATGATGAACGCCGGTTTAACTCATGCTGGTGTTTATAACCCAGACTTTTAATTTTGCAGATATATGGTCAACTTTGAAGTTGCCCAATCCCGGATCAATAGATTTTGTTAACAACAAAACTTGTAAAATCACAGAAACAAAGCTTTTTGGCAAATAAGACCATGTAGTCGAGGCTTTTTACGAGCTGCCAGGCTCCAAATCGAGGCTTTTTATGAGCTGCCAGGCTCGAAATCGAGGCTTCTGATTCGAATGCGATCAGTAAACTGGACCAAAGGGGTTGAGCTAGGATTCGAATACGATCATGTAGCCCCCAGTGGCCTTGAGAGTTTTTTAAGAGGCTTCTGATTCGAATGCGATCAGTAAACCGGACCAAAGGGGTTGAGCTAGGATTCGAATACGATCATGTAGCCCCCAGTGGCCTTGAGAGTTTTTTAAGAGGCTTCTGATTCGAATGCGATCAGTAAACCGGACCAAAGGGGTTGAGCTAGGATTCGAATGCGATCAAGAAGCCCCCTAGTGAGTTTGGCTATGTTCTCTTTGGTTTGAATGCGACCTATGTTTGAATAGGAAGCCCCCAAGTAACCGTAGAGGCAGGGTATCTACATGGGAGTTGCGCTGTGCGGCAAGCCCTCTTTGGTCCCTTAATAAATAATTGTCCTGCATATCAACATAGCTAGATCAAAGCATCTTGTTTTCTTGATAAAAATGATATATATCAAGAGAAATAAACTTTAGATGGATATCACCTGAGTGAATTCCCATATGACACTTCTATTTGAAGAAGATGGCTGATCCCCCGGTTTACCTGGGGTGCCGGTTTATTTATTAATCATAATATGTACAGGATACATGAAGCGGAGCCCATGGCTCAAGTGTAGTAAGGCCGCAGAAGAGCGATGTTCCACGGCCGCTTCGTCTCTTCCTCTGCTGTACATGAGTCTTTATGCTCTCGAACGTCAATCAGGTAGTATGAACCGTTGTGTAAGTTCTTGCTGACCACAAAGGGTCCTTCCCAAGGTGGTGATAACTTGTGCATATCTGTCTGGTCTTGGATGAGCCGGAGCACCAGATCCCCTTCCTGGAACGTCCTGGTCTTAACCCGGCGGCTGTGATATCGGCACAGGTCTTGTTGATAGATTGCTGATCGTGTTGCTGCCGTGTCCCGTTCCTCATCCAGCCGGTCTAAGCTGTCCTGTCTTGCTTGCTCATTGGCCGCTTCAACATAAGCTGCCACCCGTGGTGAGTCATGCCGGATGTCACTAGGAAGAACCGCTTCAGCACCATATACCATGAAGAAGGGCGTATAGCCTGTAGACCTGTTAGGTGTAGTGTTGATGCTCCAGAGGACAGAAGGTAACTCCTCAACCCAGCAGCCTGGTGTTCTTTGTAAAGGAGTCATAAGCCGGGGCTTCATGCCTCTCAAAATCTCATGGTTGGCCCTCTCAGCTTGACCATTGGATTGAGGGTGAGCTACGGAAGATACATCCAGGCGAATATGTTCCCTTTGGCAAAACTCTTCCATCTCTCCTTTAGATAGATTGGTGCCATTGTCAGTAATGATGCTGTGTGGAAAGCCAAACCGGAAAATTACCTTTTTGATGAATTTAACCGCGGTTGCCGCATCACACTTACTGACAGGCTCTGCCTCAATCCACTTTGTAAACTTGTCCATTGCTACCAACAGATGGGTTTTCTGATCTTGGGATCGTTTAAAGGGCCCAACCATATCAAGCCCCCAGGTCGCAAACAGCCAAGTGATTGGAATATCCATAGCTCCTGCGCCGGAACATGAGCACGCCTTGAAAACTTCTGACAAGCATCACATCTCCGGACTAGATCCTCCGCATCAGCATGAGCCGTTAACCAGTAGAACCCATGACGAAAGGCCTTGGCTACCAATGACTTTGAACCGGTGTGGTGACCACAATCTCCTTCGTGTGTCTCTCGGAGAATATCACAACCTTCTTCCGCTGATACGCATCGCTGAAATGCCCCAGAAACGCTACGGTGATGAAGTTCTCCGTTGACGATGGTCATAGATTTGCATCGCCAGATTATCTGCCTAGCCTCAACCTCATCATCTGGCAACTCTCCTCGGCTCAGGTATGCCAAGTAAGGGATCGTCCAATCCGGAATAACATGAAGTGCTGCAACTAGCTGCGCTTTCGGATCAGGAACAACCAAATCCTCCTCCGATGGTACCTGAACTGATGGACTGTGTAATTCATCCAAGAAGGTGTTTGGTGGAACCGGTTTACGCTGAGAACCCAGCCGGCTTAATGCATCGGCTGCTTCATTTTTCCGCTGGTCTATGTGATCCACCTGATATCCTTTGAAGTATCCTGCAACCGCTTCAACTTCTCGCTTGTAAGCTGCCATGAGCGGATCTTCCGAGTCCCACTTGCCAGACACCTGTTGTGCCACTAGATCCGAATCACCAAAGCACTTGACCCGGCTCAAGTTCATCTCCTTAGCCATCCGCAGGCCGTGAAGGAGGGCTTCATACTCAGCAGCATTGTTAGTGCAAGGGAACATTAGTCGGAGAACATAGCAAAACTTGTCTCCTCGTGGGGAAGTTAAAACCACTCCAGCCCCCGAGCCTTCTAATTGCCTTGAACCGTCAAAGTGAATAGTCCAGTATGTATGATCCGGCTTTTCCTCTGGTGCTTGCAATTTTGTCCAGTCGTTGATGAAATCTACCAGTGCTTGGGATTTAATAGCAGTACGGGGTACATACTTCAATCCGTGTGGGCTAAGCTCAATGGCCCACTTTGCCACTCTGCCAATGGCTTCTCTGTTCTGTATTATATCCCCCAACGGAGCTGAGCTAACAACAGTAATTGGGTGGCCCTGGAAGTAGTGCTTCAGCTTCCGGTTTTCCATGAACACGCCGTACACCAACTTCTGCCAGTGCGGATACCTTTGCTTTGACTCAATGAGAACCTCACTGACGTAGTAAACCGGGCGCTGAACCGGATATTCTTTCCCTGCTTCCTTGCGTTCCACCATAATTGCCACGCTAACTGCACGAGCATTGGCAGCCACGTACAGCAGCAGCGGCTCGTTGTCAACAGGGGCAGCAAGAACAGGCGGCTCTGCTAATAGCCGCTTTAAATCCTCGAACGCAGTGTTTGCAGCATCGCTCCATATAAACCGATCCGTCTTTTTCAGCATCTGATAAAGCGGAATTGCCTTCTCTCCCAAACGGCTGATGAATCGGCTCAATGCTGTAATCCGGCCTGCTATGCGCTGGACATCATTGATACAAGCCGGTTTAGTCAAGGATGTGATCGCCTTGATCTTCTCCGGATTAGCCTATATTCCTCTGTTTGACACTAAGAATCCTAGGAGCTTGCCTGCCGGAACACCAAAAACGCACTTCTCCGGGTTAAGCATCATCTTATAAACCCGGAGGTTGTCGAAGGTTTCCTTTAGGTCCTCTATCAGTGTCTCCTCCTTCCTTGACTTCACCACAATGTCATCAACATAAGCATGGACATTTTTTCCGATCTGCCCTTTGAGACAGTTCTGCACGCAACTCTGGTAAGTTGCTTGGGCACTCTTAAGCCCGAAAGGCATAGATACATAGCAGAAGGCTCCAAAGAGAGTTATGAAAGATGTCTTCTCCTGGTCCTTAACTGCCATCTTGATTTGATGATACCCTGAATATGCATCCAAAAAACTTAGCCGCTCACATCCTGCCGTAGCATCAATAATCTGATCAATACGGGGGAGAGCAAAAGGATCAGTTGGACAAGCCTTGTTTAGGTCTGTGTAATCCACACACATCCTCCACGTTCCATTTTTCTTTAACACCAGCACCGGATTCGCCAACCACTCCGGATGGAACACTTCAACTATGAATCCTGTGGCTAAAAGACTGGCCACATCTTTTCCTATAGCCTTGCGCCTCTCCTCATTGAAGCGGCGCAGATACTGTTTGACCGGTTTAAACTTCGGATCAATATTAAGACTATGCTCAGCGAGTTCCCTCGGTATACCTGGCATGCAGAAGGTTTCCATGCAAAGATATCCTGGTTCTCACGGCTGAACTCGATGAGCGCGCTTTCCTATTTGGGGTCTAGGTTAGCACTGATAGTGAACTGTTTGGAAGAATCGCCTGGAACAAAGTCAACCTGCTTGGTTTCCTCCGCCGATTTAAACTTCAACACCGGATCATGCTCTGTAGTTGGCTTTTTTAATGGGGACATATCTGCCAGATCAACGTTGTCTTTGTAGAACTTCAACTCCTCCGTAGCACACACTGCCTCCGCATAGGCTGCGTCTCCTTCCTCGCATTCCAATGCGATCTTGCGACTTCCATGAACCGTGATGGTTCCCTTGTGACCCGGCATCTTGAGCTGTAGATAAACATAGCACGGTCTAGCCATGAACTTGGCGTAAACCGGTCTCCCAAACAGAGCATGATATGGGCTCCGGATATTTACGACCTCAAAGGTCACTGTCTCTGACCTAGAATCCTGCTCATCCCCAAAGGTGACTTCCAGATCAATTTTCCCAACTAGGTAAGCCGATTTTCCTGGCACCACTCCATGGAATACTGTGTTCGACTTTCTCAACTTCTTATCTGTCAACCCCATACGCCGGAAAGTCTCATAGTATAAGATGTTGATACTGCTGCCGCCGTCCATGAGTACCTTAGTGAACTTGTAGCCACCCACATGTGGTACTACCACTAGGGCCAACTGGCCCGGATTATCAACCCGTGGCGGGTGATCTTCTTTGCTCCACACAATAGGTTGTTCCGACCAACGTAGAAAACGTGGCGTCGCCGGTTCAACTGCGTGCACAGCCCGTTTCAGAACCTTTTGATCTCGCTTGCACAAACTTGTGGTGAAAACATGGTACTGTCCACTGCTTAGCTCCTTCGGATTACTCTGATATCCGGATTGCTGCTGCTGTTGACGCTGCTGATTGCCTTGGTTATTGTAACCACACTGACCATGTTGTTGGTTCTGTTGATGCTGACCGTTGCTGTTATTGTTGGGATAGTTGTTGTTACCGCCGTGATATCCTGATCCGGACCCATTTCCCTGGTAACCCGGACCCTGAAAACCGGAACTCAAGCCGCCGCCCGGGGGTCCGTGGTTATATTTGGCTTGTCTCATGGCCTCTACCATGATCCGGCATTCCCTCTAAGAATGTTTAGACGGGTTTCCCTCTTTGCTGTGTTTAGGGCAAGGCGCGTCTAACTGTTGCTCTAGACTGAGGAATTGCCCTTCACCACGAGGAGCTGGTTTACCCTTGCGGCGCTGCCCGTTTCCCTGAACGTTGGTATTGGCCACAAAATCAGAACCACCCTCTACTTTTCGCTTACCATTGTAACTCGTTCCTGCCGGATTAGCTTGCGCTGGTTTACCAGCCTTGTTCACCTTTCCGGACTTGTCTCCGTCTGCATCTGGGTACTTGGTGTTATCAGAATCCCCATATTTCACCAGAGCGCTCATGAGCGTGCCCATGTCATTGCAGTCGCATTTGAGCCGTCCTAACTTCAGTTTCAGAGACTCAAACTGGCAATTATTTTCCAATGTCACTATCGTCGTACTAGGGTTGATACTATTGGAAGAGTGCAGGATTTCTGATACTCGCTGCACCCAGCTGCTAGTGGGTTCCTGCTCTCCCTGAACACATGCCGCTAAGTCTACCACTGACATTGGCTACTTGCACGTGTCTTTAAATTTTTTGATAAACTGGCGACGCAACTCCCCCCATGATCCAATGGAGTTAGGTGGTAGGCCTTTTAACCATGTCCGGGCTGTACCCTCAAGCATCATGGTAAAGTACTTGGCGCATGCCGCTTCATCCACATCAAGCATCTCCATAGCCATCTCATAACTTTCAACTCATGCCTCCGGAGCCAGATCTGCTGTGTAGTTGGGTACCTTGCGCGGGCCTTTGAAGTCTTTGGGCAATTTCACGCTTCGTAAAGCGGGGATGAGACACTGTACTCCAAAGGAACTTGCCGTGGCTCCTGTTTCAGCTGTGGCTATGTGAACCGACATTGCTTGACGGTTATCCTCGCGGGCAGCATGCCTAGCTCGGTTTACCGCCTCTTGAGCGTGTGCTTCTGCTCCCGTCGAATTATCCTGCCTGTGACGGTGACGTCTCCGCTCGCTGCTAGACACGGCCGGTTCATCCCAGTGCCTAGAGTAACTCCGGCTTGGGCGGGGAGTTGAATGAATCCTCTCCCTGCTATACGAGTATGCCTCCTGCTGTGTCAACGCCGTGTCCAGCAATTCCTTAGCCCGGCGTGCCTCCATCGCCATGGGGGATGTTCCCTCAATGGGTAAAGCGGCCAGTCGTGAAGCGGCAGCGACAATGTTGTCCAATGGGTTAGAATAATGGCCGGGAGGGGTGGGGATGTGCGGCGTTGGCACAACTTGGTGATTTCGCTCTGCGGCCGGCGGCTGAACCGGCTCGCCAGTCCCCGGGCCCCCGACCCCCGGTTTACCTCTGCATAATTGCTGGCTCCCGCTCCCGGTGTCCCAAAGAGATTCCTTGCTTGGTAAACCGGCGGTAGACGAGTTTGCTGTCTTTTGTACATCACCTCCTATGCCGAGGTCTGATCCACCTTGAGCCGGAAAGCTTGGGAGTCTAGCTCTACTTGCCTCGTAGCCATCCTGATTTTCTCTGCGTCCAGATCCCGTTTAGCCTGCTCAATCCAGCCCTTCAGCTGAAGGATCTCCGCATCATGTTGCGCCTTGTTGGCAGGGGCCACTTCTGCTGTTGCAAGTGTCGTAAATTCTCCAACCAAGGTGGATAGAGCATCAGAGGGCGACGGGGTTTGGTTTCCTGCCCCAGCACCCGCTACCTCTGAGGTGAACGCCCTAGTCACCAAGGGCTGCTGCATAGACTGTGATCCGGCCATGAAAACAGCCACCCGGTTTGGCGGATCAAAGGGGTCCGGAATACTATTGCCATCGGATACACCCTTAGATCGGCCGTCCTGCAACAGATACAAAGATTCGGTCTCTCCAGATGAAGATTCATTGTCAGAGTAGACAACTGTCTCGCCACCAGAATCCAATCTGTTCTCGGCTTGGACTCCATGTACTGCTCCAACGAAAACACGCTTTACGGCGGGCTGAATCCGGGCCGATCTCGCACGCCGAGCCGGCACGACGATGTTGGGGAAGATATCCGGCTCAGGTCCCGGTTCACCAATCTTGCCGATGAAAACGTGGATGCCGCCGAAGGGGACCCGATACCCGTATTCGATTGAATCGGCCTCGGGGCCCCAGCCTGCGTCATCGATGTAGATCCGGCCACGGCGACTCTTGGTCATACGGCCAACCGCGTAACCCTTGAGACCTTCAAAGATGCCCTTCAAGAACTCGAAACCATCGTGCGATAGCCCCACGGTGGGCGCCAACTGCCGTGGAATTAGCACGGCAGATGTCCGGTTTAGAGGACTTAGGTGTGAGGCCGTCATGCGGGTTAGCATGAAGAGGTTAAAAGCACACAAAGGACACAGAGGGTTTATACTAGTTCGGCCCCTTCGATGAAGGTAAAATCCTACGTCTAGTTTGGTGTGGTATTGCTTGGGCGTCGATGAATAGGGAGCGAATCGCTTGCCTCTGTCTCGAGCTGTTGTTTCTTGTCCTTGAACCGTCGCCGGGTCGTCCCTTTATATAGGAGGCGACGCCTGGTCCGGTTTACAGAGTCCCGAGGCCGGCTCATAAACGTGTCCACCTCGGTCTCTACTCTTTCTATCTTACATCCCAAGTTACATGATATGACAGTTTACAAACCGTAGGCCTTATACATGGGCCCTAAACCTCCATGGGATGTAATCTTTTGTACATATTCTACTGGGCTTATGATAATACAACTATGTCAGTGTAATCCGGATCTTCCTGGCCGGTTTATACCTGCTAGTAATATCCCTGACATTGGGTACACAAATTACTGTCGAGCAATTGATAGGAAAGCGCAAAGTTATGATGATATTTAAGGCAATGATCATGAATATAGGCATCAAGTCCGTGACAAGTAGACTGACTCCTGCCTGCATCTACTACCATTCCTCCACTCATCGACCGCTATCCAGCATGCATCTAGAGTATTAAGTTAAAAATATAGTAATGCCTTAAGCAAGATGACATGATGTAGAGGGATAAACTCATGCAATATGATGTAAAGCCCATCTTTTTATCCTTAATGGAAACAACATAATACGTGTCTTGCTACCCCTATTATGTCACTGGGTGAGGACACCGCAAGATTGAACCCATCACAAAGCACCTCTCCGATTACAAGAAAAATCAATCTAGTTGGCCAAACCAAATCGATAGATCAAAGAGAAATACAATGCTATCTTAATCATGCATAAAAGAGTTCAGAGAAGACTCAAATAATATTCATAGATAATCTGATCATAAATCCTCAATTCTTCGGATCTCGACAAACACACCGCGAAAGAAGATTAATCGAATAGATCTCCAAGAACATCGAGGAGAACATTGTATTGAAGATCAAAGAGAGAGAAGAAGCCATCTAGCTACTAGCTGTTGACCCGTAGGTTTGTGGTAAACTACTCACACATCATCAAAGGGGCAGCAAGTTTGATATAGATACCCTCCATGATCGAATCCCCCTCCGGTGGAGTACCGAAAAAGGCCCCAAGATGGGATCTCACGGGAACAGAGACTTGCGGCAGTGGAAAGTATTTTCGTCGATGCCTCTAGGGTTTGTGGAATTTTTTAGAATATATAAGGCAAAGAGGAGGTCCAAGGGAGTCACGGCGAGCCCATAAACACAGGTGGTGCAACCCTACGGCTTCTTGCCACCCCGTGGCTTCCCTAGCCCCTACTCCAAGCCACGTAGGTGTATTTTTGTCAAGAAAAAATCATCGCAAAAGTTTTATTCCGTTTGATATTCCTTTTCTACGAAACTCAAAAACAAGGAAAAAAGAAGAAACTGGCATTGGGCATTAGGTTAATAGGTTAGTCCCAAAATTAATATAAAATAGCATATTCATGCATATAAAACATCCAGAGTTGATAATATAATTGCATGGAACAATAAAAAATTATTGATACGTTGGAGACGCATAAAGCATCCCCAAGATTAATTCATGCTCGTCCTCGAGTAGGTAAATGATAAAACAGAGTTTTTGATGTGGAATGCTACCTAACATATTTAGCAATGTAATTCTTATTATTTTGGCATTAATGTTCAGATCCATATGATTCAAAACAAAAGTTCTTTGACATAAAAACAATAATACTTCAAGCATACTAGAAAGCAAAATCTTGAAGCTTCAAAAATAACATGGCTAAAGAAAGTTATCCCTACAAAATCATATAGTCATGTTAAGCTCCATCTTCTTAACACAAAGTATAGATCATGCCCACCCTGGTGTCAGCCAAAGCAATTGTTTCATACTTTTTAACGCGCTTCAGCTTTTTCAACTGTTCACGCAATACATGAGCGTGAGCCATGGACATAGCACTATAGGTGGAATAGAAGGTGGTAGTAGACAAAAATAGGGAGAAAGTCTCACATCAACTAGGAAAATTAATGGACTATGGAGATGTCCATCAATTGATATCAATGTGAGTGAGTAGGGATTGCCATGTAAAGGATGCACTAGAGCTATAAGTGAATGAAATCTCAAAAGAAAACTAAGTGGGTGTGCCTCCAACTTGCTTGCTCATGAGGACCTAGGGCATTTGAGGAAGCCCATCATTGGAATATACAAGCCAAGTTCTATAACGAAAAATTCCCACTAGTAATATATGAATGTGTAAAAATAGGAGACTCTCTATCATGAAGAACATGGTTCTACTTTGAAGCACAAGTGTGGAAAAGGATAGTAACATTGTCCCTTCTCTCTTTTTTGTCTCATTTTTTTAGACTCCTCTTTTTCGGAGACTCTTTTTCTCTCTTTTTTGAAGACTCTTTTGGCCTCTCTCCTCTTTTTTTATATAACCTCACATGGGACAATGTTCTAATAATGATTATTATCACACTTTTATTTACTTACAACTCAAGGTAACTCAAACTCATAATGACGGAACGATGGAGTTACATGGCAATATATCTCAAAATGGCTATGAAAATGCCATAATAGGTAGGTATGGTGGTTGTTTTGAGGAAGGGTATAAGGTGGGTTTAATGCACCAGAGAAAGTTGGGCGACACTAGAGTGGCTAGCAAAGGTGGAAGGGTGAGAGTGCGTATAATCCATGGCCTCAACAATAGTCATAAAGAACTCACATACTTATTGTAAAACATTTATTAGCCCTCGAAGCAAAGTACTACTACGCATGCTCCTAGGGGAGAGGTTGGTAGGAGTTAACTATCATGCGCTCCCGACTTTCACAAAAAGGAAGACAATCAAGTGTAAATTGCGCTCCAACTTCATCACATAACTAGAAGACCATACGTGCATGCTACGGGATCACAAACCTTAACACAAGTAATTATTTAACTACACAATTCACTGCAAGCATAACTCTAATATCACCATCTTCATATCCCAAAACAATTGCAAGGAATCAAACTTCTCATATATTCAATGCTCTTTATGAAAGTTTTTTTGTATTATATCCCCCTTGGATGCCTATCACATTAGGACTAAATTCACAAGCCAATCAAATTACCATGCTATTATTAGACTCTCAAAATAATATAGTTAAGCATGAGAGCTCATCAATTTCTTCAAAATAACATCCCCGCCGTGCTGAGAAAGATAAAAGTGAAGCACTAGAGCAACTACCCTAGCTAAAAAGATATAAGTGAAGCACATAGAGTATTCTAATAAATTCACGATTCATGTGTGTCCCTCTAAAAAGGTGTGTACATCAAGGATGATTGTGGAAAATTAAAAATCAAAGACTCAAATAGTACAAGACGCTCCAAGCAAAACACATATCATGAGGTGAATAAAAATATAGCCTCAACTTAATTTATCGGTGGATTGAAAACAAAAGAGGGGATGCCATCTGGGGCATACCCAAGCTTAGATGCTTGGTTGTCCTTGAATATTACCTTAGTATGCCTTGGGCATCCCCAAGCTTAGGCTCTTGCCACTCCTTATTCCGTAGTCCATCAAATATTTACCCAAAACATGAAAACGTCACAACACAAAACCCAACAGAAAATTTGTGAGATCCGTTAGTAAAACAAATCCAATCCTTACTTGTAGGTACTATTGTGAACTCATTCTTATTTTATAGTGGTGTTATATCTACTGTATTCCAACTTTTTGATGGTTCATACCCCCCCGATACTACCCATAGATGCATCAAAATAAGCAAATAACACGATGAAAATAGAATTTGTCAAAAACAGAACAGTCTGTAAAGATGCGAAGTAAAGTGAAACCTCTGTATCACTAAAAATTCTTAAAAAAATAGTACAACGTGGGAAATTTGTAGATCAGAAACGTGTAAAAAATCAGAGTTTTTTTCCCGATCCAGTAATGTGACGCCCGAAGACCGACGTCCCAGAAGATTCCAGATGTTCCGGGTTCTCCCGTGTGTTTCATTTGTGCTTGTGTTATTTATTTTGCATTGCATCATGTCATCATGCCATCATGACTTTAATTCTGCAACTCAACCAAATAAATTGTGTGGATCTTCGATCCATTTAAATTGAGGGAAGAGTGACTTCTCTTTATAACATATCCTCCTAATAATTATGGAGCTATTATAATTAATCCATTAATTTGGAATATCCAAACACACTTGCAATTAATTCTCTTGCCTTTGTTGTCTTAATTCCCGGCCTCAGACTTTGTCCTCAAATTCTAGCCCATTTGGATTTCATCTAAAGGGTTTTCTAAATTCAAATAGTTTGACTTTTATTCAAACTTGTTTGATTTTCATCTTCCAAAACCTTCCAACATTTTTTTTATAAATGTCCTTACATTTTTGTGAGTCTGGGGAGATAATCCCCATGCCCAATTCTTTCCTTAACCCTCTCTTTCTTTTTCTTCTCTCTTATTCTTTTCTTCTACAAGAATATGAGGGGGAGAGAGAGAGCTGAGCCGGGCTGCATCATTCCACCTCTAGTCCGGCCCATTTGCACTAAGGCCTCCATAGGCCAACTCCAGCGCCCCCTGCGCAACCCTAGCCCCCGAGCACATCTCCCCATCGCTCCCTCGTCCCTTTCCCCAGCGCCGCAGCTACTCGTCCTCAACCCCTCTTCCTCACCTCGCGCCGCCAGCAAGGGCAGAAGCCCGATGCGCCCGCGCCACCAAGCGCCGCCTCTCCGCCTCGATTTAAATCGGCGGCCACCAGGAGCCTCGCCGGCCTCAAGCGCCCGCCACCGGCTCCTGGATCGCCGCGCCGTCCCTCGTTTCCCCGCTCGTCCACGCCGCGCGCACCATGGTCTCCCGCTTCGCGCCTCCACCAGCAAGCCATCGCCGCCTGCCTGCTCGAGGATGCCCGAGGCCAAGCCTCCTCTTCCCTCCTCTGCTCGGCCCCGAATGGGTTGATACGTCCAAACCGTATCTATAATTTATGATTGCTCCATGCCTTTTTTGTGTGATATTGCTATGATATTTATGCACTTCCATACACTTTTGATCATATTTGGACTAACCTACTAATGGTTGCAAAAGTGCACAATGTTCTTGTTTTACACTTTATTGTGTAGGAATTACTTGGAAATTGACAAAAACGCAAAAGGAGTCGTATTGGAGTAGGACTCTGACTTTCCTGAAATCTGTCTGAGAACGTTTTTTAAAGATGGTCACGTTCCGGCCTGAAGACGACGTCAAACGGAAAAAGTCTAGTTGCGAAAGTTGTGGGGAATTTCGAGGCGATGCTTCTGGATATAAAATTCGTCCAAATCGGAGTCCGGACGGCCGAGTAAAGCCCGTTTTACTGAGGCCCAAAATCTGATGACGGGAATCCGAGAGTCTATATAAAGAGAGGAAACCTAGGTCATCAAGGGCCATGAATTTTCCTCCTCCCAAGCCGCCGTCTTGGAGGGGAGGATCAGCACCATTGCAGCACCATCCACAAGGAAGAAGGGGGGCCAAGGAGCCGCTGCCCCCTAGGGCCGCCGCCGCCCCGAGGGCCGCCGCCGCCGCCGCGCCCCCAAGGGCCGCCGCCGCCGCCTCTGTGGCTGCCGCCGGCCGCCGCCTCCTCGCGGGGCTGCACCTCTCCATCAACACCATCATCAACCTCCTCCTCACCATGTCCATGCGTGAGTAGTTTCCTCGGGGCTGAGGTTCTTACCAGTAGCTATGTGGTCAATTCTCTCTCCCATGATGTGATCTTCGTTGTGATCATAGGCTATGTTAATCTAGGGTGATCCCATGATATTTCCCCTTCCTCTATGTATTGGATTGATGTACTCACTTGTCTTTATCTAGTATAATCCCCGAGACCAAGGTGACAGCGGTCTATTGGACATGGATTAGAAAAGTATTTTCATGAGTGATTTCCTCTCTTGTGTGTTGATTGAAGATTGAGAGTCTCTTAGTGCTTGTCTTTGACTATCCTTTAGATATGTTGTGGTGATTGTGGCACTCTCTTTGGATGGCCGCGGTGACATTGGGAAATCCTTAGATTGAGAACTACGAACTTTTAGGTGTGCTTTTGTAGCCCTACATAATTCTCGTCCTCTCTTGACCACGGAGGAATGACCTCCGGGTGCGTCTCCATTGCATGTTTTATGGGAAATATCATGTGATTCGATTATGTTAATGTTGTTGGGAGTTGCCACTAGTGAAAGTATGAATCCTAGGCCTTGTTTCCACCATTGCAATACCATTTGTGCTCACGTTTACCACTTGTTTGCTTGCTGCACTTTTTATTACAGATTTATATTACTTTGTTTTGCCATCCATATCACTTGCCATTTAACATCTCTTCGCCGAACTAGTGCACCTATACATCTAACAAGTGTATTAGGTGTGTTGGGGACACAAGAGACTTCTTGTATCTTAGTTGCAGGGTTGCTTGAGAGAGACCATCTTCAACCTCTACTTCCCTGAGTTCGATTAACCTTAGGTCATCCACTTGAGGGAAATTGCTGCTGTCCTACAAACCTCTGCGCTTGGAGGCCCAACATAGTCTACAAGAGTAGAAGCGTGTGTAGACATCAAGCTATTTCTGGCGCCGTTGCCGGGGAAGTGAGTGCTTGAAGGTATATCTTTAGATCTTGCAATTAAATCTCTTTGTTTCTTGTTTTTATTTCACTAGTTATGCTTATGGACAACCTTGCTATTGGATCGTTGCTTGTGGGAAGACGCCCCACACCTGTGGTGGTTGCTCCTCCCCCTACTGAAATTGTGCCCTATAAAATACCAGCTGGTATTATCGATTATGTTTTGGCTAATCGTTATGCAGGAGACAGACATCCCGGTGAACACTTGCTATATCTGTCACAATTATGTTCATTATTTAAGCTTGCAGGTGTATCAAGGGAGTTTGTCATGAGGAAATTGTTCGCTGTATCACTTATAGATAAAGCTTCAGATTGGTATAAGCTTCTCGATAACGCGCACTTGCTTGATTGGCAAGAGCTTATGTCTCTCTTTTATACTAAGTTTTATACTCTTTATGAAATTCATCGAGACAGGAACTATATCTATAACTTTAGGTCTCGTGACGGAGAGAGCGTAGCTCAAGCTTGGGGGAGACTGAAAACGTTAATGCTAAAAAGTCCTAACCATGGGCTCCCCAAAGATGCTTATGTGGAGAGTAAGAGTACCTTTTTGCATGTGGATCATGGTAACAATGCTTTATGTGATGCTTATATTGTTGAGTTTATTCGTGATCCCACTGAAAATTATTATGAGAAGGGAACATATGCTTATAGATATTTCAATAATATCAAGTTCCCTCTCTTTATGTTGAAGGTTTTTTTTCGGGAAAACGCAAAAGCTTTGCGTTTCATTATATTGAAAAGGAAGAGTGTTTTATGTTACAGCCCGCCTAGGAGGCGAATTACAGTCCGGGGACATGAGCTAGTGCACATCCCAGGTCGGGGGCAAGACTACTCGCAGTCCAGCAGCTCCTACCGCAGCCCAAAGTTTAGCCTCCTCCTTGATGCCGTGAAGTAGCATTTGAGTGGATGGGCGCGCGCCATTGAAGATGCAATCGTTGCGGTGCTTCCAGATCATCCAGGACGTGAGAAGCGTTGTGGTCGCCAGCCCTTTGCGCATCGCCTTGGGCGTGGCTTGTCGGGCATCATGCCACCAGTCGAAGAGGGTAGCCTCATTGTCCGGGGGTCTGCATGTCATGCGCATCCAGGAGAGGATCTCGAACCAGATGTGTCGCGAGAAAGGGCATCCAAGAAGAAGATGGCGCAATGTTTCAGGCTCCTGGCAGCAAAGGGGGCAACTGTTGTGGTGCTGCAGTCCATGCCGGGCGAGTCGATCCGCCGTCCAACATCGATCCAAGCTGACGAGCCAGAGGAAAAATCTCACTCCTGGGGGTGCCCAGCTCTTCCATGTGAGCTTCCAGTTGCTGCATGTCATCGAACCCTGGAATGAAGCAAGGTAAGCAGATTTGGCTGTGTAGATGCCCGATGTGGTCCACTTCCAAACGAGCTGGTCTGGTGCGTCTGAGAGCGTCAAGCGCTCGATTAGGCGCCAGAGTAGGATATACTGGCCGATCTCGTGAATGCCAAAAACTCCATGGATGTCCCGCGCCCAGAGGTGTCCTGGCAGGCCGTCGGCCACCGTTGTAGTTTTCCTTCTCCTTTTAGGTATGCACGAGTGTAGAAGTGGCGCAATTTCACGGACAGAGCGTCCTCCGATCCATCTATCCTCCCAGAACTTTGTGGTCTGACCGTTGCCAAGGACGGTGTATGTGCTGGCAGAGAAGAAGGCGCGCTCTTCAGCGGAGAACTGGAGGTCCAAGCCACTCCAGGCACGACGATCGTCGGTGCGGCTGAACCATAGCCATCGAACACGAAGCGATAGGCCCGTACGCTCCAAGTCGTGGACTCCCAGCCCGCCCAAGGACAGTGGGCGGGCGACACGGCGCCAGTTGACATGGCAGTGTCCTCCGTTAGCTTCGGCGCGGCCAGCCCAGAGGAAGCCGCGTTGGATTTTTTCGAGTAGCTTGAGGGTCTTCTTAGGAGGGGCAAGCACAAGCTGTTGGTGGAGTGGAATCGCGCCTAGGACCAATTTCACTAGGGCGAGGCGGCCGGCTCGGTTCATCAGCCAAGCCTTCCACGAGGGAAGGCTCATAGCTACTATGTCGACAAGGGGCAGCAGCTGGGCGGCAGTAGGTCGCCGGATGGTGAGGGGGATGCCCAGGTAGGTAATGGGTAGCTCGACGATTGGGCAGCCCAGGAGCTGGACGGCGGGAGCAGCCTCGTCAGCCTCGCATCGGATGAGCGTGGCAGCGCTCTTGGCGTAGTTAACATGCAGTCCAGAGGCCCGGCCGAACAGGTGCAGGATGGCCTTGATAGCTTGAATGTCCTCAGAATTGGGATGGCAAAATAGGACAACGTCATCCGCATACAGCGAGATTGTCGGGATGGATCTTGTAGGATGCAATCTGTGCAGGACTCCCATGTCTGCAGCTCGCTTGAAAAGGCGCCCAAGAGTGTCCACGGCGAGGACGAACAGCTGGGGTGAGACAGGGTCGCCTTGGCGCAGGCCCTGGCGGTGCCAGATTGGCGGGCCAGGGCTTCCGTTGAGCAGCACCTTCATGCTAGCGGAAGACAGCAAGATCGCGAGCCACTCCAAGAATCGGTCTCCGAAGCCATACTGTCGCAGCACCTCGAAGAGGAATGGCCATGAGAGCGAGTCGAAGGCGCGAGCAAGGTCAAGCTTGAGGAGGATGCGCGGCGCGCCGAGCTGGTGCAGTAGTCGTGCGGACTGCCGAACAAGGATGAAGTTGTCGTGGAGACTGCGGCCTGAGATGAAGGCATTCTGGTTGTTGCTGACGAGCGAGTCCTGCTTTGGGGCGAGGCGGAGTGACAACACCTTGGCGAAGATCTTGGCCACCAAGTGAATAAGGCTGATCGGCTTGTAGTCTCACAGGCCGCGTGCATCGGCGTGTTTTGGGAGCAGCGATAGGAAGGCTTCGTTGAGGCGCGAGAAGCCGCGGCCGCATAGGTCGTAGAGTTGCTGGAAGACGGCGACGAAGTCATTTTTGACGACGGGCCAGCAGGCACGGAGGAACTCCGCGGTGAAGCCGTCCGGCCCCAGGGCCTTGCGCGCTGGCAACCGCTTGACGGCATTCCAGATTTCCTCGTCGGTGAAGGGCGCGTCGAGCTCAAGTAGGTCATCGACGGGCTCGATGAGCTGCGCGAGGTTGAGCGTGCAATCGCGGTGGGTAGCGGTGCCCAGGAGGTCGTCGAAATGCGCAAAAGTGGCCGCGGCCATGTCGTCGTGGCCGGTTAGGACCTGTTCATCCACGACCAGGCTATGAATCTTGTTCTTTTGGCGACGATAGGAGCACTGGCGATGGAAGAAGGAGGTGTTTGCATCCCCGTCCCGGAGGGAGGCAACACGCGCTCGCTGACGTGCGATGGTGCGCTCAAGCGATGCCAGCCCCATGTAGGATGCTTTTATTTGACGACGGAGCCAATCCTCATGCGCAGAGAGAGGCCGGCTCTCCTGCGCGGCGTCGAAGCGGAGCAGCAGCTCGCGGGAGAGGGCCATCTTGTGGCGCACGTTGCCAACATTACGAGCGCTCCAGCTAGTCAGCTTGCGTGCCGTGGCTTGCAAGCGTAGCCTGAGACGCTCAAATGGGTCAGCAGAGCCAGTAGAGTGCGAAGCCGCAGCTACCAACTCCTGGAATCCTGGCAGCCGAACCCAGAAGTCCTCGAAGTGGAAGCGGCGGCGACCAGGCGGGGCTGGGGAGCAGTCCAGGAGGAGGGGGCTGTGATCCGATACGACGGAGGCAAGGCATCGTAGGTGGCACTCGCTGTGCCGCTCCTCCCAATCCACCGTGCATAATACTCTATCCAGGCGCACCAATGTTGGGGGTGATCTTTCGTTGGACCATGTGTATCGGCGGCCACTGAGGTACACCTCTTTGAGCGCCAAGTTGTTGAGGAGACGCCGAAACTGGCCCATCATGCGCCTGTCGACGTTCCCATTGCTCTTGTCCTCGTCCCGGTATATGAGGTTGAAGTCACCACATAATAGCCACGCGCCCGGGCAAGCAACGCGTAGGTCGCGAAGCTCCTGCAGAAAGGCGATCTTATCGGCGTCAGATTGGGGTCCATAGACAACCGTGATCCACCATGGCTCGTGCTGGCTCGAGGGGGTAGCCACCTTGGCTGACAGCGTGTTGGCGGTGAGCATGGGATTGGTGATTTTCACTTCCCTACTTTTCCATGCCAACAAAATGCCTCCACGAGTTCCGATCGCCGGCAAGTACACGTACTCATCAAACTCAGAGCCGAGCGCCTCAAGGACAACCGACGAGAAAATCAAAGCCATTTTCGTTTCCTGAAGACAGACAATGGTGGCGCCACTAGACATGATCAGCGAGCAGACAGTGGTGCGTCTAGCACGTGCGTTGAGGCCTCGCACGTTCCATATCGCAATCTTGAGGTCGTGATCCATCAACCCGAGGTTGACGAGGGGCCGAGCACAAGGCTAGACCGCAATCGCGCCCCCGGCGGGCGTCACAGTGGCATGCACGGGTGCCGGGTCGACGGGGAGTTCGCGATCAACCAAAGCCGCGATGGCAGAGAGCACGACAAGTGGGATCGGTGTAGCGAACACGTCATCGTAGGCCTTCATCTCCGTGGCGGAGATCTTCTGGTTGGTGCCGACGATCCCAAGGGTGCGTAGCACCTGGAGTTGTGCCCGGCGCTCAGCCGTGGGCGGCGCAATGACGGGATTCGCCGCCGCTGATGCTGATGCAGAGCGACCACGTCGGGGGGTGAAGTTCAGCGGCTGCCGGCGAGCTCGTTTGCCAGGAGTGGGGAGAACCGAGCTGAGGTGTGCAGTGGCCGCCATCAGGAACTCCCCCAGAGTCCAAGTGGATCCCCGTGGCTTGGAGTGGCGCAATGTGATGGGCGGAGAGGCGAAGCGGTGTGCACCAGCACGCAAGGGAGATGCGGCGGGCAAGCAGCTTTCCGTCGAGTGTCGCTCCGCCTGGGCTTGCGTGGCCCCTGGGGCAGGCGCTGTGGGCGGCGCATGTTGGGCCTCCTGGGCGACGGGCCTGCTGGGTTCGTGGAGGTCGCGGCCCAGAGCGGGAATGCACGCGTGGTCCGGCCCAGAGGCAATAGTTGCCGTGCCGTCCATCGCCAAAGCAGCTGGTGCCGCGCTAGAGCCCGCGTGAGATTCGAACTGAGGCTGGGCCAGGGCTCCGACGCCACCACGAACGTCACTGTCCGGCTGTGGCGGGGCCAAGGCATCGACGCCACCACGATCGTCACTGTCGGGCTGCGACGGCAGGTCCGCAGGGCGGGCGCAGTCTGTCCCATCGGTGGATGGGGACAAAGTTTGTCCCGACAAGGGATCCACCTCGGGGGCCGTTCGTGCCAGGGGCAGCGTGTCGGGGGCGGGGGCCTCGCTTTGCCGTGTGGGATCCGGATCCAGACGAACCAGAGGGCCGGCCGGGGCAGGCGTCGCCAGGGCGTGGGCCTCCACTTGCGTAGGGGACAGAGGCGGGCTAGGGGTAGCGGCGGGTCCATCTGCAGCCCCAGCGGGGCGGCGAAGCAGTCGTCGGTCACCAACTGGCCTATCCAAAGGTGGATCAGCCGCGGCGGGGCCCGCGGAGGGGCCACCCATGGCAGGATCAAGCAGTCCGCTTTTCTGCCGCCAGACGCGCTTTCCTCTTCTGGGGTGACGACGACGTTGTCGGTGGGCCCCGGCACGCGCGGGCCAGGGTGACATCCTCGTAGCGCTGGCAGTTGGATGTTGGTCCGGTGGCGCCGTACGCCCGCGAGTGACCGCCGAGCACCAGTCTGTGGCAACGGCCACCCCGTCCGCGCGGCGGGAGCCAACGGCGGTGGACCAGGTGAGGGCGTCGAAGGCCCTGTCATGGGAGCGCCCGGCGGTTGGCGAAGCAGCATCATGTCGGCGGCGCTTGCGGCCACGACGGCGAGCGGGGCCACGCCGTGCGTTGCGGTCGGGGCGTCCATTGTCGTCCTCGGCGTCTCCGTGGTCGTCGGCGTCGTCAACACGAGGGTCCGGCAGTTGTGGCGACCGCTCGACGTCGGCGCGGACGAGCCGGATGGAGACCGGATAGGTCAGCGTGCGGACGGAGGGGGCCTCGGACTGGACGCGCGCCGGGACGAGCTCGACGATCTCGAGGACGGCCTGGCGGGGGATGGCAGACGGGTCGCGGGTGCGCGCAGATAATCTGAACGTGGCGAGGTCCGCCCGCGACCTCGTATCAGGGTGAAGACGCTCCACCCAGCAGCTCGAGCCAAGGAGATGCTCCGCCGTGGAGAGGTGCCACGCCTGGGCGGGTATGCCGCGGAGCTCGAGCTCGACGCGCTGCTCAAGCCAGTCGCAGCCGGCGTGGGCGAGCTTGCTCCAAGGGCGGAGGGAGAGCGCGAAGTTGGGTCCGTCGATGAAGTGGTCGCCGCAGATCCTGTTCTTGATGGCTTGCGTGCTGCAGATGATGAGGAAGTCCTCGGGATGGTGGATGTGGATCGTGAAATCCCCGGGGCGCAGGTCCAGCGTGGTGTACAGAGTATCCGCAACCTCGTCCACGGTGACCACGGGCCTGGTGCCGGTGATGGACGCGACCATCTCGCGCCGTAGCACATCCTCGGCCTCCTCCATCTCCACCGACCGCGAGAGGAAGACACGGGCCGGGCTTGGGGGAGCGGTGGCTTGTGCCGTCGTTGGCGCTGCGCGAATGGCCGGGGGAGGGGGGGCGGCGGAGTGGCGCGACGCCTCGGTTGGAGCGAGGCTTGTTGAAGCGCGCGGTCCCTGGCCCTGCGCTCAGGCGTGCATTCCCGGGAGACATGGCCGGAGAAGAGACAACGCCGGCACCGGACCTTGTTCGTGCAGTCGCGGATGGGGTGGCCCGGGTCGAGGCAGCGAAAGCAGAGGCCAGCCTCCTCCTCCGGCGTGGGGCTGCGGCGGGAGCGAGGCGCGGGCGGCTCAATGCGTTGGGCGCGGCGGCGCCGACCCCTACCCCTCCCCCTTGGCCGCAGCCAGGCGCCGCCCTCGTCCGGTGCCTCCGCCTCTGCGCGCTCGACACGGTGGACCTCCGAGCGGGGGCCGAGGCGGGAGGAGGCGGGCGCACGCTGGGCCGGGGCCTGGGCGGGCTACAGCTGGAGGAGTGGCAGCGTAGGGGCGGAGCCGCAAGCCACGTCGCGGTAGGAGCGCCGGCCGGAGGAGGAGGAGTCGGTGTCGGAGTCCCTCCAGCGCTCCTCGCGGTGGCGGTGGCGCGCGTTCCCGGCGTCGTTGCAGGAGGCCATGGCGCCGGAAGTGGGGGGCGACTGGGGCACGTGGCTGGGAGGGGGATGGTCGCCGGCGGGGGCAGGACGGCGGTGGGAGGGCTCGGCTAGGCAGCGGGGCAGGGAGAGCGGAGCGGAGCGGGGCAGGGGGAGCGGAGCGGTGCCCCACCTATGAGGGAGAAATGAGCGCCGATCTTGGAGACGACATTCTATGTTGAAGGTTTTGAAACTGCACTTGTTTTGTCTTCCTATGCTTATTGCTTTGTGCTTCAATGAATTATTCTATTGCAATATTCCTATGCATAGGAAGCATGTTAGGCTTAAATGTGTTTGGTATTTGCTTCTTGATGCTCTCTTTTGTTCTTCAACTCTTATTCCTACGAGAGCATCATTAAAGTCTCATGCCTAGCTTAAAGGCATAAAAGAAAGCGCTTTTGGGAGGCAGCCCACAATGAATAAAATTTTATTTTGCTTTTGTTGTGTCTTGATGTTGTTACTACAGTAGCATCATCATTGTATCTTTACTTTTCAGCTTTGTGCCAAGTGTAGCCTCTGATTGCAAGAAAGTTCAAAAGTTGTGACGTGCTGTCCAGGAAACAGATTCTGTCCTTGGACAGAAAAATTCGTATAAAATAACCAGATCACCTTTTTGGTCTGAATTTTTTCGACAGCGTGCTCTATACAATTGGCTTTCGGGTGTCTGTTCTGAGTTTTTTGATTTGAGTTGCATAAGTGCCCCGAAAAAATCATTTACTACCTGCTGGTCTGTTTTTCACAGATTCTGTCATGTTTTGCCTTTCCTTCATTTTGCAAACCTTGAGCTTGCTTTTTCTTTGCAAAAACCTTTTGGCAATCTTGAGAAACAGTAGACCTTCAAGAATATCCTTATTTCCAGCAAGGAACAATTATTTTATTAAGGGTACTAACCCCGCTAATCAGATTATGATGAGTTATGTATGAAGGGAGTTTTCAAGTGTGCGAGGGAAGATGATAAAAAGATTCAGGAGTGTCAAACGCTCAAGCTTGGGGGTGCCCCCATGCAACCCCGAGAAATATTCAAGAAGACTCAAGCGTCTAAGCTTGGGGATGCCCCCGTGCATCCCCTTCTCCATCAACAATTATCAGTTCGTCTTTCGTTCCGCTATATTTTTATCACTTCATGTGTTATGTGCTATGCTTGGAGCGTCTTGCTTTTAGTTTCCTTTTTAGTTTTCTTTAGCTTTGCTTGCTGTTCATAACGAGTTGGGACTCAGCTTTCTTTATGTGGGAGAGAAACACGCTCCACTTCAACCTAGAACATAACATAGAATTTTCATGTCTATCTTTGCTGTGTGTGTTCTTTGTCTTTCAATAGCTACTATCATGTTTAGCTCTTAGCTTTCATGCTTATCTTTTTAAAAGAGTTTTTGTTTGGTTGGTCGCTGGAACTCTCTTTAGATATCATGCTTATCTTGCTAAGAGAGTTGGCTTCTATTGCACTGGTCGATATGTCTATGATAAGAATGCTATGTGCATAATGATGCTTAGTAGTTCATGTTTTCTTATGGTTAGTCCCAAATAGCTGGGGGGTTCTCAATGTGTTATTGAGGTATCAACATGATTTGTTTGCCTATGATGTGGTATGGTTTAGTGATATCTTCCTTCAAGAATTTATTTTGATTGACTTGGCGTATGCTCACGCATATTTAAGACTGTAAAGAAAGTCTATCAAGCCTTGATGATCTTTAATTTCTGAGTAGCGATATAACTTCCATGCCCGATTCAATGTTGCTTTGTCGCTCTGCATGATTATGACCGTCATTGCTCTTTTAGTTGGTCGCTCCCAGTCTTTTGCTAACATTCGCCTGTACTAAGCGGACTGACTGCTTGTGCATCCAAAATCCTTTAAACCAGTTATGCCATATGAGTCCACCATACCTTCCTATACATGGTATTTACCTGCCATTCCTAACGAAGACTTTCATGTACCATCTCGAAATTATTCAAAAAAAGCATTTCTCTTTTGTGCCTCTGTTTTAGTTCATGAGGAAGTAGTAGTTAATTCATGATCTTTTTAAGTTGGACAAGCTTCACCCCGGGATTGCATGTCTAATGTGCAAACCCATAATACAAGAAGGAACTGGCAAAGATAATATAACAAACAAACCCTCCTTCACGCTTTGTTCATGAGAAATCAGAAAACTTTGGCAGTGATAAACAAAGGAGATTAAGAGGATGTGATCGTCCTCATTCGGGAGCCGTTCCTCGAAACTTGTCCAGCTCAAGAAGTGATTGAGTTATCTGCTAGCATTCGTTGATGGAACATGCATAATCTAAAAAAATAATTATTACCTCTGTTTTTAAAACCAAGAGCTCTGGTACATGTTTAGTTTTTGTTTCCGACCACGGGTTTTCAACCTTGCCAACAAAAGCCACAGTTCGAGAGTCTCCACCTTCTTTTAAAGCACCAACTATTGAGAGCATGATTGTCATTCTGAGTGTAATGTGCATTGTCCCAAAGTACCATTGTCTTTTGCATGATTATGATATCGTTTATTCTGAAATCATTGTATCTAGTCGTCACTTAAAACTTGGAGGTACCTCTGCATTTATGTTTTGCTAAAGGGTGCAAACGAGGTACCACTTTATCATATTTGCACACCATGCTCATTACAAATCTATTTGAGTGTTTCAGTATCATATTGTAAAACTTTCAGTTCTTTGTGATTCTCTCATGAGGCAACTTAATTACTACAGATTCATTGTCTCAGTAAGCACTTGTCATGTGACTGTGAAAAGTCCTTATATGGTTAATAGCATGTCACCACAGAAATTATGCTTGTTATCATTTACCTACTCGAGGACGAGCAGGAATTAAGCTTGGGGATGTTGATACGTCGAAAACGTATCTATAATTTCTGCTTGCTCCATGCCTTTTTTGTGTGATATTGCTATGATATTTATGCACTTCCATACACTTTTGATCATATTTGGACTAACCTACTAATGGTTGCAAAAGTGCACAATGTTCTTGTTTTACACTTTATTGTGTAGGAATTACTTGGAAATTGACAAAAATGCAAAAGGAGTCGTATTGGAGTAGGACTCTGACTTTCCTGAAATCTGTCTGAGAACGTTTTTTAAAGATGGCCACGTTCCGGCCCGAAGACGACGTCAAACGGAAAAAGTCTAGTTGCGAAAGTTGTGGGGAATTTCGAGGCGATGCTTCTGAATATAAAATTCGTCCAAATCGGAGTCCGAACGGCCGAGTAAAGCCCATTTTACTGAGGCCCAAAATCTGATGACGGGAATCCGAGAGTCTATATAAAGAGAGAAAACCTAGGTCATCAAGGGCCACGAATTTTCCTCCTCCCAAGCCGCCGTCTTGGAGGGGAGGACCAGCACCATTGCAGCACCATCCACAAGGAAGAAGAGGGGCCTAGGAGCCGCTGCCCCCTAGGGCCGCCGCCGCCGCCGCGCCCCCAAGGGCCGCCGCCGCCGCCTCCGTGGCTGCCGCCGGCCGCCGCCTCCTCGCCGGGCTGCACCTCTCCATCAACACCATCATCAACCTCCTCCTCACCATGTCCATGCATGAGTAGTTTCCTCGGGGCTGAGGTTCTTACCAGTAGCTATGTGGTCAATTCTCTCTTCCATGATGTGATCTTCATTGTGATCATAGGCTATGTTAATCTAAGGTGATCCCATGATATTTCCCCTTCCTCTATGTATTGGATTGATGTACTCACTTGTATTTATCTAGTATAATTGTAATGCCCAGGATGGAGTTATACCTCCTACGTGTCGAGGCACGACTTAAAGGCATAAATCCATCCTAGAATGATCTCAAGTTCGGTAATCTTTGCACATCTCATGTAAAAGAGGGGATTGTAAACAGAAAACAGTTGGCTTACACTCGCCACGTCACACAATTACATAACAAGACTCAAACATCATACATTAAGAACATCACAACCCTCTAAGGGCAAAAATCCAAATGCAAGATACCAAACTGAAAAAAATAAACCACAGGCGGATCGAAACCTAGTAGGAGTCTCCACTACTGATCATCCGGGTATCGCACATAGTACCGACTACGCTCCTCGTCGTACTCCCAATCCAGCTCGGTGCCATCACCTGGATAGCTCACAGCTGGACCTGCATCTGGTGTGTGAAGTAACTGTGAGCCACAGAGGACTCAGCAATCCCGTTACCGGGTAACAAGACTATTTAAGCCTTTGGGAGAGGAAAGGCTGAAGAAAAGAATAAGTGTCTGCAGCAGCAACTAGCAACTAGCTTACGTGAGTGAGAGCGAGAAGAGAAAGCCTCGGCGAGAAGTGATCACGAAGTGATCCTAGCTACAAGCTCACAAACATAACCCCTCTGTGTTCAACTCCCGAATCCCTATTCGGAAATTGACAGTCACGGAACACACGCTGGTAGTGTATTAGAAACATTGTGTCAAGTTATCTACAACCGGAATTAACAAGCTCCCATCTGCCACATAACCGCGGGCACGGCTTTCGAAAGTTCAAACCCTGCAGGGGTGTTCCAACTTGACACATTACAAGCCCACGATCCGCGGAGTCGCAACTCCAAAGTGGGAAGACCCGAGTATCCTCGGAATCCCGTGCTCAAGATATACCGAACTAAGGTAAGGCTAATCCAGCAAATCCTCCCGGTGTGCCGACACCCTGATAGTAGCCGCGTGTATCTCGTCTCAGGCCACGGCCGGATGGGCGATCCCACAGGTTTTTACCAGACCTTGAGTTTCCTCGAGGTGGCCCCGCGTAACCCCCAGTTTGGACCAACACTCATGTGGAGCACTGGCCCGGGTTGTTGAATTAAGAAAAAGGGTTTATAACTCCCTATGCAAGTTTAGTTTGTTATTAGGCAAATAGTACCAATGTTGGGACTTGCTGGAAAAGACTTAGCACTTAGCAGTTTATCGAGGGGGTCCCATACACCCCAACCGTGTTAGGAACGCATAATCAAGGAACATAACACCGGTTTATACGGTTCCTAACGGCATGAGTGGAACAAAACACCAAGCAAAAGGCTTAGCCTTCCACCCTTGCCAATATATAGATGATTTCATTTTAAGCATTTATATAGTGTGATATAACCCAACCAAACTTCAACATGAAGCAAGCATCTTCGATCTTCACCTGCAACTAGCAATGCTATAAGAAGGGCTGAGCGAAGCGTACTTAGCCAAGCAATGGTTTGCATAGGAAGGTTGGTTAAACATGGCAATTGGCTACAAGTAGGAGGCTGACAAGAAGATCATGGGCATCGAGGCAAAACTATAGATCGAGACTACTAGCAATAGGCAAAGATAGTAATGTTATCGGGGTTCGGTCATCTTGCCTGAAGAGAAGTCCTTCGGATCGTAAGAAGGGTCCTCGTGCTCAACCTCATTGGAAACCTCATGCTCGTACTCGAACTCAGTCTCTGCTTCTGGCTCTAAACAAAACAATCACACCAAGTACCAATCAACAAGATGCAATGCGCACTCGAAAAAGATGAATGCATGATGGATGCACTAAGGATGCATACGGAGCACGTAAAATATCACTCAAGCAAATCACCTCAAAACATGATAACAACCTGATATTATTAATCTACACAGAAAATCAATCAAGTTTGATATAAGATTCGCTGAAATCGGAGTTACGGGCTAAAAGTTATGCCCGAAACAAGAAATGAGCGAAAGCTGAAAATTACAGCAACATAGCATTTTCGGAGCACAAAATAATTGAGCTACAGCACTCAAATAACATGGCAAAAGGCATGAACACAAACTAGACATATACTACAGCAACTAAGTCCAAAGGTGCACCCCCAACGGAGCCACGGATCAATAGCAATGATCTTGGACATATTGAACTTGACAATAAAATTCTGGCAGCAGAATTTTATTGAAACTTTGGAGCAAAAGATAAACATGCTACAGCCACTTAAATAGACATGTGAGGATATGAATGGAAAGACAACAATATATACTACAAGGAACAATCAAGATCCACTCCAAAACTATCATGCTTTGTCCTAGAACATCACACGAACATGGCATCGGAACGTTACAGATTTCAGACTTAGTGAAAATCCACTAAGTCCTAAAACAGCAATATCATCATGGCATCTAAAAGAGCAAGTTTTAGTCATCTCGAAACTAAACATGGCAAGTGGTAAGCACCTCATCAAGGTTCACACGAAGGTGATTCCGAAACACACAAGCATGCATCATAGAGGTGAACACAACGATTGCAACGAGCTCAACAAGATGGCATTTCATAACAAGTGCAACAACATCACAGCCACATGGCACTTTGCAACGATGATAACAAGGCAAGAATAAATCTAACATGCAACCTAGCACATACAACACGTAGAGCATGGCAAGACGAACACGTGGACATGTCATTTGCATCATTCGGACAAACGAGCTAGAAGATATCACATGGCAAAGATGGCATAAAAACATCACATAGCAGCAGTTTATATCACGATGCACTCTTGCAACAGAAAAACAAGCACCTAGATGATCTCTAACATGCAAGACAACAACAGATAAAACGTAGAGCAAGTCTCCACGAACGTCTGGACATGCTATTTGCGCGAATCGGAGCTACACACACAAAGTTAGAGCAGTTTGAAAACAACATCAACACATAACAGATCTGGGACTTAGAGGAGTGGGGAGTCAACCTCAGGCAGATCTGGATCCGAAAAAAAAAACAACGGGCCGGCGGGGAGGGCGGCCCGCGAAGGCGCCCGGCGGCTGGCGCGCGGCCCGGCTGGCGCGCGGCCCGGCTGGCGGTGGCCCGCGAGGAGGCCTGGCGGCGCTGGCGATCTGGCCTGCCCACACCGGATCGGGCGGAGGCCCGCGGAGGAGGCCCAGCCGGGGCGGGGAGGCGAGGCCTGGCTGGCTCGGGGGCGGACGCGGCCTGGTCGGCGAGTGGGCCGGCCCGGCGGCTGAGAGCGGAAGGCGATGATGCGGGCCTCCGGTGAAGTGGGGACCGGGCCTTCGGGGCGGAGGCGATCGATCGGCCCTCCTGGCCGATTCGATCGAGCGAAGGACGAGCCCGGCGATGTGGGCGCCTCGATGCGATGGGCCGGGCGATCGGTCGGGGCGCTGGCTCCTGCGACTTCCGACGGGGATGTGGTCCCTGGCCAGCGAGGCAGGAGGCCCAGCTGGCCGATCGGCCGGCTCTCGAGGAGCGGTCGAGGGAGGCCGGCGCTGCACGTTGACCTGGGCGCACGAGGCGATCTGGCTCGGCGCTGGAGCTGGTTGATCTGAGGAGAAAAGAGAAAAAAAAAGAGGAGAAGGGGAAAGAAGCTAGGGATTGGTGGAGGTAGGTCTATAAATATAGCAGATCTGCTAGGGTTAGGGTTTGAGGGTGATTTGGGGGTGTTAGGAGCCCTCCGATCGCGATCCGATGGATCCGATCGCGGGGGTAGTCTAGATGGGTCTAGGAGAGGGTAGAAGACTGCAGTAGGGGTGTATTCTGGGACACAAAGTGAAGGCACTTTGGACCCACACGAACAACGGATGGGATAGCCAACGGAGTCCAAACGCGACGAGATTTGAGAGGCGGGAAGCACACAACAAAACAACAACACACACAACAACCTCGCGGCACACTGGTAACGTTACACGCCCGAACAACAAAGTGGGTCTACGGGACGTCACGGACACGTGAGGGAGCTCCGGAACGCGAAACGGACAACGAAAAGAAACACGCGGAACCGGATGCAACCGACAACACAATGCAATGCGATGCACATGTCTACATGATAGGAATGAATGCCACACACTCACACAACAAAACGACGAAAACCCGAAAGACAAAGAACCCGAAATGGAAATAGATGAAGCCGGAGATATATTATATACCCAAAAGGGAAATTATTACATCCGGGGCATTACAAACTCTCCTCTACTACAAAAAGATCTTGTCCCGAGATCTAGGACCGGAAAAAGGAAGGGTACTCGGAACGAAGATGATCTTCTCGTTCCCAGGTAGCTTCTCGGTCAGTGTGATGTGACCACTTGACTTTCAGAAATTTGATGGACTTGTTGCGGGTCTTGCGTTCGGTTTCTTCGAGAATTGCAACTGGATGCTCTCGGTAGGACATGTCTTGTTGAAGATCAATCTCCTCAAACGGAATCATGCGCTCAGGTGCCTTGAAGCATTTGCGGAGTTGAGACACATGGAAGACATCATGAACATTTGCGAAGTTGGGAGGGAGCTCAAGTTGATAGGCTAGGTCGCCTCTTTTGCCAAGAATCTTGAAAGGCCCGACGTATCTAGGAGCAAGTTTTCCTTTGATACCGAATCTTTGGGTGCCTTTCATCGGAGAAACTCGGAGATAGACATGATCACCGATGTTGAATGCCAAATCACGATGCTTGCCGTCATAGTAGCTCTTCTGGCGCGACTGAGCGGCCTTGAGATTCTCACGTATGACTTTGCACATTTCTTCGGCTTCTGAGATCAAGTCATTGCCAAGAAGTTGACATTCGCCTGTTTCAGACCAGTTGAGAGGGGTACGGCACTTTCTACCATAGAGAATTTCAAATGGTGCTTTGCCTGCACTTGCTTGAAAGCTGTTGTTGTAAGAGAACTCGGCAAATGGAAGGCAGTCTTCCCATTTCATGCCAAAGGAGATGACACAGGCTCTGAGCATATCTTCTAGAATCTGATTCACACGCTCGACTTGACCACTAGTCTGAGGGTGAAATGCAGTGCTGAACCTGATCTTAGTGCCCATGGCGGACTGAAAGGAGTCCCAGAACCTTGATGTGAACAAGCTTCCACGGTCTGAGGATATAACTTGAGGAATGCCATGTAGGGACACAATTCTGGAAGTGTACAGCTCTGCAAGTTGAGCTGCATTGATTGATTCTTTGACTGGAAGAAAGTGAGCGACTTTGGTAAGCTTGTCAATCACCACAAAGATAGCATCATTTCCTCGCTTGGATTTAGGAAAGCCAGTGACGAAGTCCATTTCAATGTGGTTGAACTTCCACTCGGGGATAGGAAGAGGTTGGAGAAGACCGGCTGGACGTTGATGTTCTGCTTTCACTCTTCTGCATACATCACATTCGTTCACGAATTGGGCAATCTCCCTTTTCATGCGTGTCCACCAGTAAGACTGCTTGAGGTCTTGATACATCTTGGAACTGCCAGGATGAATGGAAAGGAGAGAATCATGAGCTTCTTCCATTACGAGCTTCCTGAGATCACCTTTGGGAACAACGAGTCTGTCCTCGAAGAACAAGGTATCTCTCTCATCAACACGGAAGCACTTGTATTTTGGAGTGCCCTTTGCAATCCCATGTTTCACTTTCTTCACCATGGTATCACTGAGCTGGGCCTCACGGACTTGATCTTCCAAGGTAGGAGCAATTTGAAGATTTGCAAGAAAACCCTGCGGAACAACTTGAAGGTTGAGTTTCCTGAATGCTTCACAAAGCTCAGGCTGGTACGGCTTGATAAGAAGGCTGTTGCAATATGCCTTTCTGCTCAAAGCATCTGCAATCACATTCGCCTTGCCAGGAGTGTATTCAATGCTGGGGTTATACTCTTGGATCATTTCAACCCAACGAGTCTGACGGAGGTTCAGATGCGGCTGTGTGAAGATGTACTTCAAGCTCTTGTGATCAGTGAAGATGTCGACCTTTCTGCCCAACAACAGATGTCTCCATGTAATCAGAGCATGTACCACAGCTGCTAGCTCGAGATCATGTGTGGGATAGTTCTTCTCACTTGGCTTGAGCTGACGAGAAGTGTATGCCACAATTCTCTTATCTTGCATAAGCACACCACCAAGACCTTGAAGAGAAGCATCACAGAAAACTTCATAGGGCTTGGATTCATCCGGAGGAGTCAGAACTGGAGCAGAGACAAGCTTCTCTTTGAGAGTTTGGAATGCCACTTCACACTCTGGAGACCAAAAGTATTTGACATTCTTCTAAAGCAAGTTGGAAAGAGGCTTGGCAATCTTGGAGAAGTTCTCAACAAACCTTCTGCAATAGCTGGCAAGACCCAGAAAACTGCGGAGCTGCTTGACGTTCTGAGGAGCTTCCCAGTTGACAATTGCTTCAACTTTCTCGGGATTAACCGCAATACCGTCAGCTGAGATGATGTGGCCCAGGTACAAAACCTTATCGAGCCAAAACTCGCACTTGGAGAACTTGGCATAGAATTTATGCTCTCGGAGTCGATCAAGAACCAGACGTAAGTGCTTTTCGTGATCTTCTTCATTCTTTGAAAACACCAGAATATCATCCAGATACACAAGCACGAACTCGCCAGTATAGGGGTTGAAGATGTAATGCATCATCCTCGAAAAGGTAGGAGGAGCATTGGCGAGACCGAAGGACATGACGGTATACTCGTATGAACCGTAGCTCATTCTGAAGGCCGTCTTGGGAATGTCTTCCTCGCGAATGCGAATTTGATGATAGCCCATTCGGAGGTCAAGCTTAGAGAACACTTTAGCTCCTTTGAGCTGCTCAAAGAGTTCGTTGATGTTGGGGAGCGGATATTTGTTCTTAATCGTCTTCTTGTTCAATGGCCGGTAGTCAACACAGAGTCGCTCCGTGCCATCTTTCTTCTTGACAAATAAGACACCACAGCCCCACGGAGACGTACTAGGTCTGATGAGACCCATACTCTCCTGCTTATCAAGATGCTTCTTCAATTCCTTCAATTCATCCGGAGAGAGCTTGTACGGACGCCGGCATGCTGGCTCAGTACCCGGCTCGAGTTCGTTGACAAATTCCACCTGACGGTGTGGAGGCATGCCTGGAAGTTCTTCAGGAAAGACGTCTTGATATTCGTTCACCACCGGAATTTGAGATATGGCATTAATTTCGCCCTTATCATTGAGAGAGAATAGTCTGATAGTGTTATCCCTGGAGGCAAAGATAATCACATCTTCATCAGAATGAGTCAACTTGACTTCCTTTTGAGCACAATCAATGTGAGCATCATGCTGAGAAAGCCAATCCATTCCGAGGATGAGGTCGATGTCAGAATTGCCGAGAATCACCGGTTTAGCCAGAAAGCGATAATCTCCCATGCGAATAGAAACATCCGGAGCAAATATCTTTGAATGCAATAGTTTGCCTGGAGAAACAACTGACAATTCCCTTGGCAAACTTCTGGTGACAATGTTGTGCTTGGATGCAAATGGATATGACATGAAAGAGCATGTAGCACCCGAATCAAATAACACTTTAGCTGGAAAAGAGTTAACTGGAAGGTTACCCAAAATGACATCAGAAGAATTCTCCGCTTGTGCTGCATTCATCAGATTGACCCTTGCAGACTTTGGATCATGCCTGACAATAGCTGAACTCACAGGTGGAGGAGGAGGAAGACGCTTCTGATTCGGACATCTGTTGGCATAGTGACCTTTCTGAGTGCATTTGTTGCAAGTCACTTCTGAGAGAGGACGGAAAAGAGAGCCACTGGACTTGGAGCCTTGAGACTGAAACTGCTTCTTCGACTGGTTGCTCGGGTTGCACTAGAGTTCTTGTAGTTGGAGTTGTTGGAGTTGTTGTATGGAGCTCGAATCACTGGAGGAGGAGGAAGCCAGAATTTCTGTTGTTTCGCAGCCAACTGAGACGATGAGGAAGAGTGAACAGCATCTCGAATTCTCTTCTTAGAAGCCTCCATCTTGAGCTGAGCTGCTTCTTGTTTCAAAGCCATGTTATAGAACTTGTCGAATTCATCGGGCTCGAACAAGGTGAGAGCAAGCTGAAGTTCATCTTTGAGACCTCCACGGAACTGATAGATTTTACTCTTGGCATCAGGAATGTCTTGCTTAGCATAACGAGCGAGGTTTTGGAACTTGACATTATACTGATAGACTGTCATGGAGCCCTGCTTCAGGTTGCGGAATTGCTCACGCATGCCCTCAGTGACACTTGTAGGAATGTGATGCGAGCGGAAATCCTTGCAGAAATTCTCCCAAGAGATCATTTGACCCGGCCTGGAGTCTTTGTACTGCTGCCACCAATCAGCTGCTTGATCTTTCAGTTGGAAGGCTGCAAACTTCACATAATCATCTTCTCTTACGTTACTGCACTCAAAATGCTTCTTTATGTCGGTTAACCAATCCTCAGCATCAAGAGGATCGACACAGTAACTGAAAGCTTTAGGATTGTTGGCCAAGAACTGGTTGAGAGTAGCATGGTGCTGCTGGTTGAAGAAGTTGCCTTGGTTCCCTGGAATACCCTGATTAGCTTGATTAGCTTGCATCTGCTGCATCATCTGCATCATCAACTGGGTGTTCTGAGCTGTAGTCTGCATAATCGCTCTCCAAGCCTCAGGCGGAGGAGGAGGGGAAGGAGGATGTTCTGGGACCTCTTCCACCTCTGGGTTAGCATTGGGAACCCTTTTCGGAGCCATCCTGTAAGAGATGACCACGAATCAGCGATTGATTGACAAAAGGTATAAGCTGAATGAATGGAATGAATTGCAACAAGTCTTCACAATAATCATTCGAACAATAAGAACGAATGAAATCATTCGAACAAGAGGATCGAATGAAATTCTCAGTTAAATGATAACATCAATCTTCATGAGAAGCCACATAGGGGACAAAAGGAAAATAAGAAAACAACAAGGTACGGACGGGAACAAACACAAGAGAGGAGTTTCGTTCTAACATCTTTGTGCTGAAAGCATATGAACGCGTTACGAAAAGGTTTTGCAATCCCCGGATCAGCATAGCCAAGGACCCTTTAAGATGCAACTCCTGATAGTAACATCGGTCATATAACTCCTTCACTCAATGTAGAACCCCGAACTCGCTAACCTGCATTCGTTGGAAGAATGCCTACGATCTACTGGATAAACCCACCTATAGATTTCCGAAAGATTCCAGTTATGCAATCAGGTGTTGGGGATACACGGGAAGCACCGCGCAATCAACTCTAAACCTACATCCAGGTGTATCCATCCTTCAACACATAACCAGTCTTTCTCGGAAACTGTGTACCTCGGACCTTCGAAAAGCATCCACTATAACAAGCTATGGCAATACTCCCGAACTACCTCCCCAGTACTGGGTGATGTCGGGGTTATCTTGCCACTTGCCGTATAGGAGAGATTTTCGATGTCGGCCGTCTTAAGTATTTAGCACTGCCGCGATATGCTTGTGACAACAATACCCCGAAGCTCAACTCCTCGGTAACAGGAGGCATCGAGAACAATATCCTTGTCACAAGAACATCGAAACAATCCCAGAATACTTGCGGGATTCCTAAAAAAAAAATTTGTGCAATTTTTGAAGATAGGAGAGACAAGAGTAGTCGTCAGGAGTCCTCACCAGAGAGAAAGGGGATGAAAAGCAAAGAAATCCTACTCTCCGATATAATATAGGACTCAAAAAGTTTTCAGTGTGTGCCTAGACTCGACCGTCAACGATTCGATCAAACAGTGGGGGCTCCTAGGTCGGAGAAGGCTCTGAATACCAACTTGTAATGCCCAGGATGGAGTTATACCTCCTACGTGTCGAGGCACGACTTAAAGGCATAAATCCATCCTAGAATGATCTCAAGTTCGGTAATCTTTGCACATCTCATGTAAAAGAGGGGATTGTAAATAGAAAATAGTTGGCTTACACTCGCCACGTCACACAATTACATAACAAGACTCAAACATCATACATTAAGAACATCACAATCCTCTAAGGGCAAAAATCCAAATGCAAGATACCAAACTGAAAAAAATAAACCACATGCGGATCGAAACCTAGTAGGAGTCTCCACTACTGATCATCCGGGTATCGCACATAGTACCGACTACGCTCCTCTTCGTACTCCCAATCCAGCTCGGTGCCATCACCTGGATAGCTCACAGCTGGACCTGCATCTGGTGTGTGAAGTAACTGTGAGCCACAGAGGACTCAGCAATCCCGTTACCGGGTAACAAGACTATTTAAGCCTTTGGGAGAGGAAAGGCTGAAGAAAAGAATAAGTGTCTGCAGCAGCAACTAGCAACTAGCTTACGTGAGTGAGAGCGAGAAGAGAAAGCCTCGGCGAGAAGTGATCACGAAGTGATCCTAGCTACAAGCTCACAAACATAACCCCTCCGTGTTCAACTCCCGAATCCCTATTCGGAAATTGACAGTCACGGAACACACGCTGGTAGTGTATTAGAAACATTGTGTCAAGTTATCTACAACCGGAATTAACAAGCTCCCATCTGCCACATAACCGCGGGCACGGCTTTCGAAAGTTCAAACCCTGCAGGGGTGTTCCAACTTGACCCATTACAAGCCCACGATCCGCGGAGTCGCAACTCCAAAGTGGGAAGACCCGAGTATCCTCGGAATCCCGTGCTCAAGATATACCGAACTAAGGTAAGGCTAATCCAGCAAATCCTCCCGGCGTGCCGACACCCTGATAGTAGCCGCGCGTATCTCGTCTCAGGCCACGACCGGATGGGTGATCCCACAGGTTTTTACCAGACCTTGAGTTTCCTCGAGGTGGCCCCGCGTAACCCCCAGTTTGGACCAACACTCATGTGGAGCACTGGCCCGGGTTGTTGAATTAAGAAAAAGGGTTTATAACTCCCTATGCAAGTTTAGTTTGTTATTAGGCAAATAGTACCAATGTTGGGACTTGCTGAAAAAGACTTAGCACTTAGCGGTTTATCGAGGGGGTCCCATACACCCCAACCGTGTTAGGAACGCATAATCAAGGAACATAACACCGGTTTATACGGTTCCTAACGGCATGAGTGGAACAAAACACCAAGCAAAAGGCTTAGCCTTCCACCCTTGCCAATATATAGATGATTTCATTTTAAGCATTTATATAGTGTGATATAACCCAACCAAACTTCAACATGAAGCAAGCATCTTCGATCTTCACCTGCAACTAGCAATGCTATAAGAAGGGCTGAGCGAAGCGTACTTAGCCAAGCAATGGTTTGCATAGGAAGGTTGGTTAAACATGGCAATTGGCTACAAGTAGGAGGCTGACAAGAAGATCATGGGCATCGAGGCAAAACTATAGATCGAGACTACTAGCAATAGGCAAAGATAGTAATGTTATCGGGGTTCGGTCATCTTGCCTGAAGAGAAGTCGTTCGGATCGTAAGAAGGCTCCTCGTGCTCAACCTCATTGGAAACCTCGTGCTCGTACTCGAACTCAGTCTCTGCTTCCGGCTCTAAACAAAACAATCACACCAAGCACCAATCAACAAGATGCAATGCGCACTCGAAAAAGATGAATGCATGATGGATGCACTAAGGATGCATACGGAGCACGTAAAATATCACTCAAGCAAATCACCTCAAAACATGATAACAACCTGATATTATTAATCTACACAGAAAATCAATCAAGTTTGATATAAGATTCGCTGAAATCGGAGTTACAGGCTAAAAGTTATGCCCGAAACAAGAAATGAGCGAAAGCTGAAAATTACAGCAACATAGCATCTTCGGAGCACAAAATAATTGAGCTACAGCACTCAAATAACATGGCAAAAGGCATTAACACAAACTAGACATATACTACAGCAACTAAGTCCAAAGGTGCACCCCCAACGGAGCCACGGATCAATAGCAATGATCTTGGACATATTGAACTTGACAATAAAATTCTGGCAGCAGAATTTTATTGAAACTTTGGAGCAAAAGATAAACATGCTACAGCCACTTAAATAGACATGTGAGGACATGAATGGAAAGACAACAATATATACTACAAGGAACAATCAAGATCCACTCCAAAACTATCATGCTTTGTCCTAGAACATCACACGAACATGGCATCGGAACGTAACAGATTTCAGACTTAGTGAAAATCCACTAAGTCCTAAAACAGCAATATCATCATGGCATCTAAAAGAGCAAGTTTAAGTCATCTCGAAACTAAACATGGCAAGTGGTAAGCACCTCATCAAAGTTCACACGAAGGTGATTCCGAAACACACAAGCATGCATCATAGAGGTGAACACAACGATTGCAACGAGCTCAACAAGATGGCATTTCATAACAAGTGCAACAACATCACAGCCACATGGCACTTTGCAACGATGATAACAAGGCAAGAATAAATCTAACATGCAACCTAGCACATACAACACGTAGAGCATGGCAAGACGAACACGTGGACATGTCATTTGCATCATTCGGACAAACGAGCTAGAAGATATCACATGGCAAAGATGGCATAAAAACATCACATAGCAGCAGTTTATATCATGATGCACTCTTGCAACAGCAAAACAAGCACCTAGATGATCTCTAACATGCAAGACAACAACAGATAAAACGTAGAGCAAGTCTCCACGAACGTCTGGACATGCTATTTGCGCGAATCGGAGCTACACACACAAAGTTAGAGCAGTTTGAAAACAACATCAGCACATAACAGATCTGGGACTTAGAGGAGTGGGGAGTCAACCTCAGGCAGATCTGGATCCAAAAAAAAAAACAACGGGCCGGCGGGGAGGGCGGCCCGCGAAGGCGCCCGGCGGCTGGCGCGCGGCCCGGCTGGCGGTGGCCCGCGAGGAGGCTTGGCGGCGCTGGCGATCTGGCCTGCCCGCACCGGATCGGGCGGAGGCCCACGGAGGAGGCCCAGCCGGGGCGGGGAGGCGAGGCCTGGCTGGCTCGGGGGCGGACGCGGCCTGGTCGGCGAGTGGGCCGGCCCGGCGGCTGAGAGCGGAAGGCGATGATGCGGGCCTCCGGTGAAGTGGGGACCGGGCCTTCGGGGCGGAGGCGATCGATCGGCCCTCCTGGCCGATTCGATCGAGCGAAGGACGAGCCCGGCGATGTGGGCGCCTCGATGCGATGGGCCGGGCGATCGGTCGGGGCGCTGGCTCCTGCGACTTCCGACGGGGATGTGGTCCCTGGCCAGCGAGGCAGGAGGCCCAGCTGGCCGATCGGCCGGCTCTCGAGGAGCGGTCGAGGGAGGCCGGCGCTGCATGTTGACCTGGGCGCACGAGGCGATCTGGCTCGGCGCTGGAGCTGGTTGATCTGAGGAGAAAAGAGAAAAAAAAAGAAGAGGAGAAGGGGAAAGAAGCTAGGGATAGGTGGAGGTAGGTCTATACATATAGCAGATCTGCTAGGGTTAGGGTTTGAGGGTGATTTGGGGGTGTTAGTTGCCCTCCGATCGCGATCCGACGGATCCGATCGCGGGGGTAGTCTAGATGGGTCTAGGAGAGGGTAGAAGACTGCAGTAGGGGTGTATTCTGGGACACAAAGTGAAGGCACTTTGGACCCACACGAACAACGGATGGGATAGCCAACGGAGTCCAAACGCGACGAGATTTGAGAGGCGGGAAGCACACAACAAAACAACAACACACACAACAACCTCGCGGCACACCGGTAACGTTACACGCCCGAACAACAAAGTAGGTCTACGGGACGTCACGGACACGTGAGGGAGCTCCGGAACGCGAAACGGACAACGGAAAGAAACACGCGGAACCGGATGCAACCGACAACACAATGCAATGCGATGCACATGTCTACATGATATGAATGAATGCCACACACGCACACAACAAAATGACGAAAACCCGAAAGACAAAGAACCCGAAATGGAAATAGATGAAGCCGGAGATATATTATATACCCAAAAGGGAAAGTATTACATCCGGGGCATTACAAACTCTCCTCTACTACAAAAAGATCTCGTCCCGAGATCTAGGACCGGAAAAAGGAAGGGTACTCGGAACGAAGATGATCTTCTCGTTCCCAGGTAGCTTCTCGGTCGGTGTGATGTGACCACTTGACTTTCAGAAATTTGATGGACTTGTTGCGGGTCTTGCGTTCGGTTTCTTCGAGAATTGCAACTGGATGCTCTCGGTAGGACAGGTCTTGTTGAAGATCAATCACCTCAAACGGAATCATGCGCTCAGGTGCCTTGAAGCATTTGCGGAGTTGAGACACATGGAAGACATCATGAACATTTGCGAAGTTGGGAGGGAGCTCAAGTTGATAGGCTAGGTCGCCTCTTTTGCCAAGAATCTTGAAAGGCCCGACGTATCTAGGAGCATGTTTTCCTTTGATACCGAATCTTTGGGTGCCTTTCATCGGAGAAACTCGGAGATAGACATGATCACCAATGTTGAATACCAAATCACGATGCTTGCCGTCATAGTAGCTCTTCTGGCGCGACTGAGCGGCCTTGAGATTCTCACGTATGACTTTGCACATTTCTTCGGCTTCTGAGATCAAGTCATTGCCAAGAAGTTGACGTTCGCCTGTTTCAGACCAGTTGAGAGGGGTACGGCACATTCTGCCATAGAGAATTTCAAATGGTGCTTTGCCTGCACTTGCTTGAAAGCTGTTGTTGTAAGAGAACTCGGCAAATGGAAGGCAGTCTTCCCATTTCATGCCGAAGGAGATGACACAGGCTCTGAGCATATCTTCTAGAATCTGATTCACATGCTTGACTTGACCACTAGTCTGAGGGTGAAATGCAGTGCTGAACCTGATCTTAGTGCCCATGGCGGACTGAAAGGAGTCCCAGAACCTTGATGTGAACAAGCTTCCACGGTCTGAGGATATAACTTGAGGAATGCCATGTAGGGACACAATTCTGGAAGTGTACAGCTCTGCAAGTTGAGCTGCATTGATTGATTCTTTGACTGGAAGAAAGTGAGCGACTTTGGTAAGCTTGTCAATCACCACAAAGATAGCATCATTTCCTCGCTTGGATTTAGGAAAGCCAGTGACGAAGTCCATTTCAATGTGGTCGAACTTCCACTCGGGGATAGGAATAGGTTGGAGAAGACCGGCTGGACGTTGATGTTCTGCTTTCACTCTTCTGCATACATCACATTCGTTCACGAATTGGGCAATCTCCCTTTTCATGCGTGTCCACCAGTAAGACTGCTTGAGGTCTTGATACATCTTGGAACTGCCAGGATGAATGGAAAGGAGAGAATCATGAGCTTCTTCCATTATGAGTTTCCTGAGATCACCTTTGGGAACAACGAGTCTGTCCTTGAAGAACAAGGTATCTCTCTCATCAACACGGAAGCACTTGTATTTTGGAGTGCCCTTTGCAATCCCATGTTTCACTTTCTTCACCATGGTATCACTGAGCTGGGCCTCACGGACTTGATCTTCCAAGGTAGGAGCAATTTGAAGATTTGCAAGAAAACCCTGCGGAACAACTTGAAGGTTGAGTTTCCTGAATGCTTCACAAAGCTCAGGCTGGTACGGCTTGATAAGAAGGCTGTTGCAATATGCCTTTCTGCTCAAAGCATCTGCAATCACATTCGCCTTGCCAGGAGTGTATTCAATGCTGGGGTTATACTCTTGGATCATTTCAACCCAACGAGTCTGACGGAGGTTCAGATGCGGCTGTGTGAAGATGTACTTCAAGCTCTTGTGTTCAGTGAAGATGTCGACCTTTCTGCCCAACAACAGATGTCTCCACGTAATCAGAGCATGTACCACAGCTGCTAGCTCGAGATCATGTGTGGGATAGTTCTTCTCACTTGGCTTGAGCTGACGAGAAGTGTATGCCACAATTCTCTTATCTTGCATAAGCACACCACCAAGACCTTGAAGAGAAGCATCACAGAAAACTTCATAGGGCTTGGATTCATCCGGAGGAGTCAGAACTGGAGCAGAGACAAGCTTCTCTTTGAGAGTTTTGAATGCCACTTCACACTCTGGAGACCAAAAGTATTTGACATTCTTCTGAAGCAAGTTGGAAAGAGGCTTGGCAATCTCGGAGAAGTTCTCAACAAACCTTCTGCAATAGCTGGCAAGACCCAGAAAACTGCGGAGCTGCTTGACGTTCTGAGGAGCTTCCCAGTTGACAATTGCTTCAACTTTCTCGGGATTAACCGCAATACCGTCAGCTGAGATGATGTGGCTCAGGTACAAAACCTTATCGAGCCAAAACTCGCACTTGGAGAACTTGGCATAGAATTTATGCTCTCGGAGTCGATCAAGAACCAGACGTAAGTGCTTTTCGTGATCTTCTTCATTCTTTGAAAACACCAGAATATCATCCAGATACACAAGCACGAACTCGCCAGTATAGGGGTTGAAGATGTAATGCATCATCCTCGAAAAGGTAGGAGGAGCATTGGCGAGACCGAAGGACATGACGGTATACTCGTATGAACCGTAGCTCGTTCTGAAGGCCGTCTTGGGAATGTCTTCCTCGCGAATGCGAATTTGATGATAGCCCATTCGAAGGTCAAGCTTAGAGAACACTTTAGCTCCTTTGAGCTGCTCAAAGAGTTCGTTGATGTTGGGGAGCGGATATTTGTTCTTAATCGTCTTCTTGTTCAATGGTCGGTAGTCAACACAGAGTCGCTCCGTGCCATCTTTCTTCTTGACAAATAAGACACCACAGCCCCACGGAGACGTACTAGGTCTGATGAGACCCATACTCTCCTGCTTATCAAGCTGCTTCTTCAATTCCTTCAATTCATCCGGAGAGAGCTTGTACGGACGCCGGCATGCTGGCTCAGTACCCGGCTCGAGTTCGATGACAAATTCCACCTGACGGTGTGGAGGCATGCCTGGAAGTTCTTCAGGAAAGACGTCTTGATATTCGTTCACCACCGGAATTTGAGATATGGCATTAATTTCGCCCTTATCATTGAGAGAGAATAGTCTGATAGTGTTATCCCTGGAGGCAAAGATAATCACATCTTCATCAGAATGAGTCAACTTGACTTCCTTTTGAGCACAATCAATGTGAGCATCATGCTGAGAAAGCCAATCCATTTCGAGGATGAGGTCGATGTCAGAATTGCCGAGAATCACCGGTTTAGCCAGAAAGCGATAATCTCCCATGCGAATAGAAACATCCGGAGCAAATATCTTTGAATGCAATAGTTTGCCTGGAGAAACAACTGACAATTCCCTTGGCAAACTTCTGGTGACAATGTTGTGCTTGGATGCAAATGGATATGACATGAAAGAGCATGTAGCACCCGAATCAAATAACACTTTAGCTGGAAAAGAGTTAACTGGAAGGTTACCCAAAATGACATCAGAAGAATTCTCCGCTTGTGCTGCATTCATCAGATTGACCCTTGCAGACTTTGGATCATGCCTGACAATAGCTGAACTCACAGGTGGAGGAGGAGGAAGACGCTTCGGATTCGGACATCTGTTGGCATAGTGACCTTTCTGAGTGCATTTGTTGCAAGTCACTTCTGAGAGAGGACGGAAAAGAGAGCCACTGGACTTGGAGCCTTGAGACTGAAACTGCTTGTTCGACTGGTTGTTCGGGTTGGGTGGGTGGGAGAAACCACGACCACTAGAGTTCTTGTAGTTGGAGTTGTTGGAGTTGTTGTATGGAGCTCGAATCACTGGAGGAGGAGGAAGCCAGAATTTCTGTTGTTTCGCAGCCAACTGAGACGATGAGGAAGAGTGAACAATATCTCGAATTCTCTTCTTAGAAGCCTCCATCTTGAGCTGAGCTGCTTCTTGTTTCAAAGCCATGTTATAGAACTTGTCGAATTCATCGGGCTCGAACAAGGTGAGAGCAAGCTGAAGTTCATCTTTGAGACCTCCACGGAACTGATAGATTTTACTCTTGGCATCAGGAATGTCTTGCTTAGCATAACGAGCGAGGTTTTGGAACTTGACATTATACTGATAGACTGTCATGGAGCCCTGCTTCAGGTTGCGGAATTGCTCACGCATGCCCCCAATGACACTTGTAGGAATGTGATGCGAGCGGAAATCCTTGCAGAAATTCTCCCAAGAGATCACTTGACCCGGCCTGGAGTCTTTGTACTGCTGCCACCAATCAGCTGCTTGATCTTTCAGTTGGAAGGCTGCAAACTTCACATAATCATCTTCTCTTACGTTACTGCACTCAAAATGCTTCTTTATGTCGGTTAACCAATCCTCAGCATCAAGAGGGTCGACACAGTAACTGAAAGCTTTAGGATTGTTGGCCAAGAACTGGTTGAGAGTAGCATGGTGCTGCTGGTTGAAGAAGTTGCCTTGGTTCCCTGGAATACCCTGATTAGCTTGATTAGCTTGCATCTGCTGCATCATCTGCATCATCAACTGGGTGTTCTAAGCTGTAGTCTGCATAATCGCTCTCCAAGCCTCAGGCGGAGGAGGAGGGGAAGGAGGATGTTCTGGGACCTCTTCCACCTCTGGGTTAGCATTGGGAACCCTTTTCGGAGCCATCCTGTAAGAGATGACCACGAATCAGCGATTGATTGACAAAAGGTATAAGCTGAATCAATGGAATGAATTGCAACAAGTCTTCACAATAATCATTCGAACAATAAGAACGAATGAAATCATTCGAACAAGAGGATCGAATGAAATTCTCAGTTAAATGATAACATCAATCTTCATGAGAAGCCACATAGGGGACAAAAGGAAAATAAGAAAACAACAAGGTACGAACGGGAACAAACACAAGAGAGGAGTTTCGTTCTAACATCTTTGTGCTGAAAGCATATGAACGCGTTACGAAAAGGTTTTGCAATCCCCGGATCAGCATAGCCAAGGACCCTTTAAGATGCAACTCCTGATAGTAACATCGGTCATATAACTCCTTCACTCAATGTAGAACCCCGAACTCGCTAACCTGCATTCGTTGGAAGAATGCCTACGATCTACTGGATAAACCCACCTATAGATTTCCGAAAGATTCCAGTTATGCAATCAGGTGTTGGGGATACACGGGAAGCACCGCGCAATCAACTCTAAACCTACATCCAGGTGTATCCATCCTTCAACACATAACCAGTCTTTCTCGGAAACTGTGTACCTCGGACCTTCGAAAAGCATCCACTATAACAAGCTATGGCAATACTCCCGAACTACCTCCCCAGTACTGGGTGATGTCGGGGTTATCTTGCCACTTGCCGTATAGGAGAGATTTTCGATGTCGGCCGTCTTAAGTATTTAGCACTGCCGCGATATGCTTGTGACAACAATACCCCGAAGCTCAACTCCTCGGTAACAGGAGGCATCAAGAACAATATCCTTGTCACAAGAACATCGAAATAATCCCAGAATACTCGCGGGATTCCTAAAAAAAAAATTTGTGCAATTTTTGAAGATAGGAGAGACAAGAGTAGTCGTCAGGAGTCCTCACCAGAGAGAAAGGGGATGAAAAGCAAAGAAATCCTACTCTCCGATATAATATAGGACTCAAAAAGTTTTCAGTGTGTGCCTAGACTCGACCGTCAACGATTCGATCAAACAGTGGGGGCCCCTAGGTCGGAGAAGGCTCTGAATACCAACTTGTAATGCCCAGGATGGAGTTATACCTCCTACGTGTCGAGGCACGACTTAAAGGCATAAATCCATCCTAGAATGATCTCAAGTTCGGTAATCTTTGCACATCTCATGTAAAAGAGGGGATTGTAAATAGAAAATAGTTGGCTTACACTCGCCACGTCACACAATTACATAACAAGACTCAAACATCATACATTAAGAACATCACAATCCTCTAAGGGCAAAAATCCAAATGCAAGATACCAAACTGAAAAAAATAAACCACAGGCGGATCGAAACCTAGTAGGAGTCTCCACTACTGATCATCCGGGTATCGCACATAGTACCGACTACGCTCCTCGTCGTACTCCCAATCCAGCTCGGTGCCATCACCTGGATAGCTCACAGCTGGACCTGCATCTGGTGTGTGAAGTAACTGTGAGCCACAGAGGACTCAGCAATCCCGTTACCGGGTAACAAGACTATTTAAGCCTTTGGGAGAGGAAAGGCTGAAGAAAAGAATAAGTGTCTGCAGCAGCAACTAGCAACTAGCTTACGTGAGTGAGAGCGAGAAGAGAAAGCCTCGGCGAGAAGTGATCACGAAGTGATCCTAGCTACAAGCTCACAAACATAACCCCTCCGTGTTCAACTCCCGAATCCCTATTCGGAAATTGACAGTCACGGAACACACGCTGGTAGTGTATTAGAAACATTGTGTCAAGTTATCTACAACCGGAATTAACAAGCTCCCATCTGCCACATAACCGCGGGCACGGCTTTCGAAAGTTCAAACCCTGCAGGGGTGTTCCAACTTGACCCATTACAAGCCCATGATCCGCGGAGTCGCAACTCCAAAGTGGGAAGACCCGAGTATCCTCGGAATCCCGTGCTCAAGATATACCGAACTAAGGTAAGGCTAATCCAGCAAATCCTCCCGGCGTGCCGACACCCTGATAGTAGCCGCGCGTATCTCGTCTCAGGCCACGACCGGATGGGCGATCCCACAGGTTTTTACCAGACCTTGAGTTTCCTCGAGGTGGCCCCGCGTAACCCCCAGTTTGGACCAACACTCATGTGGAGCACTGGCCCGGGTTGTTGAATTAAGAAAAAGGGTTTATAACTCCCTATGCAAGTTTAGTTTGTTATTAGGCAAATAGTACCAATGTTGGGACTTGCTGGAAAAGACTTAGCACTTAGCGGTTTATCGAGGGGGTCCCATACACCCCAACCGTGTTAGGAACGCATAATCAAGGAACATAACACCGGTTTATACGGTTCCTAACGGCATGAGTGGAACAAAACACCAAGCAAAAGGCTTAGCCTTCCACCCTTGCCAATATATAGATGATTTCATTTTAAGCATTTATATAGTGTGATATAACCCAACCAAACTTCAACATGAAGCAAGCATCTTCGATCTTCACCTGCAACTAGCAATGCTATAAAAAGGGCTGAGCGAAGCGTACTTAGCCAAGCAATGGTTTGCATAGGAAGGTTGGTTAAACATGGCAATTGGCTACAAGTAGGAGGCTGACAAGAAGATCATGGGCATCGAGGCAAAACTATAGATCGAGACTACTAGCAATAGGCAAAGATAGTAATGTTATCGGGGTTCGGTCATCTTGCCTGAAGAGAAGTCGTTCGGATCGTAAGAAGGGTCCTCGTGCTCAACCTCGTTGGAAACCTCGTGCTCGTACTCGAACTCAGTCTCTGCTTCCGGCTCTAAACAAAACAATCACACCAAGCACCAATCAACAAGATGCAATGCGCACTCGAAAAAGATGAATGCATGATGGATGCACTAAGGATGCATACGGAGCACGTAAAATATCACTCAAGCAAATCACCTCAAAACATGATAACAACCTGATATTATTAATCTATACAGAAAATCAATCAAGTTTGATATAAGATTCGCTGAAATCGGAGTTACGGGCTAAAAGTTATGCCCGAAACAAGAAATGAGCGAAAGCTGAAAATTACAGCAACATAGCATCTTCGGAGCACAAAATAATTGAGCTACAGAACTCAAATAACATGGCAAAAGGCATGAACACAAACTAGACATATACTACAGCAACTAAGTCCAAAGGTGCACCCCCAACGGAGCCACGGATCAATAGCAATGATCTTGGACATATTGAACTTGACAATAAAATTCTGGCAGCAGAATTTTATTGAAACTTTGGAGCAAAAGATAAACATGCTACAGCCACTTAAATAGACATGTGAGGACATGAATGGAAAGACAACAATATATACTACAAGGAACAATCAAGATCCACTCCAAAACTATCATGCTTTGTCCTAGAACATCACACGAACATGGCGTCGGAACGTTACAGATTTCAGACTTAGTGAAAATCCACTAAGTCCTAAAACAGCAATATCATCATGGCATCTAAAAGAGCAAGTTTAAGTCATCTCGAAACTAAACATGGCAAGTGGTAAGCACCTCATCAAAGTTCACACGAAGGTGATTCCGAAACACACAAGCATGCATCATAGAGGTGAACACAACGATTGCAACGAGCTCAACAAGATGGCATTGCATAACAAGTGCAACAACATCACAGCCACATGGCACTTTGCAACGATGATAACAAGGCAAGAATAAATCTAACATGCAACCTAGCACATACAACACGTAGAGCATGGCAAGACGAACACGTGGACATGTCATTTGCATCATTCGGACAAACGAGCTATAAGATATCACATGGCAAAGATGGCATAAAAACATCACATAGCAGCAGTTTATATCACGATGCACTCTTGCAACAGCAAAACAAGCACCTAGATGATCTCTAACATGCAAGACAACAACAGATAAAACGTAGAGCAAGTCTCCACGAACGTCTGGACATGCTATTTGCGCGAATCGGAGCTACACACACAAAGTTAGAGCAGTTTGAAAACAGCATCAGCACATAACAGATCTGGGACTTAGAGGAGTGGGGAGTCAACCTCAGGCAGATCTGGATCCGAAAAAAAAAACAACGGGCCGGCGGGGAGGGCGGCCCGCGAAGGCGCCCGGCGGCTGGCGCGCGGCCCGGCTGCCGGTGGCCCGCGAGGAGGCCTGGCGGCGCTGGCGATCTGGCCTGCCCGCACCGGATCGGGCGGAGGCCCGCGGAGGAGGCCCAGCCGGGGCGGGGAGGCGAGGCCTGGCTGGCTCGGGGGCGGACGCGGCCTGGTCGGCGAGTGGGCCGGCCCGGCGGCTGAGAGCGGAAGGCGATGATGCGGGCCTCCGGTGAAGTGGGGACCGGGCCTTCGGGGCGGAGGCGATCGATCGGCCCTCCTAGCCGATTCGATCGAGCGAAGGACGAGCCCGGCGATGTGGGCGCCTCGATGCGATGGGCCGGGCGATCGGTCGGGGCGCTGGCTCCTGCGACTTCCGACGGCGATGTGGTCCCTGGCCAGCGAGGCAGGAGGCCCAGCTGGCCGATCGGCCGGCTCTCGAGGAGCGGTCGAGGGAGGCCGGCGCTGCATGTTGACCTGGGCGCACGAGGCGATCTGGCTCGGCGCTGGAGCTGGTTGATCTGAGGAGAAAAGAGAAAAAAAAAAGAAGAGGAGAAGGGGAAAGAAGCTAGGGATAGGTGGAGGTAGGTCTATAAATATAGCAGATCTGCTAGGGTTAGGGTTTGAGGGTGATTTGGGGGTGTTAGGAGCCCTCCGATCGCGATCCGACGGATCCGATCGCGGGGGTAGTCTAGATGGGTCTAGGAGAGGGTAGAAGACTGCAGTAGGGGTGTATTCTGGGACACAAAGTGAAGGCACTTTGGACCCACACGAACAACGGATGGGATAGCCAACGGAGTCCAAACGCGACGAGATTTGAGAGGCGGGAAGCACACAACAAAACAACAACACACACAACAACCTCGCGGCACACCGGTAACGTTACACGCCCGAACAACAAAGTAGGTCTACGGGACGTCACGGACACGTGAGGGAGCTCCGGAACGCGAAACGGACAACGGAAAGAAACACGCGGAACCGGATGCAACCGACAACACAATGCAATGCGATGCACATGTCTGCATGATATGAATGAATGCCACACACTCACACAACAAAACGACAAAAACCCGGAAGACAAAGAACCCGAAATGGAAATAGATGAAGCCGGAGATATATTATATACCCAAAAGGGAAAGTATTACATCCGGGGCATTACAAACTCTCCTCTACTACAAAAAGATCTCGTCCCGAGATCTAGGACCGGAAAAAGGAAGGGTACTCGGAACGAAGACGATCTTCTCGTTCCCAGGTAGCTTCTCGGTCGGTGTGATGTGACCACTTGACTTTCAGAAATTTGATGGACTTGTTGCGGGTCTTGCGTTCGGTTTCTTCGAGAATTGCAACTGGATGCTCTCGGTAGGACAGGTCTTGTTGAAGATCAATCACCTCAAACGGAATCATGCGCTCAGGTGCCTTGAAGCATTTGCGGAGTTGAGACACATGGAAGACATCATGAACATTTGCGAAGTTGGGAGGGAGCTCAAGTTGATAGGCTAGGTCGCCTCTTTTGCCAAGAATCTTGAAAGGCCCGACGTATCTAGGAGCAAGTTTTCCTTTGATACCGAATCTTTGGGTGCCTTTCATCGGAGAAACTCGGAGATAGACATGATCACCGATGTTGAATGCCAAATCACGATGCTTGCCGTCATAGTAGCTCTTCTGGTGCGACTGAGCGGCCTTGAGATTCTCACGTATGACTTTTCACATTTCTTCGGCTTCTGAGATCAAGTCATTGCCAAGAAGTTGACGTTCGCCTGTTTCAGACCAGTTGAGAGGGGTACGGCACTTTCTGCCATAGAGAATTTCAAATGGTGCTTTGCCTGCACTTGCTTGAAAGCAGTTGTTGTAAGAGAACTCGGCAAATGGAAGACAGTCTTCCCATTTCATGCCGAAGGAGATGACACAGGCTCTGAGCATATCTTCTAGAATCTGATTCACATGCTCGACTTGACCACTAGTCTGAGGGTGAAATGCAGTGCTGAACCTTATCTTAGTGCCCATGGCGGACTGAAAGGAGTCCCAGAACCTTGATGTGAACAAGCTTCCACGGTCTGAGGATATAACTTGAGGAATGCCATGTAGGGACACAATTCTGGAAGTGTACAGCTCTGCAAGTTGAGCTGCATTGATTGATTCTTTGACTGGAAGAAAGTGAGCGACTTTGGTAAGCTTGTCAATCACCACAAAGATAGCATCATTTCCTCGCTTGGATTTAGGAAAGCCAGTGACGAAGTCCATTTCAATGTGGTCGAACTTCCACTCGGGGATAGGAAGAGGTTGGAGAAGACCGGCTGGACGTTGATGTTCTGCTTTCACTCTTCTGCATACATCACATTCGTTCATGAATTGGGCAATCTCCCTTTTCATGCGTGTCCACCAGTAAGACTGCTTGAGGTCTTGATACATCTTGGAACTACCAGGATGAATCGAAAGGAGAGAATCATGAGCTTCTTCCATTATGAGCTTCCTGAGATCACCTTTGGGAACAACGAGTCTGTCCTCGAAGAACAAGGTATCTCTCTCATCAACACGGAAGCACTTGTATTTTGGAGTGCCCTTTGCAATCCCATGTTTCACTTTCTTCACCATGGTATCACTGAGCTGGGCCTCACGGACTTGATCTTCCAAGGTAGGAGCAATTTGAAGATTTGCAAGAAAACCCTGCGGAACAACTTGAAGGTTGAGTTTCCTGAATGCTTCACAAAGCTCAGGCTGGTACGGCTGGATAAGAAGGCTGTTGCAATATGCCTTTCTGCTCAAAGCATCTGCAATCACATTCGCCTTGCCAGGAGTGTATTCAATGCTGGGGTTATACTCTTGGATCATTTCAACCCAACGAGTCTGACGGAGGTTCAGATGCGGCTGTGTGAAGATGTACTTCAAGCTCTTGTGATCAGTGAAGATGTCGACCTTTCTGCCCAACAACAGATGTCTCCACGTAATCAGAGCATGTACCACAACTGCTAGCTCGAGATCATGTGTGGGATAGTTCTTCTCACTTGGCTTGAGCTGACGAGAAGTGTATGCCACAATTCTCTTATCTTGCATAAGCACACCACCAAGACCTTGAAGAGAAGCATCACAGAAAACTTCATAGGGCTTGGATTCATCCGGAGGAGTCAGAACTGGAGCAGAGACAAGCTTCTCTTTGAGAGTTTTGAATGCCACTTCACACTCTGGAGACCAAAAGTATTTGACATTCTTCTGAAGCAAGTTGGAAAGACGCTTGGCAATCTTGGAGAAGTTCTCAACAAACCTTCTGCAATAGCTGGCAAGACCCAGAAAACTGCGGAGCTGCTTGACGTTCTGAGGAGCTTCCCAGTTGACAATTGCTTCAACTTTCTCGGGATTAACCGCAATACCGTCAGCTGAGATGATGTGGCCCAGGTACAAAACCTTATCGAGCCAAAACTCGCACTTGGAGAACTTGGCATAGAATTTATGCTCTCGGAGTCAATCAAGAACCAGATGTAAGTGCTTTTCATGATCTTCTTCATTCTTTGAAAACACCAGAATATCATCCAGATACACAAGCACGAACTCGCCAGTATAGGGGTTGAAGATGTAATGCATCATCCTCGAAAAGGTAGGAGGAGCATTGGCGAGACCGAAGGACATGACGGTATACTCGTATGAACCGTAGCTCGTTCTGAAGGCCGTCTTGGGAATGTCTTCCTCTCGAATGCGAATTTGATGATAGCCCATTCGGAGGTCAAGCTTAGAGAACACTTTAGCTCCTTTGAGCTGCTCAAAGAGTTCGTTGATGTTGGGGAGCGGATATTTGTTCTTAATCGTCTTCTTGTTCAATGGCCGATAGTCAACACAGAGTCGCTCCGTGCCATCTTTCTTCTTGACAAATAAGACACCACAGCCCCACGGAGACGTACTAGGTCTGATGAGACCCATACTCTCCTGCTTATCAAGCTGCTTCTTCAATTCCTTCAATTCATCCGGAGAGAGCTTGTACAGACGCCGGCATGCTGGCTCAGTACCCGGCTCGAGTTCGATGACAAATTCCACCTGACGGTGTGGAGGCATGCCTGGAAGTTCTTCAGGAAAGACGTCTTGATATTCGTTCACCACCGGAATTTGAGATATGGCATTAATTTCGCCCTTATCATTGAGAGAGAATAGTCTGATAGTTTTATCCCTGGAGGCAAAGATAATCACATCTTCATCAGAATGAGTCAACTTGACTTCCTTTTGAGCACAATCAATGTGAGCATCATGCTGAGAAAGCCAATCCATTCCGAGGATGAGGTCGATGTCAGAATTGCCGAGAATCACCGGTTTAGCCAGAAAGCGATAATCTCCCATGCGAATAGAAACATCCGGAGCAAATATCTTTGAATGCAATAGTTTGCCTGGAGAAACAACTGACAATTCCCTTGGCAAACTTCTACTGACAATGTTGTGCTTGGATGCAAAAGGATATGACATGAAAGAGCATGTAGCACCCGAATCAAATAACACTTTAGCTGGAAAAGAGTTAACTGGAAGGTTACCCAAAATGACATCAGAAGAATTCTCCGCTTGTGCTGCATTCATCAGATTGACCCTTGCAGACTTTGGATCATGCCTGACAATAGCTGAACTCACAGGTGGAGGAGGAGGAAGACGCTTCGGATTCGGACATCTGTTGGCATAGTGACCTTTCTGAGTGCATTTGTTGCAAGTCACTTCTGAGAGAGGACGGAAAGAGAGCCACTGGACTTGGAGCCTTGAGACTGAAACTGCTTCTTCGACTCGTTGCTCGGGTTGGGTGGGTGGGAGAAACCACGACCACTAGAGTTCTTGTAGTTGGAGTTGTTGGAGTTGTTGTATGGAGCTCGAATCATTGGAGGAGGAGGAAGCCAGAATTTCTGTTGTTTCGCAGCCAACTGAGACGATGAGGAAGAGTGAACAGCATCTCGAATTCTCTTCTTAGAAGCCTCCATCTTGAGCTGAGCTGCTTCTTGTTTCAAAGCCATGTTATAGAACTTGTCGAATTCATCGGGCTCGAACAAGGTGAGAGCAAGCTGAAGTTCATCTTTGAGACCTCCACGGAACTGATAGATTTTACTCTTGGCATCAGGAATGTCTTGCTTAGCATAACGAGCGAGGTTTTGGAACTTGACATTATACTGATAGACTGTCATGGAGCCCTGCTTCAGGTTGCGGAATTGCTCACGCATGCCCTCAATGACACTTGTAGGAATGTGATGCGAGCGGAAATCCTTGCAGAAATTCTCCCAAGAGATCACTTGACCCGGCCTGGAGTCTTTGTACTGCTGCCACCAATCAGCTGCTTGATCTTTCAGTTGGAAGGCTGCAAACTTCACATAATCATCTTCTCTTACGTTACTGCACTCAAAATGCTTCTTTATGTCGGTTAACCAATCCTCAGCAACAAGAGGGTCGACACAGTAACTGAAAGCTTTTGGATTGTTGGCCAAGAACTGGTTGAGAGTAGCATGGTGCTGCTGGTTGAAGAAGTTGCCTTGGTTCCCTGGAATACCCTGATTAGCTTGATTAGCTTGTATCTACTGCATCATCTGCATCATCAACTGGGTGTTCTGAGCTGTAGTCTGCATAATCGCTCTCCAAGCCTCAGGCGGAGGAGGAGGGGAAGGAGGATGTTCTGGGACCTCTTCCACCTCTGGGTTAGCATTGGGAACCCTTTTCGGAGCCATCCTGTAAGAGATGACCACGAATCAGCGATTGATTGACAAAAGGTATAAGCTGAATCAATGGAATGAATTGCAACAAGTCTTCACAATAATCATTCGAACAATAAGAACGAATGAAATCATTCGAACAAGAGGATCGAATGAAATTCTCAGTTAAATGATAACATCAATCTTCATGAGAAGCCACATAGGGGACAAAAGGAAAATAAGAAAACAACAAGGTACGGACGGGAACAAACACAAGAGAGGAGTTTCGTTCTAACATCTTTGTGCTGAAAGCATATGAACGCGTTACGAAAAGGTTTTGCAATCCCCAGATCAGCATAGCCAAGGACCCTTTAAGATGCAACTCCTGATAGTAACATCGGTCATATAACTCCTTCACTCAATGTAGAACCCCGAACTCGCTAACCTGCATTCGTTGGAAGAATGCCTACGATCTACTGGATAAACCCACCTATAGATTTCCAAAAGATTCCAGTTATGCAATCAGGTGTTGGGGATACACGGGAAGCACCGCGCAATCAACTCTAAACCTACATCCAGGTGTATCCATCCTTCAACACATAACCAGTCTTTCTCGGAAACTGTGTACCTCGGACCTTCGAAAAGCATCCACTATAACAAGCTATGGCAATACTCCCGAACTACCTCCCCAGTACTGGGTGATGTCGGGGTTATCTTGCCACTGGCCGTATAGGAGAGATTTTCGATGTCGGCCGTCTTAAGTATTTAGTACTGCCGCGATATGCTTATGACATCAATACCCCGAAGCTCAACTCCTCGGTAACAGGAGGCATCGAGAACAATATCCATGTCACAAGAACATCGAAACAATCCCAGAATACTCGCGGGATTCCTAAAAAAAAATTTGTGCAATTTTTGAATATAGGAGAGACAAGAGTAGTCGTTAGGAGTCCTCACCAGAGAGAAAGGGGATGAGAAGCAAAGAAATCCTACTCTCCGATATAATATAGGACTCAAAAAGTTTTCAGTGTGTGCCTAGACTCGACCGTCAACGATTTGATCAAACAGTGGGGGCTCCTAGGTCGGAGAAGGCTCTGAATACCAACTTGTAATGCCCAGGATGGAGTTATACCTCCTACGTGTCGAGGCACGACTTAAAGGCATAAATCCATCCTAGAATGATCTCAAGTTCGGTAATCTTTGCACATCTCATGTAAAAGAGGGGATTGTAAACAGAAAATAGTTGGCTTACACTCGCCACGTCACACAATTACATAACAAGACTCAAACATCATACATTAAGAACATCACAACCCTCTAAGGGCAAAAATCCAAATGCAAGATACCAAACTGAAAAAAATAAACCACAGGCGGATCGAAACCTAGTAGGAGTCTCCACTACTGATCATCCGGGTATCGCACATAGTACCGACTACGCTCCTCGTCGTACTCCCAATCCAGCTCGGTGCCATCACCTGGATAGCTCACAGCTGGACCTGCATCTGGTGTGTTAAGTAACTGTGAGCCACAGAGGACTCAGCAATCCCGTTACCGGGTAACAAGACTATTTAAGCCTTTGGGAGAGGAAAGGCTGAAGAAAAGAATAAGTGTCTGCAGCAGCAACTAGCAACTAGCTTACGTGAGTGAGAGCAAGAAGAGAAAGCCTCGGCGAGAAGTGATCACGAAGTGATCCTAGCTACAAGCTCACAAACATAACCCCTCCGTGTTCAACTCCCGAATCCCTATTCGGAAATTGACAGTCACGGAACACACGCTGGTAGTGTATTAGAAACATTGTGTCAAGTTATCTACAACCGGAATTAACAAGCTCCCATCTGCCACATAACCGCGGGCACGGCTTTCGAAAGTTCAAACCCTGCAGGGGTGTTCCAACTTGACCCATTACAAGCCCACGATCCGCGGAGTCGCAACTCCAAAGTGGGAAGACCCGAGTATCCTCGGAATCCCGTGCTCAAGATATACCGAACTAAGGTAAGGCTAATCCAGCAAATCCTCCCGGCGTGCCGACATCCTGATAGTAGCCGCGCATATCTCGTCTCAGGCCACGACCGGATGGGCGATCCCACAGGTTTTTACCAGACCTTGAGTTTCCTCGAGGTGGCCCCGCGTAACCCCCAGTTTGGACCAACACTCATGTGGAGCACTGGCCCGGGTTGTTGAATTAAGAAAAAGGGTTTATAACTCCCTATGCAAGTTTAGTTTGTTATTAGGCAAATAGTACCAATGTTGGGACTTGTTGGAAAAGACTTAGCACTTAGCAGTTTATCGAGGGGGTCCCATACACCCCAACCGTGTTAGGAACGCATAATCAAGGAACATAACACCGGTTTATACGGTTCCTAACGGCATGAGTGGAACAAAACACCAAGCAAAAGGCTTAGCCTTCCACCCTTGCCAATATATAGATGATTTCAATTTAAGCATTTATATAGTGTGATATAACCCAACCAAACTTCAACATGAAGCAAGCATCTTCGATCTTCACCTGCAACTAGCAATGCTATAAGAAGGGCTGAGCGAAGCGTACTTAGCCAAGCAATGGTTTGCATAGGAAGGTTGGTTAAACATGGCAATTGGCTACAAGTAGGAGGCTGACAAGAAGATCATGGGCATCGAGGCAAAACTATAGATCGAGACTACTAGCAATAGGCAAAGATAGTAATGTTATCGGGGTTCGGTCATCTTGCCTGAAGAGAAGTCGTTCGGATCGTAAGAAGGGTCCTCGTGCTCAACCTCGTTGGAAACCTCGTGCTCGTACTCGAACTCAGTCTCTGCTTCCGGCTCTAAACAAAACAATGACACCAAGCACCAATCAACAAGATGCAATGCGCACTCGAAAAAGATGAATGCATGATGGATGCACTAAGGATGCATACGGAGCACGTAAAATATCACTGAAGCAAATCACCTCAAAACATGATAACAACCTGATATTATTAATCTACACAGAAAATCAATCAAGTTTGATATAAGATTCGTTGAAATCGGAGTTACGGGCTAAAAGTTATGCCCGAAACAAGAAATGAGCGAAAGCTGAAAATTACAGCAACATAGCATTTTCGGAGCACAAAATAATTGAGCTACAGCACTCAAATAACATGGCAAAAGGCATAAACACAAACTAGACATATACTACAGCAACTAAGTCCAAAGGTGCACCCCCAACGGAGCCACGGATCAATAGCAATGATCTTAGACATATTGAACTTGACAATAAAATTCTGGCAGCAGAATTTTATTGAAACTTTGGAGCAAAAGATAAACATGCTACAGCCACTTAAATAGACATGTGAGGACATGAATGGAAATAAAACAATATATACTACAAGGAACAATCAAGATCCACTCCAAAACTATCATGCTTTGTCCTAGAACATCACACGAACATGGCATCGGAACGTTACAGATTTCAGACTTAGTGAAAATCCACTAAGTCCTAAAACAGCAATATCATCATGGCGTCTAAAAGAGCAAGTTTAAGTCATCTCGAAACTAAACATGGCAAGTGGTAAGCACCTCATCAAAGTTCACACGAAGGTGATTCCGAAACACACAAGCATGCATCATAGAGGTGAACACAACGATTGCAACGAGCTCAACAAGATGGCATTTCATAACAAGTGCAACAACATCACAGCCACATGGCACTTTGCAACGATGATAACAAGGCAAGAATAAATCTAACATGCAACCTAGCACATACAACACGTAGAGCATGGCAAGACGAACACGTGGACATGTCATTTGCATCATTCGGACAAACGAGCTAGAAGATATCACATGGCAAAGATGGCATAAAAACATCACATAGCAGCAGTTTATATCACGATGCACTCTTGCAACAGCAAAACAAGCACCTAGATGATCTCTAACATGCAAGACAACAACAGATAAAACGTAGAGCAAGTCTCCACGAACGTCTGGACATGCTATTTGCGCGAATCGGAGCTACACACACAAAGTTAGAGCAGTTTGAAAACAGCATCAACACATAACAGATCTGGGACTTAGAGGAGTGGGGAGTCAACCTCAGGCAGATCTGGATCCGGAAAAAAAAACAACGGGCCGGCGGGGAGGGCGGCCCGCGAAGGCGCCCGGCGGCTGGCGCGCGGCCCGGCTGGCGGTGGCCCGCGAGGAGGCCGGGCGGCGCTGGCGATCTGGCCTGCCCGCACCGGATCGGCCGGGGCGGGGAGGCGAGGCCTGGCTGGCTCGGGGGCGGACGCGGCCTGGTCGGCGAGTGGGCCGGCCCGGCGGCTGAGAGCGGAAGGCGATGATGCGGGCCTCCGGTGAAGTGGGGACCGGGCCTTCGGGGCGGAGGCGATCGATCGGCCCTCCTGGCCGATTAGATCGAGCGAAGGACGAGCCCGGCGATGTGGGCGCCTCGATGCGATGGGCCGGGCGATCGGTCGGGGCGCTGGCTCCTGCGACTTCCGACGGGGATGTGGTCCCTGGCTAGCGAGGCAGGAGGCCCAGCTGGCCGATCGGCCGGCTCTCGAGGAGCGGTCGAGGGAGGCCGGCGCTGCACGTTGACCTGGGCGCACGAGGCGATCTGGCTCGGCGCTGGAGCTGGTTGATCTGAGGAGAAAAGAGAAAAAAAAAGAGGAGAAGGGGAAAGAAGCTAGGGATAGGTGGAGGTAGGTCTATAAATATAGCAGATCTGCTAGGGTTAGGGTTTGAGGGTGATTTGGGGGTGTTAGGAGCCCTCCGATCGCGATCCGACGGATCCGATCGCGGGGGTAGTCTAGATGGGTCTAGGAGAGGGTAGAAGACTGCAGTAGGGGTGTATTCTGGGACACAAAGTGAAGGCACTTTGGACCCACACGAACAACGGATGGGATAGCCAACGGAGTCCAAACGCGACGAGATTTGAGAGGCGGGAAGCACACAACAAAACAACAACACACACAACAACCTCGCGGCACACCCGTAACGTTACACGCCCGAACAACAAAGTAGGTCTACGGGACGTCACAGACACGTGAGGGAGCTCCGGAACGCGAAACGGACAACGGAAAGAAACACGCGGAACCGGATGCAACCGACAACACAATGCAATGCGATGCACATGTCTACATGATATGAATGAATGCCACACACTCACACAACAAAACGACGAAAACCCGAAAGACAAAGAACCCGAAATGGAAATAGATGAAGCCGGAGATATATTATATACCCAAAAGGGAAAGTATTACATCCGGGGCATTACAATAATCCCCGAGACCAAGGTGACAGCGGTCTATTGGACATGGATTAGAAAAGTATTTTCATGAGTGATTTCCTCTCTTGTGTGTTGATTGAAGATTGAGAGTCTCTTGGTGCTTGTCTTTGACTATCCTTTAGATATGTTGTAGTGATTGTGGGACTCTCTTTGGATGGCTGCGGTGACATTGGGAAATCCTTAGATTGAGAACTATGAACTTTGAGGTGTGCTTTTGTAGCCCTACATAATTCTCGTCCTCTCTTGACCACGGAGGAATGACCTCCGGGTGCGTCTCCATTGCATGTTTTATGGGAAATATCATGTGATTCGATTATGTTAATGTTGTTGGGAGTTGCCACTAGTGAAAGTATGAACCCTAGGCCTTGTTTCCACCATTGCAATACCATTTGTGCTCACGTTTACCACTTGTTTGCTTGCTGCACTTTTTATTACAGATTTATATTACTTTGTTTTGCCATCCATATCACTTGCCATTTAACATCTCTTCGCCGAACTAGTGCACCTATACATCTAACAAGTGTATTAGGTGTGTTGGGGACACAAGAGACTTCTTGTATCTTAGTTGCAGGGTTGCTTGAGAGAGATCATCTTCAACCTCTACTTCCCTGAGTTCGATAAACCTTAGGTCATCCACTTGAGGAAAATTGCTGCTGTCCTACAAACCTCTGCGCTTGGAGGCCCAACATAGTCTACAAGAGTAGAAGCTTGTGTAGACATCATGGGTCGCCAGCGCCGAGCTCCTCAGAAACTTCCTCCCTCGATTCCTCAACGTCGACTGCATCGCACCGCTGGGTACAGCCTCTCGTGCCTCCACCAGGTCCACCCCTCTTGGGACGTCGCAGCTGCTCCTCCCGGCGGAGCTCGCCATAGCCAGCGAGGCCACCATCGTCACTCTGGTCCGGTGTGACAAGCATGACCAGTTCCGTTGCCTCGCACCCTGGCCTCGTTGCGAAAAGGAACGTCCACGCCAAGACCCGCTCGATTCTGCTCGACGCCAAGACCGTCAACATGGTGCCCCTGTTTGCCGTGCGCAACCTTTTGTTGCTGCCATGTTTCTGTCCAAGACCATCTTCATTATTTTTGTCGCCAAGATACCAAGTACCACGACGCATGAAGACCCATGAACGAACACGCCAAGTTCCACTACCGTTGCAAGAACCGAGTCCGGCAAGTCCGAAGACCCCAAGTACCTCTACCGACGACTTGAACATCTACGAACGTGTACGACGACCGTCGCGGAAGACCCTTGTATGACTACCGTCACCGAAGACCATCGACATGTACAACTACTGTCGACCGTCGATGTCAAGTTCCTCGCCGTGACCCCGAACGTCTACGGAAACGTGAACGGCTACAAAACGTGTACCACGACCCGCGAGTACCACTACTTCCTCTACGATCTCAAGCCGCCCCGAAATGCACGCTTCAAAGGTATAACCCCAAGACGATGACCCGTGGACGAATGCTTGTGTTGTATGAGATGAATCGGATGTTTGCATCGTGTCCGTTGTGGCCCTCGTTTGCCTTGTCGCCGACCCGTGGGAACCGGGCAACCGGGTGCACCCCATCGTCTTTGCATTCACGCTCACGCCACCTTTCTTTTGCACCGGTCTCTCGACGAGTTACCGGAACCGATATGTTGTGTGGCATCATTTTCGGATTCGCCGCCGTGGCCCCTTTCTTTCCACCACGGTGACAAATACTTCATATCTCTTCATGTTAACATTTACTAAAAATTGCATAAAACTTGATCATGTCATTCGCATCATGTTAGCAACATTAAATGTGTGAATTGTTGTTTGCTTAAAATTGCTAAACATGCATATGGGGATTTTCCGGAATTGTTGTTGTAGTTTCCGGCCTCATTTAAACTTGTTGACTTGTGTTGTTTTTGAGTGCTTCCTACCTTGCCATGTATTGCATCCTATATAGACTTGTCTTGCATCCTACTTGGTTGAGCATATTGTCATGTTGCTTGTGTTGTTTATCTGTGCTTCCTACCTTGCCCGGTATTGCTTCTTGTATAGACTTGTCATGCATCATACCTTGCCATGTATTGCATCATATATAGAATTGTGTTGTTTTTCTGTGCTTCCTACCTTGCCATGTTTTGCTTCCTGTACAGACTTGCTGTGCATCATACGTAGACTTGTTTTGCATCATACTTGATTGAGCATATTGTCATGTCTCATGTGGTGTGTTTACCGTGTTGCTTGTTTCTTTCCGGTTTGCTTCTCTCGTTAGCTCCGGGTTCGTTCAAGAGTTGTGAGGTTTGTTCGACTTCTGCATGGACTTGTTCTTCTCCCTCGCGGAATCCCAAGCAAGATGACCATACCCTTGGATACCTTTACTATCATTGCCTTTGCTTAGTTGTCTCGATGCTATCGTTATATGTCGCGCCACCCATCTTATTGTCAGCCCCTCCCCTTGTTGCCATGAAACCTCTAACCTTTGAAACCTTCCTAGCAAAAACCATTGTTTGGCTATGTTACCCGCTTGCTCAGCCCCTCTTATAGCGTTGTTAGTTGCAGGTGAAGATGAAGGTCGTTCCAGGTGGGAACTTGTTGTTGGAATATCACAATATCTAGTATTATTAACACACCTATATACTGGGCATGGGTGGAAGGCTTGGCCTTTTGCTCGGTGTTTTGTTCCACTCATGCCACCTTAGGCGCCGATAAACCGGCATTATGTTCCTTGATTTTGCGTTCCTTACACGGTTGGGTATATGGGGACCCCTTGACACTTCGTCTTTGAATAAAACTCCTCCAGCAAGGCCCAACATTGGTTTTAATTTGATCATAATAACAACTTAATTAATTAATTAATTGCATAGGGGGTCATGTCCCCGGGTTCTTAATTCTACATAACAGGGGGGGCCAGTGCTGATGGTGTTGGTCCCAAACGGGCGGACTGCGGGGCCACCACGGGGAAACTCGAGGATTGCCTCCCGTAGGATGTCCCATCCGGTCGTGGCCTGAGACGAGATACGCGCGGCTACTATCAGGGTGTCGGCATGCTGGGAGGTCTTGCTGGACTTGTTTTACCATTGTCGAAATGTCTTGTGCACCAGGATGCCGAGCCTGATCGGATTTCCCTAAGATAAGGGGTGATGATATTATATTTATCACTTCAGCTGATCGTGAGAGCTTTTGATGGGCTAAGTTGGGACACCCCTGCAGGGTTAAGATCTTTCGAAAGCCGTGCCCGCGGTTATGTGGCAGATTGGAATTTGTTAATGTCCGGTTGTAGAAAACTTGACAGAGGATCCGAAGTAAAACACATAACTGTGTGAGTAACCGTGACTGTCTCTTTTCACTTTGAGAAGAGAACACGGTGGGGTTATGTTTGACTCGTAGGTAGTTCATGATCCTTAGCGATCACTACTAGTTTGCGACCGTTTGCGTAGATGCTCATCTTATTCTTGTACTCGTAAGTTAGCCACCATATGTTTTGCTTAGCCGCTGCTGCAACCTCACCACTTTATCTCCTCCTACCCATAAAGCTTTGCTAGTCTTGATACCCATGGTTATGGGATTGCTGAGTCCTCGTGGCTCACAGATACTACAACACTAGATGCAGGTTCTGCCGAGATTGACGCAGGAGATGGGTCAGAACTTCCGGGAGTTCCATGAAGAGCGTGGCCGTATGCTTGTGACGTTTTCGACGATCAATAGTGGTTTCTACTAGGGGCGATTCGGACCTGTGGCTTAATGTTCTTGGTATCTTTCATTTGGATCTTCGCCCGTAGTCGGGTAGTGATGTTTTGGATGATGATTTGCTTATGTAATGTATTGTGTGACGTGGCGAGTGTAAGCCAACTATCCTTTTGCAATGTCATCCCTATTTTTACATGTGTCGTGCAAAGATACCAAACTTGAGATCATTCTAGAATGGGCTTATACCTTTAAGTCGTGCCTCGACACGTAGGAGGTATAATCCCATCCTGGGCATTACAAGTTGGTATTAGAGCCTTCTCCGACCTAGAAGCCCCACTGATTGATCGAATCGTTGACGGTTGAGTCTAGGCACACACTTAAAATATTTTGAGTCCTATATATATCGGAGAGTAGGATTTCTTTTGCTCCTCATCTCTTTTCACTCTGGTGAGGACTCCTGACGATTACTTTTATCTCTTCTACTCTCAAAAATTCACCAATTTTTTTTAGGATCACGCGAGTATTGTTTGGATTGTTCCGATGTCTTTGTGACGAGAACATTGTTCTCGATGCCTCCTGTCATTTAGGGGTTGTGGCAGTGTCCCGGGGAGTTGAGCTCCGAGGTGTTGTCGTCACAAATATATCGCAACAGTTCTGGAATACTTAAGACGACCGACATCGAAAACTCTCCTATGCGGTTAGTGGCAAGATAACCCCGACATCACCTAGTACTGGGGAGGTAGTTCAGGAGTATTGCCATAGCTTGTATAGCAGATGCGTTTCGAAGGTCCGAGGTAGACGGTCTCCGGAAATAACTCATTATGTGTTGAAGGATGGATACAACTGGATGTAGGATTAGAGTTGAGTGCGCGGTGCTTCCCCTGTATCCCCAACACCTGATTGCATAACCGGAAACTTTCGGAAATTAATAGGTAGGTTCATCTAGTAGTTCGTAGGCATTCTTCCAACGAATGCATGATATGGAGTTCGGGGTTCTACATTGAGTGAAGTGGTTTTATGGGCGTTGTTCCGATCGGGAGTTGCATCTTAAAGGGTCCTTGGCTATGCTGATCCGGGGATTGCAAAACCCTTTTGTAACATGTTCCATAAGCTTTCAGCACGAATATGTCGAACGGAGCTTCTATCTTGTATTTGTTCTATCTGCTCCTTGTTGTTTTTATTTACCTTTTGTTCTCCAAGTGGCTTCTCGACAAGTTGATGTACCTACGGAATTCATTCGTTCAATTCTCTGTTCGAATGATATTGTGAAGATTATGTTGCAATATATCTATCAGTTGTTTTTGTTTTGATTCTGGTATTCGAGTTGCTTCGATGTCAAGTGTTGATTCCATACCTTCCTAATCGGTGTTCTCATATTTCTACGGGAGTGCTAATTCTTCTTGACCATCGAGATTTTAAGTTAATCCTTTTCAACCGGTGTGCCTTCTCTTCAAGTTATTCCATATGGACGCCATTGAGAAATCTGACGATTTGTCTGTTTCATTCATCCCAAGTTGTCTTTGTTTTTCCCCACCCTCCCACCCTTTTCTTATGGAGCCATAATTCTTAATCAAGTATCCATTTTATTCGTGTGATGTTTCTTCAATTCATTTCCTTCAATGTTCTTATCCGATGATTTATTGTGAAGATGCTCAAGAGTTTCAAGTTCATCATTCTTAATTCTAATATTCTTCTCCAGTGCACTAAATCCGAGCTTCCGTATTGATCATATCTGTGCCTCTTGTTTCACATGTTTTCCAATGTGGGAATTCTTATCCAAAGTCTCTCTTGCTTATTCAACTCTCTAATTCCTATCCAGAGTGTTCGAGATAGCTCGGAAGATTCGTGTTTCAATTCATGATTCGTTCAAGCTATTTTGAGATTGTTATCTTATTCAAGCCATTTAATTCAACCGGTTCAATATATCTTAAGCAATCTTTTTCAGCGGTGATTTCTTTAGTGGGCCCTAACCCACAGGTCTTTTTCCAGGATCTTACCTGACACTTCTAATTTTCCGGAGTTATTCTAAAATTCTTTTCAAAGTGTGACGTAAGTATGAATCCCATCAGTCACAGTCCTTCTCCAGGACCGCTTTCAAATTCCTTTTCATCATTGGTTCAACCTTTTAATTCTTCATTACGGAGTGCCTATACAATTCATGGTGGTGTATCTAATCGTCTTCTCAGAATTTGAAGACCCGAAGACGAGTTCCTCTTGAATCCTTATCCGTTCTTCCAAGATTCATGGTTCTAGCTTCATGCCATCCTCATTATTGTTTCGATTGTGAGGAATTATTTTCATACCCATCCGAAGCATTTCATGAATTCTTCCCATTGTAATCCTCCAAATGCCATCATTTCAGAATATTTCTTCGTTCTCAGTTTTCAACTTTGTCCTCCAAATATTCTTCATTGATGCCTCTTCGTCCGTCTCCATATTCTACCGGTGCTTTGTTCAAGTATTCTTTAATCGTTCGCGATCTCTTCGTTCTCTTGTATCTAAATTTCCTCAAGTGCTTATTCTTCCCGGTGATTATTCTCTTTCATCACCCGGTTTCAATTCTTACGGCGGTTCATTCAAGATTACTCTTTCGTTGTTATCGTATTAATTCATTTGTTCTTTTCATAATCCTACCGGTGAGTCATTCAAGATTATTCTCAAGTTTGGCAATATCTCTCTCTCCAATCCTTTCAAGAAGAATAAGTAGTAGGCCAAATCCGTTGATGGTCATCAATTTAATCTGATGAAGGATAAGCATACTGTAAATCTTATCCTTATTTCCTCGAAGTGATTAATCCCTTCCTTCGGAGCTTGTTCATCATATCATATAGTTGGTTCTAAGTTTTTCATCTTGTTTTCCGGAGCTCCAAGTTATTTCAATTATACCATTCCAAACCTCCATCTAATTCATCGCAGGCCTTGAATCTTATCCTTTTCATCTTTCACTTCTCATGCTTTCATTGCCGGAGTTTTCATGGTGGTTCATCAAGATTTAATTCATCCTCGAAGTCTTCATCAAGATTCTTGTTGGAGCTCAAGCATTCTTCATCATGCTTTCCAAGTGCGATTCTTTCTACCTTATTGTTTGAGATGGTGGTATGCCATTTTTGACAATTTCCCTTCATGTTTCATGATTCACAAGTTGTCAGGAATGAGATATTTAAACCCATCATTTTCTTTGTTCAGGAGATCTTTCCAACCATTCAATTTATTTGTTGGAGTAATCTTGGGTTGTATTTCACCTAAAAGCTTTCCCTAAGGATTGTTGCTATTTATGGTGCTTATAAATGACCCAAGTTCTTCATTTATCCTCCCGGTGAATGTTTTTCGTCTCCTTGTTGATCTCAATCCAATCAAATGTTTTTGTCAATGGTTGGTTGTCACCTCTTAATTTTGAGATGTTTTCCATAAGCCCACATCAAGCTTATTCTTTTGTTGATTCATTATTTTCAACAACCCCGTTCAACCCTTCTTCGTAAGGATGATTTTCATATTCATTCATGGGAGAAGTTGTCATTTTCTTCTCCGTTCTTTTCTTTCCAACGATCTAGCATATATTCTTTCACTTTGGAGGCATTGTGATATTGCCCTCTTCGAACCATCATCTTGTCATATCAAGATCATGTTCTTCCCTTGCTTGTCTATTTAACCGGAGTGTTGTATTCTTTATTCAAGTTCTCTCATCTTATCAAGTTTGCCTCTCTTTTCAACCGGAGTGCTGTCTGAAATCTTTCTTACCCCTTGTGCCATTCTTTCAATTGTTTCGGAGGCAATATGCTGTTGATTTCATCAAGATCATCCAATCTTCTCAAGCTCATGTTATTTCCTTCCATTTTCAGACAGAGTGCTGTCCAAATTCTGTCATTCTTATTCCTTGGCAATACCGTTGTGGTTTCATATTCTTTTGGTTCGTAAGCTCTTGTTTCATGTCTTTCAACCTACAAGGTTCTCGTAATGTACCTTGTTCCTCTTTTCTAACAGAGTGTTTTCATCTTCGTTCATCTCTGTTGTATTCTTCTTTCATTTTGTCAACCTCTCAAGTTCGTGGTTTCACTCGTTTGTCGAAGAAGCAACTTTGTTTTACCTCTTCTTTTTGTTTCTATCCGGTGCCATCTCCAGGATCTCGGGTCGAGATCCTCTGTTAGTGTGGGAGAGTTGTGACGCCCGAAGACCGACGTCCCAGAAGATTCCAGATGTTCCGGGTTCTCCCGTGTGTTTCATTTGTGCTTGTGTTATTTATTTTGCATTGCATCATGTCATCATGCCATCATGACTTTAATTCTGCAACTCAACCAAATAAATTGTGTGGATCTTCGATCCATTTAAATTGAGGGAAGAGTGACTTCTCTTTATAACATATCCTCCTAATAATTATGGAGCTATTATAATTAATCCATTAATTTGGAATATCCAAACACACTTGCAATTAATTCTCTTGCCTTTGTTGTCTTAATTCCCGGCCTCAGACTTTGTCCTCAAATTCTAGCCCATTTGGATTTCATCTAAAGGGTTTTCTAAATTCAAATAGTTTGACTTTTATTCAAACTTGTTTGAATTTTCATCTTCCAAAACCTTCCAACATTTTTTTTATAAATGTCCTTACATTTTTGTGAGTCCGGGAAGATAATCCCCATGCCCAATTCTTTCCTTAACCCTCTCTTTCTTTTTCTTCTCTCTTATTCTTTTCTTCTAAAAGAATATGAGGGGGAGAGAGAGAGCTGAGCCGGGCTGCATCATTCCACCTCCAGTCCGGCCCATTTGCACTAAGGCCTCCATAGGCCAACTCGAGCGCCCCCCTGCGCAACCCTAGCCCCCGAGCACATCTCCCAATCGCTCCCTCGTCCCTTTCCCCAGCGCTGCAGCTACTCTTCCTCGCCCCCTCTTCCTCACCTCGCGCCGCCAGGAAGGGCAGAAGCCCGATGCGCCCGCACCACCAAGCGCCGCCTCTCCGCCTCGATTTAAATCGACAGCCACCAGGAGCCTCGCCGGCCTCAAGCGCCCGCCACCGGCGCCTGGATCGCCGCGCCGTCCCTCCTTTCCCCGCTTGTCCATGCTGCGCGCACCATGGTCTCCCGCCTCGCGCCTCCATCAGCAAGCCGTCGCCGCCTGCCTTCTCGAGGATGCCCGAGGCCAAGCCTCCTCTTCCCTCCTCTGCTCGGCCCCGAATGGGTCGCCAGCGCCGAGCTCCTTAGGAACTTCCTCCCTTGATTCCTCAACGTCGACTGCATCGCGCCGCCGGGTACAGCCTCTCGTGCCTCCGCCAGGTCCACCCCTCTTGGGACGTCGCAGCTGCTCCTCCCGGCGGAGCTCGCCATAGCCAGCCAGGCCACCATCGTCACTCTGGTCCGGTGTGACCAGCATGACCAGTTCCGTTGCCTCGCACCCTGTCCTCGTTGCGAGAAGGAACGTCCATGCCAAGACCCGCTTGATTCTGCTCGACGCCAAGACCGTCAACATGGTGCCCCTGTTTGCCGTGCGCAACCTTTTGTTGCTGCCATGTCTCTGTCCAAGACCATCTTCATTATTTTTTTCGCAAGATACCAAGTACCACGACGCACAAAGACACATGAACGAACACGCCAAGTTCCACTACCATCGCAAGAACCAAGTCCGGCAAGTCCGAAGACCCCAAGTACCTCTACCGACGACTTGAACATCTACGAACGTGTACGACGACCGTCGCCGAAGACCCGTGTACGACTACCGTCGCCGAAGACCATCGACATGTACAACTACCGTCGACCGTGGATGTCAAGTTCCTCGCTGTGACCCCGAACTTCTACGGAAACGTGAACGGCTACAAAACGTGTACCACAACCCGCAAGTACCACTACTTCCTCTACGATCTCGAGCCGCCCCGAAACGCACACTTCAAAGGTATAACCCCGAGACAATGACCCGTGGACGAATGCTTGTGTTGTATGAGATGAATCGGATGTTTGCATCGTGTCTGTTGTGGCCCTCGTTTGCCTTGTCGCCGACCCATGGGAACCGGGCAACCGGGTGCACCCCACCGTCTTTGCATTCACGCTCACACCACCTTTCTTTTGCACCAGTCTCTCGACGAGTTACCGGAACCGATATGTTGCGTGGCATCATTTTCGGATTCGCCGCCGTGGCCCCTTTCTTTCCACCACGGTGACAAATACTTCATATCTCTTCATGTTAACGTTTACTAAAAATTGCATAAAACTTGATCATGTCATCCGCATCATGTTAGCAACATTAAATGTGTGAATTGTTGTTTGCTTAACATTGCTAAACATGCATATGGGGATTTTCCGGAATTGTTGTTGTAGTTTCCGGCCTCATTTAAACTTGTTGACTTGTGTTGTTTTTGAGTGCTTCCTACCTTGCCATGTATTGCATCCTATATAGACTTGTCTTGCATCCTACTTGGTTGAGCATATTGTCATGTTGCTTGTGTTGTTTTTCTGTGCTTCCTACCTTGCCAGGTATTGCTTCCTGTATAGACTTGTCATGCATCATACCTTGCCATGTATTGCATCATATATAGACTTGTGTTGTTTTTCTGTGCTTCCTACCTTGCCATGTTTTGCTTCCTGTACAGACTTGCTGTGCATCATACATAGACTTGTTTTGCATCATACTTGATTGAGCATATTGTCATGTCTCGTGTGGTGTGTTTACCGTGTTGCTTGTTTCTTTCCGGTTTGCTTCTCTCGTTAGCTCCGGGTTCGTTCTGGAGTTGTGAGGTTTGTTCGACTTCTGCATTGACTTGTTCTTCTCCCTCGTGGAATCCCAGGCAAGATGACCATACCCTTGGATACCTTTACTATCATTGCCTTTGCTTAGTTGTCTCGATGCTATCATTATATGTCGCACCACCCATCTTATTGTCAGCCCCTCTCCTTGTTGCCATGAAACCTCTAACCTTTGAAACCTTCCTAGCAAAAACCATTGTTTGGCTATGTTACCCGCTTGCTCAGCCCCTCTTATAGCGTTGTTAGTTGCAGGTGAAGATGAAGGTTGTTCCAGGTGGGAACTTGTTGTTGGAATATCACAATATCTATTATTATTATTAACACACCTATATACTAGGCATGGATGGAAGGCTTGGCCTTTTGCTCGGTGTTTTGTTCCACTCATGCCACCTTAGGCGCCGATAAACCGGCATTATGTTCCTTGATTTTGCGTTCCTTACACGGTTGGGTATGTGGGGATCCCTTGACACTTCGTCTTTGAATAAAACTCCTCCAGTAAGGCCCAACATTGGTTTTAATTTGTTGATAATAACAACTTAATAAATTAATTAATTTCATAGGGGGTCATGTCCCCGGGTTCTTAATTCTACATAACAGGGGGGTCAGTGATGATGGTGTTGGTCCCAAACGGGTGGACTGCGGGGCCACCACAGGGAAACTCGAGGATTGGCTCCCGTAGGATGTCCCATCCGGTCGTGGCCTGACACGAGATACGCGTGGCTACTATCAGGGTGTCGGCACGCCGGGAGGTCTTGCTGGACTTGTTTTACCATTGTCGAAATGTCTTGTGCATCGGGATGCCGAGCCTGATCGGATTTCCCTAAGATAATGGGTGATGATATTATATTTATCACTTCAGCTGATCGTGAGAGCTTGTGATGTGCTAAGTTGGGACACCCCTGCAGGGTTATGATCTTTCGAAAGCCGTGCCCGTGGTTATGTGGCAGGTTGGAATTTGTTAATGTCCGGTTGTAGAAAACTTGATAGAGGATCCGAAGTAAAACACACAACTGTGTGAGTAACCGTGACTGTCTCTTTTCACGTTGAGAAGAGAACACGGTGGGGTTATGTTTGACTCGTAGGTAGTTCAGGATCCTTAGCGATCGCTACTAGTTTGCGACTGTTTGCGTAGATGCTCATCTTATTCTTGTACTTGTAAGTTAGCCACCATATGTTTTGCTTAGCCGCTGCTGCAACCTCACCACTTTATCTCCTCCTACCCATAAAGCTTTGCTAGTCTTGATACCCATGGTTATGGGATTGTTGAGTCCTCGTGGCTCACAGATACTACAACACCAGATGCAGGTTCTGCCGAGATTGACGCAGAAGATGGGTCAGAACTTCCGGGAGTTCCATGAAGAGCGTGGCCGTATGCTTGTGACGTTTTCGACGATCAGTAGTGGTTTGTACTAGGGGCGATTCGGACCTGTGGCTTAATGTTCTTGGTATCTTTCATTTGGATCTTCGCCCGTAGTCGGGTTGTGATGTTTTGGATGATGATTTGCTTATGTAATGTGTTGTGTGACGTGGCGAGTGTAAGCCAACTATCCTTTTGCAATGTCATCCCTATTTTTACACGAGTCGTGCAAAGATACCAAACTTGAGATCATTCTAGAATGGGCTTATACCTTTAAGTCGTGCCTCGACACGTAGGAGGTATAATCCCATTCTGGGCATTACAAGTAATCAGAAAGAATTCTGGTATAGGACGCAAAAGTTACCGTTTTCCAGCAAAACCAATCTACGATCTTCCAAATTATCCCAAAGGTCTCACTTGGCACAAACACTAAATTAAAATATGAAAACACATCTAACCATAGCCTATATGATAAATTTATTAAAAAATAGAAAGAAAAATATTTTAAAAATAAAATTGGGTTGCCTCCTAACAAGCGATATTGTTTAACGCCCCTATCTAGGCAAAAAAGCAACGATCTAGGTATTGTCATCTTTGGTATTCATCCCATAAGTAGCCCTCATAATAGATTCATATGGTAACTTAAATCTCTTTCTTGGAAAGTGTTCCATGCCCTTCCTTAATGGGAATTGCAATCTAATGTTTCCTTCTTTCATATCAATAATTATACCAATCGTTCGAAGGAAAGGTCTACCAAGAATAATAGGTCATGTTGGATTGCAATCTGTATCAAGAACAATAAAATCTATGGGCACATAATTCTTATTTGCAACAATAAGAACATCATTAATCCTTCCCATAGTTTTTTAGTAGTGTAATCCGCTAGACTCAAATTTAAAGAACAATCATCAAGTTTATGGAAACCTAGCACATCACATGAAGTTTTTGGAATTGTTGGAACGCTAGCACCCAAATCACACAAATAATTGCACTCATAATATTTGATTTTGATTTTAATAGTAGGTTCCCAATCATCATAAAGCTTTATAGGGATTGAAACTTCCAACTCAAGTTTTTCCTCAAAAGATTTCATCATAGCATCAACAATATGTTTCGTAAAAGCCTTATTTTGATTATAAGCATGAGGAGAATTTAATATGGATTTCAAAAAGAAAATACAATCTATCAAAGATAAACTATCATAATCAAATTCCTTGAAGTCCAAAATAGTGGGTTCATTGCTAGGTAAGTTTTGACCTCTCCAATCCCACTTTTATTACTTTTTTTACTAAGATCATTATTCTCTAAATTATCGAGATGCCTTTTATCTAAAGTTGACTCATCTCCATTCCCTTATTTTTCAAGATCTATATTAGGAAACAAAGATTCAATAGGAGTCAAGCCAAGCATCTTAAGATCTTCATCATTATTATCGCATAAACTAGAAGAACACATCTTTTCTAGCAATTCTCTTTTAGCATGCAACCTAGACATTCTCTCTTTACATTCATTAATTGAAATTTGCATAACTTTAAGAGATTCATTAATATCATGCTTTTGAGGAATAGATCTAATTTTCAAAGAATCAATGTCATGAGAAATTATATCAACGTTCGTAGCCAAATCATTAATCTTGAGCAATTTTTCTTCTACCATAGCATTGAATTTTTTTTTAGAATTTATAAATTACTTAATTGTACTCCCAAGATAAGAAGGTATTTTATTATAATTTCCATATGAATTGTTTTAGTAATTACCATAGTTATTAGAGGAATTCCTAGGAAATGGCCTAGGGTTGAAATTACCTCTATACGCGTTATTACCAAAATTGTTCCTACCAACAAAATTCACATCCATAGATTCATTATTTTTCGCAACTAAAGTAGACAAAGGCATAATTAGGATCTATAGGAGAACCCTTGCTAGCAATTAATTTCTTAAGATCATCCATCTTTCCACTCAAAACATTTATTTCTTCAATCGCATGCACTTTTTTACTAGTAGATGATCTTTCCATATGCCATTGAGAAATATTTACCATGATATTATCTAGGAGTTTAGTAGCTTCTTCCAATGTGATTTCCATAAAAGTACCCCGGATGGATCTAAAAGATTTCTAGATGCAAAATTCGATCTGGCATAAAAAAATGTATGATCATCCATAAACTTAAACCATGAGTGGGACAATTTCTTATCATTAATTTCATCCTTTCCCATGATTGTGCAACATGCTCATGATCTAGTTGCTTAAATTTCATTATATCATTCCTAAGACAGATGATATTAGCGGGTGGAAAATACTTGGAAATAAAGGCATCTTTACACTTATTCCACGAATCAATACTATTTTGAGGCAAAGATGAAAACCAAGTATTAGCACGATCTCTTAGAGAGAATGGAAATAGCTTCAATTTAATGATATCACTATCCACATCTCTTTTCTTTTGCATATCACACAACTCAACGAAAGTACTTAGATGGGATGTAGCATCTTCATTAGGACTACTGAAAAATCATTCTTTCGTAACAAGATTCAACAAAGCGACATTTATTTCATAAGATTCCGCACTAGTGGCGGGAGCAATCAGAGTACTAATAAAATCATTATTATTTGTATTGGAAAATTCACACAACTTAGTATTTTCTGGATTCATTGTGACAAAGCAAGTGATCTAGCACACAAGCAAACAAAAAGACGTACGGTAAAAGGGCGAATAAAAAGGCAAATATTTTTGTGTTTTTTTGAAAATGTTTTAAAAGTGGGGGAGATGAAAACGAGAGGCAAGTGGCAAATAATGTAAGTGCAAGGGATGAGAGTTTATGACAAGTACTTGGTAGGCTTGATGTAGAACCTCCCCGACAACGGCTCCATAAATTCTTCCCGCTACTTCTTGAGCTTGCATTGATTTTTGCCTTGAAGAGGAAAGGGTGATGCAGCAAAGTAGAGATAAGTATTTCCCTCAGTTGAGAACCAAGGTATCAATCTAGTAGGAGGCACAAGCAAGTCTCCAATCTATGCACCTGCACAAACTACAAACACTTGCACACAACGCACAAAAGGGGTTGTCACGGTCACGAACAAGAGTGAGGTCTGATAGAGATATATTTGAAACTAAAGAAAAGCTAAATGAAGTAAACACAAAATAATTGCAGCAAGATATTTTTTTGATTTTTGGTTTTGTAGATATAAAAATATGAGATGGAAAATAGACCCGGGGGCCATATGTTTCACTAGAGGCTTCTCTCTCGAAGAAAGCATATGGAGGTTAAACAAATTAGTGTCGAGCAATTGATAGAAAAATGCAAAGTTATGACGACATCGAAGGGAATGATCATGAATATAGGCATCAGGTCCGTGACAAGTAGACCGACTCCTTCCTGCATCTACTACTATTCCTCCACTCATCGATCGCTATCCAGCATGCATCTAGAGTATTAAGTTAAAAACAGAGTAACGCCTTAAGCAAGATGACATGATGTAGAGGGATAAACTCATGCAATATGATATAAACCCCATCTCTTTATTCTTAATGGCAACAACACAATATGTGCCTCGCTATTCCTACTATGTCACTGGGTGAGGACACAACAAGATTGTACCCATCACAAAGCACCTCTGTGTAACATCCCAATTTTCAATTTGGATGTTACCATAGATCATTCGTTTGCATTCATCATTTGAACATTTTGAATTTGATTTTTATTTGGAAATTGATCCAAAGACTTTTAGCAACTCAAGGACCCAAGTGAGAGAGTTGGAAGTTTTCCAAAAAAGGACCCACGATTTTTATTATTTTCCAAGTCAGGTTGGATCAAGTATTATTTTACCAATTTTTATTTTCAATATTTTTACAATAATGAGAGAAGATAATATGACTTCTTCAAAATAGGATAAAAATGTTGGAAATTGAATTTTGAGTAAAAATATGTTTATTAGATTTTTATTTGTAAAAGTATTTTGTTTGTATTTTACTAGTACTAAAAGTTTATCTTTATTTTAGGCATTTTGTCCCAGAAAAATGTTCAACAGGTCAATAATAAGGCCCTAAGTACGTGTGAATTTTTCTGTAATTTTTTAAAATGTATTTATTGCCTTTTTCTATTCTTCTGTATTTTTAGAAAAATATTTTATAAAAAAAGTTTTACTGGGCCGCCACTGCCTTCCCGCCTTGTGCGACCAGGACAGCCGCTGGAGTCCACCTCCGCCACGGCGCCAGCCAACCCCCTGGCCAAGATGGGACCCCCCGGAGCCCTTTATAAGCGCCGCCCCGCCGCCGCCTTTTCCCCCTCACCTCGCATCCTCGCCGCCGCCGCCTCCCGCACCGCACGCCGTCGCCGCGCTGCAGCCGACGAAGTCACCGCCCGCGAGCCCCGCAGCCGCCCCACGCCATCGCCCGCCGTCACTGCCACCGCCGGACCCC
>LR738711.1:805195394-805224434 GCA_902687465.1 Secale cereale
CCCCCCTCCCGCCGCCGCCGGAGATCACTGCCGCACGGACCCGCCCCGCCAACCCGATCCGCTGCCCGGACCCGACCCGCCAGTCAACTCGGTAAAAATTGATTCGTTTTTCCCTTTTTTGTTTTTTTAAACCCTAGGTCGTTTTTTAAACATATATCTGTTTTATTTTATTTTATTATACAGTGAACATTCACTGGTTAGTTCAGAAAAACGAATGTTCATTACTCATTATTTTCTTTTTCGGTTATTTTTAGTCAGGGACTTATCCGCGATTAAAGTTTTTACAAATTAGTCACTAATCTTAAAACGATCACTACTTTTTACTCGTTAGTCGGAATTAGATGAAACTAATGCCAAACTCTTCGTTTTGATCTCATCTATCCAGTAATCCAACTCAAATTTGTTTTTGAAAGTTTTAAAATTTGAATTCAAACAGATTGTATTTGAACTTCTTTTGATCGTAACATGAGTTTCGTAACTCCGTTTGAATTGATTCTTTTTGCAAATCGAAGCCCTTGACCTAAACTTTATGATAAGGCCAAATTCACTTAGTTTTGGTACTGTTAGAAATTGTTTCTATTGCAAGAGTTGTTTGCTTGTTTTCGAAGTTTTTCGGGTTCTGTTCTTCGATTCTGTTGCATGATTGCTTATGTATGCTATTGTGTGCTTGCGATAGAATTTCCGGAGTGCGAAGCTTGCTACTATGAGTCTCTAGGTTTCAATGATCGTCAGCAAGGCAAGCTCATACTTTGATCATACTTTTCAATACCCAGTTTTTATTGCATTAGTTCTACCCTCAAAGATTTGCATGAGTAGGACTTGGTTACATGTGGTATAGCTGGGTACTAAATGAGGTAGGAACCCAATGACTTGAGATCAACCCCGGGAATATACACTTTGTTACTTATTGCTTAGCCATCCTCGTAGACGTGGATTGGTATGTGAGATTCATGAAAGTTGTGAGTGTAATAAACACTAAGGGAAAGTTTAAGGTGGTAACTTTAATACACATCTGGGTGGATTGGTTGCAGGGCACCTAGAGAATCCAGTGTTGTCCTAGGATATCCCAGAGGAACCGTGTGATCATCTTATAGAATGCCACCCAAGCTCAAAGGGATCATATATCATTCATGCCTAGAAAATTCCATGTGCAGCCACAAGACATTATGGGCTCAAGCATAGTTGAGTATGTTGTGTGAAGTCTTTCAGTAGTGGACTAGCAGATGTAGGGGAAAGTAGGTGTGCCGGTCTATCCAGGGTAAAGAGTAAATGCTTCTGAAAGACTATGTCTCGATCTTCCGATCATGGATGCGGTCGAGTCTTATGGGAGAAAGTGCGCAAACCTCTGCATAATGTACAATCTATTCATGAGTAGCCGTGTCCCCGGTTATGGACATCTTGAGTATACTCGTACTTGAATTATGGACTGATCTCAACACTCTATTGATTAACTTGTTGGGTTATTAATGACATTGTGGATTTTGGGATTTGAGATGGAGGAACCACTCTCAATATTGATTAATTCAACTAAGTAGTAAATAAAATTTATTCCATTGTTGTAGGGAAAAACTAGCTTTATGTAAAAATAAACCTTACAGCCTCCACCAGCCAAATATGCATATAGTTGTAGATATTTGTTCATCATTATTGCTACAGTGTGTTATTGCCATCATATTCAATGTGCTGACCAACACGGCTGCAACATCTCATGTTGTAGAGTACTCCGACGAAGATTAAGGTGCGATTAGGTCGTTGTCATGCACTCAATGTTTGCTGTGGAGTTGGATGGACTCAAGTTAGCTTCGATGCTTCCGCAGTTCAGTTTAGTTTAAATTATTGTTAGATGGCATTCAACCACATTTTTGTAATAAGACTCTTTATGAGGATTCTTAGATGTAATAATTGTGTGATTGAAATTCTGTTATAAATCCTCAAGTATTGTGTGTGTCAGCATACCGATCCAGGGATGGCACTTAAGAACAGAGACTCCGGTCCATTGGGATCGAGGTCGCTACAAGATGGTATCAGAGCACACGTTGACTGTAGGACGCGACCACTAGGATAAGCCACATGATGCTCTTCTCTACTCATTTCTAATCCTTCTCTATTTCTATTCTATATATGCTAGACCCCGGGAACAAGTTTACTCAGCCTGATGATGACACCCCTTTCGGAAGACACTTGAAGGAAGTCATGAGTACCTGCACATTGGAATACCAAGTTGCACTGGAACCTTCACTGCAACATTGCCGAAAGAGGAGTGCTGGAGGATCAAAGTTAGTGTTCCTGGGAGGACTAGTGCACTAGTCATGGAACCGCTTGAGCTTGCCTTTGATGCATCAACTTGGAGCATGGGAAAGATTATGGCAGCACACATCACCTTTGGACGCATTTGTGAAGTCTACAACAAGGATCTTGAAGACACCATCTACCAGATTTGTGGACGCTGAGATGAGCAATGGGAGATGATTCGCACCAGGAACGACAAGTCCATTGCAGCATTCATACAGGAGATGGACCAACACATTCGTCGCTATGAAAATCAAATGTGCACGCTCATGCTGAAGACCAAGATGGTGATGACACGGAACATCGAACTAGAAGAGGAACTCAAGACACCACGCGATGGATATGAAGAGGAAATTGTTGTACTACTGGAGCAGAATGAAGATCTAAAGAAGAAGGTTGGAGAACCCATGGTGAAGCCAGAACCAGAGATGGGCATTCATTCGGAAAACTACATCTTGATAGATGACACCGACAGTGATGAAAGTGACTATGAAGACGAAGCTGGAGCAAATATTATGGAGTCTTCTTCCGATGACAGCTATTAGATGACCACCATGTAATCATTAGTATTTCTTCCAGGTAGTTAGAATCGTTCGCGAGTTTTGTATTAGCAGCTTAGGATCTTTTGTGTGACCTTGTTTGAATTGAGTGATATGATATGAATATGGTTGTCTCATGTGCATATGGATAGTGAATTCTCTCTAGACCTCATTCTATTCTATTTGTCATCCCTCTAACCCATCAGATGCCTCCGAGACGTGAGCCCGGATTCCAGTTCCCACCAGAGCTCACCCAGTTGATCCAGCAGCAAAACACTTTGATGCAACTACTTGTTCAAAACCAAGGCAACAACAACAACAACCCACCTCCTCCTCCCCACGACAACCTGACCCATTTCGTAAGGTTGAATCCGTCGGTGTTCTCTAGTAGCACCGAGCCGATTGTTGCAGATGACTGGCTCCACAAGATGGGAAGAGAGCTAGCAACTGCAGGATGCACAGATGCAGAGAGAGTGCGCTTTGCCGCACATCAGCTTGAGGGACCAGCAGCCGCTTGGTGGGAGAACTATACCGCCACTTATCCACTTGCTACAGTCACTTGGGATCAGTTTCAGTAAGCCTTCTGCACTGCACATGTTTCAATTGGAGCTATGAACCTGAAGAAGTGTGAGTTTCGCAACTTGTGCCAAGGGAACCGTATTGTGGGGCAGTACGTGGATGATTTGAGGCAGTTAGCTCGCTATGCACCAGATGATGTGGCCACTGATGCCGCGAAGCAGGAGAGATTTCTTGAGGGACTCAATGATACATCTCCAACGTATCTACTTTTCCAAACACTTTTACCCTTGTTTTGGACTCTAACTTGCATGATTTGAATGGAACTAACCCGAACTGACGCTGTTTTTAGCAAAACTGTCATGGTGTTATTTTGTGCAGAAATAAAAGTTCTCGGAATGACCTGAAAATCAACAGAGAATTATTTTGGAATATATAAAAAATATCGGCGGAAGAATCCAGACCAGGGGGCCCACACCCTGTCCACGAGGGTGGGGGCGTCCCCCTGCCTCGTGGGCCCCCTGACGCTCCAGCGACATCAGCTCTGACTCCATATATTCATGTTCGGGGAGAAAAAAAATCAGAGAGAAGGATTCATCGCGTTTTACGATACAGAGCCGCCGCTAAGCCCTAAACTCTCTTGGGAGGGCTGATCTGGAGTCCGTTCGGGGCTCCGGGGAGTGGAGATCATCGTCGTCGTCATCATCAACCTTCCTCCATCACCAACTCCATGATGCTCACCGCCATGCGTGAGTAATCCCATCGTAGGCTTGCTGGACGGTGATGGCTTGGATGAGATTTACCATGTAATCGAGTTAGTTTTGTTATGGTTTGATCCCTAGGTATCCACTATGTTCTAAGATTGATGTTGCTATGACTTTGCCATGCTTAATGCTTGTCACTAGGGCCCGAGTGCCATGATTTCGGATCTGAACCTATTATGTTTTCATGAATATATGTGAGTTCTTGATCCTATCTTGCAAGTCAATAGTCACCTACTATGTGTTATGATCCGGCAACCCCGAAGTGACAATAATCGGGACCACTCCCGGTGATGACCGTAGTTTGAGGAGTTCATGTATTCACTATGTGTTAATGCTTTGGTCCGGTACTCTATTAAAAGGAGACCTTAATATCCCTTAGTTTCCAATAGGACCCCGCTGCCACGGGAGGGTAGGAAAAAAGATTTCATGCAAGTTCTTTTCCATAAGCACGTATGACTATATCCGGAATACATGCCTACATTACATTGATGAACTGGAGCTAGTTCTGTGTCACCCTATGTTATAACTATTAGATGAGGAATCGCATCCAACATAATTATCCATCACTGATCCAATGCCTACGAGCTTTTCACATATTGCTTGTTGCTTATTTAATTTACCGGTGCTACTGTTACAATCACTACTAGTCACAAGTGATAAACATGCTCAAGATCAGAGGGGTATTAAATAGCATAATGGATCTTAACATATAATCTTCCACCAAATAAACCATATAGTAATCAACTACAAGATGTAATCAACACTACTAGTCACCAACAAGTACCAATCTGAGGTTTCAGTACAAAGATTGAACACAAGATATGAACTAGGGTTTGAGAGGAGATGGTGTTGTTGAAGATGATGATGAAGATTGGCCTCCCAAAGATGATATGGTTGTTGGCGATGACGATGACGATGATTTCCCCCTCCGGGAGGGAAAGTTCCCTCGGTAGAATGCTCCACCGGAGGGTAAAAGTGCTCCTGCCCAAGTTCCGCCTCGAGACGACGGTGCTCTGTCCCAAAATTCCTCTCTTTAATTATTTTAGGTCAAAATGACTTATATACGAGAAGATGGGCACTTGAGGTGGGCCGAGGAGGGCACAACCCACCAGGGCACGCCTGGGGGCCCAGGCGCGCCCTGGTGGGTTGTGCCCACCTAGTGGGCCCCCTATGGTACTTATTTGCTCCAATAATTCTTAAATATTCCATAAAAAATCCCCGTGAAGTTTTAGCTCATTTGAAATTGTGCATAATAGGTAGCGTGATGTTGCTTTTTCAGGTCCAGAATTCCAGCTGCCGGTATTCTCCCTCTTGATGTAAACCTTGCATATTATGATAGAAAGGGCATTAGAATTACTCCAAAAGGCATTATTATGCATAAAAACATTATAAATAATAGTAGGAAAACATGATGCAAAATGAACATATCAACTCCCCCAAGCTTAGACCTTGCTTGTCCTCAAGTGTAAAACCGAAATAGAAAAACATGTCTGCATGCTTAGAGAGAGAGGTGTCAATAATAAACAAAATACGGACATAGAAGCATGAAAGGATCGGAGAAGAGGTGTCTAGAGGGGGGTGATTAGACACTCAACAAGAAAGGTAGTAGTTTTTTAAGTTCTTTTAAGTTGAGGTGGAGATCTAGCACAAGATTAAGCATTTCAAGCAAACATAGCAAGAGTATAAGCATTGGAAGGAGTAACACATGCTAGTTGCAAGAAAGTAACAAACCTACAAATGCAATTCTAAGAGTATGGCAGCGGAAAGTAAAGCATTGCATATGAAGGTAAAGGGAGAGGTTTGGAGAGTGCAAACGCAATGGAGACACGAAGATTTTTGGCGTGGTTCTGATAGGTGGTGCTATCGTACATCCACGTTGATGGAGACTTCAACCCACAATGGGTAACGGATGCGCGAGTCCACAGAGGGCTCCACCCATGAAGGGTCCATGAAGAAGCAACATTGTATATCCCACCATAGCCAACGCCCACGAAGGACTTGCCTCACTCGGGTAGATCTTCACGACGTAGGCGATCTCCTTGCCCGTACAAACTCCTTGGTTCAACTCCACAATCTTGTCGGAGGCTCCCCAGTGACACCTAACCAATCTAGGAGACACCACTCTCCAAAAGGTAATAAATGGTGTGTTGATGATGAACTTCTTGATCTTGTGCTTCAAGTGATAGTCTCCCCAACACTCAACTCTCTCACATAGATTTGGATATGGTAGAAAGATGATTTGAGTGGAAAGCAACTTGGGGAAGGCTATAGATCAAGATTCTTGTGATTAGAATGGTATATCTTGGTCTCAACACATGAGCATGTGGTTCTCTCTTAGAAAATGTATAGTGGAAGTGTAGGCACGTTCTGATGGGTCTCTCTCAAATGGAGATGGGGTGGAGGGGTATATATAGCCTCCACACAAAATCCAACCGTTACACACATTTGACCCAACTCGGTCAGACCGAATAGATGAACTCGGTTATACCGAAGCAGTTCAAAATGTGAACGTTAGGAATCTCGGTGAGACCGACATGATCAACTCGATGGGACCGATGTGCTAGGGCTAGGACTAAACCTCGTCTCGGTGAGACCGATCGCATGAACTCGGTGCGATCGATTTCAGCAAAAGATCAAACAGAGAGTTGGTCAAGCAAACTCGGTTGGACCGATTGCACATTTCGGTGAGGCCAAAATAATTACAATAGGATCACAAAGAGTTTGCAAGGCCATCTTGGTGAGACCGAGATCCATATTGGTGAGACCGAATTGTCTAGGGTTTGTGGCAGTGGCTATGTCAACTGAACTCGGTGGCGCCGGATAGATCAAATCGGTGGAGCCGAGTTTGACTGTAGGTTTGGGACATATGTGGAATATGAGAAATTGGCTGAGAGTTTTGGAGCAATATCACTAAGCACTTGTCCAACCAGATCATTAAGCAACACATCATCCCCTTTTAATAGTATTGGCATTCCTATGGAGTCAATGTGATCCTGGATCACTAAAATGTAAATGTAGAGTCTTGAGCTTTTTCCAATCTTTGTCCTTAGCATCTTGAAGGGGTTCCACATCCTCTTGTCCATGACAGCTTGAAAGAGTTCCACATCCTCTTGTCATTGCCACTCCTATGTTGAACTTGTCTGAAATACACTTGTTAAAGGTATTAGTCCAACAGGGGATATGTTGACATTAATTACCAAAATCACCCAGGGAGCACTTGTGCTTTCAATCTCCCCCTTTTTTGTAATTAATGACAATATACATCAAAGCTCTAGATAAAAGATATGAAGAATAATAAGTAAAGCTTTGGAAAGACATGTAACTTGCATAGGCTCCCCCTACATGTATGCATTCATGAAAGAATTGAATATAAGATCATGTGAGTGCATAAAGATGTCAGAGCAGGCAATGGGTTACATGTATATTGGCTATATGCATCATAGAAAATGAAATAGAATAGATGAAGAAATGTGTACCTTCATATTCATGAATCCTCCTTGCAAATAGTATGTACATCAATAAGGGATCATCATGCACATGATTGTGATGCATATACTTACCTTGGGGTCTTGAATTGACTTCTAAAGGAGTGCACTTGAGAAAACAAGGTTAGATAACACAAGAACACTCAACGGCAAAGCAATTTCAGGAAACCACAAGAGTACTGATACGTCTCCAACGTATCTATAATTTTTTATTGTTCCATGCTATTATATTTTCCTTCTAGGATGTTTTATGGGCTTTTATATACACTTTTATATGATTTTTGGGACTAACCTATTAACTCAAAGCCCAGTGCCAGTTTCTGTTTTTTTCCTTGTTTTTGAGTTTTGCAGAAAAGGAATATCAAACGGAGTCCAATTGACGTGCCAATTTTTTATGATTTTTTCTGGACCAATAGAAGCCCCCGAAGTAAAAGAGTTGGGCCAGGAGAGCCACGGGCTGCCCACGAGGGTGGGGGGTGCGCCCACCCCAAGTGGTGGCGCCCCTATCTCGTGGACAGCCCGAAGGCCCCTCTGACTTGTGCTCTATGCCAAAAAATCCTATAAATATAGAAACCTCCGGAAAGTAACCTAGATCGGGAGTTCCGCTGCCGAAAGCCTCTGTTGCCACCGAAAACCAATCTAGACCCATTCTGGCACCCTGCCGAAGGGGGGATCCCTCTCCGGTGGCTATCTTCATCATCCCGGCGCTCTCCATGACGAGGAAGGAGTAGTCCACCCTCGGGGCTGAGGGTATGTATCAGTAGCTATGTGTTTGATCTCTCTCTCTCTCATGTTCTTGAGATGGCACGATCTTGATGTATCGCGAACTTTGCTATTATAGTTGGATCTTATGATGTTTCTCCCCCTCTACTCTCTTGTGATGAATTGAGTTTTCTCTTTGAAGTTATCTTATCGGATTGAGTCTTTAAGGATTTGAGAACACTTGATGTATGTCTTGCGTGGGATACCTATGCTTACAATGGGGTATTCTATCGGTTCACTTGATGTATCTTTTGGTGATCAACTTGCGGGTTCCGTGACCTTGGGAATCTATGCATAGGGGTTGGAACACGTTTTCGTCTTGACTCTCTGGTAGAAACTTTGGGGCACTCTTTGAAGTACTTTGTGTTGGATGAATAGATGAATCTGAGATTGTGTGATGCATATCGTATAATCATGCCCACGGATACTTGAGGTGACAATGGAGTATCTAGGTGACATTGGGTTTTGGTTGATTTGTGTCTTAAGGTGTTATTCTAGTACGAACTCTATGATAGATCGAACGAAAAGAATAGCTTCGTGTTATTTTACTACGGACTCTTGAATAGATCGATCAGAAAGAATAACTTTGAGGTGGTTTCGTACCCTACCATAATCTCTTCGTTTGTTCTCCGCTACTAGTGACTTCTGAGTGACTCTTTGTTGCATGTTGAGGGATAGTTATATGATCCAGTTATGTTATTATTGTTGAGAGAACTTGCACTAGTGAAAGTATGAACCCTAGGCCTTGTTTCCTATCATTGCAACACCGTTTATGCTCACTTTTACCACTTGCTACCTTGTTGTTTTTATATTTTCTTATTACAAAAAACCTATATCTACCATCCATATTGCACTTGTATCACCATCTCTTCGCCAAACTAGTGCACCTATGCAATTTTCCATTGTATTGGGTGTGTTGGGGACACAAGAGACTCTTTGTTATTTGGTTGCAGGGTTGTTTGGGAGAGGCCATCTTCATCCTACGCCTCCCACGGATTGATAAACCTTAGGTCATCCACTTGAGGGAAATTTGCTACTGTCCTACAAACCTCTGCACTTGGAGGCCCAACAACGTCTACAAGAAGAAGGTCGCGTAGTAGACATCAAGCTCTTTTCTGGCGCCGTTGCCAGGGAGTTTAGTGCTTGAAGGTATATCTTTAGATCTTGCAATCGAATCTTTTAGTTTCTTTTTTTATCACTAGTTTAGTTTATAAAAGAAAACTACAAAAAAATGGAATTAAGGCTACTGTCAGGGATATTACTATCAGGTATAAACCGGTAGGAGGGTCCGGTTTATGTTATTAAGATTATGTTATCAGAAGCCCAGTTGAGTATGTAATAGAAGTTTATAACCTACGGAGGTTAGGGGCCCATGTATAAGGCCCATGATTTGTAAACTGTCATGCTATGTAACTTGGGATGTAAGATAGAAAGAGTAGAGACCGAGGCGGATACGTTTATGAGCCGGCATCGGGACTTTGTAAACCGGACCGAGCGTCGCCTCCTATATAAAGGGACGACCCGGCGACGGTTCAGGACAAGAAACAACAGCTCGAGACACAGGCAAGCGAATTTGCTCCCTGGTCATCGAAGCCCAAGCAATACCACCCCAAACTAGACGTAGGCTTTTACCTTCATCGAAGGGGCCGAACTAGTATAAACTCCCTGTGTCCTTCGTCTGCTTTAACCTCTTTAAGTTAACCCGGGCGATGGCCTCACGACTAAGTCCCTTAACCAGGACATCAGCCGTGCTAAATCCACGACAGTTGGCTCCCACCGTGGGGCTATCGCACGATGGTTTCGAGTTCTTGAATGGCAGCTTTGAAGGACTCAAGGGTTACGCAGTGGGCCGGATGACCAAGAGTCGTCGCGGCCGGATCTACATCGACGATGCAGGCTGGGGCCCCGAGGCCAATTCAATCGAATATGGGTATCGGGTCCCCTTCGGCGGCATCCACGTCTTCATCGGCAAGATCGGCGAATCGGGCCCTGAGTCGGACATCTTCCCCAACATCGTCGAGCCGGCTCAGCGTGCGAGATCAGCCCGGATTCAGCCCGCCGTGAAACACGTTTTCATCGGAGCGGTGCATGGAGTACAAGCCGAGGACGGATCGGATTCGGGTGGCGAGACAGTTGTCTATTCCGGCGATGAATCTTCATCCGGAGAGACCGAATCTTTGTATCTGTTGCAGGACCGCCGGTCTGAGGCTGTGTCCGATGGCGATAGTATTCCGGACCCCTTTGATCCGCCAAACAGGGTTGCTATTTTCATGGCCGGATCACAACCAATGCAGCAGCCCTCGATGACTGGGGCGTTAACCTCAGAGGCAGCGGGAGCTAGAGCTGGTGATCTTCCCCCGTCACCCTCTGACGTCCTATCCACCCTAGTCGACACCTTGACAGCACTCGCAACAGCAGAAGTAGCCCAGGCCGACAAGGCGCAACATGATGCAGAGATCGCTCAGGTGAAGAGCCGGATTGAGCAAGCTAAGTTGATTCTGGATGCGGAGAAAGCCAGGATGGCTACAAGACAGGCAGAGCTAGATTCTCAAGCTTTCCAGCTCAGGTTAGATCAGAACGCTTCACAGGAGGTAATGTAAAGAAGACAACGATCTCGTTTACCGCCGGTTTATGAGGCCAGGAATCTCTTTAGCACACCAGGAGCAGGAACCAGTAACCATCCAGAGGTAAACCGGGGAGGAGCCCCGGGGACGGGCGCGTCGGTTCAGCCACCAGCCACGGAGCCAAAACGCCAAGTTGTGCCGACACAGCACGTGCCCACCCCTCCTGGTCATTATTCTAACCCGTTGAACAACATCGTAGCAGCCGCTTCACGGCTGGCCGCCCTTCCCATTGAGGGGACGTCCCCCATAGCAATGGACGCACGACGAGCCAAGGAGTTGCTGGACACAGCGCTAACTCAGCAGCAAGCTTATTCCTATAGCCGGGAGAGGATTCATTCAACCCCCCGCCCGAGCCGGAGTTACACGAGGCACCTGGATGAACCGGTTGTATCCAGCAGCATGCGGAGACGGCACCGACAGAGGCAGGATAATCCGGCAGGAGCAGGAGCACATGCCCAAGAGGCGGCGGATCAGGCCAGGCATACAGCCCATAACGACGCCCGTCAGGCAACGCCGGTTTACCCCACCAACACAGTTGAGACAGGAATCATGTCCAGTTCCGTGGGAGTGCAATGTCTCATCCCCGCTTTACGAAACGTGAAACTACCCAAGGACTTCAAAGGTCCACGTAAGGTACCCAATTACACGGCGGATCTGCCTCCGGAGGCGTGGGTTGAAAGTTATGAGATGGCTATGGAGATGCTTGATGTGGATGAAGCCGCGTGCGCCAAATACTTCACAATGATGCTTGAGGGCACGGCCCGGACATGGCTATAGGGTTTGCCACCTAACTCCATCGGACCATGGGGTGAGTTGCGTCGCCGGTTTATTAATAATTTCAAAGACACATGCAAGCAGCCGATGTGTGTTGTTGACTTAGCGGCATGTGTTCAAGGAGAGCAAGAGACCACCAGCAGTTGGTTGCGGCGAGTGTCTGAAATCCTGCACTCCTCCAATAGCATCAATCCAAGTACAGCGATAGTAACCTTGGAAGGCAATTGCTGGTTTGAGCCTTTGAGGTTGAAGCTGGGACGGCTCAAATGTGATTGCAACGACATGGGAACGCTCATGGGCGCTTTGGTAAAATACGGAGACTCTGATAACACCAAGTATCCAGATGCAAACGGGGACAAGTCCGGGAAGGCAAGCAAAAACGGTAAACCGGCGCAGGCCAACCTGACGGGCACAGGGTACAATGGCAAGCGTAAAGCGGAGGGCAGCTCAGACTTTGTGGCCAATACCAACGCTCTGGACAACGGACAGCGCCGCAAGGGTAAACCGCCCCCACGCAGCGGGAGGCCACCTATTAATCTGGATCGCCAGTTGAACATGCCTTGTCCAAGGCACGGTACAGAGGAAAACCGGGCTACGCATCTTTGGAAAGACTGTTTCATCATGCAGGAGGTTATGAGACAGGCCAAATATAACCCCGGGCCCCCCGGCGGGTCAGGTCCCGGTTTTCAAGGTGCGGGTTATCAGGGGGGTGGATCCGGTTCAGGATACCACGGCGGTAACAATAACCACCATGGCAACAATCAGCATCAGCATAACCAGCAACATGGTCAGGGCGGATACAACAACCAAGGGAATCAACAACGTCAGCAGCAGCAATAATCCGAATATCAGAATAATCCGAAGGAGTTGAGCAGTGGGCAGTATCACGTCTTCACCACAAGTCTGTGCAAACGGGGTCAAAATATTTTGAAGAGGGCAGTACACTCCGTTGAACCGGCGGTGCCACATTTTTTTACGTTGGTCTGAGCAGCCCATTGTGTGGAGCAGAGAAGATCACCCACCACGGGTTGATAATCCGGGTCAGTTGGCTCTGGTGGTGGCACCACAGGTGGGTGGTTATAAGTTCACCAAGGTACTTATGGATGGAGGCAGCAGCATCAATATCTTATACTATGAGACTTTCCGACACATGGGTTGACAGATAAGAAGCTCCGACAATCCAACACAGTGTTCCATGGGGTGGTGCCCGGTAAATCGGCTTATCCAGTTGGAAAAATTGATCTGGAAGTTACCTTCGGGGACGAGCATGATGCAAGATCGGAAACGATGACTTTTGAAGTTGTAAAGATCAGGAGCCCATACCATGCTCTGTTTGGGAAACCGGTTTACGCCAAGTTCATGGCCAGACCGTGTTATGTTTATTTACAGCTCAAGATGCCAGGACACAAAGGAACTATCACGGTTCATGGGAGCTGTAAGATCGCGTTGGAGTGCGAGGAAGGAGACGCGACGTATGCTGAGGCAGTTTGTGCTATGGACGAGCTGAAGTTCTATAAGGACAATGTTGATCCGGCAGATATGTCCCCTCTAAAGAAACCAACGACAGAACATGATCCAGCGCTAAAGTTCAAATCAGTTGAGGAGACTAAACATGTGGACTTTGTTCTGGGCGACTCGTTCAAGCAGTTCACGATCAGCGCTAACCTAGACCCCAAATAGGAAAGCGCGCTCATCGAGTTCATCCGTGAGAACCGGGATATCTTTGCATGGAAGCCTTCTGACATGCCAGGTATACCGAGGGAACTCGCTGAGCACAGTCTTAACATCGATCCGAAGTTTAAACCGGTCAAGCAGTATCTGCGCCTCTTCAACGAGGAAAGACGCAAAGCTATTGGAGAAGAAGTGGCCAGGCTATTGGCCGCATGCTTCATAGTTGAGGTGTTTCATCCGGAGTGGTTGGCTAATCCGGTGTTGGTACTTAAGAAAAACGGAACTTGGAGGATGTGTCTTGATTACATAGACTTGAACAAGGCTTGCCCAACTAATCCTTTTGCTCTCCCCCGTATTGATCAGATTATCGATGCTACGGCAGGATGTGAGCGGCTAAGTTTTTTGGATGCATATCCAGGTTATCGTCAGATCAAGATGGCAGTTAAGGACCAGGAGAAGACAGCTTTCATAACACCCTTTGGAGCCTTCTGCTATGTGTCCATGCCTTTTGGGCTCAAGAGTGCCCAAGCAACCTACCAGCGTTGTGTGCAGAACTGCTTACAAGGGCAGATTGGAAGAAATGTCCATGCATATGTTGATGAAATTGTGGTAAAATCCAGAAAGGAGGATACGCTGATAGAGGATTTGAAAGAAACCTTTGTTAACCTCCGAGTTTATAAGATGATGCTCAATCCGGAGAAGTGTGTTTTTGGTGTTCCAGCGGGCAAGCTCCTTGGATTCTTAGTATCAAACAGAGGGATTGAAGCTAATCCGGAGAAGATCAAGGCGATCACATCCTTGGCTAAATCGGCGTGCATCAACGATGTCCAGCGCGTGGCGGGTCGTATTGCAGCACTAAGTCGGTTCATTAGCCGTTTAGGATAGAAGGCAATCCCGCTTTATCAGATGATGAAAAAGACAGACCGGTTTGTCTGGAGCGATGCTGCGAATGCTGCGTTCGAAGATCTGAAGCGGCAATTGGCAGAACCACCATCCTTGCTGCCCCGGTTGACAAGGAGCCGCTATTGTTGTACGTGGCCGTCAATGCCTGTGCAGTCAGCGTGGCCATTGTGGTGGAGTGCAAAGAGGCAGGCAAATAATATCCGGTTCAACGGCCGGTTTACTACATCAGTGAGGTTCTCATTGAGTCGAAACAAAGATATCCACAGTGGCAGAAGCTGGTATATGGCGTGTTCATGGCAAACCGGAAGTTGAAGCACTATTTTTAGGGCCACCCAATCACTGTTGTCAGTTCAGCTCCGATAGGGGATATAATCCAGAACAGAGAGGCCACTGGCAGGCTGGCAAAGTGGGCCATTGAGCTTAGCCCGCACGGATTAAAGTATGTGCCCCGCACTGCTATAAAGTCCCAAGCACTAGTGGATTTCATTAATGATTGGACAGAGTTGCAAGCACCTGAGGAGAAACCGGATCATACATACTGGACTATTCACTTTGACGGTTCAACACAATTGGAGGGCTCGGTGGCTGGAGTCGTGTTAACTTCCCCACGAGGTGATAGGTTCTGTTACATCCTCCGTTTAATGTTCCCTTGTACTAACAATGCTGCTGAGTATGAAGCTCTCCTCCATGGTCTACGGATGGCTGAGGAGATGAACTTGAGCCGGGTTAAGTGTTTTGGCGATTCAGATCTGGTGGCACAACAAGTATTAGGCAAATGGGATTCCAAGGATCCACTAATGGCAGCATATCGACGCGAGGTAGACGCAGTCACAGGATACTTCAAGGGGTACTAGGTGGATCACATAGACCGGCGAAAAAATGAAGCAGCCGATGCGTTAAGCCGGCTGGGATCTCAGCGTAAACCGGTTCCACCTAATACTTTCTTGGATGAATTGCATAATCCGTCAGTGCAGATACCTTCAGAGGAAGACTTGGCTGTTCCTGATCCGGAAGCACAGTTGGTCACAACACTTCATGTCATTCCGGATTGGACACTCCCTTACTTGGCATATATGAGCCGAGGTGAGTTGCCAGAGGACGAAGTTGAGGCCCGACAGATAATCCGGCGGTCTAAGTCTATTACTATCATCAATGGAGAACTTCATCACCACATCGTTTCTGGGACGTTTCAACGGTGTGTATCATCAGAGGAAGGCTGCGATATTCTTCGAGAGATTCACGAAGGGGATTGCGGTCATCACGCCGGTTCAAAATCCTTCGTAGCTAAAGCTTTTCATCATGGGTTCTACTGGTTGACGGCTCACGCCGACGCAGAGGACTTGGTCAGAAAATGTGACGCTTGCCAGAAATTTTCACGGCGTGCCCACATACCGGCGCAGGAGCTGAGGATGATTCCAATTGCTTGGCCGTTTGCGACTTGAGGGCTTGATATGGTTGGACCCTTTAAGAGATCTCAAGATAAGGAAACCCACCTGTTGGTAGCAGTGGACAAATTCACAAAGTGGGTTGAAGCGGAGCCTGTCAGTAAGTGTGATGCAGCAACAGCGGTTCAGTTCATCAAAAAGGTGATTTTCCGGTTTGGCTTTCCACACAGCATTATAACTGATAATGGCACCAACCTATCTAAAGGGGATATGGAGGAGTTCTGTCAAAGAGAACATATTCGCCTTGATGTATCATCAGTAGCTCACCCACAGTCCAATGGACAAGCTGAGAGAGCCAACCAAGAGATCTTGAGAGGCATCAAGCCCCGGCTTATGGTTCCTTTGCAAAGAACACCGGGTTGCTGGGTAGAGGAGTTGCCTTCTGTCCTATGGAGCATCAACACTAGACCTAACAGATCTACAGGGTACACACCTTTCTTCATGGTATGCGGTGCTGAAGCGGTCCTCCCTAGTGATATCTGGCATGACTCACCACGGTTGGCGGCCTACGTTGAAGCGGATAATGAACAAGCAAGACAAGACAGCTTGGACCGGCTGGACGAGGAATGGGACACGGCAGCAGCGCAATCGGCGATTTATCAGCAAGATCTGCGCCGGTACCATAGCCGCCGGGTTAAGACCAGGACGTTCCAGGAGGGAGATCTGGTGCTCCAGCTCATCCAGGATCAGACAGATATGCACAAGCTATCCCCGCCGTGGGAAGGGCCCTTTGTGGTCAGCAAAAACCTGCACAACGGATCATACTACCTTGTCGACGTTCGAGAACATAAGGACTCACGTACGGTAGAGGAGGAGACCAAGCGGCCGTGGAACATCGCTCTTCTTCGACCTTACTATACTTGAGCCATTGGCTCCGCTATATGTACAATGTATATATTATGATTAATAAAATAAATTGGCGCCCCCGGTAAACCGGGGAATCAGCCATCCTTTTCAAAGAGTATCACATGGGGGCTTCGAAAGAAACCTTCCATGGCCTCTTAAACCGGCGCCCTTGATAGAATCAAGGAACCAGCTGTGTTTTTTACAAAGGAGTATCACATGGGAGTTTCCACAGAAGCTTTCCATGGCCTCCTAAACCGGCGCCCTTGACACATCAAGGAATCATCCATCTTATCTATACGAACAAGAGCCACATGGGGGCTTCCGCGGGCAAGGAAGTTTTCCCATGGTCTCTTAAGCCGGCGGCGGTATGAAGCCCATCATAAGAGCACTGCTCTGGTTGCTTAGGCAATTTCCACGTGATGATGAGGGGTAAAAGAGAGTTTTGGTGCCTAACCCAGCTCAAACATATGCCCCGATGAGCAAATGGCTCACACACTACCTGGGGGCTCGCATCGAGTTGAATACCCTTGTAGTGAACATGGCTTGGAAGCCCGGTGCATGCACCTAAAACCCCGGATTAACTTGCCTGCATCAAGTAAATCACGCCGTCCAGGTAAACCTGGTATGACCTATCGAACCTGTCACAAGTCAATCCTTCGGGACCCTGAACTTGGTCACGTTAAATTGATGATCATCGAGTTGATTACCTAAAGACAAAATCATTACGAGATTTTGAAACATTGGGTAGCTGGTCATCGATGATTTGGTTAAGGATTGCGGAGCATCTTGACAGGCTTTGCTAAATTGGTTAATGACAGTAGCCTGGCAGCTCATAAAAAGCCTCGAATTTGGAGCCTGGCAGCTCGTAAAAAGCCTTGACTACATGGTCTTATTTGCCCAAAATCCTTATTTTCATTTTTTATGTTTTTACAAATCTTTGTCTTCAAGGTCATTGGTTTTTTAACCAAGTCCATTGATGCGAGACGGGGCAACCACAAGGTTGACCATATGTCTACAGAACTAAAAGTCTGGGTCATGAACACCAGCGAGAGTCAAACTGGCGTTCATCGTAGCACGGATCGGCCATCATACTAAGCCGACAAGAGAGCCAAGGGCTTCATCAGGCGCCCGCGCTTTAAAATATTTCCACCGGATTAAGGTATACAAGCACACTTAATCACAGGTATGGGACATGTTTGTGTTTTATATGTAGTTCAAACTATGTATGTATCAGGGCAATTTAATCCGTCCAGTGGTAAACCGCCAGGACATCTTTTAGTATTGTTCATGCAGATACAGGTAATATAAGCTGTTAAAAGCATTGCAAACTGAAGATAAATTGGGAGTGCCAAATCAAAATAATACCATAACAGTGGGGCGAAGGCAGTATCTCAACTATTCTATTACAAGGCACGTGCAGGCCTGAATGAATCAAAGTTTCTTGCAAGGCATTCAGCATCTATAAATTAAACCGGGACGGTTTAGGATTCTGCTTTAGCACGCTGTGAAGGCTGAGGGTCAGCTTGCTCCGGATCTTCATCGACTTCTGGCAGCTGTTGGAAATCAGGAGTGCTCCAGTCAATCTTGGAGAGGGCACGAAAATATACTTCATCGTTTATAAGATCTGACGGATCAATGTCCGGAGCGAAGGTGTGCTTACGAACTGGTGGGATCAGACTTTTGGTGTCGTAAACCGGCCGCTCCACCCGCGCATTCTCTAGATCGTAACCCGGATGATACCTCGTTAAATCCGCTTCGTTAGCAAGCTTACTGGCAAGAGGGCGCATGTCTTTGGTTAAAGAACGCAGATCTTCAGAAGAGAAGGCCGACCCATCCTCTTTCATGCTGGGATAACCATTCATGGCCTCCGCCGGATCAAAATCGGGGACCCATGCCTTGGCTCGGGTTAACGCCTTGAGAGAGCCAGCTCGTGCAGCAGATATTTTTACCTCAACAAGTCGAGCAGGCAAGACACATAACTTTTCCAGAGTGCCTTGGATGGTGGTCGGCGCCGGTTTATTGTGCGACATGGCGCTGATAGCCCTTTGAGCACCGGAGTAGAGCTGCTCCACCAGGGTATAAGCAGCCTTGAGCTTCTTCCGAACATCATCTCCAAGATGAGTTATGCGCCTCCCTATATACAATTGGCGAGTTAAACCGGAGCAGAATAAAGAATGCAAGGATACAAACATACGAAGACAGGTACTCACCGAAGATGGAAGATGTCATGTTCTCTATTTGCTGTTTCAACCCGGATAGCTCTTGCGTCACCGGATTAAGAGCAGTTTCGGCATCTTTGGCTCTTTTTTCTAGAGCAGCCCTTTGCACCTCCCATGTGGACCGCTCCGCTTGAAAATCTTTCTTAAGCTTTTCCATGTTAGCTAAGGCAAGAACAAGTTCTTCCTTAGTTTTGGTTGAAGCAGTTTCATAGAAAGCCAAGCTATTCCGGAGCTCAGTTGCCTCCGAAGCTCTACGATTCAAGTCAGCCTGTAGGAAAAGGAAAGTGTTAGAAGGACAGTTCAATCAAAGTCTCAAGCACATAACAAGTTATGCACTCGACACTTGGGGGCTACTGTACAATTGAAGCAAAGAAAGTAACTTCTTCAGACAAGTCCCAAGCACATAAACAAGTTATGCCCTTGGCACTTGGGGGCTAATGTAAGTTCATTCTCAGACATAAGAGAAGTCCCGGTTCACCTACAGTGAAGTAAACCGGCACTTGGGAGCTACTATGGCCTAAATGTATAATTGCAAAGAATGAGCAGAAACGGAAGGCAAAAGGAAAGAAAGTTACCTCGTATTTCTCCTTCATCATGTTGACTAAACCGGCCTCGTAGTCGCGGCTGGTGAAGAGTCGGTTCAGATACCCAGAGTGGAGTTCCAGGGCACTAAGGTGGTTATAGCTTGACAGATCTGTACTCCATTTGCCTTTGTCTTGCTGGAGCTTTTCCTCCTTGGTGGTGTGTCTAGCCAAGACAACAGGCTCTGTGGGAGCAGTGAAGCCTATCCCGGTTATCTCAACATCTTCTATCGAGGCAGCGGTTCGCTGGAGGGGATCGGCAGTGCGCACCGGACTAACAGGAGCCGGGCTAGCCCGGGGAGGACTAACCCGGACAGGGTTGGCCGGTTCAGCTATATTTTCCATAACATCACCCCCCCCCCGGAGCATCAAGATCTTCATGATCCATAGGAGAGGGATCATCGTGCTGAACTTCAACATTTTCCTCTGGAGGGTTGGCCGCTTCAGGATCCTCAGCCGGTTCAGCAGTGGTTGTTTCGGTAGCCGGTTTATTTAATTTCGCCTTTTTACTAGGCTTGGGCATACTGATAAAGGTTAAAAGAGCAATGAGAATCACAAAGTCAAAACGGAAAGGTAAACCGGACGTTTGGAAACATGACTTACCCAAGAACGGTCTTAAGCACCGGAATTTGAGTGGCAGTAGACTCGCCGGAAGAAGACAGAGGAGCCTCCTGATAGTTGGGATCAGACGGTTTAAGTGGTTTGCGAATAAGACCTGCTTTTGGATGAAGAAGGGATGGAGTAAGCAAAACCTCGGAGCGGCGTCTATGAGCTGGCGTGTGGGGTAATCCGGATGATTCGACTACGTTACCACTATGGCGTGTGGTCCGTCGAGCCTCATGCTGTTGTTTCTTCAAAAGAAAGTGGGGATCCAATTGAGCATAAGGGTGAGAAAATGGATATTTCCGGGATGCCCGATGAATCTTGGGTGGCAACGGTTCTGAATCAGATGAGAGAGAAATTACCTCAACTTCATCCGCTTTACTTCCCTCTACCAGATCCTGGGAAAAGACATTGTTGCTATAAATATAAACAAGGAGAATTCAAAGGATGTGAGAATCAAGCAGTACCTCAAAATCCGGATCATCTTCTTCATGGTTTGAACCGGAAGCGGCAGCGACTTTCTTCTTCTTTACGGCTAAGCTCTTCTTACGGGTTGGCTTCGCCGGTTTATCCTGCGCTTTCCTCTTCCAGAAGGGATCATTGGCCTATGAAAAGGAACAAGAACATGTTGAAGACAAGTGATATGAACAGATTAAACTGAAAAGAAAGGGTCGGAAGAGCTTTACCGATGGCGGTTTGTTGGTTAAACAGAGAGGGGCTAAACCGGTCCGGCTGCACTCCTCCAGAGGGATGTTCAGCATCTTCTTGGCAGACTCGGTAACTTCATTGTCAGGAAGCACTATTTTTGTGTGACGTTGAGGATCTTCCGGCTTGCCAGTATATTTGCACATTAAGCTTGAGCGCCGACTTAGTGGGAGAATGCTCCAAGAGAGCCAGTAGCGGACAAAATCAACTCCGGTTAAACCGTTTGCCACGAAAGCCCTGAGTTTGGAGAGTTGGGGGGGCATATCGAGCCCGATCTTGGGCGCTAAGCCGCTGCGGGAAAGCATGACCCGTCGTCAGACGGTAAGCACGGTAACCCGGCAGCGGGTATTCTCCCTCTGGCGAAGTATCTTTGCAATAGAACCATGTCTGGTTCCAGTGTTTGGGGTGGCTGTGAAGAGTGGCATGGGGAAAGCTAACATCCTTCCTTTTCTGGATGCTCACGCTGCCAAGCTCAGTATGAGGCCCGTCAGAAAACTCAGTTCGGCGGTTCAGATGGAAGAAATCCCGGAATAGCTCCACAGATGGTTCTTCTTGTAAATATGCCTCCGAGAAGACTTGGAAGTTGCAGATGTTCGATACAGAATTTGGGCCTATATCTTGTGGATGGAGTTGAAAATTGGCTAAAACATCCCGGAAGAATTTTGAACCGGGAGGGCTAAAACCCCGGGCCAGATGATCATAAAAGACTATGATCTCTCCCTCCTTTGGCTCGGGAGGACACTCGTTTCCAGGGGCCCGCCAGTGCAGAACCTCCTTAGGGCCCAGAACACCAATTGAGGCCGCTTCTACTAAATTGTCTTCCGTAATCCGGGATGGAACCCAGTTGCAGGCAACAAATTGCTTCGCTGTGGAGGCCATTTTCTTCAAGAAAGGAACACTAGAAAATATAATACAAGACCCGGTTTACCAACTGCTAGATATAAACCGGCGCATTCTATGAAGATATGGATTTAATTGACGGTTTAAGTACGGGCCTAATGGTACCCCCTAATCCGGAGTGAGCATGAACGAGACAGCTACCGGTTTATGATGATAGACGGAGGAAATTAAACCGTCAATTGTGGAATGCAGACTTAAATCTAAATCGTCAATACAGGCATCTGAGGTGCAAGTCATAATTAAACCGGCAACATAAGCAGATAAGCTGCAGATCTAAAGTGTGAGAAACAGCTTTCATATGAAGCAGAGGTAAAATATGGATCTACGGTGCAGGAAAAAGACAGAACAATTCAAGTCATATTCAGTGAAGGCAGCGGAAGTTTTCTACAGATTCAATCGAAACTAGCACTGCTGAAGAAACTAAAGTTATGATGATGGAGCGGAAGCGCACGAACGAAGGTTGACCTAACAAGTTTTACATCTACAGCTAAAACCAACCTACTGCGATGAACTACGAAGAACGAGTGTTTGCGGCAAGCTACAGAAGAAATCCTAGAACTAAGATCTATGGGGAAGAAGACAGCGTACCCGAGGAAGCAAGGGACAGCGGTGAGTTTTTGGACGCGTTCAGGTCGATGCAGCGGCCGGGTTTGCTGACGGCGGCGAGCTCGAAGGACGGCGGCGGAAGCTTAAGCGTTGGAAACGGAGGAAGACGAAGCAGAAGGGGATAAGACAGATGGGTCTCGGTCTCATTTATAGGCCGAAGAGATAAAACGGCATGCGCGGGAATTGAGGGGACTGAAAATCGGATATGGATTGAGTTGTCGCCTCGATCTTCGGAACGGTAATAAAGAAAGGTAACAAACAGATGCGGGCATTAAATGCGCAGATGATGTCATGACAAATTGAAGCAATTCCGGGGATGACGTCATGTCCGGTTTATGAAATATACAAGAGCTACAGAAAGGGAGATTCATACAAGACTTTGAAGACTGACATGAACAAGTTCAAATCAATCTGGGGCCTAATGTTAGGGATATTACTATCAGGTATAAACCGGCAGGAGGGTCCGGTTTATGTTATTAAGATTATGTTATCAGAAGCCCAGTTGAGTATGTAATAGAAGTTTATAACCTACGGAGGTTAGGGGCCCATGTATAAGGCCCATGATTTGTAAACCGTCATGCTATGTAACTTGGGATGTAAGATAGAAAGAGTAGAGACCAAGGCGGACACGTTTATGAGCCGGCCTCGGGACTCTGTAAACCGGACCGGGCGTCGCCTCCTATATAAAGGGACGACCCAGCGACAGTTCAGGACAAGAAACAACAGCTCGAGACACTGGCAAGCGGATTCGCTCCCTGGTCATCGAAGCCCAAGCAATACCACCCCAAACTAGACGTAGGCTTTTACCTTCATCGAAGGGGCCGAACTAGTATAAACTCCCTATGTCCTTTGTCCGCTTTAACCCCTTTAAGTTAACCCGGGCGATGGCCTCACGACTAAGTCCCTTAACCAGGACATCTGCCGTGCTAAATCCACGACACCTCATATGCTTCATCCTTCTAATATCTTCCGTGAAAATGATGGAAAGGAAAATTGTGCTCAAGTGTTAGAAGTAGAATTACATAGAATGCTTGGCACTAAAAACTTGAATGATGAGCAAGATTGCAATATTGTTAGTGTGAATTATTCGAATATCCATAGTACTAATGATGATTGCACTAGTCATGATGAAAATATCTCATATAAGCATGTCGATTTTTGTGGAGTGCATAGAGTTTGCAAGTACATACCAAATAGAGAAGATAGATTTTGCAAGAGGCATAAGTATTTAGAAACTAAATGGTTGCTAGAGAGGCTAGATGATTGTGCTGAAAATTTAAAATTTCTTTGCCATCCTTGTGAACTTTGCATTGAACGTGATCATTTAAATCCCCAATGTGAATTATTTCATGATCGAATCGTGTCCAAAAATTGTGATGACTTGATTTCTCTTGCACATCATAATGAACTTAGTTTGCTTGTGGTTTATGAAGAAATGAAACGTTTAACTAAGGATCTTCCAGAATTTGTCCTTGATAAAGTTCTTGATTTTGATCTGGAGGAAATTTATATGTATTGTGCTGTGACACTACTAGGAAAAGGGCTATAGATGAAATTGATACTAATGGCGCACCAGACAGGAAGTGCGCCATTAGTATATAGTAATGGCGCATCAGCAACAGATACGCCATTAGAGTTCGAAGTACTAATGGCGCACCTTCCCCGGAGTGCGCCATTAGTATCAAGAAGTTTTTTTTTTAACTAGCGCGCCTGTCCAAACATACTAATGGCGCATCCGTGAATAGTGCGCCATTACTAGTTGTAAATAGTAATGGCGCACCTGCAGTAAAGTGCGTCATTAATGCTCTTTTTTTATGATATTTTTTATTCTGTTTTTTACAAAACTACTAATGGCGCACTGTCGCAGAGTGCGCCATTACTAGTTTGAACTAGTAATGGCGCACTATGCGGCAGTGCGCCATTAGTATGCTTTTTTTTTGCAAAACTTGTAATGGCGCACCAACTATAAATGCGCCATTAGTAACCTTGATTACTAATGGCGCATTTGTAGTTGGTGCGCCATTAGTATGCGGGCAGCAACAAGATATTTTGGACAGCCTCTCTACCACTCACTTCCCCCCCCCCACTTCTTCATTCTCTCCACACTTCCTCTCCTCTCGGGTCCCTCCTCTTTTCCACCTCATTTCCACCATATGTTCATTCAAATTAAGTGGTTAAATTACCTTGTTTTGGTAGGTAAGTATGGGGGGAAGCTATATTTATGTTGTTCTCCATACAAACAATGTGCACATGCACTTTTATGGCCTATAGCTAGATCTATGTATGTTTGTGGTGTTGCATAGGTTTGTTGTGTTGCATATGTGTTTGTGTTTGGAGGTGTACCGGTATTTGAAATGCGATAGTTGCCAATATTTTTCCGGAATGTTGATTCATTTCCGTTTCGGTGAGAATTTTGGCATTAAGCATTCATTTTTGTCCTATTTTTAGGGAAAGTCATGGCAAATTTTTTCTTGGTTCTAAAATATCGTTTTGCTCTACCCCGCAGGGCGACCATGGTGCGCACGATGACCGAAGGCATCGTGAATAGGTTTTTGAGGTCCGCGAAGGCCGAGATGCTTCAAAAGAACGAGACGGAGATAAGATGTCCGTGTCGAAGATGCAAGCTGAAGAGCCTTATTGCGGACCCGGATTCTAGGCAGGTGCGGGACCACCTGCTCTTGCGTGGTTTCATGGATGGCTATCGGTGGCAAGGTGATGAAGATGACTACGAAGTCATCCATGGGGGCCGGGCAAGAAATGAGGAAGGGCAGCAAGACAACCACCGCGGTTCGGGCGGGCGAGAAGACGAAGAATCCCCAGGAGATGATCACGACGGTGATGCTGTACACAGTCATCATGTAGAAGATGCAGGACATGATGATGAGGAAGATGCCGGAGCAGACGACGGGCATGATCATGAAGATGATGATGCCGGCGGAGCAGACGACGCTGAACCATCGATGGGCTGGGTGCAGGACCCTCATATTCAAGAGCTGCTTCTCAAGCAGACCGATAACGCAAGAGCTGCCGCCCGAGAGAAAGCCCAGATGGATCAACTTGAGTTAGACGCGGTTACTCCATTGTATGAAGGATGCAGGCCCGAGGATACCCGCCTGAAAGTAACGCTCATGGCTCTGGAGATGAAGGTAGAACACAAAATGACCGACGCATGCTTCGACGAGAACATGTCATTCTGGCACGAACGTCTTCCCAAGGGGAACAAGTGCCCCACCAGTTTGGAGGAGGCGAAGAAAATCGTGTGTCCTCTGGATTTACCGCACGTGAAATACCATGTGTGCATGAACAATTGCATCATTTATCGGACGAGCACGCGGAGTCTACCATATGTCCGGTGTGCGGCGTCACTCGATACAAGAAGAGGAAGAAAGCTCCTCGAAAAGTGGTGTGGTACTTTCCGATCACTCCTCGTCTGCAGCGGTATTTCGCGGACCCTAAGGTAGCAAAGCTTCTGCGTTGGCACGCGGATAGGGAGGAGAAGAAGCGAGAAGATGACGCAAATGATCCGGAGATAGATAAAAAAGACAAGATGCTGAGTCACCCTAAGGATGCGAGCCAGTGGCAAGCGTTGAACTTCGAAGACCTAGAATTTGGGAACGATCCAAGGAACATCGTGCTGGGCGCGAGCACCGATGGAGTCAACCCGTTTGGCAGCCAGAGAAGCACACATAGCACCTGGCCTGTGTTTGTGTGGATGTACAACCTTCCCCCCTGGTTGTGCATGAAGAGGAAGTACATTCACATGAGTATGCTAATTGAAGGACCGAAACAACCAGGGAACGACATCAATCTGTATCTGGGGCTGCTGAAAGAGGAGCTAGACACGCTGTGGAAAACGCCAGCCAATACGTGGGACGCCACAAAGAAAGTATATTTCCCTATGAGAGCCGCGCTGCTCACGACGGTGCACGACTATCTCGGTTACGGATATGTCGCGGGGCAGGTGGTCCACGGATTTTCTGGATGCGTCAGGTGCATGGATGACACAACGTATCGCCAGCTAGATAGAGATCCCGGGTCTTCGAAAATCGTGTTCATGGGACATCGAAGGTGGCTTCGCGACGATGACCTGTGGAGAAAACGCAAGGATCTGTTCGATGGTGAAACCGAACCCCGAGGACGCCCGCGTACGAGGAGCGGCGAGGAAATAGACGAGCTGTTGAAAAATTGGGAAGATTGCCCACTGCCGGGAAAGAAGCAAAAGGCGCCAGAGCCGGGAAAGAAGCGAAAGGCGCCAGAGCCGCTGCTGAAGGTATGGAAAACGAGGTCTGTTTTCTGGGACTTGCCGTACTGGAAGATCCACCGTGTGCCTCACAGCCTTGATGTAATGCATATCACGAAGAACGTGTGCGAGAGTCTGCTTGGTACCCTGCTCAACATGCCAGAGAGGACCAAAGATGGGCCGAAAGCAAGGGCAGACTTGAAATCAATGGGCATCAGGCAGGAGCTTCACGCTATATATGATGATCATGATGATCATGATGATGATGATGAGGCGAAGCAGGACACAGAAAGTCGTCGCAAAGGCAAAAAGGCCAAGAAGACCGGAAATGACTACCCTCCCGCGTGCTTCACTCTAAGTCAGGAGGAGATCGAGCAGTTTTTCACCTGCCTCGTAGGAGTACAACTTCCTTACGGTTACGCGGGGAAGATAAGCAGATACCTAGACCGGGCGAAGCTGAAGTTCAGCGGGATGAAGTCTCGCGACTGTCACGTGCTGATGACGCAGATACTTCCAGTTGCAATCCGTGGTATCATGGACGCGCACGTCCATGAAACCCTATTTGGCCTATGCAACTTTTTCGACGTCATCTCTCGGAAGTCTGTTGGCGTGAGGCAACTCAGAAGGCTACAGGAAGAGATCGTGGTGATACTATGCGAGCTTGAGATGTACTTCCCGCCCGCATTCTTCGACGTTACGGTGCATCTGCTGGTCCATATCGTGGACGATATCATCCAACTCGGGCCGACGTTCCTGCACAGCATGATGCCGTTCGAAAGGATGAATGGTGTCATCAAAGGATATGTTCGCAACATGTCACGTCCAGAGGGAAGCATAGCCAGGGGCTTTCTGACCGAAGAGTGCATCTCGTACTGCACGAATTATCTAGGCATCGAGAACCCCGTTGGTCTGCCCGTCAACAGGCACCTCGGCAGGATCGCTGGATCGGGTCACCGTGAGGGTCGCCGCGAAATGCATGTCGACTTCGAGGGTCGACTCGCCGACTTTGAAAGAGCAAACCTAGTCGCGCTACAACACATAGACGTGGTCGATCCTTGGGTGGTTCAGCACAAAACCTTTATTGAGAAGACATACAATGACCGAGGCCAACAGAGGACGGACGAAGATATAATCAAAGAGCACAACTCATGTTTCACGCGTTGGTTTAAGCAGAAGCTTCTGTCGTACCCTTTACATGATGATTCTTCCGCGGAAGAACAACTCATATTCGCCTTGTCACAGGGCGCCGAGCACAACCTGATGACCTATGAGGCGTACGATATCAATGGCTACACATTCTACACCGAGGCCAAGGACATGAAGAGCGATGGTTATCAGAACTCCGGGGTAACGATGGAATCCTACACCGGTAATGACAAGGACAGATACTACGAAAGGATCGAGGAGATCTGGGAGCTGAGCTACGCTGGAGAGAAGGTCCCGATGTTCCATGTCAGATGGGCCAAGAGCGTCCTAAAAGAAGACCGGTATTTCACCACCATGGTTATACCCGAAGCCAAATCCAAGACCGCGGGCGCAAACGTCACCGCGAAAAATGAGCCATGGGTACTGGCTTCCCAAGTTGACCAATGCTTCTTCATTACCGACCCGTCAAAGCCCAGTCATGTTGTCGTGAGGAGAGGCAAAAGGAAGATCATCGGAATGGATGGAGTAGCCAATGAGCAAGACTTCGACAAGTACGGCGACCCGAGGATCGAACATGACGACGATGATGAAGTAGCAGCATACACCACAAGAAGAAGCAGGACCACCCTACCTAAAGGACGTCCGTTCCACAGAAGAACTCCATTTGCGAAAAAGAAGGGCAAGAAGATTGTGAACAGATAGCTAGCTAGCTAAGATCGTTTGTATTTAAATCGTAGCCATCATTTCTCGATTGTATTTCATGGGCACTTTTTGAACTATCATGAATATTTTTAAATTTCATGGACACTCGATCTCGATCCCCCTCGTCGCCGAGAGCACCCCCCGGTCCACCCCTGCACCCCTCCCCCTACTCAACCGCCGCCGCCGACCCCCCGCACCCCTCCCCCTGTTTTAAATTTGATAATAATTTTTTTTAAATTATTTCTGTCTTATAAAAAAATATTACTGTTATGATTTAAACAAGTTTGAACATATTTAAACACAAATAAGTATCAAAAAGCATTTTAAATGCATAAAAGAATTTGTGGAGCCTAGGATTCGAACCCAGGACCTCCTGGTGGGAGAACTGGGGGCTGACCAGTCGAGCTAGCTAGGGGGGCTTGATGTGTATGAGGTATGGTGGGAGATAAACTGTTGGCTCGCGCGCAGAAATAAAAAAACAATACTAATGGCGCACCTGGGGGTGGTGCGCCATTAGTATGGACGTACTTATGGCGAACCAGGGCACGGTGCGCCATTAGTATTGTGCCCTATAGCGTTGTCGCCCGTCCCTCCCTCTCGCCAGATCCCCACTTCTGCTCCCTCTCGCACCTCTCGCACCCGACGCCCCCGACGCCGCCGCCCCCGACGCCGCCGCCCCCACGGCCCCGACGCCGCCGCCCCCGACGCCCCCCTCTCCCC
>LR738711.1:805227578-805321708 GCA_902687465.1 Secale cereale
GGTGCTGCCAGGCTGCGACGACGTGTTACCTCCGATTCGACCCGTCGGGGCCGACGATGATGACGTCATGACCCTCAGCGCCTGCCTGAGCTGGCCCCTGCTTTGGCCGAAGAGCCAGATTCGTTTGGGGGCGGGGGAAACCACACCAAAGACAACACCGCCAGTCGTGCCGGCGCCAAGTCGTCCCCATGGCAAGTCCGCCGCAACGGTGCCGGACATCCCTATGCCACTGGATCCAAACATGCATATGGCACAGGATCAGAACGACGACGACGACGATACATTTGCCAACGTCGATCATTACTTTGCCGATCATGGGTACGGTGACGACTTCATGGGGGCTCCTTCTCAAGAACCCAACCCAACAAAAGACGTGCGCGATCAAGCCGGTACCGCGGAGAAGCCAAGTTGCAACAGGCGTCGTCTGCCGTTCAGCTCTCAGGAGAGGCCTCCAGCTGCCGATTTCACCGAGCCTCAGATAGGCGAGGTGCGAAATATGATCAGCCCCAACACACTAAAGAAGGCGGTCTCTGAGCAAAACTCGGTCCCAATTCAGGAGATCAAGAAGAAGGCACGCAAAAGAAAAACTAACAAGGGTGCGAGCCAGCCGGCACCGAGTACGATCCGTGCTCAGGACGGGCCACCTTCACCTGAGGATGTAATGAGGAGGGTGCATGTGGCGGGTAGGCCGATGCTACCGACAAATATGCTCGATGCTGCAACCGGTGCCATGCGGAGTCTGCATGACAGTGTTCTTTCTTTGGAGAAGCGGCGTCTCACACAGAAGGATGTGGCGTACCCGGTTTTCGCGGCCAAGGTGCCGGAGGGCAAGGGCTTTGTGGATAACTCCATCGAGGGTACGATCGTGCTACGGTTTGATGACATCCACGCTATGTTGAACCTTCATCCGCTGCACTACACCTTCGTTCGGCTATTTTTGCTGAGTATGGAGATGCGGATCATTCGCGACAAGATCCCGGACATCGTGATAGTCGACCCCTTCTACATGCGTGCCAAGATCTTGGGCAGCGCTGGGGATCGGCAAGTCGCGAGTTCTTACCTCGGAGGCGTCATTCTGGCAAACCGAGATAAGGATAACTTCCTCGTGCCTTACTTTCCCGAGTAAGTCCTCCGCCTCAACCGCCCCGTAACATATGAATTCTTAGATTTCGATCGTTCTTCTTTTAACATTCCATGTTTTCTGCAGTGACACACAGTGCACGCTCATCCTACTAAGCCCCAAATATTCCATGGCCACGTATTTCGACCCGGACCGTAAGTCGGCTGTAGACTACACAAATGTCAAGAAGGTTCTTGATGATGTTCTCGCCGGCTACGCCAAATCTGGAGGCACCTTCACCAGGACAACTCGTAAGTACGGCAAGCACGTGTTCTCCCACAACACGACGTTCTGCTGCATCAAGCAGCCGCCTGGCGGTCAGAAGGGTGCCTACTACGCCATCCATCACATGCGGGCGATCGTACGGGACCATCATCAACTTCTGCTACCGAGTAACCTCAAAGATTGGGCCGCGCGCGTGTCGGCAATCCAGGACGCAGACATCAGACAAGATTTCTTTCGCATCCAGTCGGAGTTTGCGGAAATCATCCATCAAGATGTCCTTCGTACCTCGGGGCTGTTCTACCTCAGGAATCAACCGTCGAACAGTGACATCGACACAATGCTACAAATGCAGGCTGACAACGCCCGTGATTTCATGACTCCCACGATAGACGGCGGCTTCATCCACGCTCCGGTGCATTGAGTCGAGTCGAAAGCAGTGATGCTGTGTCTAGTTCTGAAACATCGATTGGCTCTTGTTGTAATTAAACTTTAATGAACTTGTAGTATGTCTCTTTGGTTTCGAGAGTCGTTCAACTTAGATGTAATCGATGCTATTAATGTCTTGCTTTTCTCTTTCGATCGTTCTGTTGCATACTTATATATTGCTTATGAATTGTCTGTGAATTGATAATAACGTTTCGTTTGGCTAGTGCATATATATAGCGATGCCGTCGTATGTCGTGTACAAGGGTAAGGTTCCCGGAGTCTACGACGACTGGGAGGAGTGTCGGAGACAGGTTCACCGATTCAGCGGTAACAGTTACAAAGGGTACACCACTAGGGCCGAGGCCGAATCTAGATACGCCCGCTATCTAGTGGGAGAGGGGAGGGAGCGTTGGAGGAACCGGATGAAAACGAGTTTCATCGTGATGATGCTCATCGTGACGACCGCAGCTCTCTTCTATGTGATGGTAGTTTAGATGATCGATATCGACTTGTAATGTGAAGACAAACTCGCTACTCGTGATCTCGAGACTTGTAATATATTGTTCTATCTTTGTTCGGTCTTTTCAATTCGGAGACTAATATGATGAATTGTATTCGAAGACTAATATGATGAATTGTATTCAGAGATTAATCTTCTATTGTATTCGATGAATGTGTTGTTGATGTGTGCTGTCTATATTCTGTGCAATTATACATTTTGTAATCTGTGCAAAAAAAACAGAAAATAATATTTAAAAAAACCTAATATTCATACTAATGGCGCATCAGAGAAAAGTGCGCCATTAGTATGCCAAAGCATAGTAATGGCGCATTAACAGGCAGTGCGCCATTACTATGCGGATACTACTAATGGCGCATCATACTTAGTGCGCCATTAGTATGCCATAGCACCTGGCCCCTGGGAGGCATACTAATGGCGCACTAAGGTGCACACTAATGGCGCATCCGAGGTGCGCCATTAGTATACCTGATACTAATGGCGCACCAGAGGTGCGCCATTAGTATCAAATACTAATGGCGTGCTAGTAATGGCGCACCACTAATGCGCCATTAATGGCCAAATTAGGTGCGCCATTAATAGGCCTTTTCCTAGTAGTGTGAATTGCATTGAAAATCCTTATATTCCCAATTACATAAAGTCAAGAAAACAAATAGAATATGAAGCGAGTACTGATGAAGGGGAAGATATTTCCCAATATCCTCCTATTCTTTCTTATGATGAATCAGGTAATGAGGAGGAGCCTTCTATTCTACCAATCTCATTAATAAGGAGCTCCGAAAAGAAGATTAAACCCATACTTAATGTGAATAAGAAAAAGAAAAGAAGGAGAAGCAAGATAAAAAGGTATCCCTCCCAAATGATTTTGCTCCTATTACTCATTGTGATGATGATAATTGCTATACTGTCGGTGCTATCCATACTATTAACGATGAGAGTGATTATGCTTATGATATGAAAAGGCCCAAGCTTGGGGATGCTACGTTTTATGATGATGACATGTTTGAGAATATATTTGCTGCAATTAATGTTTGTCCCAAGATTGGGGATGTTACGTTTAATGAAGATGATATTTTTAGTCCACCAAGTTTTGATATGCAAATCTATTATGATGGTAGCATGCCTCCTGTTTATGATGATTATTGTGATGACACTTCTGCTATAAGAAGTAGTGATGATTGTATTTATAAAACTTGTCATGATTATGACTACCCTTTTTCTGAACATTACTCCTTTAATTTGGAATCAATCTATAGTATTCAAGTCTCTTATGATACTCCCACTATTCTGAATGAAATGAAATTTGGTTATGTCGAGAGTAATAAAATTTATATGCTTGGGGATCATGAAAAGAATGCTTTATGTGATAGTTATATTGTTGAATTCATTCATTATGCTACTGAAAATTATTATGAGAGAGGAACATATGCTTGTAGGAATTGTAATAATATCAAGTTTCCTCTCTATGTGTTGAAAATCTTGAAGCTATGCTTGTTTTGCCTTCCTATGCTAGTTGATTATTGTTCCCATGAGTTGTTTGATCACAAAATCCCTATGCATAGGAAGTGGGTTAGAGTTAAATGTGCTAGTTATATTCTTCATGATGCTCTCTTTATGTTTCAATTCTTATCTTTTATGCGAGCATCATTGAAATCATCATGCCTAGCTAGGGCGTTAAACGATAGCGCATGTTGGGCGGCAACCCAACTTTATTTTTGTTCTTCGTTTTTGCTTATGTTTAGGAATAAATATTGCATCTAAATTCTGTTTAGATGTGGTTTTGTGTTTTAATTAGTGTTTGTGCCAAGTAGAACCTTTGGGAAGAATTGGGTGAAGTTTATGCGATCATGCTGTAAAAAACAGAAAATTTAGCGCTCATGAGATTAGCTACCTTTTTTTACAGAAGTGTGCTTTTAAGTTGATTCTTTTTGCACATGATTAATAGACAAATTCCTCACGTCCACCAATTTATTTCAGAATTTTTAGAGTTAAAGAAGTATTCGAAAGTTACAGATTGCTACACATTGTTCTGTTTTTGACAGGTTCTGTTTTGTATGTGTTGTTTGCTTATTTTGATGAATCTGTGAGTAGTATCGGAGGCTATGAACCATGGATAAGTTGGAATACAGTAGATATTACACCAATATGAATTTGGAATGAGTTCACAACAGTACCTAAGTGGTGGTTTCATTTTATTATACTAACGGAGCTTACGAGTTTTCTGTTGAGTTTTGTGTTGTGAAGTTTTCAAGTTTTGGGTAAAGATTCGATGGACTATGGAATAAGGAGTGGCAAGAGCCTAAGATTGGGGATGCCCAAGGCACCCAAAGGTAAAATTCAAGGACAACCACATGCCTAAGCTTGGGGATTCCCCGGGAAGGCATCCCCTCTTTCATCTTCGTCTATCGGTAACTTTACTCGATGCTATTTTTATTCACCACATGATATGTGTTTTGCTTGGAGAGTCATTTTGTTTTATTTTGTTTTGCTTGTTGTTTGAATAATATCTCAAGATCTGAAACTTTTAAATGTTAGAGAGTCTTCACATAGTTACATAATTATTCAACTACTCATTGATCTTCACTTATATCTTTCGGAGTAGTTTGTCCTTTGCTCTAGTGCTTCACTTATATCTTTTTAGAGCACGGCGGTGGTTTTATTTTGAAGAAATAGATGAACTCTCATGCTTCACTTATATAATTTTGAGAGTCTTTTAGAACAGCATGGTAATTTGCTTAGGTTATGAATTAGTCCTAATATGATAGGCATCCAAGTTGGTAATAGTAAAAACTTTCACATAAAGTGCATTGAATACTATGAGAAGTTTGATACTTGATGATTGTTTTGAGGTATGAGGATGGTGATATTAGAGTCATGCTAGTAGAGTAGTTGTGAATTTGAGAAATACTTGTGTTGAGGTTTGCAAGTCCCGTAGCATGCACGTATGGTAACCGTTGTGTGACAAATTTGAAGCATGAGGTATTTCATTGAGTGTCATCCTTTGTGTGGAGGTCGGGATCGCGCGATGGTTAAATCCTACCAATCCTTCCCCTAGGAGCATGCGTGTAGTACTTTGTTTTGATGAGTTGTAGATTTTTGCAATAAGTATGTGAGTTCTTTATGACTAATGTTGAGTCCATGAATTATACGCACTCTCACCCTTCCACCATTGCTAGCCTCTCTTGTACCGCGCAACTTTCGCCGGTACCATACACCCACCATATACCTTCCTCAAAACTGCCACCATACCTACCTATCATGGCATTTCAATAGCCATTCCGAGATATATTGCCATCCAACTTTCCACCATTCCGTTTGCTATGACACGCTTCATCATTGTCATATTGCCATGCATGATCATGCAGTTGACATCGTATTCGTGGCTAGGCCACCATGCATAATCTTTCATACATGTCACTCTTGATTCATTGCACATTCCGGTACACCGCCGGATGCATTCATATAGAGTCATACTTGGTTCTAGTATCGAGTTGTAATATCGAGTTGTAAATCAATATAAGTGTGATGACCATCATTATTAGAGATGATCATCATTATTAGAGCATTGTCCCAACAAAAGAAAAAGAAAAGATAAGAAAAAAAGAAGAAGGAAAGGCCAAAGAAAAAAGAAAGGCCCAAAAAAAGGAAAAGAAAGGAAAAGAAAAAAAGGAAAAAAAGAAAAGAAAAAAGGGACAATGCTACTATCTTTTTCCACACTTGGGCTTCAAAGTAGCACCATGATCTTCATGATAGAGAGTGTCTTGTTTTGTCACTTTCGTATACTAGTGGGAATTTTCATTATAGAACTTGGCTTGTATATTCCAACGATGGGCTTCCTCAAATGCCCTAGGTCTTCATGAGCAAGCAAGTTGGATGCACACCCACTTAGTTTCTTTTGATGAGCTTTCATACATTTATAGCTCTAGTGCATCCGTTGCATGGCAATCCCTACTCACTCACATTGATATCTATTCATGGGCATCTCCATAGCCCATTGATACGCCTAGTCGATGTGAGACCATCTTCCTTTTTTTAACTTCTCCACAACCACCATTCTATTCCACTTATAGTGCTATGTCCATGGCTCACGCTCATATATTGCGTGAAAGTTGAAAGAGTTTGAAATAGTTTAAGTATGAAACAATTGCTTGGCTGAAACCGGGGTTGTGCATGATTTGGGTATTTTGTGTGACGAAGATGGAGAATAGCCTAACTATATGATTTTGTAGGGATGAACTTTCTTTGGCCATGTTATTTTGAGAAGACATAATTGCTTTGTTAGTATGCTTGAATATTATTATTCTTATGTCAATATAGACTTTTGTCTTGAATCTTTCAGATCTGAACATTCATGCCACAATAAAGAAAATTGCTTTGAGAATTATGTAAGGTAGCATTCCACATCAAAAATTCTTTTTTATCATTTACCTACTCGAGGACGAGCAGGAATTAAGCTTGGGGATGCTTGATACGTCTCCAACGTATCTATAATTTTTGATTGTTCCATGCTATTATATTATCCTTCTAGGATGTTTTATGGGCTTTTATATACACTTTTATATAATTTTTGGGACTAACCTATTAACTTAGAGCCTAGTGTCAGTTTCTGTTTTTTTCCTTGTTTTTGAGTTTTGCAAAAAAGGAATATGAATCGGAGTCCAATTGACGTGCCAATTTTTGATGATTTTTTCTGGACCAAAAGAAGCCCCCGAAGTAAAAGAGTTGGGCCAGGAGAGCCACGGGCTGCCCACGAGGTTTGGGGGCGCGCCCACCCAAAGTGGTAGCGCCCCCTATCTCGTGGATAGCCCGAAGGCCCCCTGACTTGTGCCCTATGCCAAAAAATCCTATAAATACAGAAACCTCCGGAAAGTAACCTAGATCGGGAGTTCCGCTGCCGAAAGCCTCTGTTGCCACCGAAAACCAATCTAGACCCGTTCTGGCACCCTGCTGGAGGGGGGATCCCTCTCCGGTGGCTATCTTCATCATCTCGGCGCTCTCCATGACGAGGAGGGAGTAGTCCACCCTCGGGGCTTAGGGTATGTATCAGTAGCTATGTGTTTGATCTCTCTCTCGTATTCTTGAGATGGCACAATCTTGATGTATCGCGAGCTTTGCTATTATAGTTGGATCTTATTATGTTTCTCCCCCTCTACTCTCTTGTGATGAATTGAGTTTTCCCATTGAAGTTATCTTATCGGATTGAGTCTTTAAGGATTTGAGAACACTTGATGTATGTCTTGCGTGGGATACCTGTGGTGACAATGGGGTATTCTATCGGTTCACTTGATGTATGTTTTGGTGATCAACTTGTGGGTTCCGTGACCTTGGGAATCTATGCATAGGGGTTGGCACACGTTTTCGTCTTGACTCTCCGGTAGAAACTTTGGGGCACTCTTTGAAGTACTTTGTGTTGGTTGAATAGATGAATCTAAGATTTTGTGATGCATATTGTATAATCATGCCCACGGATACTTGAGGTGACAATGGAGTATCTAGGTGACATTAGGGTTTTGGTTGATTTGTATCTTAAGGTGGTATTCTAGTATGAACTCTATGATAGATCGAATGGAAAGAATAGCTTCGTGTTATTTTACTACGGACTCTTGAATAGATCGATCAGGAAGAATAACTTTGAGGTGGTTTTGTACCCTACCATAATCTCTTCGTTTGTTCTCCGCTATTAGTGACTTTTGAGTGACTCTTTGTTGCATGTTGAGGGATAGTTATGTGATCCAGTTATGTTATTATTGTTGAGAGAACTTGCACTAGTGAAAGTATGAACCCTAGGCCTTGTTTCCTATCATTGCAACACCGTTTATGCTCACTTTTACCACTTGCTACCTTGCTGTTTTTATATTTTCTTATTACAAAAACCTATATCTACCATCCATATTGCACTTGTATCACCATCTCTTCGCCAAACTAGTGCACCTATACAATTTACCATTGTATTGGGTGTGTTGGGGACACAAGAGACTCTTTGTTATTTGGTTGCAGGGTTGTCTGGGAAAGACCATCTTCATCCTACGCCTCCCACAAATTGATAAACCTTAGGTCATCCACTTGAGGGAAATTTGCTACTGTCCTACAAACCTCTGCACTTGGAGGCCCAACAACGTCTACAAGAAGAAGGTTGCGTAGTAGACATCAAGTACCAAGACTGGGATGACATGTAGTGGGTAAGAGCATCTCTGTCGGGGGAAACTGTCCACCACGAGCACCTATGGGACCGGAGCCCCTTGTTCGTGCGGTAAGGGAGCGGAGGGAGCACAAAGAGCGGATCGTAGAACACACGCGGGCAGTTTACCCAGGTTCGGGCCGCGATGGACGCGTAAAACCCTACTCCTGCTTTTGGTTTGTATTGAGTTTGTGAGCTCGGGAGCTTGAAGAACTAGCTACACCGTGCCAGAGAGCTATCAAGGTTTCGAACCCTTTCTACGTTGTGCATGGGCCTCCTTTTATAGCTCAAGGGGTCACCGACAGGTGTCAACGTAGAAGAAGGGCAAAAATGTAACTTTGGTGGTAGTTGTAATAGTGCGGGAACAGTGGATGAACAGTGGATGAACAGTGGTCATCACCTACTTTGACAGTGGGGGACAAGAGCATTAAATGCCCGTCACCGTCGACCCCAAAAGCGCCCGCCCTTGCGTCTCCGTTCGCCACGACGGTAGCTTCGTCACCGTGGAGTGCCACCGTGTCCCCCAGGCTGCACAGCCATCCGCCACGCGTCCCTGGAAGGGCCCCAGGGCGACGCGTGGGCCGATGAGCTGGAGCGCGGGCACACGGTGCAGGCTTCCCCCGGCAAGCACCTTGCCGGGGTCTTGATCTTGCGGGGCCCGGAAGCTTGTCGCTCCCCGGGCCCTGCCGGGGCGCAGAGTGCGCCGAGGCTTGTCTTCTGAGATATAGTCTTCTAGTCTTCCTGGCAAGCTCCTCTTGCCAGGGTCTTGTGTTAATGATACAGCCTTGAGCCTGGAACGGCCTTCCCGGCAAGCTCCACTTGCCGGGGCCTTGATCTTCTGACTTGTATACTTTGTTTTTGAATGGTTTTATAGGGACCAGAGAGGTTTCCGGCAAGCACGTGGTAGACCCTGCCGCAGGAAGCTGCTACTGCCCGTGCACAAGTTGGGGTACTAAGGTACCCCTATCTTAGTACACCGACAGGAGCCCCCAGGCCTGGGCCACACACGGTGCCGAGCGCTGTTGGGCCAGGCCCAAAACAGTGCACGGGCACACGCGGCCCACGGCGAGCCGTAATTCCCCTTCCGCATCCGCCGCGTCCCTCCCTAACGGCACGCGTCGATTGCGGCATCGTGGGAGAGATCGTGGCCACGTTCTTTAATGGGAAATGCGGAGCGTCCCCCACTTCCCCCTTAAAAGCAGAGGAAGCAGGGGCCGTTACCTTACTTCGTCTTCATTGCTTCTTCCACCTCCAGAAATCCCCCGCTGCGCTCCGCCTCCTCATCTCCTCCGCCCTCTTCCGCATCCGTGGCGCCGTCGAGCTTCTCGCCCCCTTCCTCCGCCGCCTCCGCCATGGCTCCGAAGGCCGAGAAGGCGAAGGCGGAGAAGACCAAGAGGGAGAAATCCGAGCAGGCGGCAAAGCTTGTCGCCCTGCGGAAGAGGAACGTCGTCTTCGCGCCGAGACTCAGCGCAAGGGAGCTCTGGAACAAGTACTATCTGTTCTGGGCCAAGGAGACCAAGGCGCATCCCCGCACCAGAGTCTACCCGGCCGCCGCCAGAGATCTGTACCCCAGCGGGTATTTCTTCTTTGTTGTCTTCTTCCACTGCGGCCTGTGTCCTCCATTTTCTGAGTTTTTCTGCGATATCATGAACACCTACAATCTCCATCTCTTAGACTTCACCCCCAACGCCATCCTTACGATGGCGGTTTTCGCACATCTGTGTGAGAACTATATAGGGATCTATCCAAACGTAGCGCTCTTTCGGCATTTCTTCATGCCTAGAGCAGAGGCCGGCGCTCCCCTCTCCGGAGGTATCTCTTGGGTCTTCCGCTTGAACAAGAAGGAGTCATATCTGAAAGGAGAGCTCCGCGGCAAGTGGGAGGAGTGGCGCGCAGATTGGTGTTGGATAGTTGAGGACCAGCCGGAGCCTTTCACCGCGCCGTGCACAACAGCCATAGTGCGCGGCAGGGACTGGAGCGAGTTGGCCCCGGATGATGTCAAGCTCAACGCTGCCCTCGTTAGGATTCTTCGTCTCCGGGTAGCCAAGTTGACCATCGGAGCAGATTTCCTCCGCCGCCGCATTGCTCCTTTACAAGAAAGGAAAAGGCCAGCATGGGAGTTTGGCAATGCAGCGGACATAATGAGGTTGCGCCCGGGGTTGAACTACAACTTCACGGCGCTGGAGCTGAAGGGGATGCTCCGGGAGCTTTTTAAGCACGATCCGGCCCACCCGGAGTGGTTTAGACCTCCCCGGGGAGTAGTACCACTATGCAACAGCACCGCCCGGGACGCATTGCGCGCAATGATGCCTGTGTGTGACTCTCACGGCGTCGACCCCACCTGGATAGTGCCGACACCGGATGACATCATGAGCTTCTTCGATAACTTGGTGGAGGTGCCGAAGAACTCCGAGGAGATCAAGGGTCTCACTCGGGACACCACGGAGCGGGATCTAGCCTATATTGCTTCCCGGATGGAAGAGACCGCCGCAGCCGCAGCAGCAGGAGACTTCGGATTCACTGTTGAGGAGGCCGAGGCTGAGGACGCATCGTGCCAAGCAGAGGAGGCAGAGATCCGCAAACTGCTCAAGCTCCCGCCCGACGAGCTTGCCGGGGTCCCCTCTCTGAGGCACGCTGGGATCCCCGGGATTGTGAGCGAGGCCGCGGCAAGGGGCGAGGTTGTCGGAGGAAGCAGAGGCGCCGGAGGGAGCGGAGCCGCCGGAGGGAGCCGGGCCGCAGGGCGAGGTGCCGGGCCTAGCGAGCCTGCCGAGGAGGAGGAGGAGGACGCCGGAGCCGACGAGGATACCGGTGGATCTCTGGGTCTCAACGACGAGGCCTCCTCGTCCTCGGAGAACTCCCCGCCACGGGCGAGTCCCAAGCGAACACCGCTGAAGCGCCTCCACAAGGTAGCTACGGCGACGGGGACGCAGGCGCCCCGACAGCAGCCTACTCGCCGGGCGACGCGCGCCACCAGGGCGAGCCAAACTGCGACGGAGGCGCCCCGCGCACCAGCGCCAAGTGGAGGGGGATCCTCCCAGAGCGGAGCGGCTGCTCCGTCTGCCCCCCGGGCCTCGGCGTCAACAGAGGCTGGGTCTTCGCAGCCCCCAGCCCCGGGGACCGCCAAGCGCCCGAGGGAGCCTTCTCCTCCTGCTCCTCACGCGGAAGCACCTCAGGTGGAGTTTGATTTCTCCGCCCTGAGTGACGACGACGAGGAAGAGGAGTAAGCACTCGTAATTTATAACTTCTTCGATTTTGTCTTGATTTTTTCTTCGATGATTCTGATCTTGCTTCTTGCTTTGATTTCAGGACCCTGGCCCAGCGGGCGGCGAAGAAGGCCAAGGTTCCCGTGGTGGTGGTCGAGGACGACTCGCCCGTCGCGGCGACAGGGGACGCGCCGGCGACGAACTTGCCGGACCCAACCGCTGCTCCGAGGAGCAGCCCCCAGCGCAGCCCCCAGCGTAAGTCTGGTCTTGTACCGTTTGCTCGTCGGGCGCACTGGAGGTTCTTGCCTTGTACTAACATCTTGTTGCTCTGTTTGTCTTGCTTGTCTTGTGCAGAGGTGGAGCCGCAGCCACAGGAGCGCCCGGAGACCGCTCCCGAGGAGCCTCAGGTTCCACCCTCCCCGCCAAGAACGAACTCCCCGGCGAGGGAAGACGCCCCGACGAGGACGGGCACCCCGCCAAGGACGGGCAACCCGACGAGGGTGGCCACCCCGCCAAGGGAGGACTCCCCGGCGAGGGAGCCAGTTGTCGAGGAAGTCCGTGAAGGTAAGTCTTGTAGCCTCGTCTTCTTGGACTTGTCTTTTTTGGATATTTGCTTGATCTTTTTCTTTTCTTCTTCTTCTGTTAGATCCTCCTCCCCCGGAGCGGATGGAGACGGAGGTCGCCACCGAGGAGGAGGGTGCGCAAGGCGACGCCGGCAACGCCCCTGTTGTCGAAGACATGGCAGGAGCCGACGAGCCTGCCGCCGAGGAGACGGCCCCGACCGCGGACGCAGCGGCCGGGGAGGGGGACGGTGGCCACACTGCCGGCCCGGAGGCGACAGGAGCGTCAAGCGCTGCGCCGGCTGCCGACCCCTCCGCTGGCAAGGAGCAGTCGGGCTTCTACCTTGAGGCCCCCAACGGCGTCTTTATACAAGTGCCATGGGGGTCTTCGTCGCGAGCCCCCGAGGAGGGAGAGACCTTCGATGGAGAGGTCCTCGCCTCCGCGGGGCTGAAGATTGTCGAAGCGCCTGGCGGAAGCGATGAGCCAGAAGAGGAGAAGCTGCTTCACCGGCTCCTGGCCCTTTACCGGGCCAGGCAGGCGAAGCTGGACTCCCGAGAAGCCCTCGCCGCCAAGGCTGGAGCAGAACTGGAGAAGCGCGCTGCTGAACTCCGCGCCGCCAACCAAGCGGCCCTTCGCGACTTGGCGGAGGAGCGCGAGAGGCTTGTCGGAGAGCAGCAGGAGTTTCTTCTGGAGAAAGCTGAGGCCGAGGAGCAGCAACGACTAGCCGGCGAAGAGCTGTCCCGGCGAGAAGGAGAGCTCACCCAGCGGAAGGTCGACCTCGACGCCCACGAGGAAGACCTTACCGCCCGGGAGCAGGCCCTTGGCGGAGAGTTGAAGGAGGCGAAAGCTGCCGCAGCTGCCGCGGAAACCGCCAAGAAGGACCTCGAAGCTAAGGTGGCGCAGCTGGAGGAGTTCCTGAAGGCGAGCACGGAGAGGGTCACCGCGCTCAACATAGAGCGCGAGAAAGACGCCCATACCAACTCAGAACTCCAGGTACGCCTCTCCAAGCAGGGCGACGAGCTCAAGGCCGCCAAGGACTCAATTGTTGATCTGGAGCTGAAGGTCTCCACGTTGACTGGCTCACTGGACGCCGCCCGGGGCCGTGAGACCAAACTAAAGGAGGAGGTCCGCAAGGAACGAGGCTTGGTGGAGAGCGCCGCCACCTCAGCTAACAATTTCCGCCGGACCGTCGAGGTATGGACTGAAGATCTGGTGGCTTCTGCCGCCAACATCGACAAGGAGCTGATGGCGATGAGGGTGGAGCACCTCTATATTCTCCGGATCCAAATCTCCCCCACAGCGCCAAGCTCAGTCGTTTCTTCAGGGGGATCGCGCCGGCGCTCGCAAGTCTGCAGGAGAAGCTTCCCGCGTAGCTGGCCGAGGAGTCGCGCCAGCTCTGCGCGGGTACCTTGGAGCGCGTCCTGACGAAGATCGTCTACCGCAATCCTGGTATAAATCTCGCCAACGTCCTCCGCAGCTTGCCGGTCGATGCAGATCAGGAGGCACTGAAGGCGCAGGTCGCCCATATCATCGCCAAGGTGAACAAGATCTCCAGGCGTGAAGGCGATCGTGTAGATTAGGCCTCTTTCCTTTTATTTCCTTTGTTGCTGCAAAGTGTGTCATGAACATGGATCTATTAGTCGTCGCGACAAGTTATCTCTTGTAATATATTATCTTATTTCTGGGCAACTGATGCAATGTTATCTCCCTTGTTTTGGTCCTTTACTTTGTATGCTTTTAACCCTACGCTTCTAGGGGACTTGCCGGCAAGGGGCCCTTGCCGCGAACGCTGAGTACTGGACTCTGAGCAGCCTGCTGGCAAAGGACCTCACCGGCAAGCAACCTTGCCGCAGCTAGTCGCAGCGCACTTTGCTTGCTGAGCGAACTCGAAAACGAAGCAAGGGCGCGACACTTGTCGCAGCTCACTTAAGTCGTTGAGCGTACTCGAAACAAGATAAGGGTGCGGCTAGCCACGGGTAGGTTCCTCCGCGCACAGGTTTTCCATACAAAGTGTGGTTGTTCAAGGAAAATAACTAAATTTTTAAAAATTTGAATTGCTCAAATTCTGGTAACTTAGCTTTCATAATTTGTTCGTTCTCCGGCAAGCTTCTCTTTCTTGAACAGCACTTGGTTCCTCCTCCACCTCCTTCCCCCCCAGCAAACTTGTGTGCGAGGAACATCCCTTCTGCTTAAGAGGGAAAGAAAAAGAGGAGGGAAAACAAGTATAGGGCCTCTCGGCGTGGTAGTGCTTACCGGATATGTGTGTTGCGCAAAAGTGCCAAATAATGCATGCAAATATCGAAGAAAAGCATGGAAATGGCAAATAGTGCAAAACACAAAAGCTTTACTGACGCACGGGATCTGCGCCCGGCTTTGTACAGAGGATTACATGCAACAGCGGCAAGACTTGTACAAAAGGTGGTTGCCGGAGCGGGTCACGGCAACCGCGCCTTATGGGTGAAACTTGCGAAGATGCTCTATGTTCCAGGAGTTGCTCACCGGTAAGCCTTCTTCGGTCTCAAGGCGGACAGCGCCGGGCCTTGTGACTTGTCTCACCCGATAAGGGCCTTCCCACTTCGGCGTCAACTTGTTGGAATTCTTGGCGGACTGAACACGCCGAAGAACAAGGTCGCCTTCCTCGAGACTCCTGGCCTTGACCTTGCTGCTATGGTAGCGGCGCAAGGCTTGCTGGTATCGAGCAGCTCGTACAGCAGCCTGGAGACGTTCCTCCTCGAGGAGCAATGCATCGTCTTGTCGCAGTTGCTCTTGCTCGAGCTCATCATAAGCGAGCACTCAACGAGATCCGTATACGAGTTCCGTGGGGAGAACTGCCTCTGCTCCATAGACTAGAGCAAAGGGTGTCTGTCCGGTGGCTCGACTTGGTGTCGTTCTGATTGACCAAAGAGCCGCCGGCAACTCCTCTATCCAGTTTTTTCCGCACTTGCGCAGTCTGTCGAAAGTTCTTGTCTTGAGTCCGCGCAGCACTTCAGCATTGGCCCTCTCCGCTTGACCATTGCTCCTCGGGTGAGCAACAGAAGCGAAACAGACCTTGGCGCCAAGGTCTTGGACGTACTGCATGAAGGTGCGACTAGTGAACTGCGTGTCGTTGTCGGTGATGATCCTGTTAGGGATTCCGAAACGGCAAACAATTGACCTGAAGAACCTGACTGCTGACTGTGCTGTCACCTTTCTCACTGGTTCCACTTCTGGCCACTTTGTGAACTTGTCGATCGCAACGTACAAGTACTCAAAGCCCCCGACAGCACGGGGGAAGGGGCCGAGGATATCGAGCCCCCAGACCGAGAAGGGCCAGGACAAAGGGATCGTCTGGAGAGCTTGAGCTGGCTGATGAATTTGTTTGGCATGGAACTGGCACGCTTCGCACTTAGTTACTAGTGCAGTTGCATCTTGGAGGGCTTCTTGCCAGAAGAACCCTTGCCGGAATGCCTTTCCGGCAAGTGCCCTTGCGCCTATGTGGTGACCACATATGCCTCCGTGTATTTCTGCCAACAGCTTCTGTCCATCTTCTCTGGAAATGCACTTCAACCTGACACCATTGAGTCTTCTTCTGTACAATTCGTTATCCATGAACTGGTACATACTTGACTGCCTGGTTATCTTCTCTATCTCTTCTGGGTCGTCGGGAAGTTCTCCAGTTTGCAGAAAACGGACAATCTGCTGTGCCCATGCCGGAGCGCGTGGCTCAACGGCAAGGACTAAAGGCATGAGGGCCGCTGCGGGAACCCCAGCTTCTACGGCAAGGACCTCAGGTTCTGCCGGAGCTGATGGTCCCCCGGCAAGCTCGCCGGAGCAAGACTTGTCGGGAACGTTTGCTTCAACTGCACAGACCCTTGGATCTGCAGGAGCAAACTGTTCCTCAGCGTTCTGATCGTTGATCTTGGGGACCTTGGCGACGGCCTCGGGGAGATCCGCCGGCAAGTAGTCGCCGGAGACCAACTTTCTCTTCTTGTTCTGCCCAATTGATGGTGTAACGGATGGCTGAGTCAGCTTGAGCAGGAAGGTCCCTGGTTCCACAGGTAACTTCATTGCAGCACACTTTGAAAGGCCATCTGCAATATCATTTTGAGCTCTCGGGACGTGCTCCATTTGCAGACCTTCAAAGTGCTCTTCAAGCTTTCTCACTTCATCTACGTCAGCTTCCATCAAAGGGCTCTGGTAACTCTTGTTAACTTGTCGGACCACCAACTGAGAGTCTCCCCGCACAATCAACTTCTTGATCCCAAGTTCGGCTGCAATTCTGAGGCCGGCAAGCAGACCTTCATACTCTGCAGTATTGTTTGTCGCTTGTTCCCTGGGAAAGTGCATCTGGATAACATACTTGAGGTGTTCTCCGGTGGGCGCGATGAGTACCACGCCGGCACCGGCGCCTTGCAGCGAGAAGGCACCGTCAAAGTACATTACCCATTCACTGCTTGCTTCTTGTACGGGGGCGCTTGTCTCTGGAACTTCTTCATCTGGCGTTGGGGTCCATTCAGCTATAAATTCTGCCAAAGCTCTGCTCTGTATAGTTGAAGTACTCTCAAACTTGAGGCCAAAGCTTGACAGCTCCAGTGCCCACTCGACGATCCTGCCTGTTGCTTCTGGATTGTGCAATATCCTCTTCAACGGAAAGCGAGTGACCACTGTTATCTCATGTGCTTGGAAGTAGTGGCGCAGCTTTCTCGAGGCCATGAGGAGGCCGAAAAGCAACTTCTGCACCCCGGAGTATCTTGATCTAGCTCCCTGCAAGAGGGAACTCACAAAATACACCGGGCGCTGCACCATCTTCTTCTGCACTTGACCTTGTTCCTGCGCTGAGTTGTCCTTGTCGGGGCCAGAGCTTGTCGGAGCAGCCCCCTGCTTGTCGCCGGATTCGCTTGCCGGTGGTGTAGACTCCTCGTCGGCCTCCCTCTCCGCTACTAACGCAGCACTAACCACTTGATTGGTTGCTGCTAGATATAGCAGCAACTTCTCTTGTGGCCTAGGTGCGACAAGTATTGGAGTGGAGGATAGGTATTCTTTCAAGTCTTGCAGCGCTGCCTCCGCTTCCGGAGTCCATTTCATAGGACCTGCCGTCTTCAAAATTTTGAAGAAAGGAAGGGCGCGTTCTGCAGACTTTGAAATGAACCTACTGAGGGCAGCTACACAACCTGCAAGTCTCCTGACATCCTTGACGCGCTTCGGGGCTTCGATCTGCTCGATGGCTTTTATCTTGTCGGGATTGGCCTCAATCCCCCTCTGGGATACAAAGAACCCGAGAAGCTTGCCGGAGGGGACTCCAAAGACGCACTTCTCGGGATTCAACTTAAGCTGTATCTTGCGCAGGTTCTGAAATGTCTCTTCCAAATCTTGGATCAGTGTGTCTTTGCTCTTGCTCTTGACCACGATGTCATCCATGTAAGCCTCTACATTTCTGTGGATCTGTGGCTCAAAAGCAGTGTACACTACTCTTGCAAATGTTGAGCCTGCATTCTTCAATCCAAAGGGCATGCGTATGAAACAGTATGTGCCACATGGAGTGATAAATGCAGTCTTCTCTTCATCTTCCTTGGCCATGAATATCTGGTGGTAGCCTGAATATGCATCAAGGAAGGAAAGCAGCTCACATCCAGCAGTGGAGTCAACAATTTGGTCAATGCGCGGCAAGGGAAATGGATCCTTAGGGCATGCTTTATTCACATCGGTGAAGTCTATACACAGTCTCCACTTCCCGTTGGCCTTGCGCACGACGACTGGATTTGCTAACCAAGTGGGATGGATCACGCCTCTAACTAGGCCCGCTGCTTCCAGCTTCTTGATCTCTTCGGCAATGAATTCTCGGCGCTCCACGGCTTGCTTCCTGACCTTCTACTTGACGGGCCGCGCATGAGGACAAACAGCAAGCTTGTGCTCAATTACCTTCCTGGGAACGCCGGGGATGTCAGATGGTTGCCATGCAAACACATCGACATTCGCCCGCAGGAAGGCAACGAGCGCGCTTTCCTATTTGCTGTCAAGCGTAGCACTGATGGTGAAAGTACCACCAGTGCCGTCCTCCTTGGCGGACACCTTCTTGGTTGCCGGTGGAGCGGCCATCCCCTTCTTGCTCTTGCCGGTGGAGCTCGATGGAACGTCCTCGACGGCAGCGCAGCACTCCGAAGAGGTGCGTTTGCCGGAGTCAGTCCCAGAGCACTTGCCGGAGTTGGTCTTGGTCTTCTTCCCCCCGGGAGCTTCAGCGGCAAGCGTGCTGCTCTCCGCCGCGGCTGCTGCGTCCCGGTAGATCTTGTCGGCGCAAATAAGAGCATCCTTCTTGTCGCCATGGACAGAGATGACGCTTATCGGCCCCGGCATCTTGAGTACATTGTAGGCGTAGTGGGAAGCTGCCATGAACTTGGCGAGGGCAGGACGTCCAAGTATCCCATTGTATGGCAATGGGATATCGGCAACATCGAAGGTAATCCTCTCCGTCCTGAAGTTGAGCTCCCCGCCAAAGGTCACCAGCAGAGTGATCTTCCCCTTGGGCTTGCTTCGTCCCGGGTTTATTCCTTGGAACGAACCGGTCTCTTCGAGCTCGCCATCTGGGATTTGGAGTTTCTTGATCACAGCCGAGGAGATCAAGTTTAGGCCGGCCCCGCCGTCAACCAACATTTTGGTGACCTTGAGGTTGCGGATGGTTGGTGAGACCAACATCGGCAAGCACCCGACCGCAGTGGTGCGGTCAGGGTGATCCTCAAGATCAAAAATGATGGGCGTGCTGGACCACTTCAGCAGCCTGCGCGACTCAACGGGCGGCTCTGCTGCGTTTACTTCCCACACCCACTGCTTGAGTTGGCGGTGGGAAGTATGCAGAGAGGCGTCGCCGTCGACGCACAGGACTTCCGTGGCCTTCTGGAACTCCTGCTCGCTGTTATCTTCTTCCTCCATGTCGTCGTCGTCGTCTTCTTCATCCTTGTCGCGGCCCCGGGGAGGTCGATCTCCTTGCCGCTGCTTGGCCTTGCCGCGGCGTCCTCCCCGGCCATTGAATGGCCGCTTCTTGCTGGGCTCTCCTCTGCCACCTTGGGCCTTCTCCTTGTCGCGCCGCTCGTACTCAGCTTTCTGCTGCTCGACGAGGTACTCGACGCGTTTGCAGTTGGAGAGGTCATGGCCCTTGGTGCGGTGGATCTTGCAGTATTGCTTGTCGGAGCCGTCCTGCTTGTCGGCTGTCGCTACAGGGGCAGGCTCCTTGCCGGAGCCGCCAGCCTGTGCTTGCTTGGCGGGAGCCTCCTTGCCGGACTTCTCGACGACAAGCACTTCCTTGTTCTTCTTTCTTCTATTATTCCGCCGCCGGCTCTTCTTTGCCGGGGCGGCATCCTCGCTGTCGCTTCCCCCTGCGCCAGCATCCTCCCCGGGGAGTTGCCTCCCCTCTTCGGCGCGTGCACACTTGTCAGCCAGAGCGTAGAGCTCGCTGACGTCCCGGATCTTCGTCATGGCCATCTCTTCCCGCATACGGCGGTTACGCACGTTCTGGTGGAACGCGCTGATAACCGCAGCAGGGTGGACGTCGGGGATGTTGTGCTGCACGCGGCTGAAGCGTTGGATGTACTTGCGCAGAGGCTCTCCTTCCTTCTGGGCCAAGATGTGGAGATCGCTCTCCTGGCCGTGGGGTTTGTGGCCGCCCGTGAAGGCGCCAACAAACTGATGGCACAAATCGGCCCAAGAAGAAATGGAGCCTTCCGGCAAGTGCATAAGCCAAGAACGAACGTTTGGCTTAAGCACCAGCGGGAAGTAGTTCGCCAGTATCTTCTCATCGCGCCCCCCGGCAGCCTGCACCGCTATGGTGTATATGCTGAGAAACTCCGAGGGGTGCGTCTTGTCGTCGTACTTCTCCGGTACGTCGGGCTTGAAATTCTTCATGCTGGGCCACTGGACGCGCCGCAGCTCACGGGTGAACGCAGGGCAACCTGTCGCGTACGGCAAGTCGCCTGGCTCACCGGGCGCGTGCGTGTCGACAGCAGTCCCAGCGCGCTGATCTGATTGCCGCCGGGCTTCTCGGCGGCGCTCGATCATTGTTCGAGCGTCTTCTTGTCGCCGGTCATCAAGGACTTGGCGCTGGTCCCGACGAGCCCGCGGATCCGACGACGCCGTGGAGTCGTCGTCGACGTTAATCCGGCGGGGAGGCGTCTTCTGCTTCCGCGGCGGGGAGTGCACGGTGGTTGCACCCCCGGCGGTCTTGTCGCCATCGGCCTTCGTCTTCTCGACTTGCCGCGGCCGCGATGTCGCCGGCTGCTGCGGCGTGTCGTTGTTGGTGAAGGCGATGAGGCTCTGAATCATCGCCCTCCAGTCTTCGGCCTTGTCTGCCGCTGGAGGGAAATCGAGGAGCAGTTGCGCTCTTGCGAGTGCTTCTGCTGGAGTGGAGGGGAGCGGGGGCGAGCGGTGCGAGGAGCGAGATATGCTCGGACATCTAACGGGGTTAGAAGGAGCAGTTTCTCGCCCCGGCGACCGTGCCTTGCTCGTGCCAGGACGGTGGCCCGGAGCATGCCGCGAACCTCCGGTTTGCCCTTGTCCCAGCAAGCGGATGGTACCTCCTGTACCACGGCGCTGCTGGGTTGTCGTCTGCTGCGATGGACGAGGCGCATCTACGGACACCGAGGCTCGGTCGTCCGTCTTGTCCTTGGATTTGGTGGCGCCGTGAGTTTCCTCGCCGGCGACCACCCTTCCGCCGGCGTCTCCCCCACCCACCGTTGGTTCTGGTGGCGGTAGAACAGACGCAGACGGGCCTCCGACCTCCGAAGCCTTCTTCTTCGGGGCCATGTTGTTGCTGATGAAGTTGATGTAGCTGGAGAGGTTGATGAAGAATGCGCCCGCGTGAGCGCCGGATCAGGTTCGCACAACTTCGACGCCCCCTACCTGGCGCGCCAAAGATGTCGGGGGAAACTATCCACCACGAGCACCTATGGGACCGGAGCCCCTTGTTCGTGCGGTAAGGGAGCGGAGGGAGCACAAAGAGCGGATCGTAGAACACACGCGGGCAGTTTACCCAGGTTCGGGCCGCGATGGACGCGTAAAACCCTACTCCTGCTTTTGGTTTGTATTGAGTTTGTGAGCTCGGGAGCTTGAAGAACTAGCTACACCGTGCCAGAGAGCTATCAAGGTTTCGAACCCTTTCTACGTTGTGCATGGGCCTCCTTTTATAGCTCAAGGGGTCACCGACAGGTGTCAACGTAGAAGAAGGGCAAAAATGTAACTTTGGTGGTAGTTGTAATAGTGCGGGAACAGTGGATGAACAGTGGATGAACAGTGGATGAACAGTGGTCATCACCTACTTTGACAGTGGGGGACAAGAGCATTAAATGCCCGTCGCCGTCGACCCCAAAAGCGCCCGCCCTTGCGTCTCCGTTCGCCACGACGGTAGCTTCGTCACCGTGGAGTGCCACCGTGTCCCCCAGGCTGCACAGCCATCCGCCACGCGTCCCTGGAAGGGCCCCAGGGCGACGCGTGGGCCGATGAGCTGGAGCGCGGGCACACGGTGCAGGCTTCCCCCGGCAAGCACCTTGCCGGGGTCTTGATCTTGCCGGGCCCGGAAGCTTGTCGCTCCCCGGGCCCTGCCGGGGCGCAGAGTGCGCCGAGGCTTGTCTTCTGAGATATAGTCTTCTAGTCTTCCTGGCAAGCTCCTCTTGCCAGGGTCTTGTGTTAATGATACAGCCTTGAGCCTGGAACGGCCTTCCCGGCAAGCTCCACTTGCCGGGGCCTTGATCTTCTGACTTGTATACTTTGTTTTTGAATGGTTTTATAGGGACCAGAGAGGTTTCCGGCAAGCACGTGGTAGACCCTGCCGCGGGAAGCTGCTACTGCCCGTGCACAAGTTGGGGTACTAAGGTACCCCTATCTTAGTACACCAACAATCTCCAACCGTTGGCCCCCCAAGAGGCATAAAAACTGCCGCCTGGGGGCAAACCGGTGGTATAATCGGCACTGGGGTGGTTTGGCACCCAGTCATCGCCCGCAGGTCGCCCCCAGGTGCCGACGCCGGCCCATTGTTCAGCCCAATTTCGGCGAAAAATGGACCGATATCGGCGCGGATCGACCCATATTCAGCGAGATTGGGCGTGATTTGGCGTGAATTCTGAACATAAATATTCTTTTACCGCATTGTTCATCACAGAAAAACAATATAAATTATATAGTTCAATAACAAATAGTTCAACACAAATTATATAGTTCAACAAATAAAACTCATATTTCATCACACGTCGAGCTAGACGTCGCCTTTGATACTCCACAGGTGCTCCACCAGATCATGCTGCAGTTGTTGATGCACCTGTGGGTCTCAGATCTCCTGATGCATATTGAGGTAGGAAGTCCAGGTTGCCGGTAGCTGGTGATCGACTTGGGCAAGAGGACCCTGCCTGTAGTATGGTTCAGTGTCAAACGCTAGCTCTTCCTGCTCACTCTCAATGGTCATGTTGTGCAAGATGACACAACAAGTCATGATCTCCCACATTTGATCTTTTGACCATGTCTGAGCAGGGTACCGTACAACAGCAAATCGAGACTGGAGCACACCAAATGCCCGCTCGACATCCTTCCTGCAAGACTTCTAAACCTTGGAAAAGTGGGACTTCTTGCCTCCTGGCACAGCGTTTGAGATAGTCTTCACAAATGTCGACCATCTCGGATAGATGCCATCAGCTAGGTAGTACCCCTTGTTGTACTACCGCCCATTGACCTCGAAGTTCACCGGAGGAGAATGACCTTCGACAAGCTTGGCAAAGACAGGGGAGCACTGCAGAACGTTGATGTCATTGTGAGTTCCTGGCATACCAAAGAAGGAGTGCCAAATTGTGACGTCCCCGATTTGACCGTACACTAATCATGCACGCAAACGTGTACGACCAAGGTCAGGGACTCACTAGAAGATATCACAACACAACTCTAGACTCAAATAAAATAATACCAGCTTTATATTACAAGCCAGGGGCCTCGACGGCTAGAATACATAAGCTCGAATACACAAGAGTCAGCGGAAGCAACAATATCTGAGTACAGACATAAGTTAAAGAAGTTTTCCTTAAGAAGGCTAGCACAAAAACAACACGATCATAAAGGCAAGGCCTCCTTCCTGGGACCTCCTAACTACTCCTGGTCGTCGGCGGTCTTCACGTAGTAGTAGCCTCCATCGGGGTAGTAGCAGTCGTCAAAGGTGGCTTCTGCCTCCTGGACTCCACCATGTGGTTGCATCAACCAGAAAGAATAAAGAAGGGGGAAAATGTTGGGGAATGTAGTAATTAAAAAAAATTCTACGATCACGCAAGATCTATCTACTGGATGCATAGCAACAAGAGGGGAGAGTGTGTCTACGTACCCTTGTAGACCGAAAGCGGAAGCATCTAGTGACGCGGTTGATGTAGTCGAACTTCTTCGTGATCCAACCGATCAAGCACCGAACGCATGGCACCTCCGTGTTCAGCACACGTTCAGCTCAATGACGTCCCACGAGCTCTTGATCCAGTATAACTTCACGGGAGAGTTTAGTCAGCACGATGGCGTGGTGACGGAGATGATGAAGCTACCGGAACAGGGCTTCGCCTAAGCACTGCAATGATATGACCGAGGTGTATTTCTGTGGAGGGGGGCACCGCACATGGTTGGGAGAGATCAACTTGATCAACTTGTGTGTCTAGAGGTGCCCCCCTGCCCCCGTATATAAAGGAGCAAGGGGGGAGACCGGCCGGCCCCTATGGCGCACCCTAGGAGGGCTACTCCTACTAGGAATAGGAATCCAATCCTATTCCTAGTAGGAGTCCACCAAGAGGGAGAGGGGGAAGGAAGGAGAGGGAGAGGGATAGGGAAAGAGGGGCCGGGATAACCCACAAGTGTAGGGGATCGCAACAGTTTTCGAGGGTAAAGTATTAAACCCAAATTTGTTGATTCGACACAAGGGGAGCCAAAGAATACTCTTAAGTATTAGCAGCGGAGTTGTCAATTCAATCACACCTGGAAACTTAGTATCTACAGCAAGATAGTTTAGTATCAAAGTAATATGATAGTGGCGGTAGCAACAATAAAAGTAACGGTAGAGTTTTTGTAGTTTTTGTGATAGTAGCAACAGAAAAGTAAATAAGCAACAAGCAATATAGGAAAAGCTCGTAGGCATTGGATCGGTGATGGGGAATTATGTCGGATGCAATTCATCATGTAGAAGTTATAACCTAGGGTGACACAGAACTAACTCCAGTTCATCAATGCAATGTAGGCATGTATTCCGAATATAGTCATACATGCTTATGGAAAAGAACTTGCATGACATCTTTTGTCCTACCCTCCCGTGGCAGCGGGGTCCTATTGGAAACTAAGGGATATTAAGGACTCCTTTTAATCGAGTACCGGACCAAAGCATTAACACATAGTGAATACATGAACTCCTGAAACTGTGGTCATCACTGGGAGTGGTCCCGATTATTGTCACTTCGGGGTTGCCGGATCATAACACATAGTAGGTGACAATAGACTTGCAAGATAGGATCAAGAACACAGATATATTCATGAAAACATAATAGGTTCAGATCTGAAATCATGGCACTCGGGCCCTAGTGACAAGCATTAAGCATAGCAAAGTCATAGCAACATCAATCTCAGAACATAGTGAATACTAGGGATCAAACCCTAACAAAATGAACTCGATTACATGATAGATCCCATCCAACCCATCACCGTCCAGCAAGCCTACGATGGAATTACTCACACACGGCGGTGAGCATCATGGAATTGGTGATGGAGGAAGGTTGATGATGATGATGGCGACGATCTCCACTCTCCGGAGCCCCGAACGGACTCTAGATCAGCCCTCCCGAGAGAGATTAGGGCTTGGCGGCGGCTCCGTCTCGTGAAACGCGATAATTCCTTCTCTCTGATTTTTTTCTCCCCGAAACGGAAGATATAGGATCTGGGGATACGTCGGTGGAGCATCGGGGGGCCCTCGAGGCAGGTGGGCGCGCCCTGGGTAGGGGGGCGCGCCCCCCACCCTCGAAGACAGGGTGTGGGCCCCCCGGTGAGGATTTTCTTGCAGATATTTTTTATATTTTCTGAAATAATTCTCCATTGATTTTGAGGCGATTCCGAGAACTTTTTATTCTGCACAAAAACAACACCATGGCAGTTCTGCTGAAAACAGCGTCAGTTCGGGTTAGTTCCATTCAAATCATACAAGTTAGAGTCCAGAACAAGGGCAAAAGGGTTTGGAAAAGTAGATATGTTGGAGACGTATCAGGCCGCGCCCCCCTCCCCAAGTCCAATTCGGACTCCCCTTGGGAGGGGGCACGCCACCTCCTGGGCTGCTGCCCTCTCTCTCCCCTAAAGCCCACTAGGGCCCAATACTTCCCCGGGCGGTTCCGGTAACCCCCCCCCCCCCGGCACTCCGGTTTAATCCGAAACTTTTCCGGAACACTTCCGGTGTCCGAATATAGTCGTCCAATATATCAATCTGTACGTCTTGGACATTCCGAGACTCCTCGTCATGTCCGTGATCTCATCCGGGACTCTGAACTACCTTCGGTGCATCAAAACTCATAAACTCATAATACCGATCGTCATCAAACGTTAAGCGTTCGGACCCTACGGGTTCGAGAACTATGTAGACATGACCGAGACTCATCTCCAGTCAATAACCAATAGCGGAACCTGGATGCTCATATTGGCTCCTACATATTCTATGAAGATCTTTATCAGTCAAACCGCATAACAACATACGTTGTTCCCTTTGTCATCCGTATGTTACTTGCCCGAGATTCGATCGTCGGTATCTCAATACCTAGTTCAATCTCGTTACCGGCAAGTCTCTTTACTCATTCCGTAATATTTCATCTCGTGACTAACTCATTAGTCATTTGCTTGCAAGGCTTATTATGATGTGTATTACCGAGAGGGCCCAGAGATACCTCTCCGACACTCGGAGTGACAAATCCTATTCTTGATCTATGCCAACACCACGAACACCTTCGGAGACACCTATAGAGCATCTTTATAGTCACCCAGTTACGTTGTGATGTTTGATAGCACACAAGGTGTTCCTCCTATATTCGGGAGTTGCATAATCTCATAGTCATAGGAACATGTATAAGTCATGAAGAAAGCAATAGCGGTAAAACTAAACGATCATAGTGGTAAGCTAACGGATGGGTCTTGTCCGTCACATCATTCTCCTAATGATGTGATCCCGTTGATCAAATGAAAACTCATGTCTATGGCTAGGAAACATAACCATCTTTGATCAATGAGCTAGTCTAGTAGAGGCATACTAGGGACACTCTGTTTTGTCTATGTATTCACACATGTACTAAGTTTCCGGTTAATACAATTCTAGCATGAATAATAAACATTTATCATGATATAAGGAAATAAATAATAACTTTATTATTGCCTCTAGGGCATATTTCCTTCAGTCTCCCACTTGCACTGGAGTCAATAATCTAGATCACATCACCATGTGATTAACACCAATAGTTCACATTACCATGTGACTAACACCCATAGTTCTCATCGCCATGCAACCAATACCCAAAGGGTTTACTAGAGTCAACAATCTAGTTCACATCGCAATGTGATTAATGTCAAAGCTTGCATCGGCGTAACTGTTTACGATGAACTCTTTATCACCTCCATGATCGAGAAACATTTCCTTAGTCATCCAGTAACTATGGACAATTTTGACCGTTGTCCAGTGATCTACTCCTAGATCAAAATTGTACTCCCTTGCCAAACTCAGGGCAGGGCATACAATAGGTCTGGTATACAGCATGGCATACTTTATAGAACCTATGGCTGAGGCATAGCGAATGACTTTCATTCTATCTTCTGCAGTGGTCGGGTATTGAGTCTTACTCAACTTCACACCTTGCAACACAGGCAAGAACTCTTTATTTGACTGTTCCATTTTGAACTACTTCAAAATCTTGTCAAGGTATGTACTCATTGAAAAAACTTATCAAGCGTCTTGATATATCTCTATAGATCTTGATGCTCAATATGTAATCAGCTTTATCGAGGTTTTTATTTGAAAAAAAACTCCTTTCAAACACTCCTTTATGCTTTCCAGAAAATTCTACATCATTTATGAACGACAATATGCCATTCACATATACTTATCAGAAAGGATGTAGTGCTCCCACTCACTTTCTTGTAAATATAGGCTTCACCGCAAGTCTGTATAAAACTATATGCTTTGATCAACTTATCAAAGCGTATTCCAACTCTGAGATGCTTGCACCAGTCCATAGATGGATTGCTGGAGCTTCCATATTCTGTTAGCACGTTTAGGATTGACAAAACCATCTGGCTGCATCATATACAACTCTTCTTTAATAAATCCATTAAAGAATGTAGTTTTGTTATCCATTTGCCAGATTTCATAAAATGCGGTAATTGCTAACATGATTCGGAGAGACTTAAGCATCGCTACGGGTGAGAAAGTCTCATCGTAGTCAACTCCTTGATCTTGTCGAAAACCTTTCGCAACAAGTCGAGCTTTGTAGACAGTAACATTACCGTCGGCGTCGGTCTTCCTCTTGAAGATCCATTTATTTTCAATGGCTTGCCGATCATCGGGCAAGTCAACCAAAGTCCACACTTTGTTCTCATACATGGATCCCATCTCAGATTTTATGGCCTCAAGCCATTTTGCGGAATCTGGGCTCATCATCGCTTCATCATAGTTCGTAGGTTCATCGTGATCTAGTAACATGACTTCCAGAACCGGGTTGCCGTACCACTCTGGCGCGGAACGTACTCTGGTTGATCTACAAAGTTCAGCAGTAAGTTGATCTGAAGTTTCATGATCATCATCATGAGCTTCCTCACTAATTGGTGTATGAATCACTGGAACTAGTTTCTATGATGTACTACTATCCAATTCGGGAGAAGGTACAATGACCTCATCAAGTTCCACTTTCCTCCCACTCACTTCTTTCGAGAGAAACTCCTTCTCTAGAAAGGATCCATTCTTAGCAGCGAATATCTTGCCTTCGGATCTATGATAGAAGGTGTACCCAACAGTCTCCTTTGGGTATCCTATGAAGACACATTTCTCCGACTTGGGTTCGAGCTTATCAGGTTGAAGCTTTTTCACAAAAGCATCGCAGCCCCAAACTTTAAGAATTGACAACTTTGGTTTCTTGCCAAACCACAGTTCATAAGGCGTCGTCTCAAAGGATTTTGATGTTGCCCTATTTAATATGAATGCAGATGTCTCTGATGCAAAACCCAAAACGATAGTGGTAAATCGGTAAGAGACATCATAGACCGCACCATATATAATAAAGTACGGTTACGACGTTCAGACACACCATTACGCTGTGGTGTTCCGGGTGGCGTGAGTTGTGAAACTATTCCACATTGTTTCAAATGAAGACCAAACTCGTAACTCAAATATTCACCTCCACAATCAGATCATAGAAACTTTATTTTCTTGTTAGTTGTTACGATGATTCTCTACTTCACTCTGAAATTCTTTGAACTTCTCAAATGTTTTAGACTTGTGCTTCATCAAGTAGATATACCCATATCTGCTCTAATCATCAGTGAAGGTCAGAAAATAACGATAGCCGCCGCGAGATTCAACACTCATCGGTGCACATACATCAGTATGTATGATTTCCAACAAATCTGTTGCTCACTCCATTGTTCCGGAGAACGGAGTTTTAGTCATCTTGCCCATGAGGCATGGTTCGCAAGCACCAAGTGATTCATAATCAAGTGATTCCAAAAGTCCATCACTATGGAGTTTCTTCATGCGCTTTACACCAATATGACCTAAACAGTAGTGCCACAAATAAGTTGCACTATCATTATTAACCTTGCATCTTTTGGCTTCAATATTATGAATATGTGTATCACTACGATCGAGATCCAACAAACTATTTCCATTGGGTGTATGACCATCGAAGGCTTTATTCATGTAAACAGAATAACAATTATTCTGTGACTCTAAATGAATAACCGTATTGCAACAAACATGATCAAATCATATTCATGCTCAACGCAAATGCCAAATAATATTTATTTAGGTTCTACACTAATCCCGAAAGTATAGGGAGTGTGCGATGATGATCATATCAATCTTGGAACCACTTCCAACACACATCGTCACTTCACCTTTAACTAGTCTATGTTCATTCTGCAACTCCCGTTTCGAGTTACTAATTTTAGCAACTGAACTGGTATCAAATACCCAGGGGTTGCTATGAACACTAGTAAAATACACATCAATAATCTGTATATCAAATATACCTCTGTTCACTTTGCCATCCTTCTTATCCGCTAAGTATCTAGGGCAGTTCCACTTCCAGTGACCATTTCCTTTGTAGTAGAAGCACTTAGTTTCAGGCTTGAGTTTAGCTTTGGGTTTCTTCACGGGAGTGACAACTTGTTTGTCATTCTTCTTGAAGTTCCCCTTATATCCCTTTGCCCTTTACTTGAAACAAGTGGTCTTGTTAACCATCAACACTTGATGCTCTTTCTTGATTTCTACCTTCGCCGATTTCAGCATCGCGAAGAACTCGGGAATTACTTTTGTCATCCCTTGCATATTATAGTTCATCACAAAGTTCTACTAACTTGGTGATAGTGACTAGAGAACTCTGTAAATTACTATCTTATCTGGAAGATTAACTCCCACTTGATTCAAGTAATTGTAGTACCCAGACAATCTGAGCACATGCTCACTGGTTGAGCTATTCTCCTCCATCTTGTAGGCAAAGTACTGTCAGAGGTCTTATACCTCTCGACACGGGCATGAGTATGAAATACTAATTTCAACTCTTGGAACATCTCATATGCTCCATTGCGTTCAAAACGTTTTTGAAGTCCCGGTTATAAGCCGTAAAGCATGGCGCACTAAACTATCAAGTAGTCATCATATTGAGCTTGTCAAACATTCATAACGTCTACATCTGCTCCTGCAATAGATATGTCACCTAGCGGTGCATCAAGGACATAATATTTCTGTGCAACAATGAGGAAAATCTTTAGATCACGGAACAAATCCGCAGCATTGCTACTAACATCTTTCAACTTAGTTTTCTCTAGGAACATATCAAAAAACATAGGGGAGCTATAACGCGAGCTATTGGTCTACAACATAATTTGCAAATACTATCAGGACTAAGTTCATGATGAACTAAAGTTCAATTTAATCATATTAATAAAGAACTCCCACTTAGATAGACATCCCTCTGGTCATCTAAATGATAACGTGATCCAAATCAACTAAACCATGTCCGATCATCACGTGAGAAGTAGTAGTTTTCAATGGTGAATATCTTATGTTGATCATATCTACTATATAATTCACGCTCGGCCTTTCGGTCTCCAGTGTTCCGAGGCCATATCTGCATATGCTAGGCTCGTCAAGTTTAACCCGAGTATTCTGCGTGTGCAAAACTGGCTTACACCCGTTGTATGTGAACGTAGATCTTATCACACCCAATCATCACGTGGTGTCTCGGCACGACGAACTTTCGCGACGGTGCATACTCAGGGAGAACACTTATACCTTGAAATTTAGTGAAAGATCATCTTATAATGCTACCGCCATACTAAGCAAAATAAGAAGCATAATAAGATAAACATCACATGCAATCAAAATATGTCACATGATATGGGCATCATCATCTTGTGCTTTTGATATCCATCTCCAAGGCACCATCATGATCACCATCGTCACTGGCGCGACACCTTGATCTCCATCGTAGCATCGTTGTCGTCTCACCAACTATTGCTTCCACGACTATCGCTACCGCTTAGTGATAAAGTAAAGCAATTACATGGCGATTGTATTTCATACAATAAAGCGACAACCATATGGCTCCTACTAGTTGCCGATAACTTTACAAACCATGATCGTCTCATACAATCATGTATAACTCATCATGTCTTGACCATATCACATCACAACATGCCCTGCAAAAACAAGTTAGACGTCCTCTACTTTGTTGTTGCAAGTTTTACGTGGCTGCTACGGGCTTAGCAAGAACCGTTCTTACCTACGGATACAAAACCACAACGATTTTTCGTCAAGTATGTGATGTTTTAACCTTCACAAGGACCAGGCGTAGCCACACTCAACTCAGCCAAAGTGAGAGAGACAGACACCCGCCGGTCAGCTTTAAGCAACGAGTGCTCATATATTTCACTCTTGATTCATTGCATATCCCGGTACACCGCCAGAGGCATTCATGTAGAGTCATACTTGTTGTAGTATCGAGTTGTAATTTCGGGTTGTAACAAAATGTGTGATGATCATCATTATTAGAGCATTGTCCCATGTGAGGAAAGGCCAATATAAAAAGGAGATGGCCCAAAAAAATATAGAGAGGGGCTAATAATAAAAAGAAGAGAGAAAGCCCCTCCAAAAAAATTAGAGAAAATAGAGAAGGGAAAATTGCTACTATCTTTTTCCACACTTGTGCTTCAAAATAGCACCATGTTCTTCATTGTACAGAGTCTCATGCTTAGTCACTTTCATATACTAGTGGGAATTTTCATTATAGAACTTGGCTTGTATATTCCAACAATGGGCTTCCTCAAATGCCCTAGGTCTTCGTGAGCAAGCAAGTTGGATGCACACCCACTAGTTTCTTTTGTTGAGCTTTCATTCATATTTAGCTCTAGTGCATCCGTTGCATGGCAATCCCTACTCACTCACATTGATATCTATTGATAGGCATCTCCATAGCCCGTTGATACGCCTAGTCGATGTGAGACTATCTCCCTCCTTTTTGTCTTCTCGACAACCACCTCTATTCCACCCATAGTGCTATATCCATGGCTCACGCTCATGTATTGCGTGAAAGTTGAAAGGTTTGAAAATATAGAGTATGAAATCAAATGCTTAGCTGAAATCGGGGTTGTGCATGATATGAATATTTTGTGTGATGAAGAGGAAGCATAGCCAGACTATATGATTTTGTAGGGATAACTTTCTTTAGCCATGGTATTTTGAGAAGACATGATTGCTTTGTTAGTATTGCTTGAAGTATTGTTATTTCTTATGTCAATATAGACTTTTATTTTGAATCTTTCAGATCTGAAAATTCATGACACAATTAAGAGAATTACATTAAAAACTATATTGGTTAGCATTCCACATCAAAAATTATTTGTTTATCATTTACCTACTCGAGGACGAGCAGGAATTAATCTTGGGGATGCTTGATACGTCTCCAACGTATCTATATTTTTTTATTGTTCCATGCTATTATTTATGAAGTCTTGGGTATTTAATGGGCTTTATCATTCACTTTTATATCATTTTTGGGACTAACCTACTAACCCAAAGGCCCAGTCCAGATTGCTATTTTTTACCTATTTCAGGGTTTTGCAGAAAAAGAATATCAAACAGAGTCCAAACGGAATGAAACCTTCACGAGAGATATTTTTGGAGAAAATCATGCACGTGAAACTTCAGGACCAAGTCAGGGGATAGAAGGGCTGCCCTCGAGGGTGGGGGCGCGCCCCCCTTCCCAGGGCGTGCCCCCTGCCTCGAGGCTGCCCCGTGTGGCCCCCGGTGCCCTCCTTCTTCCTATATATATCCACAAACCCCAGAAACTCCATACGCAGAGATAAAACCCTAATTCCACCGCCGCAGCTTCTGTTCCCGTGGAGATCCCATCTTGGAGCCTATTCCGGGAGGGGGATCCATCACAAAGGCCTTCATCATCATCATCGTCGCCCTCACCATGAGTTGTGAGTAGTTTACCATAGACCTTCGGGTCCATAGCTAGTATCTAGATGGCTTCTTCTTTCTCTCTGGATCTCAATACAAAGTTCTCCTCAGTCTTAGAGGAGATCTATTCGATGTAATCTATTTTTGCGGTGTGTTTGTCGAGATCCGATGAATTGTGAGTTTATGATCAAGGTTATCTATGAAAGATATTTGGTTCTTCTCTGAACTTTTCATGTGTGCTCATAATATCCTTGCAAGTTTGTTCGAATTATTGATTTGGTTTGGCATACTAGATCTATAGTTCTTGCAATGGGAGAAGTGCTTGGATTTGGGTTCAATCTTGCGGTGTCCTTTCCCAGTGATAGTAGGGGCAGCAAGGCACATATTGTATTGTTGCCATCGAGGGTAAAAAGATGGGGTTTACATCATCTTGCTTAAGGTGTTACTCCGTTCTTATGAACTCAATACACTAGATGCATGCTGGCTAGCGGTCGATGTGTGGAGTAATAGTAGTAGATGAGTAGTAGATGCAGAATCGTTTCGGTCTACTTGTCTCGGACGTGATGCCTATATACAATGATCATGCCTAGATAGTCTCATAATTATTCCCTTTTCTATCAATTGCTCGACAGTAATTTGTTTACCTGCCATAGAATATCGCTATCATGAGAGAAGTCACTAGAGAACACTATGGCCCCCGGGTCTATTCTCAACATATCAATCTACATCTACTTACATTACCGCTTTTATTTGTTGTCTTATTAAACCAAAAATACTAAAAATATAATTATCATCTCTATCAGATCTCACTCTCGTAATTGACCGTAATGGAATTGACAACCCCTTATCGCGTTGGCTGCGAAGTTCTTATTTGTTTGTGCAGGTGCAAGGGACTGGCGCGTGGTCTCCTACTGGATTGATACCTTGGTTCTCAAAAACAGATAGAAATACTTACGCTACTGTGCTACATCTCCCTTTCCTCGTCGAGGGAATACAACGCAAGCTCAAGAGGTAGCAATAGCACACAAGGTGTTCCTTCGGTATTCGGGAATTGCATAATCTCATAGTCATAGGAACATGTATAAGTCATGAAGAAAGCAATAGCAGTAAAACTAAACGATCATAGTACTAAGTTAACGGATGGGTCTTGTCCATCACATCATTCTCCTAATGGTGTGATCTCGTTGATCAAATGACAACTCATGTCTATGGCTAGGAAATATAACCATCTTTGATCAATGAGCTAGTCTAGTAGAGGCATACTAGGGACACTCTGTTTTGTCTATGTATTCACACATGTACTAAGTTTCCGGTTAATACAATTCTAGCATGAATAATAAACATTTATCATGATATAAGGAAATAAATAATAATTTTATTATTGCCTCTAGGGCATATTTCCTTCAGAAAAGGGGTAGCAAAGCAACCGTGAGTACTCATCCAAAGTACTCGCAAGCAAGGATCTACACTACATATGCATCGGTATCAATGAAAAGCGTAGTATCTGTGGACAAAGCTGCAGAATGCCAGAATAAGAGGGCGAGAAGCTAGTCCTATCAAAGACTAGCATCTTCTAGAAACCACCGTCTTGCAGCAACAGGAGGGAGTAGAGTAGTATATCATAAGTCATATTTATGTTGTTGTATCAACGCTCCGGGATCCTTTCTCGACTCCCGAAGCAACATATCCAATTCATGCCTCAGCATCCAGTTCTAGTTGTAGCGATCGGGATACAACTCCAAGTGTCCGTTACCGTAGGACAGGCTATCGATAGATGTTTTCTTCCCTGCAGGGGTGCACCAACTTACCGACCACCCTCGCTTAACTCCGGCCGGATACACCATCAGGTCATGCCCAGCCTCGGCCAAACAATATGCCACAACCCGACCAAGGCTTAATACAAAGGTCAAGCACGCCGGACTAAACCTATGCCCCCAGGGGTCATGGGCCATCTCCCCGGGAACTCCTGCACGTTGCGTACGCGGACAGTGAGCAGACCTGGGCTACCTCCTTAAAAAGTCAGGTGCTTACGTGGTCCAACACGGCGCGCGCTGCTCAGTCGCATGACGTCAGTTAAGCTTCGGATGATGCATACGACGCAGAACGCCCATACTATGCCCACGTGATGGTTAGCGCTATCAGGCTAGAGGCCCCTGGGATCAAATATCCAAACCGTTTAGTGTCTTGGGAATGCGCGGTAACGAGCAGAGACTCACGATCATGTGACCCCATCGCCCCGTCTCGAGGACTTGCAGCAAGTGCTAAGAATGCCCGGTCATGCCTCGTAATTATCTCACAGGCACCTTCCGGGTCAACCCGACTACACATCACTCGCAATTAAGCTCGCGCGGGTACCCCTCAGTGTCGACCCGTCTATAGTAACAAGGTTCAGTGTAAAGTCATAGTAACCATAGTAACTGTGTGTCTAACACCGAAGGGTAACCTGAGAAAATCACCCTCGATGGAATTCAACCTGATGTTTATCATCAATGTGAACAAAAGAGGAGTCACCCTGAGGTCCACTCTTGAGGAGTTGCACGATAGTGTCATTATCAGGAGTGGAGAAAGAGGAATCACCCTCGATGACCATAACCGATGAACTAGCCTACAAGGTTAACATCAGACGTGCTACTGAGATGTCACCCTCGGCACTTGATAGTAACCCAGTATTGTCAAGCAACTAAGGGGAAAGTGATGTGCGGTGCCGGGGCCTGGTCTTCGATCCCGTTGATCGGGTCTTGTGATAATCCAGCGGGGCAGACATGACAAAGTGGGGGGAGGGGTCTCTGATGGATCTCTAACCAGCCTATACTAAGCAGTTTAGTATAAACATGTAAGGTATGAAAGCAGGTATCAACAACAGGCTATGCATCAGAATAGGATCATACAAAAAGCAGTAGCAGTTCTAATGCAAACAGAGAGAAGGGAATGGGCGGTATCGAAATGATCAAAGGGGGTTGGCTTGCCTAGTTGCTCAAACGAGAAGGAGGGGTCGTCGTCGATGCAGTCAATCACCGAGGTAGCATCAGTCTCGCGGTCTACCGGAGAGAAGAGGGGGAAGAAACACTAAATACAAAGCATACAGATGCAACAGAGAAGCACGACATGTCAACACACAGTGCTAGGGTGCTCTAAGGCGGTGCTACACGATACCGGCGAAAGGGGATAACATCCGGGAAAGTATCCCCGGTGTTTCATGTTTTCGGACAGATGAATCGGAGGGGGAAAGTTGCATGTTCACTATGCTAGGAGCATGTGGCTTACGAACGGTCCGCGTATCCAGGTTTGCCTCATCGTTCTAAGCAATTTATATATATATAACTTTTTCATCCGAGCTACGGATTATTTTATATGATTTTCTAAAGTTTTAACCATTTTCTGAATTTATTTATTTATTTAAATACAACATTATCCAGAATAGTGAAAGGTGATGTCAGCAGGGCATCACCATGACGTCAGCAGGTCAACTGACCCGTTGACTGGTCAAACCTGACATGTGGGACCCACCTGTCAAAGCCTCATCTAACTAACTACTATTTTAGATTAATTAATATAATTAATTAGGTTAATTAAGATTAATTAATTAATTAATTACTTTTATTAATATTATTATTATTATTTAAACCCCTTTTTTAAAACTTAAAAGCACGGGGGTGGGCCCACCCGTCAGTGGCCCATAGGCCATTGGATCGGGCGCTGGGCACAGGCTAACGGGGCGCGGGCGCTGGGCGCCCGTCGGGGCAGACCCAGGCGACGATCGAGACGGCCAAGAGAGCGGGGGGCGGCCGTGCCGGCGGGGGCCGGCCGCAGTGGCAGGCGGCGGTGTGAGGGGCCTGGTCGGGGGCGGCAGGGCGAGCGGAGGGGACGGTCGGTGGCGGCGGGTCAGCACGCCGGCGCGAGGCAGGGGGTGCGACGGGCACGGCAGCCAGCGGCATGTGGACGCGGGCGGCTGCGGGCACGCCGCGACACGCGGAGGCGAGGCCAGGGACGGGGCTCGTGCGCAGAGCGGAGCTCCGGTGCGGCCATGGCCGCACATGGCTGCGGGTATGGCCTTCGGTGCAGCAAGGTGCGGGACGGTCGACAGAGACGGCACGGGGAGCGGCTGCAGCTGCGAGGCGCGGCTGGCTCGGGGAGGGACTGCAGGCGGTCACGGCAGCGAGGGTGGAGGGACTCTATGGTGCCAAAGCACGACAACGAGCGGGCGAGCGGAAGGCGTGCGCGCGCAGCGGCGGCGCAGGCGTGGCTACGGAGCGGATGAGCCACGGGGAGCGACCGGCGCCGGAGGAGGCGAGCGCACGGCGCGGTGCGGTGGTGGGGAGCACGGCGGAGAAGAAGCAGCACGGCAGGGGCGTCGGGCACAGGCGAGACGGGCGGCCATGGCGGTCGGCGCCTGTGTGCGCATGCGCACGGGGACAGGGTGAAGGAGAGGAGGCCATGGCCGTTGGCCTTACCGGCGTTGCAGAGACGAGAGGGCGGCGAGGCTCGGGGGCGACCCTTGGGGAGGAGGACGGGGACGACGCGTGGTGGTGAGGAGGAGAAGACCCGGCGAGGTGGTGGGACGCACGGCGACGAGGCGATGGGGACGGCGTCGAGCGGCAAGCGCCGAGGGTGATGGGGTCGGGTTCGATCCCGATCCAGATCCAGAGCAAGGGGGAAAAGTGGTGGTCGGGGTTAGGGTTTGGCCTGGGCTCGAGTGGGGTAAGTAGACAGGGGGAGCTGGGCCGGCCTGGTGAAGTGGCTAGCTGGGCCGATTGGCAGTTGGGCCAGGGGGGCTTCTCCCTCTTTTTTTGTAATCTGTTGTGTAATTTTCCTATTCTTTTATTTATTTTACCTTTCTGCTTTATTTATTTTAGAGTGTTTAGGCACTTTCTAAAAAGGTGTTTTCTTACCATAATTACATATGCAATTTTTGGCACTGACCGAACATTTTGTTTTAACTTTTGAAAACTTTAGTTGTTTGACATTAATCCAATTTTGAATTTGGAACGTTTTGAACTAACACGTGATTAGCAGTAGTAAATGAGGTGACGTGGCACCGATTACTGTAGCTTAATTACCCGGGCATCACAATTCTCCTCCACTACAAGAAATCTCGTCCCGAGATTTAAGAGGTAGAGTAGGGGGATGGTATGGTTACGATATTCTAACGGACGTCCCAGAAGAACTTAATCCCTTTTGTTGATGTCTTCAATTCCTTACTGCAAAGCCTCATGATGAAGTTGTTGTTGGAGATATGCCCTAGAGGCAATAATAAAAGCATTATTATTATTATATCTCCTTGTTCATGATAATTGTCTGTTATTCATGCTTGAATTGTATTGTACGGAAACAGCGATACATGTGTGAATACATAGACCAAAATGAGTCCCTGGTAGACCTCTAGTTACCAGCTCGTTGATCAACAGATGGTCACGGTTTCCTGACCATGGACATGAGATGTCAGTGATAACGGGATCACATCATTAGGAGAATGATGTGATGGACAAGACCCAAACTTGAGCATGACACGAGATCGTATAGTTCGTAATGCATAAGCTTTTCGGTGTCAAGTATTTATTCCTTAGACCATGAGGTTGTACAACTCCCGGATACCGTAGGAGTGCTTTGGGTGTGCGAACCGTCACAACATAACTGGGTGGCTATAAAGGTACGCATCGGGTATCTCCGAAAGTGTCTGTTGAGTTGGTACGAACCGAGACTGGGATGTTGTCACTCCGTATGACGGAGAGGTACCTCTGGGCCCACTCGGTAAGACATCATCATAATGAGCTCAATGTGACTTAGTTAGTCACGGGATGATGGATTACGGATCGAGTAAAGAGACTTGCCATAACGAGATTGAACAAGGTATCGGGAATACCGACGATCGAATCTCGGGCAAGCACCGTACCGATGGACAAAGGGAATAACATACGGGATTAAGTGAATCCTTGACACGGTGGTTCATCCGATGAAGATCATCGAGGAACACGTGGGAACCAACATGGGTATCCAGATCCCGCTGTTGGTTATTGACCAGAGAGTGGTCTCGGTCATGTCTACGTGTCTCCCGAACCCGTAGGGTCTACACACTTAAGGTTCGGTAACGCTAGGGTCGTAGAGATAAATGCACGTGGAAACCCGAAAGTTGTTCGGAGTCCCGGATGAGATCCCGGACGTCACGAGGAGTTCCGGAATGGTCCGGAGGTAAAGATTGATATATGGGAAGACCAGTTTCGGCCAACGGGTGATCTCCGAGGGTCACCGGGAGCGTCCCGGAACCACCGGAGGGGCCCCGGGGGTCCACCGGGTGGGGCCACCCATCCCGGTGGGGCCCCTAGGCCGCGAGGGGAAGTGTCCAGCCCTCTGGGCTGGCGCACCACAAGGTGGCCCACCTCCCCATGCGCCTAGGGTTAAAACCCTAAGGGGAGGGGGGCCACCACTTGCCTTGGGGGAGGAGGACTCCTCCCTGGCCGCCGCCCCCCCTTGCAGATTGGATCTGCAAGGGGCTGGCGCCCCCCTGGCCCCCTATATATATGTGGGGGGGAGAGGGCAGCCGCACCCAAGCCCTGGCGCCTCTCCCCCTCCCGTCACACCTCCCAACTCCCACGCAGGGCGCCCGGTGAAGCCCTGCTGCGATCTCCACTGCATCCGTCATCACGCCGTCGTGCTGCCGGATCTCTGACGACTTCTCCTCCCCCCTTGCTGGATCAAGAAGTAGGTGACGTTGCTGCACCATACGTGTGTTGAACGCGGAGGTGCCGTCCGTTCGGTGCTAGATCATCGGTGACGAAGAACGTGAAGAGTACGACTACTTCATCCCCACTTCGTTGAAAGCTTCCGCACGCAATCTTCATAACGGTATGTAGATGCACTCTTAGTTGCTCGTTGCTAGATGTCTCCATAGTTGGATCTTGGTCAAGACGTAGAAAATTTTTGAATTATGCTACGTTCCCCAACAGTGGCATCTGAGCCTAGGTTTTATGCGTAGCATCTTGCACGAGTAGAACACAAAGCAGTTGTGGGCGTATGATCTTGTTCAACTTTCTTACCGTTACTAGTCAATCTTGATTCGGCGGTATTGTGGGATGAAGCGGCCCGGGCCGACCTTACACGTACGCTTACGTGAGACTGGTTCCACCGACAGACATGCACTAGATGCATAAGGTGGCTGGCGGGTGTCTGTCTCTCCTACTTTAGTCGGATCGGATTCGATGAAAAGGGTCCTTATGAAGGGTAAATAGAAGTTGACAAATCACGTTGTGGTTTTGGCGTAGGTAAGAAACGTTCTTGCTAGAAATCCTATAGAAGCCACGTAAAACTTGCAACAACAATTAGAGGACGGCTAACTTGTTTTTGCAGCATGTGTTTTGTGACGTGGTATGGCCAAGAACGAAGATGTGATGAATGATATATGTGATGTATGAGATTGATCATGTTTTTGTAATAGGGAATCACGACTTGCATGTCGATGAACTTGACAACCGGCAGGAGCCATAGGAGTTGTCTTTATTATTGTATGACCTGCGTGTCACTGAATAACGCCATGTAATTACTTTACTTCATTGCTAAACGTTAGCTATAGTAGTAGAAGTAATAGTTGGCGTGACAACTTCTTCAAGACACGATGATGGAGATCATGATGATGAAGATCATGGTGTCGAGCCGGTGACAAGATGATCATGGTGCCCCGAAGATGGAGATCCAAGGAGCAAGATGATATTGGCCATATCATGTCACTATAATTGATTGCATGTGATGTTTATCATGTTTTTGCATCTTGTTTACTTAGAACGACGGTAGTAAATAAGATGATCTCTCACTAAAATTTCAAGTAATGTGTTTCCCCTAACTGTGCACCATTGCTAAAGCTCGTTGCTCCGAAGCACCACGTGATGATCGGGTGTGATAGGTTCTAACGTTCGCATACAACGGGTGTAAGACAGATTTACACACGCAATACACTTAGGGTTCACTTGACGAGCCTGGCATGTACAGACATGGCCTCGGAACACGGAAGACTGAAAGGTCGAACACGAGTCGTATAGAAGATACGATCAACATGAAGATGTTCACCGTTTTTGACTAGTCCGTCTCACGTGATGATCGGACACGGACTACTCGATTCGGATCGTGTATCACTTAGATGACTAGAGAGATGTCATTCTGAGTGGGAGTTCATTAAAATTTGATTAAGATGAACTTAATTGTCATGAACTTAGTCTAAATTCTTTACAATATCTCTTGTAGATCAAATGGCCCACGCTCCAGTTTCCCTCAACTTCAACGCGTTCCTAGAGAAAACCAAGCTGAAAGACGATGGTAGCAACTATACGGATTGGGTCCGTAACCTGAGGATTATCCTCATAGCTGCCAAGAGATCATATGTCCTAGAAGCACCGCTAGGTGATGCACCCGTTCTCCCGGCGACCCAAGACGTTATGAACGCCTGGCAGTCGCGTTGTGATGATTACTCCCTGGTTCAGTGCGGCATGCTTTACAGTTTAGAATCGGGGCTCCAAAAGCGTTTTGAGCACCACGAGGCATATGAGATGTTCCAAGAGCTGAAAATGGTTTTCCAAGCTCATGCCCGAGTCGAGAGATATGATGTCTCCGACGCATTCTACAGCTGTAAGATGGAGGAAAACAGTTCTGTCAGTGAGCACATCCTCAAGATTTCAGGATTGCACAACCGCTTGTCTCAGCTGGGAATGAATCTCCCAGATGAAGCGGTCGTTGACAGAATCCTCCAGTCGCTCCCACCAAGCTTCAAGAGCTTTGTGTTGAACTTCAATATGCAGGGGATGGAGAGGTCCATTCCCGAGGTGTATTCGATGCTGAAATCAGCGGAGGTGGATATCAAGAAAGAACATCAAGTGTTGATGGTCAATAAAACCACTAAGTTCAAGAAAGGCAAGGGTAAGAAGAACTTCAAGAAGGACGGCAAAGGAGTTGCCGCGCCTGGCAAGCCTGTTGCCGGGAAGAAGCCAAAGTTTGGACCCAAGCCTGAGACTGAGTGTTTTCATTGCAAGGGAACGGGTCACTGGAAGCGGAACTGCCCCAAATATTTAGCAGACAAGAAGGCCGGCAACGTCAAAGGTATATTTGATATACTTGTTATTGATGTGTACCTTACCAGCACTCGTAGTAGCTCCTGGGTATTTGATACCGGTGCAGTTGCTCACATTTGTAACTCAAAACAGGAGCTGCGGAATAAACGGAGACTGGCGAAGGATGAGGTGACGATGCGCGTCGGGAATGGTTCCAAGGTCAATGTGATCGCCGTCGGCACGCTGCCTCTACATCTACCCTCGGGATTAGTTTTAAACCTGAATAATTGTTATTTAGTACCAGCTTTGAGCATGAACATTGTTTCTGGATCTCGTCTTATGCGAGATGGATATTCTTTCAAATCGGAGAATAATGGTTGTTCTATTTATTTGAGAGATATGTTTTATGGTCATGCCCCGCTGGTCAATGGTTTATTTTTGATGAATCTCGAACGTAGTGATACACATATTCATAGTGTAGATGCCAAAAGATGTAAAGTTGATAACGATAGTCCCACATACTTGTGGCATTGCCGCCTTGGTCATATTGGTGTCAAACGTATGAAGAAGCTCCATTCAGATGGACTTCTGGAGTCTCTTGATTATGAATCATTTGACACGTGCGAACCGTGCCTCTTGGGCAAGATGACCAAGACTCCATTCTCCGGAACAATGGAGCGAGCAACCAACTTGTTGGAAATCATACATACCGATGTGTGCGGTCCAATGAGTGTTGAGGCTCGCGGAGGCTACCGTTATGTTCTCACCCTCACGGATGACTTGAGTAGATACGGGTATATCTATTTGATGAAACACAAGTCTGAGACCTTTGAAAAGTTCAAAGAATTTCAGAATGAGGTTGAGAATCAACGTGACAGAAAAATAAAGTTCTTGCGATCAGATCGTGGGGGTGAATATTTAAGTCATGAATTTGGCACACACCTTAGAAGCTGTGGAATTGTTTCACAATTGACACCGCCCGGAACACCTCAACGTAACGGTGTGTCCGAACGTCGAAATCGCACTCTGTTGGACATGGTGCGATCTATGATGTCCCTCACCGATTTACCGCTATCTTTTTGGGGTTATGCTTTAGAGACTGCCGCATTCACTTTAAATAGGGCTTCGTCGAAATCCGTTGAGACGACTCCGTATGAACTTTGGTTTGGCAAGAAACCTAAGCTGTCGTTTCTAAAAGTTTGGGGTTGAGATGCTTATGTCAAGAAACTTCAACCTGAAAAGCTCGAACCCAAATCGGAAAAATGCGTCTTCATAGGATACCCAAAGGAAACAATTGGGTACACCTTCTACCATAGATCCGAAGGCAAAGTCTTTGTTGCCAAGAATGGATGCTTTCTGGAGAAAGAGTTTCTCTCGAAAGAAGTGAGTGGGAGGAAAGTAGAACTTGATGAGGTGACAGTGACCACTCCTGTACCGGAAAGTAGCGCAGCGCAGGAAACTGTTCCTGAGGTGCCTGCACCGACAAGGGAGGAAGTTGATGATAATGATCATGAAGAAACAGATCAAGTTACTACTGAACTTCGAAGGTCCACAAGGGCACGTTCCACACCAGAGTGGTACGGCAACCCTGTCCTAGAAATCATGTTGTTAGACAACGGTGAACCTTCGAACTATGAAGAAGCGATGGCGGGCCCAGATTCCAATAAATGGCTTGGAGCCATGAAATCCGAGATAGAATCCATGTATGAAAACAAAGTATGGACTTTTGTGGACTTGCCTGATGACAGGCACGCCATAGAAAACAAATGGATATTTAAGAAGAAGACAGACGCGGATGGTAATGTGACCATCTATAAGGCTCGGCTTGTCGCTAAGGGTTATCGACAAGTTCAAGGGATTGACTACGACGAGACTTTCTCTCCCGTAGCGATGCTGAAGTCAGTCAGAATCATGTTAGCTATTGCCGCATTCTATGATTATGAGATATGGCAAATGGACGTCAAAACAGCATTCCTTAATGGCTTCCTCAAGGAAGAGTTGTATATGATGCAACCGGAAGGTTTTGTCGATCCAGAGAACGCTAACAAGGTATGCAAGCTCCAGCGCTCGATTTACGGGCTGGTGCAAGCATCTCGGAGTTGGAATATTCGCTTTGATGAGGTGATCAAAGCGTTTGGCTTTATACAGACTTATGGAGAAGCCTGTATTTACAAGAAAGCGAGTGGGAGCTCTGTGGCATTTCTCATATTATATGTGGATGACATATTGCTGATGGGAAATGATATAGAATTCTTGGAAAATGTAAAGGACTACTTGAATAAAAGTTTTTCAATGAAGGACCTTGGAGAAGCTGCTTACATATTAGGCATCAAAATCTATAGAGATAGATCGAGACGCCTCATTGGTCTTTCACAAAGTACATACCTTGACAAAATATTGAAAAAGTTCAATATGGATCAGTCAAAGAAAGGATTCTTGCCTGTTTTGCAAGGTATGAGATTGAGCAAAGCTCAGTCGCCGACCACGGCAGAAGATAGAGAAAAGATGAGTGTCATTCCCTATGCCTCGGCCATAGGTTCTATCATGTATGCCATGCTGTGTACCAGACCTGATGTGAACCTTGCCATAAGTTTGGTAGGGAGGTACCAAAGTGATCCCGGTACGGAACACTGGACAGCGGTCAAGAACATCCTGAAGTACCTGAAAAGGACTAAGGATATGTTTCTCGTTTATGGAGGTGACGAAGAGCTCGTCGTAAAGGGTTACGTCGATGCTAGCTTCGACACGGATCTGGATGACTCTAAGTCACAAACCGGATACGTGTATATTTTGAATGGAGGGGCAGTCAGCTGGTGCAGTTGCAAGCAAAGCGTGGTGGCAGCATCTACATGTGAAGCGGAGTACATAGCTGCTTCTGAAGCAGCGCAGGAAGGAGTCTGGATGAAGGAGTTCATCACCGACCTAGGAGTCATTCCAAGCGCGTCAAGCCCGATGACTCTCTTCTGTGACAACACTGGTGCTATTGCTATTACCAAGGAGCCCAGGTTTCACAAGAAGACCAAGCACATCAAGCGCCGTTTCAACTCCATCCGGAATTATGTTCAGGATGGAGACATAGATATTTGTAAAGTGCATACGGATCTGAATGTCGCAGACCCGTTGACTAAACCTCTTTCACGAGCAAAACATGATCAACACCAGAACTCTATGGGTGTTCGATTCATCACAATGTAACTAGATTATTGACTCTAGTGCAAGTGGGAGACTGTTGGAGATATGCCCTAGAGGCAGTAATAAAAGCATTATTATTATTATATCTCCTTGTTCATGATAATTGTCTGTTATTCATGCTTGAATTGTATTGTACGGAAACAGCGATACATGTGTGAATACATAGACCAAAATGAGTCCCTGGTAGACCTCTAGTTACCAGCTCGTTGATCAACAGATGGTCACGGTTTCCTGACCATGGACATGAGATGTCAGTGATAACGGGATCACATCATTAGGAGAATGATGTGATGGACAAGACCCAAACTTGAGCATGACACGAGATCGTATAGTTCGTAATGCATAAGCTTTTCGGTGTCAAGTATTTATTCCTTAGACCATGAGGTTGTACAACTCCCGGATACCGTAGGAGTGCTTTGGGTGTGCCAACCGTCACAACGTAACTGGGTGGCTATAAAGGTACGCATCGGGTATCTCCGAAAGTGTCTGTTGAGTTGGTACGAACCGAGACTGGGATGTTGTCACTCCGTATGACGGAGAGGTACCTCTGGGCCCACTCGGTAAGACATCATCATAATGAGCTCAATGTGACTAAGTAGTTAGTCACGGGATGATGGATTACGGATCGAGTAAAGAGACTTGCCATAACGAGATTGAACAAGGTATCGGGAATACCGACGATCGAATCTCGGGCAAGCACCATACCGATGGACAAAGGGAATAACATACGGGATTAAGTGAATCCTTGACACGGTGGTTCATCCGATGAAGATCATCGAGGAACACGTGGGAACCAACATGGGTATCCAGATCCCGCTGTTGGTTATTGACCAGAGAGTGGTCTCGGTCATGTCTACGTGTCTCCCGAACCCGTAGGGTCTACACACTTAAGGTTCGGTAACGCTAGGGTCGTAGAGATAAATGCACGTGGAAACCCGAAAGTTGTTCGGAGTCCCGGATGAGATCCCGGACGTCACGAGGAGTTCCGGAATGGTCCGGAGGTAAAGATTGATATATGGGAAGACCAGTTTCGGCCAACGGGTGATCTCCGAGGGTCACCGGGAGCGTCCCGGAACCACCGGAGGGGCCCCGGGGGTCCACCGGGTGGGGCCACCCATCCCGGTGGGGCCCCTAGGCCGCGAGGGGAAGTGTCCAGCCCTCTGGGCTGGCGCACCACAAGGTGGCCCACCTCCCCATGTGCCTAGGGTTAAAACCCTAAGGGGAGGGGGGCCACCACTTGCCTTGGGGGAGGAGGACTCCTCCCTGGCCGCCGCCCCCCTTGCAGATTGGATCTGCAAGGGGCTGGCGCCCCCTGGCCCCCTATATATATGTGGGGGGGAGAGGGCAGCCGCACCCAAGCCCTGGCGCCTCTCCCCCTCTCGTCACACCTCCCAACTCCCACGCAGGGCGCCCGGCGAAGCCCTGCTGCGATCTCCACTGCATCCGTCATCACGTCGTCGTGCTGCCGGATCTCTGACGACTTCTCCTCCCCCCTTGCTGGATCAAGAAGGAGGTGACGTTGCTGCACCGTACGTGTGTTGAACGCGGAGGTGCCATCCGTTCGGCGCTAGATCATCGGTGACGAAGAACGTGAAGAGTACGACTACTTCATCCCCACTTCGTTGAAAGCTTCCGCACGCAATCTTCATAACGGTATGTAGATGCACTCTTAGTTGCTCGTTGCTAGATGTCTCCATAGTTGGATCTTGGTGAAGACGTAGAAAATTTTTGAATTATGCTACGTTCCCCAACAGTTGTCGTCCTTTCTTCGAGAACTACCTCGTACTTACGAATAGGTAAGGGGCAGCTCTACAACGATAGAATGTTACAAAGAAAATTCATCTGGGGGTATCCCAAGAATGAACACATGAGTATCTCTTGAGTTGAACAAATGAAGCCCATCAAGAGCAAAATAAGAAGATATCATAAGAGGTTTCAAGCGGATAGACAATCGTCATTTGCCTAAAACAGGGTGTGAAAGGGGTCCAGAGCAATGAGAGTAAGTATTGTGTGTGATACCGTAATAGATCACTAGGAAGGTGGCTCGCGAATCGGACATGAAGCCAAGCGTGAGGAATAACCTTGGGAACATGGGTGTACAGGATAGTTAGGTTTCGATCCTGTGGAACTGTGGGTTATAGGCCCACCAGGTGAGTTATAGGTTAAAAGAGCGGTGACAACCTGCACGGTCATGTAAGCAAGGCATGTCAAAGGATAGCATGTTAGTTATGTCGGCAACAACATCGGTACCAAGGGCGAGGGACAAAGAGAACCATTTTCCTGTTCGTTGAAACGAGGCGGACCAATAGGCAAAGTTCTCGTCCATCGGTGGTTACCGGAATGTTATCAACAATAGTAACAAGGTCTTACCGACAGAGTTGTACACCAAGGTGTTTACGTAATGAGAAAATTATTACTACTTAGATTATATGTAGACCAAAGAAAGGTCAAACAAACAAATGGAAAGGAAAATGTATTTAAACACAATGAAAAGGAGTATATCATTCCCAAGATTAAGCAGGGCATGATATACGTGTCAGGAGATCAAAGTCCTGGCCATATAGATAAAAGGGGTAAGAAGAATTATGATATGTACCCACACAACGATGTTGGATAGTTGATCAAGAAACATTTAGCATTGCGCTTACCATGTTCTTGTGGATATTCGGAGTAACACAGACATGCTTCGAGATAGCACCGACATGATCATTGGGTAAAGATCAGACTTTGAATACACAAAGGATCCATTAGGAACAACTTATAGAATAAGTCTTACATTTTCAGCAAGGAAAAGATGAGGATGTGGCCGAAGGGCTCAACAACAATTCATCGAGATTTCCATAAGCATGCATTTCTACATTCAAGTGAACAAGATGATAACATTGGTCATACCGCAGTATGTTAGAGGAGAACATCCATAAGTAAACATTGAATGGAACATGCACCTGGAAAATGGACTAAGTAGCACGATCAATGTTATAATGGTGATTCGATAACCAAAAGACCAAGAATGAGACTATCGACCATTCACTTCAAAGCAATAGGGTGCTAGAAGTTTCGAATTCGAACGTCATACTTCAATTGTTGGGTTTCCGGTTAGGATGGTCCCCGGGGACCAAGGAATGAGCGGATATGGCAAGAAGTATCACCTGTATCAAGAATTCTTAAGAGGTGGTGAAATTCTCACGACATTCTTGACACGAAAGATGGTAGTACTCCAAGGTAGAGCATGTCATAAGTCAGATAACAAGGAACTCAAGGTATAACACAAAACAAGAACAAGTTTGTGTTGGAGAGAATTGCAAGAATGTTGTCAATGTTAATACAAATCATCGAGGGGAAAGGATGGTATTTCCCATCATGAATTCGATTCACAACTTGGAAGAAGGCAAATCATTGTTGATGGTGATCACGACACATTTGTCGAGAGATTTCATTAGGATGTAATCGATCGGCGATGACATCAAGTCAAATGAATGATGGAGCGAAAGGGTATTGAAACCACTAGTACAATACAAACTTGAAATCAAGCTAGTTGTTCAAGGCGAAATGCTATGCCGAGGAAGATCGGCGTAAGCTTAGCTCAATGCCAAAATTGTGCTCCGTGAAGAAGGACCAGGTAGCACAGTTAAAAAGATGCACGATAATGATATAGCCGATCAGGCTAGATATGACTTGAAGAATTAATAAACTCATGAGCAATGGAGATTACTTAGAGCTACTAAATCAGAGTGTGGAATTGATTCACTTATCGGGGTCCTTGAGTGTCAAACATCTCAGAACCCGAGGAAAATTGCAGTCGGTGAAATGTAACACATAATGAAGAACTCATAAGAAGCTATGCAGTTCCGTGATAATCTCGAGATACCAGGGGGGTAATACTCAACGACAAATCAAAGTAGAAGTTGGGCTGGGGGTATTGCTCTGTAGGAGACAAGTGCTTAAACTTGCACGAGAAATGATATTTAAAGGAGAACGTGGTCGGAACCACGATTGAAAAAGGCCAGATCCCAGATATAAGATGAACTTATATCAATGGGATAATTAATTTAAGAGAAGCTTTAATGATAAGATCTACATCGTGTTCATGGGCATGAACAGAAAGTTCAAGGTTGACTCCCACTTCTTCAATGCATAAGCTTTCATTCACTGCTCTATTAAAAATGAATTGATTGCGAAGACTTGCCTGGTAAATTACCAGAGGAGTATGAACCTTGGAAAACTTCCGGGTTCGCACAGATTAAGGAAGGCATAAGTTCAACCCATCGGGGCATCTTAGACTCATACTGCGCAAACTTCAGTAGCAAATTATACAAGCTTGAAAGCAGAGCATGGTTGAGAAACCAGATGATATATTTTACCCAAGGCATTATATATCATGGCAGAACTCACAAGGTATTTGAATACGAAGAACACTGTCGGATAAAATCCAACAAAGGATCTGGTGGTCTACAAGGGATCTGATGTGAGCATCAGTACTCATCCAGAAGAAGAAAGAATGCAACGATATCAGTTTATATAAGTAACTGACTATTTCAAAACTCAAATGCAAAAGGAATTATGATTTCCAAATCAAGGGTTCAGAAGCAAATGCTCTGATTAAGGATGGGTAAGTTGTAATGACTTAGGGGTGCAATCGACGACAATTTGGTTGGTCGAGAACCAGCTCATATTCGAAATGACGTCCGAGCTGGAAGAACAAATTCTAGTTTGACTGATGATTACGAGTATTTGCAACCAATTGAATCAATAAGATCATAAAGTCAATCACAAAGGATTTTAACGAATATTGCCATACATATGGAATTAACCATAATGCAAGCAGGTAAAACTTTCCAGAGCAATAGGTTATTGAGGATTTTGGAAGATTGAATGGCGTTTCGAAGACCTTTGTGAAATGCATGAACAACTAAGGATGAACGAATCCTCGCTAAGTGTGAGGAATTAGTCATAGGGGTATTCATGCGGCAAAGACCTATGAAGCAGTGTCACTAGAAATTCTTAGAAAGTCAAAGAATAAATCGATGCATCTTGTAATAACAAGAACAACTGGAATGAATGTAAGAATGGCAAGTGTATGTAATCATTCATAGGGGTTGACGATGGAAGGGAATTGCAAACGCGATGAGCACAAGTTATCGGGATAACATCAGAGAGTATCTTCGGGGCCATCTGATGAATCGAGCCATCATCAGGAATGAAGGGGCTCTCCAGGAAGAAGTATTTACGAGAATCTAATGTTAGAGTTTGCAAAATTATTTAACTCGAATAGAAGAGAGATCAGAATCCCATAGTATAGATGAGGAATAAAAGATCCTAATACCACCCAATGGCGACGTGGGCCCATAAGCCACACAGCCGTATTAGTAAAATAGTTTTTCAAAGACTAGCCTCAACTTAGGCCAAGGAGTTGGATAGGGGGATTCCTACATGCAGTCGGCTTTGATACCAACTTGTGACGCCACTGATTTGACCATACACTAATCATGCACGCAAACGTGGATGACCAAGGTCAAGGACTCACTAGAAGATAACACAACACAACTCTAGACACAAATAAAATAATACCATCTTTATATTACAAGCCAGGGGCCTCGAGGGCTCAAATACATAAGCTCGAATACACAAGAGTCAGCGGAAGCAACAATATCTTAGTACAGACATAAGTTAAACAAGTTTGCCTCAAAAAGGCTAGCACAAAAACAACACGATCGAAAAGGCAAGGCCTCCTGCCTGGGACCTCCTAACTACTCCTGGTTGTCGGCGGTCTTCACGTAGTAGTAGCCTCCATCGGGGTAGTAGCAGTCATCAAAGGTGGCTTCTGGCTCCTGGACTCCACCATCTGGTTTCATCAACCAGAAAGAAGAAAGAAGGGGGAAAAGGGGTAGCAAAGAAACCGTGAGTACTCATCCAAAGTACTTGCAAGCAAGGATCTACACTACACATGCATCGGTATCAATGGAAAGGGTAGTATCTGTGGACTAAGATGCAGAATGCCAGAATAAGAGGGGGAGAAGCTAGTCCTATCGAAGACTAGCATCTTCTTGAAACCACCGTCTTGCAGCAACAGGAGGGAGTAGAGTAGTATAGCATAAGTCATATTTATGTTGTTGTTTCAACGCTCCGGGATCCTTTCTCGAATCCCGAAGCAACATATCCAATTCATGCCTCAGCATCCAGTTCTAGTTGTAGCGATCGGGATACAACTCCAAGTGTCCGTTACCATAGGACAGGCTATCGATAGATGTTTTCTTCCCTGCAGGGGTGCACCAACTTACCGACCACGCTCCCTTAACTCCGACCGGACACACCATCAGGTCATGCCCGGCCTCGGCCAAACAATATGCCGCAACCTGACCTAGGCTTAATACAGAGGTCAAGCACGTCGGACTAAACCTATGCCCCCAGGGGTCATGGGGCATCTCCCCGGGAACTCCTGCACATTGCGTACGTGGCCGGTGAGCAGACCTAGGCTACCTCCTTAAAAAGGTAGGTGCTTACGCGGTCCAACCTGGCACACGCCGCTCAGTCGCATGACATCAGTTAAGCTTTGGCTGATGTATACGATGCAGAACGCCCATACTATGCCCACATGATGGTTAGCGCTATCACGCTAGAGACCCCTCGGATAAAATATCCAAACCGTTTAGTGTCTTGGGAACGCGCGGTAATGAGCAAAGACTCACGATCATGTGACCCCATCGCCCTGTCTCGAGGACTTGCGGCAAGGGCTAAGAATGCCCGATCACGCCTTGTAATTATCTCGCGGGCACCTTCCAGGTCAACCCGACTACACGTCACTCGCAATTAAGCTCATGCGGGTACCCCTCAGGGTCGACCCGTCTTTAGTAACAAGGTTCAGTGTAAAGTCATAGTAACCATAGTAACTGTGTGTCTAACACCAAAGGGAAACCTGAGGAAATCGCCCTCGATGGAATTCCACCTGATGTTTATCGTCAAGGTGAACGAAAGAGGAGTCACCCTCGAGGTCCACTCTTGAGGAGTTGCACGATAGTGTCGTTATTGGGAGTGGAGAAAGAGGAATCACCCTCGATGACCATAATCGATGAACTAACCTACAAGGTTAACATCAGAAATGCTGCTGAGGTGTCACCCTCGACACTCGATAGTAACCTAGTATTGTCGAACAACTAAGGGGAAAGTTATGTGCGGTGCCGGGGCCTGGTCTTCGATCCCGTTGATAGGGTCTTCTGGTAATCCAGCGGGGCAGGCAGGACAAAGTGGGGGAGGGGTCTCTGATGTATCTCTTACCAGCCTATACTAAGCAGTTTAGTATAAGCATGTAAGGTATGAATGCAGGTATCAACAACAGGCTATGCATCATAATAGGATCATACAAAAAGCAGTAGCAGTTCTAATGCATGCATAAGAGAGAAGGGAATGGGAGATATTGGAATGATCAAAGGGGGTTGGCTTGCCTGGTTGCTCAGACGAGAAGGAGGGGTCGTCGTCGATGCAGTCGATCACCGAGGTAGCATCAGTCTCGCGGTCTACCAGAGAGAAGAGCGGGAAGAAATAATAAATACAAAGCATACAGATGCAACAGAGAAGCAAGTCATGTCAACACGCGGTGCTAGGGTGCTCTAACGCGGTGCTACACGATACCGGTGAAAGGGGATAACATCCGGGAAAGTATCCCCAGTGTTTCATGTTTTCGGACAAATGAATCGGAGGGGGAAAGTTGCATGTTCGCTATGCTAGGAGCATGTGGCAGACGAACGGTCCGTGTATTCGGGTTTGCCTCATCGTTCTGAGCAATTTTCATATATAAAACTTTTTCATCCGAGCTACGAATTTTTTATATGATTTTCTAAAGTTTAACCATTTTTTGAATTTATTTATTTATTTAAATATAACATTATCCAGAATATTGAAAGGTGATGTCTGCATGACATCACCATGACGTCAGCAGGTCAACTGACCCGTTGACTGGTCAAACCTGACATGTGGGACCCACCTGTCAAAGCCTCATCTAACTAACTATTGTTTTAGATTAATTAATCTAATTAATTAGGTTAACTAAGATTAATTAATTATGTTAATTAATCATTTAATTAATTAATTACTTTTATTAATATTATTACTATTATTTAAAGCCCTTTTTTAAACTTAAAAGCACGGGGGTGGGCCCACCCGTCAGTGGCCCATAGGCCACTGGATCGGGCGCTGGGCACAGGCTAACGGGGCGCGGGCGTTGGGCGCCTATCGGGGCAGACCGAGGCGACAGCCGGGACGGCTAGGAGAGCGGGGGGTGCGGCCGTGCTAGCGGGGGCCGGCCGCGGCGGCAGGCGGCGGTGCGAGGGGCCCGGTCGGGGACGGTGGGGCGAGCGGAGAGGACGGTCGGTGGCGGCGGGTCAGCGCGTCGGCGCGAGGCAGGGGGTGCCACGGGCACGGTGGCCAACGGCGGGTGGACACGGGCGGCTGTGGGCGCGCCGCGGCACGTGGAGGCGAGGCCAAGGACGGGGCTCACGCGCGGGGTGGAGCTCCGGTGCGGCCATGGCCGCGTGTGGCTGCGGGCGTGGCCTTCGGTGCAGCAGGGCGCGGGACGATCGACAGAGACGGCACGGGGAGCGTCTGGAGCTGCGAGGCGCCGGCGAGAAGGTGCGGGTGGCTCGGGGAGGGACTGCAGGCTGTCACGGCAGCAAGGGTGGAGGGACTCCGTGGTGCCGGAGCACAGCAACAAGCGGGCGAGCGGAGGGCGTGCGCGCGCAGCGGCGGCGCGGGCGTGGCTGCGAAGCGGGCGAGCCACGGGGAGCGACCGGCGCCGGAGGAGGCGAGCACATGGTGCGGTGCGGTGGTGGGGAGCACGGCAGAGAAGTAGCAGCACAGTATGGGAGTCGGGCGCGGGCGAGACGGGTGGCCATGGCAGTCGGCGCGTGTGTGCGCATGCGCACGAGGACATGGTGAAGGAGAGGAGGCCGAGGCCGTTGGCCTCACCGGCGTTGCAGAGATAAGGGGGCAGCGAGGCTCGGGGGCGACCCTTGGGGAGGAGGACGGGAATGAAACGCGGTGGTGAGGAGGAGAAGACCCGGCGAGGTGGCGGGACGCATGGCGACGAGGCGATGGGGACGGCGTCGAGCGGCAGGCGCCGGGGGCGATGGGATCGGGTTCGATCCCGATCCAGATCCAGAGCGAGGGGGGAAAAGTGGTGGTCGGGGTTAGGGTTTGGCCTGGGCTCGAGGGGGGTAAGTAGACAGGGGGAGCTGGGCTAGCCTGGTTCAGTCTCCAGCTTGGCCGATTGGCAGTTGGGCCAGGGGGGCTTCTCCCTCTTTTTTGTAATATGTTGTGTATTTATTTAACCTTTCTGCTTTATTTTTTAGAGTGTTTAGGGACTTTATAAAAAGGTATTTTCTGCACCATAATTACATATGCAATTTTTGGCACTGACCGAACATTTTGTTTTAACTTTTGAAAACTTTAGTTGTTTGACATTAATCCAATTCTGAATTTGGAACGTTTTGAACTAACACGTGATTAGCAACAGTAAAGAAGGTGACACGGCACCGATTACTGTAGCTTAATTACCCGGGCGTCACACAAATCCAGGGGTCTTGTGTGGCCACTGCCTCTAGTACCACACTGCAACAGCCTTTGGTGCCTTTGTACATCCATTGCCAATCAAATGGACAGTTCTTCCATTTCCAATGCATGTAGTCGTTGCTTCCAAGCATCCCAGGGAATCCTCTTGCTGCATTCTATGCTAGGATCCGAGCAGTGTCTTCCGCATTGGGTGTTCGCAAGTATTGCGGTCCAAACACTGCCACCACTGCCCTGCAAAACTTGTAGAAACACTCAATGGTGGTGGACTTGGCCATGCGCCCATCGTCATCGAGTGAATCACCGGGAGCTCCGTATGCAAGCATCCTCATCGCTGTCGTGCACTTCTGCATTGAGGTGAATCCAAGTTTGCCGGTGCAATCCTTCTTGCACTTGAAGTAGCTGTCGAACTCCCAGGTGGAATTCACAATTCTAAGGAAAAGCTTTCGGCTCATCCGATAACGGCGTCGAAATACTTCGTCGTCGCGCAGTGGAGCATCGGTGAAGTAGTCAGAGTAGAGCATGCAGTAGCCTTCCAGACGATGCCAGTTCTTTGCTTTCATCCGCCCCAGCGCCGAGCCACCTCGTCGCGGCTTTTCATTGCTCGCGAGTAGGCCCGCGAGGGCGGCGAGGACCATGAGATGTTCCTCTTCCTGGACGTCGACATCGGCTTTCTCCTCCAGCAACGCGGTGAGTGCCTCCTCGTCGTCCGAGTCCATTGCCGAGCAGGCAAACCGCCAAACACCTTGCGGGCATGCTGGACGCACACCCTCTGGTACACTGCCCTATGCGACCGGAGCGCCGGAAAAATTGCCAGGGCGGTGGTGGAGCGCGTGCCGCGGCCGAAATCTCTTCTCTTTTCCGGTGGGGAACAACCTATCTAGCAGTGGTGGGTGGTGGGCGGTGTCGGGATCAGCAGGCTGGTGGCCGAGCGCGCGGAGGGTGGGGGCGAATCTGGATGATTGGCTTGCTTTTTCGCCTGACGGTGTGGGCCAGGCGTGTTTTCCCTTGCCCCGGAGCCCCCAAGCGCCCCCCAGTGCGCCGGGTTAGGCCTGCGACCGCCAGGCCCAAAAACGGGCAAAGCTGTCGGGGCCGGATTTCGGGAACACAATATTCCAGAAATTAACCCCTAGTGTCATCACCAGCCCAGGATTACTGTTACTGGTGGACACATCCTTGTTACAGATTACCAAGCATTTACAAGAATTTGATACAAGACCATAAAGGTCTACTGATACAACAATGACTCCGGTGGTGGATGAAGGAATTGGCTTGTGGATCTCCAACATCGATGGGGCTCCATTCCCACAGGAACAGCTGACCCGGATAACTCCTATCCCGCGTGGCTGTACTCCTAGGCTTCGCACGGACGTCGCTGTGGTTCTCCCCGTAGAACTCCTAACCTGGCCAAGTAAATAGCCAGGGACATGCCTGTGAGTACGTTTGAATGTACTCGCAAACATCATGGACAAATGATATAACAAATGCAGCAAACAATTATATGGTCATGATGAATTAAACTATATGCATATGCTCATGATGGACTTATATTAAATGCATGCTGACAGTTATTAAAACAAGACATGATGAATAATGGTTAGTGCAGAAAATAAATATTAGTATCAATAAAATATAAAAGAAATGCCGGTCGGATGTCAAGTGACACCACGGTCGGTCTTGAAAAGAAATGCCAGTCGGGTGTCCACAAGAGTAGTGGCGTGATAGAACCGCCTGAAACTCGAGGGACGCCACAAAAGGACTTGAAAATAAAAGCGAGTGCCCGGGGTAGTCCAGCCAGCCCCTGAGACACTCTAAGAAAATAAAATAAGAGTAATGGGTTAGTCCACAATAATAATCATATCATCAAATATACTCATGGTGACACCAGTAGCAACGATAATTATCCTGCAAAATAACCATGCTCAATTTTAAATTATTTCCTCCGGAGACCGACTCTAAGACCGACACTTGACCAACCCAGACTGTAGTCCTTAACCGCGGACACGGCTATTCGAATAGGTTTTTAATCTCTGCAGAGGGTGTACTCTTTACCCACAAGTATAGGATTTCTTTAGTCAGTATCGTGACACTGACTAATTCCCATTACGGTCTTTGGGTTGAAAACACGCCTGACGCGCACACACCGTCCAGATGCCAGGAATCACCCAAAGCATCGCTCCAGAAACTTTAAGTCAGGGAGGCTACAACCTCCGAAAAGCATGGGATCACTATTAAACGCGCGGATTACAAGGGGTGCCCCCCTCTCGGCTACAACCGGAAACACCCATGCCCCTGACCCGATGACGGCTACAACCTTCATCGTAGTTCTCTGGGTGGTGTGCACCCGGACAGGGGTTATCAACTTACTAAGTCGTACCCTCCTTTCGGAAGGACCCGTGGCAGCACGGAACAAGTATGGAGGTTACCGGAACAAGACTCGATCTACGGTCGACTCAGGAGGCTTATGTTTTCCTGCAGGGGTTAGCACAACAAAGAATTCTTTCAATCATATCATCAGGACAGGGCCACAACCCTTGCCTGCTTCCACATATATCTCATGACACCACCGTGTCAAATATGGCCCGTGCCCACCGGCACGTCCAAAACAGGAGCACACTCCTGGATTCTCATAACTTATGCATGTTGCAAAATGCATGCAAGAGAAAATATCTATATGACCATGCATGCAAGAAATATTCCTACTCATATGCAATTTTTATTAAAAGTATCAAACCATGCAACAAACAATTATCAAACATTCACCATATCAAGTGTTCAAAATGCTTGCCTTGAACATGCAGAAATATTGGATGCACTCCAAAAGTTTGAAATATTCATCCCCCCTTCATTTCCTATTTTCAAAAATATCTAAATTACCACATAATTCTAAAACAGTATTAAAAAGTATTTCGAATATTTTTGAAATAAATACTAAAATAAACTAGGGAATGTTTAAGAAATAACAGAAAAAGAATTAATTTATTTAGAGCATATTTGAATTACTTATGGAATTACTAAGTTGGAATATATGATTAAAAGCAATGTTTAAATGATTAAACAGAAACTATATATAGGAAAAATGTTCACCTAATTTAAATAATTAGAGAATGATTTTAGAAGCCTACAGAAATTTGAATCATCGAATTAGGATTTGAACTGGTGGCTGAGGAATTATTTGAAGATTTGCTGAAAAAGAAAAGGGAAAGGTTAGAGAGGCGCCCTGAGCGCTACTTAGTCACGCGGTGTCACTGGGCCGAGCCCAGCAGTCTGGCCGCGGGGAGAGGTGCTGATGACGAAGGCGAATAAGGGAAGTACGTTTCCCTCACGCGGAGACGGGCTCTGCGGAACCCGCGTCCACACACACAGCGTGCTGTGGGTCACTGACAGTGGGCCCTCCTGGCCCACCGGTCAGGTTTGACCCGGTCCACCCGCGCCTTCCTCCAGTGACAGAGCAGAGCGGCGCTCCGGTGATCGCCACCGGCGAACGACGGCACCGTTCGGGGATCTGGGGGCACTGCTGTGCTCAGGAGGTTGAGGCGGTCACGTGGGCACCCCCGTTGGTCGCCGGAATGGGCGGCGTCGTCGACGGCGAGCGCACCTGAGAAGCTCCGGCGGAGGCGAGTTGGGCGTTTCGCCCATGGACCATCTCCGGTGGAATTGAGAGGTGGAACGTAGTCGTGCATTCAAGTGGAAGCTTCTGGTGAAGAGAAAGGAGTGGGGGAAGCCTTGGTGGCGTCGAAACCATCAAGACAGTGGCGGAGGTCGTGGTCGCCGGAGAGGAAGGAGACGACCGTCTCTGGTCTTTCTGCTGCTATGGAAGGATCAGTGGGGAGGGAGAGAGGTGGTGATGATCCGAACGAGCTCGGGGAGGCCAATTTATAGGCGGGGCGAGGTGGTGCCGCGGCTTCCCGAACGCGGACACGGTGGCGACGCCATTTATGGAAAAACGCGGGCGGTGGCGAGTAGGCGTGGCCGGCGCGGTTAGGTGAGGGCGGTGTCCGTGCGAATTAAAGGCGAGGTCGTGCTGGCGGCCTTTGGCTAGTGCCAGGTGCTATGGGCGGCGCCGTCCACGGCATACAGCGGCGGCGGCCATTTATGGTGGCGGGTGAGGCCGGTGAGGCCGGTGGCAGTGGTAAGCGAGGTTGGCGAGGGCGGTGGCGTGGTCGGCACCCGCGGATGAGCTCTGGTAGTTAGGAGTTAAACGAGGAGAGTCGTGGGCGAGCGGGATTCGTCTGGCGGCGGCTCCGGTCGGCGCTAGAGGCCAGGGTGGGGTGTCGGCAGGGTCCTGTGGAGTCGAGCTGATCTAGCGGAAGGCTCGGGCGAGCAGGGAAAACAGCAAGGCAGCGGCAGGGACTCGGGTGCCAGCGCGGTCATAGGCGCGCTCTGCTCGCGCGCTAGACACGCACAGGAGTTGCTCGACGAAAAGCTAAGGGCATCTAGATTGACCCACAAGAGCTACAAATCAGCAGGGTGGTGCTTTAGGGTATGAGAGAGGTTATGGACATGATGATTTGGGGAGAGTGGCTAGATGCTAATGTAGTTTAGGAGAAGATAGAATTTCTGTCATGCACACAGGGTGTTTGATGAAATGATAGGGCTAGCCAGAGACCTTTGTTGGTTGTGGTACTTGGCAGGGTGGTGTCTCCTTATAGATAATAGATGATGGTGGAGTTGGTTTGTGGAAGGAGCAAACTTGCTAGTGCAAGTTTTGCAAAAATTCACTTCTGGACAGTAACTGCAGAGAGGTGTTTGGTGGACTTAGAAAATTCAAATGGGGATGATCTTCTGGACTTAAGGGTTTAGTTGGAAGGACTAAAATATGGACAAGTTTCAGAATTTTTGGAGAAAGAAAAAATGAGGTTGTAGTAGAAACCTTGAGAATGGACAGAAATGAAAAGGAGGATGGTTCACTCAAATTTTGCAAAACACCAAGTTGGGTTTTTGCACCAAAGTGACATATAGGCATCAAAAGACCTCTCAGAATTATGGTGGAATTTTTAGAGAATTATTTATAATGGTTGTAGTGCAACAGAAGCATTTAAAATACTGAAAATGCTATTAAAAGAGTTATTTAGAGACAAATTTTATTATGAAAATAATTTCTACTGTTATTAAACAAATAATGAAATGACTCAAGATACAACCAGAGCCCACAATATTACTGCAAAATTTTCTATATGGAGGGAAGTAAACAGAAACAAAAGGTTCTAAAAACACTAAAGAACTTTTTGTAAATCAAAATTTTTGTTTCTAGCCAAATTTTATTTAATAAAAAAGTAATTAAATTTTTGGGGTGTTACAAACTCTACCCCCCTTAGAAAAATCTCGTCCTCGAGATTTGTTAGGGTAGCTATTAAAAATTTAGCCCACCCTTTCCGAGGAGATTCTGCTGAGCAAAAACAAACAATTCTAAAACCTAGCTCGGCACTGTTGACGTAAGGCTACTGATAATTGGTGCAACCACAGTGTGTTGTTACGACAAATTTGGAAAAAGTATAATTTCTAATTCCAAATTTGCTCGTCGTACTCCAGCGCACAGTGCCCTCTTTGGCTGACAGGTGGGTCCAGGACCCACTGTCAGTCTCTTCGCCTTCCTCTTCCTCCGGCTCTTCTTCTTTTTCTCTCTCCCGCGCATGCTCACCGCACTATCTGCTGCTATGGCGTCTAGCGCGTAGGGTATCTAGGGTCGTACTGTGGTAGTGTGCGGCGTGCTGTCACTGGCAGCGTGCACTCACCTCACGGGACAGTGCCCTGTCGGTACTGCTCGCGGATTCGTCTCCGAACACCGGTGATCGAGCGACGAGCGGCGCTGGTGGACTACGCTCACCGTGCACCGAGCTCGGGCTATAAAACGATCACGGTTTTCTTCTCCTGCCTCGCACTTCACCTCACTTCTCTTCCTTCTTCTCCTTCTCCTTCTGGCTGAAGGAGCTCGAGACGAGGCATCAATGGAGGACGTGGGATCGGAGCTGATCACGATCCTTCTGGCCGGTCTGCTGGCAGCATTGATCGGCTCCTCGCTTCTACTGTGTGTGATGATCTTCGACGATCGCCGTGATGCTGCTGCTCGGGTGGTGGCTCTCTGAGGCGGTGGTGATCATCGGGACTAGGTAGCAGTGTCTGGTGCGAGAGAGAGTGTGTGTGCTCTGTGAAAACCCACGAGTTTTTCTTCGAAAAAAAAAAACTCTGGTGTGATGAGAGTGATCGTGTCGATGTATTAGGTGCTGACTGTGTGTGTGTGTGTGTGAGTTGCACTTAGTGCAGCTAGCAGAGCAGGTGTGGTCTTGTGCGGAATGCCGTGATGGCACGCGACTTGAATCTATGGTGGGAAAAGTCTTGTGAGGAAGGTCCTTAAGAAATTTCTCCTCTAAGTGTGGGCAAATCATCCTGATACATAAAATATCAGATAGGTAGATTCTGGTGAAAACAAGAAGTGTGATAGTAATGGACACGGTGCTCAGAGGGTGATAGTAGCTGGGTTGGAGCAGGGCTTTCTTTATAGGTAGCAGAGTCCTCCGTCACATGCTTGTGGATGGGACGACTCAGACATCGGCCGCAGGCACACGCCTTATGGGTCGACTGCTAGGTTTGGCACCAACTATCAAAAGATGTCGGCTGGCCAGTGTGTAGGCTTATCGGATGAGATAGGCTCGTCTGTGGACAGGAAAAGTTATGGATGGTGTGGAAACCTAGGGATAGCGACCAGGCTAAGATAGGATTAGCCAATGGTCAGCTTGGCTCTGATACCAAGGCTGTCGGGGCCGGATTTCGGGAACACAATATTCCAGAAATTAACCCCTAGTGTCATCACCAGCCCAGGATTACTGTTACTGGTGGACACATCCTTGTTACAGATTACCAAGCATTTACAAGAATTTGATACAAGACCATAAAGGTCTACTGATACAACAATGACTCCGGTGGTGGATGAAGGAATTGGCTTGTGGATCTCCAACATCGATGGGGCTCCATTCCCACAGGAACAGCTGACCCGGATAACTCCTATCCCGCGTGGCTGTACTCCTAGGCTTCGCACGGACGTCGCTGTGGTTCTCCCCGTAGAACTCCTAACCTGGCCAAGTAAATAGCCAGGGACATGCCTGTGAGTACGTTTGAATGTACTCGCAAACATCATGGACAAATGATATAACAAATGCAGCAAACAATTATATGGTCATGATGAATTAAACTATATGCATATGCTCATGATGGACTTATATTAAATGCATGCTGACAGTTATTAAAACAAGACATGATGAATAATGGTTAGTGCAGAAAATAAATATTAGTATCAATAAAATATAAAAGAAATGCCGGTCGGATGTCAAGTGACACCACGGTCGGTCTTGAAAAGAAATGCCAGTCGGGTGTCCACAAGAGTAGTGGCGTGATAGAACCGCCTGAAACTCGAGGGACGCCACAAAAGGACTTGAAAATAAAAGCGAGTGCCCGGGGTAGTCCAGCCAGCCCCTGAGACACTCTAAGAAAATAAAATAAGAGTAATGGGTTAGTCCACAATAATAATCATATCATCAAATATACTCATGGTGACACCAGTAGCAACGATAATTATCCTGCAAAATAACCATGCTCAATTTTAAATTATTTCCTCCGGAGACCGACTCTAAGACCGACACTTGACCAACCCAGACTGTAGTCCTTAACCGCGGACACGGCTATTCGAATAGGTTTTTAATCTCTGCAGAGGGTGTACTCTTTACCCACAAGTATAGGATTTCTTTAGTCAGTATCGTGACACTGACTAATTCCCATTACGGTCTTTGGGTTGAAAACACGCCTGACGCGCACACACCGTCCAGATGCCAGGAATCACCCAAAGCATCGCTCCAGAAACTTTAAGTCAGGGAGGCTACAACCTCCGAAAAGCATGGGATCACTATTAAACGCGCGGATTACAAGGGGTGCCCCCCTCTCGGCTACAACCGGAAACACCCATGCCCCTGACCCGCTGACGGCTACAACCTTCATCGTAGTTCTCTGGGTGGTGTGCACCCGGACAGGGGTTATCAACTTACTAAGCCGTACCCTCCTTTCGGAAGGACCCGTGGCAGCACGGAACAAGTATGGAGGTTACCGGAACAAGACTCGATCTACGGTCGACTCAGGAGGCTTATGTTTTCCTGCAGGGGTTAGCACAACAAAGAATTCTTTCAATCATATCATCAGGACAGGGCCACAACCCTTGCCTGCTTCCACATATATCTCATGACACCATCGTGTCAAATATGGCCCGTGCCCACCGGCACGTCCAAAACAGGAGCACACTCCTGGATTCTCATAACTTATGAATGTTGCAAAATGCATGCAAGAGAAAATATCTATATGACCATGCATGCAAGAAATATTCCTACTCATATGCAATTTTTATTAAAAGTATCAAACCATGCTCAAAATATTCTAACAAACAATTATCAAACATTCACCATATCAAGTGTTCAAAATGCTTGCCTTGAACATGCAGAAATATTGGATGCACTCCAAAAGTTTGAAATATTCATCCCCCCTTCATTTCCTATTTTCAAAAATATCTAAATTACCACATAATTCTAAAACAGTATTAAAAAGTATTTCGAATATTTTTGAAATAAATACTAAAATAAACTAGGGAATGTTTAAGAAATAACAAAAAAAGAATTAATTTATTTAGAGCATATTTGAATTACTTATGGAATTACTAAGTTGGAATATATGATTAAAAGCAATGTTTAAATGATTAAACAGAAACTATATATAGGAAAAATGTTCACCTAATTTAAATAATTAGAGAATGATTTTAGAAGCCTACAGAAATTTGAATCATCGAATTAGGATTTGAACTGGTGGCTGAGGAATTATTTGAAGATTTGCTGAAAAAGAAAAGGGAAAGGTCAGAGAGGCGCCCTGAGCGCTACTTAGTCACGCGGTGTCACTGGGCCGAGCCCAGCAGTCTGGCCGCGGGGAGAGGTGCTGATGACGAAGGCGAATAAGGGAAGTACGTTTCCCTCACGCGGAGACGGGCTCTGCGGAACCCGCGTCCACACACACAGTGTGCTGTGGGTCACTGACAGTGGGCCCTCCTGGCCCACCGGTCAGGTTTGACCCGGTCCACCCGCGCCTTCCTCCAGTGACAGAGCAGAGCGGCGCTCCGGTGATCGCCACCGGCGAACGACGGCACCGTTCGGGGATCTGGGGGCACTGCTGTGCTCAGGAGGTTGAGGCGGTCACGTGGGCACCCCCGTTGGTCGCCGGAATGGGCGGCGTCGTCGACGGCGAGCGCACCCGAGAAGCTCCGGCGGAGGCGAGTTGGGCGTTTCGCCCATGGACCATCTCCGGTGGAATTGAGAGGTGGAATGTAGTCGTGCATTCAAGTGGAAGCTTCTGGTGAAGAGAAAGGAGTGGGGGAAGCCTTGGTGGCGTCGAAACCATCAAGACAGTGGCGGAGGTCGTGGTCGCCGGAGAGGAAGGAGACGACCGTCTCTGGTCTTTCTGCTGCTATGGAAGGATCAGTGGGGAGGGAGAGAGGTGGTGATGATCCGAACGAGCTCGGGGAGGCCAATTTATAGGCGGGGCGAGGTGGTGCCGCGGCTTCCCGAACGCGGACACGGTGGCGACGCCATTTATGGAAAAACGCGGGCGGTGGCGAGTAGGCGTGGCCGGCGCGGTTAGGTGAGGGCGGTGTCCGTGCGAATTAAAGGCGGGGTCGTGCTGGCGGCCTTTGGCTGGTGCCAGGTGCTCTGGGCAGCGCCGTCCACGGCATACAGCGGCGGCGGCCATTTATGGTGGCGGGTGAGGCCGGTGAGGCCGGTGGCAGTGGTAAGCGAGGTTGGCGAGGGCGGTGGCGTGGTCGGCACCCGCGGATGAGCTCTGGTAGTTAGGAGTTAAACGAGGAGAGTCGTGGGCGAGCGGGATTCGTCGGGCGGCGGCTCCGGTCGGCGCTAGAGGCCAGGGTGGGGTGTCGGCAGGGTCCTGTGGAGTCGAGCTGATCTAGCGGAAGGCTCGGGCGAGCAGGGAAAGCAGCAAGGCAGCGGCGGGGACTCGGGTGCCAGCGCGGTCATAGGCGCGCTCTGCTCGCGCGCTAGACACGCACAGGAGTTGCTCGATGAAAAGCTAAGGGCATCTAGATTGACCCACAAGAGCTACAAATCAGCAGGGTGGTGCTTTAGGGTATGAGAGAGGTTATGGACATGATGATTTGGGGAGAGTGGCTAGATGCTAATGTAGTTTAGGAGAAGATAGAATTTCTGTCATGCACACAGGGTGTTTGATGAAATGATAGGGCTAGCCAGAGACCTTTGTTGGTTGTGGTACTTGGCAGGGTGGTGTCTCCTTATAGATAATAGATGATGGTGGAGTTGGTTTGTGGAAGGAGCAAACTTGCTAGTGCAAGTTTTGCAAAAATTCACTTCTGGACAGTAACTGCAGAGAGGTGTTTGGTGGACTTAGAAAATTCAAATGGGGATGATCTTCTGGACTTAAGGGTTTAGTTGGAAGGACTAAAATATGGACAAGTTTCAGAATTTTTGGAGAAAGAAAAAATGAGGTTGTAGTAGAAACCTTGAGAATGGACAGAAATGAAAAGGAGGATGGTTCACTCAAATTTTGCAAAACACCAAGTTGGGTTTTTGCACCAAAGTGACATATAGGCATCAAAAGACCTCTCAGAATTATGGTGGAATTTTTAGAGAATTATTTATAATGGTTGTAGTGCAACAGAAGCATTTAAAATACTGAAAATGCTATTAAAAGAGTTATTTAGAGACAAATTTTATTATGAAAATAATTTCTACTGTTATTAAACAAATAATGAAATGACTCAAGATACAACCAGAGCCCACAATATTACTGCAAAATTTTCTATATGGAGGGAAGTAAACAGAAACAAAAGGTTCTAAAAACACTAAAGAACTTTTTGTAAATCAAAATTTTTGTTTCTAGCCAAATTTTATTTAATGAAAAAGTAATTAAATTTTTGGGGTGTTACAAAAGCCGGCAGATTTCGGTGTCTTGGGGGCGCGACTGGAACGTTTTTTCGGCGCCAGCGCCGAAAAAGTCGCCTGGGGGCCTGTTGGGGGCACGGCTGGAGATGCTCTAAGTACTTAGTACTTCATTTGGATATACACATGTCCCCAAAGATTATAAAGACATGCAATGAATCTCATCAATTTTCTTCCCTGGTAATGAGCTCTTTCTCCCCCTGAATTTGATATTGGATAATGGGAGAAGATAGGGAAATAGAAAATCAAAGCAAAAGATAAACATATCAGAGCAATAGATCAATAAATGAATCAGAGCATAGGTCATAGGTTATCATATCAATAAATGAATCAGAGCTCAAAGCATAATACAATACTCAGACAACCATACCCATGACTTAACATAACATGTCTTTCCCCTATTAAAGACATGTGACTTCTCTCCTCTTGATAAGTATGCATACTTGTGAAAGAGACTTTGATGTTCTCTTATAGGCTTTGATTGAGCTTTGATGATCTCTCTCTCTCTCTCTCTCTGTTTGACATCAATTTCCAAGAAGGATTTCTTCAAGAATTTGAGTCAAGTGGGTTTGGTCCTTGAGAGATACTACAAAATAGCATGGAGCTCGAGATGCTAGTAGAGGATAAGAATGGAGCTAGAGAAGATAGCAAATATGCAATGGCAAAACCTTTTCCCAGTAGTGAAATCTGTCACTCCGATTTGTTTCCATCGGTGACACCGAGTTGACAGTGTCATGGAAAATGCATATCGGTCAGACCGGGTGAGTCCTCTTCGGTTGAACCAATGAACTACACACAAGGGATCCTTGTGCTTTAGTCTAGCCGATAGGCTGAAATCGGTGTGTTCGAGTTCAATGCAGAAAAAAAAAATTGGCAACTCAGCTCACTTGGCAGATAAAATTCCTAAAAGATTTGTAGTGAATTTGACTAAAAGATTGGCTAGGAATTTTTTTGAAAGATTTGCAAGGAATTTGCATGAAAGAGAAAAAAGAAAGAAAGAGAATCTTGGTGAAGTTTTTTTTGTTGATAAGGGGAACAAGATAGCAAAACACAAAGTAAAAGCAAGAAACACTAGAGAACTTCATCTAGAGATAGGTCAGTGACAAAGTCACCTATGTTAGAGTATATTGACTTAGGAATCAAGTGAGGTCACTTGATAATAGGTCATACTCATCGTTTAAGCTCAAAATGGGGTTACCATTTTTAGTTTAAGCATTTTGATGTGTTCACATCTTGTTGAGTTGCTTTGACTCATGGCTTTGAGTAAAGCTTCTTTAAGATGGAAAAACATACCTTGGGTGATGTTGATCTTGATCATGTAGTTGAACTTGTGTTGGATGCTGAAAATTGACGTGGTTCATCAAGAGTTGTGAGCACTACTCATAGTTTGAGTTCATCTTCCTAGATGGGTCAGTTTTGCAAGGAAAAGCACTTATGCGTCCAAAATGACAATCATGAAACTTGATATCAAATGAGATTTGATATATAGAGGTTGTCAAAGGATATATGAGTGAGTTCATGCTTCCTTGGTATCAACATCCATGAAGTAGAGACTTGGTGATGTAGAGATTGCTCAAGATGTGAGTGACTTGCAATCTCATAGAGTTGGGCTCATCCAAGTACCTACAAGGGGTTAGATAGCATTCAAAGACACAAATATAGATCCAAGACAAATGGTCATCATCATAAGAAAAATATCAAGGGCTAGTCATAAAGGCTCATGCCTTGCATGTATCCAAAGGAGTTTCTACCCCAAGTTTGAGGCATCAATGATATTCAATTCACCTCTCAAATGGCAAAATACTTTCTCATCAAGTGGTTTGGTAAATATATCCGCCAATTACTTATCGGTACGAACATGCTTAAGATTGATCTCCTTTAGCAACATGATCTTGAATGAAATGATGACGAACTTCAATATGCTTAGTTCGAGAATATTGCACGGGTTTGTGAGCAATCCTTATAGCACTTTCATTATCACATAGCAATGGAACATGTTTCACATATATCCCATAATCCTTAAGGGTTTGGGTCATCCAAAGTAATTGAGCACAACATGATCCAGCAGCAATGTATTCCGCTCCGGCGGTGGATAAGGATACCGAGTTTTGTTTCTTGGAGGACCAAGACAAAAGAGATATACCAAGAAATTGACAAGTACCTGAAGTGGACTTTCTATCAACCTTGTCACCGGCATAGTCCGAATCGGAGTAGCCAACAAGATCAAAGGAAGACCTCTTAGGATACCAAATGCCAAAGTTTGGTGTATGAATTAAGTATCTCACTATCCTTTTCACAGCCTTAAGATAACATTCTTTAGGGGCCGCTTGATATCGTGCACACATGCACACACTTAGCATAATATCGGGACGGGAGGCACATAGGTATAACAATGAATCAATTATAGAGCGGTAAATCTTTTGGTCAATCGGTTTGCAATCCCTAGTTAAGATGTCCACTAGTAGGCATGGGTGTTTGATGACTGCTAGAACTACGTCGGTATTTCCCCAAAGAGGAAGGGAAGATGCAGTATAGCAGCTGTAGGTATTTCCCTCAGTGATGAGGCCAAGGTTATCGAACCAGTAGGAGAACCAAGCAACACAACGTAAACAACACCTGCACACAAATAACAAATACTCGCAACCCAATGTGTAAAAGGGGTTGTCAATCCATTTCGGGTAACGGACGTGATAGAGTTGTAAATATTGATAGATTGATTGATAAATAATATAAATTGCAACAAAGTATTTTTGGGGTTTTGGTTTAGTAGATCTGAAAATAAAAGCAAAGGAAAATAGATCGCAAAAGCAAATAATATGAGAAAGAGACCCGGGGGCCGTAGATTTCACTAGTGGCTTCTCTCAAGAAAATAGCAAATGGTGGGAAAACAATTACTGTTGGGCAATTGATAGAACTTCAAATAATCATGACGATATCGAGGCAATGATCATTATATAGGCATCACGTCCAAGATTAGTAGACCGACTCATGTCTGCATCTACTACTATTACTCCACACATCGATCTCTATCCAGCATGCATCTAGTGTATTAAGTTCATGGAGAAACGGAGTAATGCAATAAGAATGATGACATGATGTAGACAAGATCTATTTATGTAGAAATAGACCCCATTGTTTTATCCATAGTAGCAACGATACATACGTGTCGGTTTCCCTTCTGTCACTAGGATCAAGCACCGTAAGATCGAACCCACTACAAAGCACCTCTTCCCATGGCAAGATAAAGAGATCAAGTTGGAAAAACAAAACCCAATATCAGAGAAGAAATACGAGGCTATAAGCAATCATGAATATAAGAGATCAAAAGAAGACTCAAATAACTTTCATGGATATAAAAAGATAGATCTGATCGTAAACTCAAAGTTCATCGGATCCCAACAAACACACTGCAAAAGAGTTACATCATATGGATCTCTACGAGACCATTGTATTGATAATCAAAAGAGAGAGATGAAGCCATCTAGATACTGACTACGGACACGTAGGTCTACAAGGAACTACTCGCGCATCATCGGAGAGGCACCAATGGAAGTGGTGAACCCCTCCGTGATGGTGTCTAGATTGGATCTGGTGGTTCTGGACTCTGCGGCGGCTGGATCGCAATTCTGTCGACTCCCCTAGGGTTTCTGGAATATTGGGGTATTTATGGAGCAAAGAGGCGGTCCGGGGGGCACCCGAGGTGGGCACAACCCACAAGGGCACGCCTGGGCCCCCAGGCGCGCCTTGGTGGGTTGTGCTCCCCTCGGAGCTCCCCCAGGTGTTGCCTTGGGCCATTGGATGTCTTCTGGTCCAAAAAATCCTCAAAAAGTTTCGCTGCGTTTGGACTCCGTTTGATATTGATTTCCTGCGATGTAAAAAACATGCAGAAAATAGTAACTGGCACTTGGCACTATCTCAATAGGTTAGTACCAAAAAATTATATAAAATGACTGTAAAATGATTATAAAACATCCAAGAATGATAATATAACAACATGGAACAATAAAAAATTATAGATACGTTGGAGACGTAACAGCATCACCAAGCTTAACTCATGCTCGTCCTCGAGTAGGTAAGTGATAATAGCAGAATTTTTTATGTGGAATGCTGCCTATCATGTCATATCATAATCTTTTCTTTATAGCATGGGCATATGGACTTTTATATGGTTCAAAGCAATAGTCTAGTTTTGACATGAGATTTAAATACTCAAACATATCAATAAGCAACCATGTCTTTCAAAATATCAATGCTAAAACAAGTTATCCCTAGCCCATCATGCTCAACCATTGATCCATTCATGAAACACACTCGCATATTAGTTATACCCAATGCTCAAGTACCATCATAGTGTTTCCTAGTTGGTTCTTGTAAGAGAAGATGGAGACTCAAATTCAAAAATAAAAATTTCATAAGTAAAAGAAAGGCCCTTCGCAGAGGGAGTAGGGATTTGTAGAGCTGCCAAAGCTCAAAGCTTAAATTGAGAGATATTTTTTGGGGGGTATACTTTTCCCACCAATGAGAACGACTTGAGGTTCCCAACACTTTCCATGCTAGATATATCATAGGCGGTTCCCAAACATAAAATAAAGTTTATTCCATTTCCACCAAACTTTCAAAAAGCCATGGCTAGCCGAATCCACGGTTGCCTTCCATACCAACACTTTCCAAGGAATTTATTATTTGACAACATAAAGTAAATTTGTTTTTCATTTCGGGATTGGGCATCCCTAATACCTTTGCCTTACTCTCGTGCAATGACAAGTAAATAAACACTCATCGTGAGAATAACACATCTAGCATTGAAAATATTGGCCACCCCTCACCGCCTCGCGAGCGGTACGGGCACACAAAAGGGAAATTTATTTTGAAAATTAGAGATGGCACATACAAATTTGCTTAGAACGGCAAGGAAATACCGCATATAGGTAGGTATGGTGGACTCATGTGGCAAAAATGGGATAAAGGATTTTGGATGCACAAGTAGTGGTCAAACTTAGTGCAAAATGAAGGCTAGCAAAAGACTGGGAAGCGACCAACCATGAAACAAATAATCTCATAAGAAAAAATTGAGCATAAATAACACCGAATAATGCACCACAGGTAGGATATAATTTCATTGCATAATTATTGACTTTCATGCTTGCATAGGGAATCACAAACCTTAACACGAATATTCTTACTAAAGCATAATTACTAATGAACATGACTCACATATCACATCTTCATGTCTCAAAACTATTACAAGGAATCAACTTTATTTTGTCCAATGATCTTCATGAAAGTTTTTATTATATCCTTCTTAGATATCTATCACTTTGGGACTAATTTTCATGTGTTGCTTTTGATAAGCTCAAACAAATATAAGTGAAGATCATGAGCATAAAAAATTTCTTTCTCTCAAAATAATTTAAGTGAAGCAAGAGAGAATTTCTTAAAAATTTACTAACTCTCAAATAAATCTAAGTGAAGCAAGAGAGTATTTCTTTAAAAAGTATTAAAGCACACCATGCTCAAAAAGATATAAGTGAAGCACTAGAGCAAATCTATAGCTCAGGAAAATTGAAGTGAAGCATAGAGAGCTATTCTAACAAGTCATGGCATAATTTTGGCTCTCTCAAATAGATGTGTACAGCAAGCATTGATGAATTAAAAAAGCAAAAGAATATAAGCAAAGACTCATATCATACAAGACGCTCCAAGCAAATCACATATCATGTGACGAATAAAAATATAGTTTCGAGTAAAATACCGATGGTCGTTAGAAGAAAGAGGGGATGCCACTCGGGGGCATCCCCAAGCTTAGTTGCTTGCTTCTCTTTGGATAATAGCTTGGGATTCCGGGGCATCCCTAAGCTTAGGCTTTTTCTTACTCCTTATTTCTTCATCCATCGTAAGATAACCCAAAACATGAAAACTTCAATCACATAAAACTCAACAAAACTTTCATGAGATCCGTTAGTATAAGAAAAAACTCACTACTATAAGTGCTATAGTAAACCCATTCATATTTTGTATTTGTATTATATCTACTATATTCCAACTTTTATATGGAAAAAACTCATCAAAGAAAACCATAGAATCATCAAAACAAGCACATAATACAATAAAAACAGAATCTGTCAAAAACAAAACAGTCTGTAGCAATCTGGTAGTTTCGAATACTTATGTAACTCTAAAAATCTTGAAAAAAACAGGGCTGCGTGGGTAATTTGTAAATTAATCTTCTGCAAAAATAATCAACCAAAAAGCACTTTTCTGTTAAAAATGAGAATTTTTCTTGTGAGCGCAAAAGTTTCTGCTTTTCAGCAAGATCAAATCTACTAACACCCAACTTGTTCCTAATGCACCACAAAAACACATCTCAACAGAGGTATTAAAGGTTTTTTTATTGAAAACAGTAAGGAAATCAAAAGGCAAAAAGATACAAGTTGGGTTGCCTCCCAACAAGTGCTATCATTTTACGCCCTTAGCTAGGCATAATACAAGATTTCAAGTGTTGTCATCCTTGTTGGATGTTCCATAAGTTACCCTCATTATAGATTCATAAGGCAATTTGATCTTGGTTCTAGGGAAGTGTTCCATGCCCTTTCTCAAGGGAAATTGGAATTTAATATTCCCTTCTTTCATGTCAATCACTGCGCCAATGGTACGCAAAAATGGTCTACAAGTATAATAGGGCAAGACGGATTGCAATCGATATCAAGAACAATAGAGTCTATGGGCACATAGTTCCTATTTGCAAATTAAGAGAGAAATATTCAATATTGGTAAGACCAAGAACATCGCAAAGAGATTTCGGAATCATGGAAACACTAGCACCCAAATCACACAAATCAAAACACTCATAATTTTTTATTCTGATTTTGATGGTAGGTTCCCATTCATCATGCAAATTTCTAGGAATTGATATTTCTAATTCCAACTTATCATCTATAGCTTTCATCATAGCATCAACAATATGTCTAGTAAAAGCTTTATTTTGTTCATAAGCATGGGGTAAATTAATCATGGATTGCAACAAAGAAATACAATCAATCAAGGAACAACTATCATAATTAAAGTCTTTGTAATCCAAAATAGTGGGCACATCACTAGTTAAAGTCTTGACCTCTCCAAACCCACTTTTATCAATTTTCTCAACAAGATTTTCACCCTCCAAAATATTGGGACGCCTTCTACCTAAAGTTGACTCTTCTTTAGTCCCTTTATCATCAAGTTGAATGCTACTTCTCGAGCTTGCGTTGTATTCCCTCAAAGAGGAAAGGGTGATGCAGCACAGTATCATAGGTATTTCCCTCAGTTTTTGAGAACCAAGGTATCAATCCAGTAGGAGACCACGCGCGAGTCCCTCGCACCTACACAAACAAATAAGAACTTCGCAACCAACGCGATAAGGGGTTGTCAATCCCTTTACGGTCACTTACGAAAGTGAGATCTGATAGATAGGATAGTTTGATATTTTTGGTATTTTTGGATATAAGAACAGAAAGTAAAAACAGCAAAGTAAAGTAGATTGTATATTGATATGTTGAGAATAGACCCGGGGGCCATAGGTTTCACTAGTGGCTTCTCTCAAGATAGCAGAATTCTACGGTGGGTGAACAAATTACTGTCGAGCAATTGATAGAAAAGCGAATAATGATGAGAATATCTAGGCATGATCATTATATATAGGCATCACGTCCGTGACAAGTAGACCGAAACGATTCTGCATCTACTACTATTACTCCACACATCGACCGCTATCCAGCATGCATCTAGAGTATTAAGTTCATAAGAACAGAGTAATGCTTTAAGCAAGATGACATGATGTAGAGGGATAAACTCAAGCAATATGATATAAACCCCATCTTTTTATCCTCGATGGCAACAATACAATACGTGCCTTGTTGCCCTGCTCTCACTAGGAAAGGACACCTCAAGATTGAACCCAAAGCCAAGCACTTCTCCCATTGCAAAAACTATAGATATAGTAGGCCAAACCAAACCAATAATTCGGAGAGACTTGCAAGGATATTATAATCATACATAAAAGATTTCAGAAAAGAACCAAATATTTCTCGTAGATAATCTTGATCATAAACCCACAATTCATCGGATCTCCACAAGCACACCGCAAAAAGATTACATCGAATAGATCTCCTCGCAGACCGAGGATAACTTGGTATTGAGATCCAAAAAGAGAGAAGAAGCCATCTAGCTAATAACTATGGACCCGAAGGTCTGTGGTAAACTACTCACAACTCATGGTGAGGCAATGGTGTTGATGTAGAAGCACTCCGTGGAAGATCCCCCCTCCGGCGGAGCTCCGGAACAGGCACCAAGATGGGATCTCACGGGAACAGAAGGATGCGGCGGTGGATTTAGGGTTTTCTCTGTTGCCTCTATGTTCTCAGGGTATATGGGTATATATAGGAGGAAGGAGAGCATCGGGGGAGCCAGAGGGGGCCCATGAGGGTGGGGCCGCGCCCTGTAGGAGGGGGCGCGCCCTGGACCCTCGTGGTCGCCTCCTTCGTTCCCTCGCGTGTACTCCAAGTCTTCTGTGTTGATATCGTTCCAAAATAACTCTAGCGAAGGTTTCATTCCGTTTGGACTCCGTTTGATATTCCTTTTCTGCGAAACCCTGAAATAGGCAAAAAAAACAACAATCTTCACTGGACCTTTGGGTTAATAGGTTAGTCCCAAAAATAATATAAAAATGTATGATAAAGCGCATTAAACATCCAAAACATTATATATAATAGCATGGAACAATCAAAAATTATAGATACGTTGGAGACGTATCAAGCATCCCCAAGCTTAATCCCTGCTCGTCCTCGAGTAGGTAAGTGATAAAAACAGATTTTTATATGTGGAATGCTAACCAACATAATTTTCAATGTAATTTCTTTATTGTCGCATTAATGTTCAGATCTGAAAGATTCAAGACAAAAGTCTATATTGACATAAGAAATAATAATACTTCAAGCATACTAACAAAGCAATCATGTCTTCTCAAAATAACATGACCAAAGAAAGTTATCCCTACAAAATCATATAGTCTGGCTATGCTCCCTCTTCATCACACAAAATATTCATATCATGCACAACCCCGGTTTCAGCCAAGCACTTGTTTTCATACTCAATTTTTTCAAACCTTTCAACTTTCACGCAATACATTAGCGTGAGCCATGGATATAGCACTATAGGTGGAATAGAGTGGTGGTTGTGGAGAAGACAAAAAGGAGGAAGATAGTCTCACATCGACTAGGCGTATCAACGGGCTATGGAGATGCCCATCAATAGATATCAATGTGAGTGAGTAGGGATTGCCATGCAACGGATGCACTAGAGCTATAAATATATGAAAGCTCAACAAAAGTAACTAAGTGGGTGTGCATCCAACTTGCTTGCTCACGAAGACCTAGGGCATTTGAGGAAGCCCATTGTTGGAATATACAAGCCAAGTTATATAATGAAAATTCCCACTAGTATATGAAAGTGACTAAACAAGAGACTCTCTATCATGAAGAACATGGTGCTACTTTGAAGCACAAGTGTGGAAAAAGATAGTAGCATTGTCCCTTTTCTTTTCTTTTCTTTTCTTTTCTTTTCTTTTCTTTTTCTTTTTTTCTTTTTTTGGCCTTACCTTCTTTTCTTTTTTTTCTTCTTTTTTTTCTTTGGGACAATGCTCTAATAATGATGATCATCACACTTATATTGATTTACAACTCGATATTACAACTCGATACTAGAACAACGTATGACTCAATATGAATGCCTCCGGCGGTGTACCGGGATGTGCAATGAATCAAGAGTGACATGTATGAAAAATTATGCATGATGGCCTAGCCACTAATACAATGTCAACTACATGATCATGCATGTCAATATGACAATATGAAGCGTGTCATATGAATGGAACGGTGGAAAGTTGCATGGCAATATATCTCGGGATGGCTATCAAAATGCCATGATAGGTAGGTATGGTGGCTATTTTGAGGAAGGTATATGGTGGTTGTATGGTACCGGTGAAAGTTGTGCGGTACAAGAGAGGCTAGCAATGGTGGAAGGGTGAGAGTGCGTATAATCCATGGACTCAACATTAGTCATAAAGAACTCATATACTTATTGCAAAAAATTACGATTCAACAAAACAAAGCAATCAATGCATGCTCCTAGGGGGAGGTTGGTAGGAGTTAACCATCGCGCGCCCCCAACCTCCACACAAAGGATGACACTCAACAAATACCTCATGATCTAACTTCGTCACATAGCGGTTCACCATACGTGCATGCTACGGGAGTCACAAACTTTAACACAAGTATTTATAAAATTCATAATTACTCCACTAGCATGACTGTAATATCACCATCCTCATATCTCAAAACAATCATCAAGTATCAAACTTCTCCTCATATTCAATGCACTTTGTATGAAAGTTTTTACTACATTCATCTTGGATGCCTATCATATTAGGACTAGTTTTATAACCAAAGCACATTACCATGCTGTTCTAAAGGACTCTCAAAATGATATAAGTGAAGCATGAGAGATGAACAATTTCTACAAAATAAAATCACCACCGTGCTCTAAAAGATATAAGTGAAGCACTAGAGCAAAACTATTTAGCTCAAAAGATATAAGTGAAGCACATAGAGTGTTCTAACAAATTCTAGACCATATTTATCTCTCTCAAAAAGGTGTGTCCAGCAAGTATTATTGTGGCAAACTAACAAGCAAAGACTCAAATCATACATGACGCTCGAAGCAAAACACATATCATGTGGTGAAAAAAAATATAGTCCCGAGTATAGTTACCGATAGATGAAGACAAAAGAGGGGATGCCTTCCCGGGGCATCCCCAAGCTTAGGCTTTTAGTTGTCCTTGAATTTTACCTTGGGTGCCTTGGGCATCCCCAAGCTTAGGCTCTTGCCACTCTTTGTTCCATAGTCCATCAAAGCCATATTCAAAACTTCAAAACTTCACAACACAAAACTTAGCCAAAAATCTCGTGAGCTCTGTTAGTATAAGAAAACAAACCACCACTCAAAGGTACTGTAATGAACTCATTCTTTGTTTATATTGGTGATAACCTACTGTATTCCAACTTCTCTATGATTCATACTCCCCAATACTACTAATAGATTCATCAAAATAAGCAAACAACACACGAAAAACAGAATTTGTCAAAAACAGAACCGTCTTTAGTAATATGTAACTTTCGACTACTTATGTAACTCCAAAAAAATTGAAATAAATTGGTAAACGTGAGGAATTTGTCTATTAATCATCTGCAAAAAGAATCAACTAAATAGCACTCTCCAGTAAAATCTGGTGACTATTCTCGTGAACGCTAATGTTTCTGTTTTGTACAGCAAGATCATATAAACTTCACACAAGTCTTCCCAAAGGTTCTACTTGGCACAAACACTAATTAAAACACAAAACCACATCTAAACAGAAGCTAGATGCAATATTTATTCCTAAACATAAGAAAAAACAAAGAAAATAAAATTGGGTTGCCTCCCAACAAGCGCTATCGTTTAACGCCCCTTGCTAGGCACGATACAAGGATAGATCTAAGTATTGCCATCTTTGGAAGGAAACCCATAAGTGGCTCATATAATGGATTCATAAGGTAATTTGATTTTCTTTCTAGGAAAGTGTTCCATGCCTTTCCTTAATGGAAATTGGAATCTAATATTTCCTTCCTTCATATTAATAATTGCACCAATCGTTCTAAGGAAAGGTCTACCAAGAATAATAGGACATGAAGGATTGCAATCTATATCAAGAACAATGAAATCTACGGGAACATAATTCCTATTGGCAAAAATAAGAACATCATTAATCCTTCCCATAGGTTTCTTAATAGTAGAATCCACAAGATGCAAATTTAAAGAACAATCATCAAGCTCATGGAAACCTAACAAACCACACAAAGTTTTGGGGATAGTGGAAACACTTGCACCCAAATCACACAAAGCAAAGCATTCATGATCCTTAATTTTAATTTTAATAGTAGGTTCCCATTAATCATAAAGCTTTCTAGGGATAGAAACTTCTAGTTCAAAATTTTCTTCATAAGATTGCATCAAAGCATCAATTATGTGTTTGGTAAAAGCTTTATTTTGACTATAAGCATGCGGAGAGTTTAGTACGGATTGCAACAAGGAAATACAATCAATCAAAGAGCAATTATCATAATTGAATCCCTTGAAATCCAAAGTAGTGGGTTCATCACTATGCAAAGTTTTAATCTCTTCAATCCCACTTTTAACAATTTTAGCATCAAGATCTAAAAACTCTGAATCATTGGGACGCATTTTAATTAAAGTATACTCATCTACAGTCCCATCTTTATCAAGATTCATACTAGAAAACAAGGATCTAATAGGAGACACATCAATAACTTTCAGATCTTCATCTTTATTTTCATGATAACTAGAATAACACGCTTTCATAAAGCACTCTTTTTTAGCACGCATCCTAGTGGTTCTTTCTTTGCATTCATCAATGGAAATTCTCATGGATTTGAGAGACTCATTGATATCATGTTTAGGTGGAATAGATCTAAGTTTCAAAGAATCAACATCAAGAGTAATTATATCCACGCTTCTAGCCAACTTGTCAATCTTAAGCAATTTTTCTTCAAGCAAAGCATTGAAATTCTTTTGCGAATTCATAAACTCTTTAACACTAGTTGGTCGAATCTAAAAGATTTCTAGAAGCAAAATTCAAGCCAGCATAAAAGTTTTGTATAATCATCCATAAGTTCAAACCATGTGTAGGGCAATTAAGTATCATTAATTTCATTCTCTCCCAAGCTTGTGCAACATGCTCATGATCTAGTTGCTTAAAATTCATAATGTCATTTCTAAGAGAGATAATCTTAGCAGGGGGGAAATACTTAGAGATAAAAGCATCTTTGCACTTATTCCACGAATCAATACTATTTCTAGGCAAAGAGGAAAACCAATTTTTAGCACAATCTCTAAGTGAAAATGGAAATAGCTTCAATTTCTCAATATCATTATCCGTATCCCTCTTCTTTTGCATATCACACAAATCAAAAAAGTTGTTCAGATGGGTAGCGGCATCTTCACTAGGAAGGCCGGAAAATTGATCTTTCATGGCAAGATTCAATAGAGCAGCATTGATCTCACAAGATTCAGCATCGGTAAAAGGAGCAATCGGAGTACTGATAAAATCATTATTGTTGGTATTGGGGACGTCACACAATTTGGTATTGTTTTGATCCATAGTGACAAGCAAGCAATCCAACACACAAACAAACAATAAGCAAGCGAACGGCAAACACACGGCAAAAAGAAGGCAAATAAAATGGCAAGGGTGAAGTGGGGGAGAGGAAAACGAGAGTCAAATAAACATAATGCGAAGGATAAGGGTTTGTGATATGTACTTGGTATATGACTTTTGCGTAAGCCTCCCCAGCAACGGCGCCAGAAATTCTTCTTGCTACTTCTCGAGCTTGCGTTGTATTCCCTCGAAGAGGAAAGGGTGATGCAGCACAGTAGCGAAAGTATTTCCCTTAGTTTTTGAGAACCAAGGTATCAATCCAGTAGGAGACCATGTGCGAGTCCCTCGCACCTGCACAAACAAATAAGAACTTCGCAGCCAACACGATAAGGGGTTGTTAATCCCTTTAAGGTCACTTACGAAAGTGAGATCAGATAGATAGGATAGTTTGATATTTTTGGTATTTTGGATATAAGAATAGAAAGTAAAAACAGCAAAGTAAAGTAGATTGTAGATTGATATGTTAAGAATAGACCCGGGGGCCATAGGTTTCACTAGTGGCTTCTCATGATAGCAGAATTCTACGGTGGGTGAACAAATTACTGTCGAGCAATTGATAGAAAAGCGAATAATTATGAGAATATCTAGGCATGATCATTATATATAGGCATCACGTCTGTGGCAAGTAGACCGAAACGATTCTGCATCTACTACTATTACTCCACACATCGACCGCTATCCAGCATGCATCTAGAGTATTAAGTTCATAAGAACAGAGTAATTCTTTAAGCAAGATGACATGATGTAGAGGGATAAACTCAAGCAATATGATATAAACCCTATCTTTTTATCCTAGATGGCAGCAATACAATACGTGCCTTGCTGCCCCTGCTGTCACTGGGAAAGGACACCGCAAGATTGAACCCAAAGCCAAGCACTTCTCCCATTGCAAGAACTATAGATCTAGTAGGCCAAACCAAACCAATAATTCGAATAGACTTGCAAGGATATTATAATCATACATAAAAGAATTCAGAAAAGAACCAAATATTTCTCATAGATAATCTTGATCATAAACCCACAATTCATCGGATCTCGACAAACACACCGCAAAAAGATTACATCGAACAGATCTCCTCGAAGACCGAGGAGAACTTGGTATTGAGATCCAAAAAGAGAGAAGAAGCCATCTAGCTAATAACTATGGACCCGAAGGTCTTTGGTAAACTACTCACAACTCATGGTGAGGCAATGGTGTTGATGTAGAAGCACTCCATGGAAGATCCCCCCTCCGGCGGAGCTCCCGAACAGGCCCCAAGATGGGATCTCACGGGAACAGAAGGTTGCGGCAATGGAATTAGGGTTTTCTCTGTTGCCTCGATGTTTTCAGGGTATATGGGTATATATAGGAGGAAGGAGGGCATCGGAGGAGCCAGAGGGGGCCCACGAGGGTGGGGGCACCCCTGTAGGAGGGACGCGCCCTGGACCCTCGTGGCCGCCTCCTTCATTCCCTCGCGTGTACTCCAAGTCTTGTGTGTTGATATTGTTCCAAAAATAACTCTCGCGAAGGTTTCATTCCGTTTGGACTCCGTTTGACATTCCTTTTCTGTGAAACCCTGAAATAGGCAAAAAACAGCAATCTGCACTGGGCCTTTGGATTAGTAGGTTAGTCTCAAAATAATATAAAAGTGTATGATAAAGCCCATTAAACATATAAAACATTATATATAATAGCATGGAACAATAAAAAATTATAGATACGTTGGAGACGTATCATTGAACTTTACTAAACAAAGAATCAATGGAAGAAACACCAATCACTTTAATGTCTTCATAATTTTTATGAAAGCAATCACTAGAAAACGCCTTTTCTAAAAATTCTCGTTTAGCTCTAAGCATGGCGGTTCTCTTCTTACTTTCATCCCTAGAAACATAAAGAGCTTTAATTCAACTTTAGGCACAAAAATTTTCAACTTAAGATTTTCTACATCATGAGAAATCCTATCAATACTCCTAGACATATCATCAATCTTATTCAATTTTTCTTCTATGGAAGCATTGAATTTTTTTTAGTATTGATAAATTCTTTAATATTATTCTCTAGATCAAAGGTGTTCCTACTATTATTGTAAGATTGATTTCCATAGGAATTACCATAATTATTAGAGGAATTACTAGGAAAAGGCTAGGATTAAAATTACCTCTATAAGCATTGTTGTTAACATTATTTCTAGAGATAAAGTTCACATCTATAGCATCACTAGTTTGCTCAATCAAGGAAGAAAAACGCATATCATTACGATCAATAGGAGCACTTTTACTAGCAACCATTTTCATAAGAGCATCAACTTTCTCATTCAAAGAATCAATCTCAACCGCATTAATCTTTTTGCTTATCGGCGCCCTTTCGGTATGCCATTGTGAATGATTCGCCATAATATTATCAAGCAATTTGGTGGCTTCACCCAAAGTAATTTCCATAAAAGTGCCACCAGCGACGGAATCCAAAAGATTTCGAGAAACAAAATTCAATCCCGCATAAAAAAATTGTATGATCATCCAAAGATTTAACCCATGAGTTGGGCAATTCGTTAGCATTATTTTCATCATTTCCCAAGTTTGTGCAACATGCTCATGTTCAAGTTGCTTGAAATTCATGATCTGGGTTCTAAGGGATATAATTTTTGCGGGCGGAAAATATTTAGTAATAAAGCGTCTTCGCATTTGTTCTAATATTCAATGCTATTGCGAGGTAAAGAAGAAACCCAAATTTTTGCATGATCTCGCAAAGAAAACGGAAATAATTCCAATTTCAAAATATCATTGTCCACATCTTTTTTTCTTTTGCATATAGCATAATTCCACGAAGGTATTGAGATGGGACGCGGCATCCTCATTAGGAGTGCCGGAAAATTGATCTTCTGAAAGGATCGAGATGGTTGACTAGAGGGGGGGTGAATAGGCAACTAACAATTTTTAGCTTTTCTTAACCACTTTAAATTAAGCATCAAAGTAAGTTGTCTAGATAAGCTACTAAGATGACAACTAATAGGAAGTAAAGATAACAACCTCACAAGCAAGCTATATAAGATAAACAAGTAAAGCTTGCACAAGTAAAGGGAAGAAATAACCTCAAGTGGAACCGGTGAAGACGAGAATGTGTTGCCGAAGTTCCTTCCCTTTGAGGGGAAGTACATCTCCATTGGAGCGGTGTGGAGGCACAATGCTCCCCAAGAAGCCACTAGGGCCACCGTATTCTCCTCACGCCCTCACACAATGCAAGGTGTCGTGATTCCACTAGTGGTGCCCTTGAAGGCGGCAACCGAACCTTTACAAACAAGGTTGGGGCTATCTCCACAACCGCATTGGAGGCTCCCAACAACACCACGAAGCTTCACCACAATGGAATATGGCTTTGAGGTGACCTCAACCGTCTAGGGTGCTCAAACACCCAAGAGTAACAAGATCCGCAAGGATTAGTGGGGGGGGGGAATCAAATATCTCTTGGTGGAAGTGTAGATCGATGCCTTCTCAAGCAATTCCGAGGAAATCAACAAGTTTGATTGGCTAGGGAGAGAGATCGGGCGGAAATGGAGCTTTGGGGTGGAAGAGGTGAGTCTTCTTGGAGAAGAAGACTCCCTATATATAGTGGGAGAACAAATCCAACCATTATCCCACATTTCTGCCCGCAGAGCGCGGTACTACCGCACGTAAGTTGCGGTACTACCACTTGGCCAGTGGTACTACCGCTCTGGGTGCGGTACTATCACTGGAGCAATACTAGCCTAGAATGCACTCTGTTGCGAAGGCACACGGGCGGTAGTACTACCTGAGCGGTACTACCGCTCGTCCCTGCGGTACTATCGCAAGGCAGAGACAAGCAGGCTGAGGACAAGCACGGATGAAATAAAATACATCTGTAGCTACATCCGCAAAAATACGATAGTAGAAAAAACACGGCACGGTACTACCGCTTGTCTCAAGCGATACTACCGCGTAGGATGCGGAAGTAAAAAATTACTTCCGCACCTACTACCGTACTTGGTGCAGTGCCGGGCCAGATACACGGTACTACCATCCTCGTGATGCGGTACTACCGCTGGTGCGGTACTACCGCGTCCAGAGGCGGTACTACCATGTGGCTGTGCGGTACTACCGTGTACATGAGCGGTACTACCGCCTGCCAAGCAGCTGTACTAGTAGGAAGCCATGGTTTGTACTTACGAGGAAAACGGCCGGAGCTCCAGAGAAGCAAAGGAAAGGTGGTGCGAGAGAATAGATGTGTACGTGTTGATTCCACCCAAACCTTTCCGAAGCGGACCCCCTCTTAACAGTACGGCTTTCCTATTACTCAAAACCACCGAAAGAGAGCAAAAAGGAAACACCTTCTTCCATAGATTCCGAGGGGCACACAATCGTCTTGTGCCTAGGTGAGATATATCTGAAAGAGCTTAGAGCACACGATTAGTCCGCAAATGCATTGTCATCAATCACCAAAACTACTTAGGGAGAAATATGCCCTTACATCTTCCATAACAATATTCAACAAAGAAGTATTAATATCACAAGTTTCTACACTAGTGGCGGGAGGAGCAATCAAAGTGCCAATAAAATCATTGTTGTTGGTATTGGAAAAATCACACAACTTAGTGTTCTCTTGCGTCATTTTTGAGCAATTGTAAACAAGAACACAAGTGGGCGATAGATCCAACCGGAAAAACGGCGAACGAAAAAGAGGGTGAATAAAACGACAAATTTTTGTGAAGTGGGGGAGAGGAAAACGAGAGGCAAATGGCAAATAATGTAATTGCGGGGAGATGAGATATGTTGAAGGTTCTCCGCAGCAACGGTGCCAGAAATTCCTTTTGATGACTGCTAGAACTACGTCGGTATTTCCCCAAAGAGGAAGGGATGATGCAGTATTGCAGCGGTAGGTATTTCCCTCGGTGATGAGACCAAGGTTATCGAACCAGTAGGAGAACCAAGCAACACAACGTAAACAGCACCTGCACACAAATAACAAATACTCGCAACCTAATGTGTAAAAGGGGTTGTCAATCCCTTTCGGGTAACAGACGTGATGGAGTTGTAAATATTGATAGATTGATTGATAAATAAGATAAATTGCAGCAAAGTATTTTTGGGGTTTTTGGTTTAGTAGATCTGAAAATAAAAGCAAAGGAAAATAGATCGCAAAAGCAAATAATATGAGAAAGAGACCCGGGGGTCGTAGATTTCACTAGTGGCTTCTCTCTAAAAATAGCAAACGGTGGGAAAACAATTATTGTTGGGCAATTGATAGAACTTCAAATAATCATGACGATATCGAAGCAATGATCATTATATAGGCATCACGTCCAAGATTAGTAGACCGACTCATGTCTGCATCTACTACTATTACTCCACACATCGATCTCTATCCAGCATGCATCTAGTGTATTAAGTTCATGGAGAAATGGAGTAATGCAATTAGAATGATGACATGATGTAGACAATATCTATTTAAGTAGAAATAGACCCCATCGTTTTATCCTTAGTAGCAACGATACATACGTGTCGGTTCCCCTTTTGTCACTGGGATCAAGCACCGTAAAATCGAACCCACTACAAAGCACCTCTTCCCATGGCAAGATAAAGAGATCAAGTTCGCCAAACAAAACCCAATATCAGAGAAGAAATACGAGGCTAGAAGCAATCATGCACATAAGAGATCAAAACAAGACTCAAATAAATTTCATGGATATAAAAAGATAGATATGATCATAAACTCAAAGTTCATCGGATCCCAACAAACACACCGCAAAAGAGTTACATCATATAGATCTCCAAGAGACCATTGTATTGATAATCAAAAGAGAAAGATGAAGCCATCTAGCTACTGACTACGGACCCGTAGGTCTACAAGGAACTACTCACGCATCATCGGAGAGGCACCAATGGAAGTGGTGAACCCCTCCGTGATGGTGTCTAGATTGGATCTGGTGGTTCTGGACTCTGCGGCGGCTAGATCGAAATTCCGTCGACTCCCCTAGGGTTTGTGGAATATTGGGGTATTTATATAGCAAAGAGGCGGTCCGTGGAGCACTCGAGGTGGGCACAACCCACCAGGGCGTGCCTGGTGGGTTGTTCTCCCCTCGGAGCTCCCCCCAGGTGCTGCCTTGGCCCATTGGATGTCTTTTGGTCCCAAAAAAATCCTCAAAAAGTTTCGCTGCGTTTGGACTCCGTTTGATATTGATTTCCTGCGATGTAAAAAACATGCAGAAAATAGCAACTGGCACTTGGCACTATGGCAATAGGTTAGTACCAAAAAATGATCTAAAATGATTGTAAAACATCCAAGAATGATAATATAACAACATGGAACAATAAAAAATTATAGATACGTTGGAGATGTATCAGTGTTTTCATACCTTTGCTTTCTTGCATGTTGAACTTCTTGAAAAGGTCGTTGGTATAATTTGTTTGAGAAACAAACGTACCTTCCTTAGATTGCTTGATTTGCAAGCCAAGAAAGAATTTGAGTTCACTCATTATAGATATCTCAAACTTCTCCGACATTAGCTTTCCAAACTTTTCACTAAAATGGGGGTTAGTAGAACCAAATATGATATCATCAACATAAATTTGGCACACAAATAATTCATTAACCCTTTTAGTAAAAAGTGTGGAATCAATTTTCCCAATTTCAAAGCCTTTTTCAATAATAAACTTGGTCAAGCATTTATACCATGTTCTAGGAGCTTGTTTAAGACCATAAAGAGCTTTGTGAAGTTTGTAAACATGATTAGATTTCTCGGGATTAACAAAGCCGGGAGGTTGTTTAACATAAACTTCCTCCTCAATTTCACCGTTAAGAAAAGCACTTTTAATGTCCATTCGATTTAAAGTGATGTCATGGTGATTGGCATAAGCAAGTAATATGTGTATGGACTCAAGTCTAGCAACTGGGGCATATGTCTCACCGTAATCCATACCTTCGACATGAGTGTAGCCTTGGGCAATGAGACGGGCCTTGTTGCGTACAACTTGTACATCTTCATCTTGCTTATTTCGAAACACCCATTTGGTTCCAATGACATTGTGATCGTTGTTGGGCTTCTCAACCATTGTCCAAACTTGGTTTCTCTCAAAGTTATGCAGTTCCTCATGTATAGCATTCACCCAATCCTGGTCATCAAGAGATATGAAAGAGTAATGTTCACAAAAGTTAGTTAAACGATATTTAGAGCGAGTGATTATCCCGGTTTGAGTGTCGTTGTAGATTTGTTCAACGGGGTGATCTCTAGCAATTCTTGCTCTAACTCGTGAGAACTTTTGTTTGGGTCAGGGTGGAACATCCTCTTCATTTTCTTCATATTCTTCTTGTTCTTGTCCTTCTTCATTGTTGTTGAAGTTGTTGTCTTGTGGAGGTGGAGAAGGAGGTCGATGAGGTTCATCTTGTTGTACTTCCTAGTTTCCTTCGTCTTGACGTGTTCCACTTGTGGATGCCTCCAAGTCAACTTGTGGTTCACCTTGGCGTGAAGTTGAGGCTTCCACTTGAATGGACAAGGTACTCTCCTTCACCTCCGTTGGGAGAATCTTGCCAATATACAAGTCTTGGATAGCTTCCGAAGGATCCTTGTCTCCTACATCAATTGGCAATTGCTCTACTTGCGAGTCATTAGATTCATCAAACTTCACATCTACCATCTCTTCAACCTTTCGGGTGAAATTGTTGTAGACACGGTAAGTGTGAGAGTTTGAGCCATAGCTGAGTAGAAAACCTTCATGAGATTTAGGGGCAAATTTCAAACAATGGTGCTTGTCAAGAATGTAGCACTTTGAGACAAATACTCGAAAGAATCCAACTTGGGGTTTGTTACCGGTGAGGATCTCGTATGTCGTCTTGCCGAGAAGCTTGTGAAGATATAGCCGGTTTGTAGCATGACAAGTTGTCTCAACCGCTTCTGCCCAAAAGTGTCTTGGCGTCTTGTATTCGTCAAGCATTGTTCTCGCCATCTCGATCAGCGTACGGTTCATCCTCTCAACAACTCCGTTTTGTTGAGGTGTGTACGTAGCTGAGAACTCATGTGAGATCCCTTCCTCATCAAGAAAGGTATCCACATTGGTGTTATTGAACTCTGTTTCGTTGTCGCTCAGAACCTTCTTGATCTTCACTTCGAATTGATTTTGAGCCTTTCTAGCGAAGTTCTTGAAGATCTTTTGGACCTGCGATTTATCATCATGAAAGAACACCCACGTAAATCTGGAAAAATCATTAACAATGGCCAATCCGAAAGAGTTACCACCGAGACTCTTGTAAGCATTGGGACCAAAAAGATCCATGTGAAGTAGCTCAAGTGGTGTTCTTGTGGTCATGATATTCTTTATGGGATGACTTCCTCCAACTAGTTTTCCTGCTTGACAAGCACTACAAAGTCTATCCTTGTCAAATATAACGTCTTTAACACCAAGGATATGATCACCTTTAATAAGCTTATCAAGATTTCTCATGCCAACATGACCTAATCTTCTATGCCATAACCAACCCTTAGAAGATTTAGCAATTAAACAAGTAAGAGGTTGGGCTTTCTTACTGAAATCAACAATGTATAGGTCACCTCTACGAATACCGGTATAGACCATGTTATGATTATCTCTACGAAAGACTTGGCAATCAACATGAGTAAATAGCACATTTAAACCAAAATAGCTAATCTAGATACGGAAAGAAGGTTATAGCTGAGAGATTCAACAAGCATGAAATTTTTGTTAGAGCTATCATTGGATATGGCCACAATACCAAGGCCAACAACTTTACCATTAGAGTTGTCACAAAAGGTAACATACTTTCGTGGACCATCATTTCTAGCAAGCTCATCAAACATGTCCCTATCTCCAGTCATATGATCTGTGCATCCGCTATCAAGAACCCATTCCTTTCCTCCGACTGTGTAACCACGAAGATTAGAAGTGTCTCATTGAATCATCAAGATCAAAGTCACTATCTTCAGTTTCGCCATAATATCCATGCTCAGCATCATCATCATCCGTGTGATCATCACCTACGACAAGTGATTCATTAGAATTTCGATAATGACAATGTTCAAGTTTGTGAGTTACAATAGCTTCCGCGATTATGTGACTAATGATTCCATGTCACCCTTAGCATGTATAAGATCATGTAGCTCAAATAAGCATTCATCAAACTTGGGATCACTAGGCTTCATCTTTTGAAAAGCAATGGATTTTTGAAGAATCACATCTAAATTTTTCAAGGAATAGTTAGGAAAGCGTTCTTCAAGAAATTTCCATATAGTGTAACACATTCCAAATTAGGCAATTCTCTAAGCAAATAGTTCGGTAGAGATCTAACAATAAGATTGATAGTTCTAGTATTCTGAACCATATCAAGATACTCATCGGGGGTAAAATGCATAGGATCAATAGGAGGCACATAAGGGCTAAGAATATACTTGTTCAAATGATACTCATTGAAGATCTTAAGCATGTCATTTTTTCATTCCCTATAAAATTCCCCTTCAAGGATAGGCACTCTACGTCTCATACTCCCAATCGTAGACACATCCATCTTCCTCCAATGGTGATTAAACCAAAGCAATGGAGATCAAAGCTCTGATACCAATTGAAAGGATCGAAGAAGAGGTGTCTAGAGGGGGGTGATTAGACACTCAACAAGAAAGGTAGCAGTTTTTAAGTTCTTTTAAGTTGAGGTGGAGCTCTAGCACAAGATTAAGCATTTCAAGCAAACATAGCAAGAGTATAAGCATTGGAAGGAGTAACACATGCTAGTTGCAAGAAAGTAACAAACCTACACATGCAATTCTAAGAGTGTGGCAGCGGAAAGTAAAGCATTGCATATGAAGGTAAATGGAGAGGTTTGGAGAGTGCAAACGGAATGGAGACATGGAGATTTTGGAGTTGTTCCGATAGGTGGTGCTATTGTACATCCACGTTGATGGAGACTTCAACCCACGAAGGGTAATGGATGTGAAAGTCCACGGAGGGCTCCACCCATGAAGGGTCCACGAAGAAGCAACTTGTCTATCCCACCATGGCCAACACCCACGAAGGACTTGCCTCACTCGGGTAGATCTTCATGAAGTAGACGATCTCCTTGCCCGTACAAACTCCTTGGCTCAACTCCACAATCTTGTCGAATGCTCCCAAGTGACACCTAACCAATCTAGGAGACACCACTCTCCAAAAGGTAATAAATGGTGTGTTGATGATGAACTCATTGCTCTTGTACTTCAAGTGATAGTCTCCCCAACACTAAACTCTCTCTCATAGATTTGGATATGGTGGAAAGATGATTTGAGTTGAAAGCAACTTGGGGAAGGCTAGATATCAAGATTCTTGTGATAGGAATGGTATATCTTGGTCTCAACACATGAGCAGGTGGTTCTCTCTCAGAAAATGTATAGTGGAAGTGTAGGCATGTTCTGATGGCTCTCTCTCAAATGGAGATGGGGGTGGAGGGGTATATATAGCCTCCACACAAAATTCAACCGTTACACACATTTGACCCAACTCGGTCAGACCGAGTAGATGAACTCAGTCAAACCGAAGCAGTTCAAAATGTGAACGTTAGGAATCTTGGTGGGACCGACATGATCAACTCGGTGGGACCGATGTCCTAGGGCTAGGGCAAAACCTCATCTTGGTGATATTGATCGCATGAACTCGGTGGGACCGATTTCAGCAAAAGATCAAACAGAAAGTTGGTCAAGCAAACTCGGTGGGACCGATTGCACATTTCGGTGAGACCGAAATAATTACAATAGGATCACAGAGAGTTTGCAGGGCCATCTTGGTGAGACCGAGATCCATATCAGTAAGACCGAATTGTCTAGGGTTTATGGCAGTGGCTATGTCAACTGAACTCGGTGGCGCCGGATAGATCAAATCGGTGGGGCCGAGTTTGACTTAGGTTTGGGACATATGTGGAATATGAGAAAGTGGCTGAGGGTTTTGGAGTAATATCACTAAGCACGTGAGCAACCAGCTCATTAAGCAACACCTCATTCCCTTTTAATAGTATTGGCTTTCCTATGGACTAAATGTGATCTTGGATTACTAAAATGGAAATATAGAGTCTTGAGCTTTTGCCAATCTTTGTCATTAGCATCTTGAAGAGGTTTCACAGCTTCTTGTCCTTGACAACTTGAAAGAGTTCCACATCCTCTTGTCGTTGCCACTCCAATGTTGAACTTGTCTGAAATACACTAGGTAAAGGTATTAGTCCAACAGGGGATATGTTGACATTAATTACCAAAATCACCCAGGGAGCACAATTCATCACACTATCGAAGTATAAAGCATAAACTCTATTGAAAACCAACAAACTATGTTCTCAGTCAACTTTGCAACTACAATTCATCATCATTTCAGGAATGGTCATGTATCGGAGCCCTTAGGCAAGTCCACATACTCAACCATCATATAGTCTTTTATGATTGCTAACACTCACCACATACACATGAGCAAAAAGTTTCAACCGGACACATAGAAAGATATGACCTTATGGTTTCGCCACCCAACGCACTCACCTCAAGGGCGATGTCAACAATAATAATTCATGCTCACCCATATTCAACTAGATATTTGTGCCTAGATCTTTCCTCACCACATGATGCTTGCCAAGAGAGAAAATAAAATGGAAAGAGAGAGAAATACTTTGACTCTTTGCATAAAAGTAAATACATAAAGTAAAAAAGATAGGCCCTTCGCAGAGGGAAGCAGAGGTTACCATGCGCTTTTTTGGTTGTATGCTCGATCTCTTAGTGCAAAAGAACGTCACGTTATATTGCCCCTTATGATAGCAACCTTTGTTATGCGGTCTGTCAACTTTATTATTTTCCCATCACAAGTTCGTACAACGATCAATTTTCTCTTACACAAAATGATCTAACACATTTAGAAGCAATTTTTATTGACTTATTGCACCGATGACAACTTACTTGAAGGATCTTACTCAATCCATAGGTAGGTATGGTGGACTCTTGAAAAAGATTTGGGTTTAAGGGTTTTTGGATGCACAAGTAGTATCTCTACTTAGTGCGGAATTTTTGGCTGGAAAAGATATTGAGCAAGCACCACATGTTATAGGATCTATGACAATATAACTTCTATATGAATATGAACAAACAAAAGTCATTACGTTGTCTTCCTTGTCCAACGTCAACCGTTTGGCATATAATATTTTGATGGGGGGTCACAATCACAAAAAATGTCCAAGATAGTATATTTGCATGTGAATCTTCTCTTCCCTTATTAATTCTTTCATGAATTGCATCACTGACCAATGTTATGTTTGTCAATCTCCAATAAATTTTACTACTAATATTTTTCCTTATGTGATGTCATTACTTACCATAAAATTAGCATATGATCTTTTTCATTTATTTATTTTCCTTGTATTGCAACTAGGAAGTAAAGAAAGCAAAACTAAAACTAAACTTTATTATATATCTCTCACACGATTACATAGATAGATAGCTAAGCAAACTTTCAAACAAAGATCGAACTAGACTTTTATTCAACTAATGCAAAAGATAACTAAAGATCGAACTAAGTAGGTAAAGGCAAAATATAGTGATGTGATACGATACCGGGGCAACTCCCCCAAGCTTGGCTCAAGCCAAGGGGAGTGCCCATACCCGATACTCAATTCTCCTTTGGTGGTGAAGAAGGTGTTGGTGGTGGTGATGAGGTAGTCGCGAGCTTGCTCTTCAGGATCAGAAGATTCTCCAATCTACGGATGACGCTCCGGAGGGCAATGACGTGCTCTTGCAATAGGATGTTTTCACGAGTGAGATATTTATTTTGAACACGAATCGTTTCAATGATCCTAAAAGCTTCAATTTCAGCGGGGGAAAGGTATTCATAATAATGTTTTCAACGTGGGCTCGCACGGGGGGCTCGTGCCGATTTCACAAGCTCCGGTGGGTCCATTGTCACCAAAGCAGCTAACTAAGAGGGAGTAGAATTTTGTCGAGAATGGAAGTGACTGTATTTGAGAACAAGGGGCTAGCTGCCAACACATCTATATATAGGCACAACTTAGTGTTGGCGTTCACGGCGACGGCATGACAGCACAAGGTCAAGTATCTATGACGTGTTTATAAATCGCACGACGGCAGTATGTTGCAACTGGTCAGGACAACCGGGCCCACATAGTAGTGTCGTGGGAAGTATTAAGTACGCCAGCAGTAGCAAGTTATAGTTGGTGTACCAATTTGGACGACACCAGCACTATCTGAAAATAATAGTGTTGGCGTTGATGAAAAACGGCGCGCCACAAACGAAACTTGTGGCTGGTCGTTTTTCCACTGGTGGCCATGGATGCTAGGGCGGTGGTCTCGGATGGTGGTGGCTTTCTGACATGCTCTATGGTGGCGGTGGTGACTCTACTTCTTGATCGTGTGGGCGACAAAGGGTAGAGTGGTGGGAGGCTCTAGCAATGCCTTGATCTGGTGTAGATGGGCGGGCCCTCGTGGAAATGTTGATCGGGACGCCTCCTGATGGCGTTGGCGAGTGTCCGACCGAAAGCTTCGCGCTATCTGGCGCCGGTGTCAGCGACGCCTGTGGATGCCGCTTGCTTCTTGGAGTCGTCATGGGTCTCGTTATGCGAGGGCTCTGGGTGAAAACCTCTATCTTTTGCTTCGACTCACTAACGGCGACGCTTTGCGTCGTCACCTTCTTGGGGGCGTTGTCGTGGAGCTCATGAGTCTTCGGTCAGGTCTCGGTGAGGTGTTAGCTTGTTCTAGATTATTGTTGTACCTTTTGATCTGCTTTGCAAGAAGGCATGCTCATCACATTTTGTTTGTTCGGCCGTGTACTTTTGTTATGTTGCTTTATCTATAAAGCGGGGCGAAAGATTGTTTCGAGAATGAAATCATGCACCCTTCCTGTGCTATGAGCACAAGTTGAGCTAGGATGGCTGGAGGGGGGAGGGCTGGAAGGATATTGTTTTCATAGATGTACCGCTTTATGCACTTTTTAAGAAAGAATAAGAACAAACAAAAAGGGAGACCTTCTCTAGCATAGAAAGAGAGACCTCCTGTGGTGATGCTTATGGGCGTAAATATTGAATGCCACGGCTGCATGTAATGTAAATGGGCTAGCCCACTCAGGGGCAAAGCGGTTTTATGTTTTATTTTCCTCTTTATTTTTCTAGACGGTTTCCCACATGAAGAACTGGTTTTTGCTTACAGTGGTAAAATATTTCAAACCTTATTAAAAAAAAATATTTCCAAAAAATATTCACTATGAGGTTAAGAAACACTTAGTCTATGCTAAAAACATGTTCATCGCATATTAAAAAAATTCACCACGCATCAGAAAAATGGTTATCGTATATTTAAAAAGTGTTCATCATATCTTTATAAAATGTTCGTCATATATTATAAAATGATCAATGTATATTTAGAAAACAATTCAACACATATCACCTAAAGTTTTACTGTATTAACCAAATGTTCAATATTTATTAATAGGAAAATAAAAAACAAGGATTTTTTTTAGAAAAACAAGAAAACAAAAGACCAAAAAATAAAATAAAAAATAAAGAAATATAAAAACAAAAGGCAAATCAGCGAAGGACGTGCAACGCGCAGCTGCAAACTGGGCTGGGCCACCTCGTAACCACGCCTATTTGCCGCCATTGGGCAGCATATTGGATCCACCGAAATCACTAATTGAGGAGTACTCGTTGCAAAGATCATCCCCAAACCCATGTTGCGACAAGTGGCGCGCTGCATGCGCGCCATTTGTCGCAGCCTGGGCGTTTTCCCTTTTTTTCGTATATCTCTTTATTCAAAACGTTTTATCTCTTAAACCGTGCGTTCAAATCTCGAACCGTTTTCACCGTTGAATTTCTCGCGTCGAGATCTTCAAAACTAGATCCCATGTTGATAGGTTTTGACGAACTTTTTTTCACATAAAAACCGGACGGAAAAACCGAACCGAACGCGCTGGTTTTTTCCTTTCCGAAAGAGGCACGGCCGTGACTCTCGCGAAAGCGCAACCATGCCTCTCGCCGAAGCAAAACCGTGACTCTCGCTAAAGAAAAAAAACAGAAAACACGTTTTTTTTCCCTTCCCGAAAGAGGCACGGCCGTGACTCTCGCAAAAGCACAACCATGCCTCTTGCGGAAGCAAAACCGTGACTCTCGCGAAAGAAAAAAAAAACAGAAAACAC
>LR738711.1:805321800-805336342 GCA_902687465.1 Secale cereale
TTCTTTCCGAGAGGCACGGCCTTGACTCTCGCGAAAGCACAACCGTGCCTCTCGCGAAAGCAAAACCGTGACTCTCGCGAAAGAAGAAGAAAAAAACAGAAAACATGTTTTTCCCTTTCCGAAAGAGGCACGGCCGTGACTCTCGCGGAAGCAAAAGCGTGACTCTCGCGAAAAGGAAAAAAAAAACAGAAAACGTGTTTTTTTTTTCCTTTCCGAGAGGCACGGCCGTGACTCTCGCGAAAGCACAACCGTGCCTCTCTTGGAAGCAAAACCGTGACTTTCACGAAAAAACAATTCGAAATTTTTTTTGGTCGAAAAGCTAAGGAAGACCGGTGGAAAACCAAAACGTCGAAAAAACCCAGAAAAAAACCGTTTAATAAGCCGAAAATGCGTGAGAAAAATAAAAATAAATAAAATCCGGAGGGAGCGTCCAGAGCGCGACATGTGGCGAATGGCTGAGAGCGCGACATGTGGCGAATGGCTGAGAGCGCGCCAAGTGGCGTTGATCGCTGCGAGGCTCCCGAAGGAGCGCTCGTTAACTAGTTGCTCCCTGGATCCACCCAAAAAAGAGGGAAAAGATACAGGGGTGAATTGCTCAGCCCAATAGGGGATTCCTGCTGCGCCTTGAAGTTGGGCATCAAACTGAATAACACCGGGCCAACTTAAAAACCATCTTTGGATGCTTCGTAGAAGGAATAATCCATTTGAAAACTAAAGGGAAAAAACGTCATAGAGACCAAAAAGATTTGTATATCGGCCATCCCAACAATTGTTAACAACAATATATTTAATTAATTAAATAATTTAATTTCAATATTGAGAAACATATTTTTAGCTGGAATATTAGAACACTTCAGTAACTTGTGTTTTTTTTCGATATAAATACTTCTCTATTCCATTATTATGTTTCTTGATTTCGGGCTTTCTATCTTTTCTTTAGAGAATTACGTTTCAGCCGTTTTATCTTTTCTTAGAAACTTTTGGCCTTTCTGTCTAAGAAGAAAGGAAGACTGTAAGAATGACCCACGGGGTAAATGGGTTGGCCCAACAGTGGACTTTTCTTAGCCCACGAAGGTCCTAAGAAGCTGGGCCGCAAACTGTATCACAATGGCTGGACGGTCATTTTAAATATATCCAGGATCGAGAGCTCCCGTTTGGCGCCCTATGCGCCCGAACAGTTCCCTGGCGCTCATGGGTCAGCCCAAAGAAGAAGGCGAGCGCTCGACCGAGCGGTCTCGTTCGTTTGCACCTCAACATGGCAACGGGTGTCGGCAACATATGAACCCCCCCGGTAAAAATCATATTAGGGCTAGTGTTTGGGTAAAATAAATACCCATCCGTTTATAAATGGAAAATTTTGTACCCGTCGGATAAGTCTGGTACGGGTACAGGAACACAATACCCATACCCGCATACTCATATACTAATTTCTTCTAACAGGTAGGTCCCATGCACTGGTGGAGCTACAGCGAGGGAAAATGGGCCATGGTCTACTCAGCCATTAGAGAGAACAGTGAGGTGTTAGGACCGAGTTGAGCCATGATAGGAAAATTTATGAACTTCCCTTTGTACTGGCCCGCCCATTTTTTGTTGTAGCTCCGTCCATGACCGAGTTGACCTTGTTTTGTGAACACATTATTTTGTCTCTGATTTTGTTGATCTAATGATATAGTCTCCTTCATTTGATCATTTTGACGGGCTGCAGAAGTATCTTCAATAAAATTAAAATCGGAAATTTTTTGTCCCTCTTGTTTGTCTTGTAATTGGAAAAATAAATAAGAAAGAACATATGTGAATGTTTCTCTAAAAAGTTCAGTTACAGGCTACTCATTCATGAACGTAATTGAACATTGTTTAGTGCCATCTAATTCATGCGTATTGCTATCCAGTTTTAAAATTAATACCATTCTTTTTATTCCATGACACAGCAAATCATGATATATATGTGCTGAACTGCTAAAATGTGGTATAAATGTTGTGAAATGTCGAAGTACACATGCTAAAATATTGTGTATATATATGGAAATACTGAAAAATACACGATGAATTGTAAATTGGGTCAGATGGCCGAGATAGGTATTTTTACCCATGGGTATTACTCACACCCTATCGGTTACGGGTATGAGAACGGTTTAAAACCTCAGGTGCTGGTACGGGTACAGGTTTGGGTGACCATTACAGACACCCAAATCCGGCAGGTGCCATGTGGATTCGCACCCTGATAGCTTCGTTCGCATTGGACCAGTTGTAGTTAACCGGTGAGTCGTTGGAATTTGAAAAAAATTCTATTGAGTTTTAGAAAAAAATAAACTTTGATTTTAAAAATAGTTCATCAAATTTGGAAAACGTCCACAAATTTGGAAAAACTTCATCAATCTGGGAAAAAAGTTCACGAATTTGAAGAAAATGCAACAATTCTGAAAATCAAAACACAAACGTGAAAAAAGTTCATCAATTTTGAAAAAAAAACTTCATATGTTTTTAAAAGAGATCATAGATTTTGAAAAAGGGTTTATGGAATTTGAAAAAAAAAAGTAAAACCAAAGGAGGAAAGAAAAAAGTAGATCCAGGTTGAAACGCAGAAAAAAATTAAACAAAGAAAGAAAATGGTGCCGGTACTAGACCTAGTGTACATGGTGTGTGCCATGTACGGAATGGCCTTTAAGCGGTTCTTAAGGCGACGTATAGGAAAGCCCTCCACGTTTTCCCTACAAAAAGTATACATCCAGCAAAATTAAGGAGAGCCTAAAAAGGAAAAATTGAAGGGAGACTAAAAAGGCAAAATTTAAGGGAAAATTTTTGTTCAAAGAGAAAAAACATTATATGTTAAGAGTGCGATTCGAACACATGCCCTTTGGGAACACACCCTTAATGTGCCACCTTAGACCAACTCGGCCATCCCAACAAATTTTATTAATAATCTATCCAACTTTATAAATAATTCAATTATAAATATTACAGTTCATGATTAATCACATGTTATATTTTAAATAATTTGATTGAAAACTTGGAAACAATTGTATCACTCCGTCCGGAAATAGTTGTCATCAAAATGAATAAAAGGAGATGTATCTAGATGTATTTTAGTTCTAGATACATCCCTTTTTGTCTATTTTAATGACAAGTATTTTCGGACGGAGGGAGTATATCTTTGTCTGAAAATTGTTGTTAGAACAAAGTGTATAATTGTTAGAAAAAAATTTCTGGAGAATTGTGTATATATAGTGTGAAAATTACATCTTGAAGATCATATGGATATCCAAAACTTCAAATATTTTGTGAACCAGAGGGAATTGTAAACTCTGAAAAACAACAACTTTTTTTAGACAAACTGAATAAACGACCAAATGAAGGATACACTACCTTTTTTTAGAAAGGATACCACTACCAGTCTGCATTTTTTTTAGAATTACTACCAGTCTACACTCTACAGTGTCTACACAATTGGGATCCCAGTTGTTGCAAACTACAAAGTGTCACGGGCCGCAAGCCCATGCTCTCCCAAAGTGGTTTTGTGCGAGAACTTCCAAAACTATCGTCTAATTTTTGTCCACATAGATAAACGCCTACATCACAAATGGTGAATGCTCCGCTGAGCACTAGTCCATCTATAGTCTCTACAACTGTAGTAGAGATGAAAACGCAACTTACATATACATGTCCTTCCAAGTTCCAAGGTAAGAACAATCTCTTGTCACTTGGGCTCTGTTGATCCAATTATAGCGATGTAGTTCACTTTTTTTTTCTTTGAGCAAAGATGTACTCCCTCCGTCTTCTAATATAAGAAATTTTATATATTTCAAAATATTGATTACATACATACTAAAATGAGTGAACATACATACTAAATTTTATCTAGATACATATGGATCAAGAAAAAAGCTAAAAGGTCTTATATTAGGGAATGGAGGGTGTATAAGTCTTTTTAGACATGTTAATAAGGACTATATGTGGATGTATATAGACATATTTTAGAGTATAGTTTCACTTATTTTTCTTTGTATGTATTTCATATTGGAATATCTAAAACGGCTTATATTTAAAAATGGAGGGAGTAGTTAACTTGAATTGTGAGGTATCTCTTAAGAAAATGAACCCGCAAAAAAAGTCTCCTAAGAACGTGGAGCAGAGGAAAACACTGACCAAAGCCCAAAGCCCAAGCCATGTGTTTCGTTCTCTAATTAACATCGACCAAGCTCTTGAGATTTAATTAGTGGACACGATAAGGCGTAACTAATATGTGTTATGCATTTTATTTTGCTGCCACAAGTTAAGTGATCCCTTTTTCTCCAAATTTTGGACCATCTCACATCCCTTTCAATGTAGATATACTGATATTTGTTGCACATTTCTTTATGTCAATTACCGTGGCTCCTCGTCATATTTGATTCTATTGGCCTACTGGTAAGGTCGACGACACCGATGAAGGCTCCAACTGTTCAGTGTGCCTTCTATAGAGAGAGGCGATATGGTGGATGAGCTCGCATGCTCCTGTTACGCAATTCCGGGTCCGCTAACACCAGCGTTTCCGATCCACCTGCGTTACCAGACCCAACCGAAGAGCAACACCAACTTATGAGAGGCCTTGGGCCCTCTCCCTCCAAAAGACTAGCCTATTAGGAGGGGACACCCTCCCCAAAAGACTAGCCTATTAGGAGGGGACACCCTCACCCTTATAAATCATGTTATGTCTTCTCCCACAATCGATGTGGGACTAAACCCAACAATCTCCCCCTCACACATCGGTCACCCATGGGCCCGCTAACACCAACGTTTTCAGCCCACCAACCATGACCGACCACCAGTGAGTTCACCGAGATTTATTCCAGGCACCTGGGCTCTGATACCAATTGTTACGCAATCCCGGGTCCGCTATCACCAGCGTTTCCGACCCACCTGCGTCACCAGACCCAATCGGAGAGCAACACCGACTTATGAGAGGCCTTGGGCCCTCTCCCCCAAAAGACTAGCCTATTAGGAGGGGACACCCTCACCCTTATAAATCGTGTTATGTCTTCTCCCACAACCGATGTGGGACTAAACCCAACAATCCTGCTACATGGACCAGTGAAACAACGTGATGTTCAAGGTGGCATTTACTGTTTGGGAACGGAGAGCTGACGAAGCCGTGAGTGAACATTTCTCATGGGCTGTACATGACAGGGTGTGCAGTCTTGTGGGCGCTGCTGTTTTCTGGATCTCTTTTTCATGAGTAAAAAGGGATGGCAACATCAAAAGTACCATTCTGCTCCCGAGCTCAAATGCACCCACATGAACAGTAAAATAAAAAAAAATAGTAAAAAATTCAAACAAATCTGATTTTTTGTAGTAAACTTTGACGAATGTTTTATACGCTTGCAAATTTTCAGCACGAAATAATATTTGTGGAAGGCGCGGCGAGAAAAGCAAAATCGGAACTCCAAAATGTGTTCAAAATAGCATTTTTGGAACATCGATTTTTTTTATTTTGCCACGACTTTCACGAATGTCGTTTCGTGATGAAATTTTGCAAGCATGCAAAACATTTGTAAAATTTTAGCATAAAAATCAGAATTTTTGAATTTATTTACTATTTTCTCGATTTTACTGTTCATGAGAGAGCATTTGAGCTCAGGAGCATATACTCCATGTCAAACATATACTTCGTCTAAAGCAGAAAAAGTTAGCAACACACATTGTACAAATGTAGTGGAGTGAGCGCCCAATTATTTTATTTTTATTTCATTTTCGGTTATGTTTACATTTTATTTTCGCTTTGCTATTCTTTTGGTTAAAATGCATGAGCTAAGAAATATAAGTGTTCACGTACATCGAAAAAATGTTAGGGGATATAACAAAAGTTCATGTGTATTAGAAAAATATTATACGTGTGTTAAGAAATATTCATCGTGTTAAAAAATAATCGCATATCAGAAAAACATTGTATTTTGAAATCTTTTCTGTCGTGCACTAATTTTTATTCATAGCGTAATTCACACATGTTTGTCATGTAATATAAAAATGTTCATCATGCGTTAACACTTTTTATAGTTATACATGAACAATTTTCTTAAATGTGTGAACACTTTTTTCAAAAGTTTTAATCCTGTATTAAAAATCTTCCTCGGAAAATTCAAAAACTGTTCTCCGTGTATTTACAAAATTCATTGTGTTTTTTAAAATTTCCCATAGTTTAGTTCAAACCTTTAACCGTATATTGAGAAGTGTTCATTCTGTATTAAACATGTTCAACATATATTTACAAAAATATTCACCATGTATTAAAAATGTGCATTCTATTTCTTTAAAAAACATATTGTACTAAAATATATTCATCATGCATTAAAAAAAGAATCATCATGCATTAAAAGTTTATTCATTGTCTATTATGATTTCATCATTTATGTATCATAACTGTTTTGTATTTTTTCCTTAAAGAAACAAAAAAATCATCATGTGTTTAAACACGGATTGTTATGTTTGTAAAAAATATTAAATGTATATCATACCAAATGTTCACCGCACATTTAGAATATCTTTGACATGTTTAAAAAAAATGTGTTGAAAATACTTTCACCATGTATTTTAAAAATGTCGGTGTGTATCTTAGGAAATCATCAACACATTCAAGAAATATACACCATGTATATAGAAAAATGGTTGACATGTCTTTGAAGAATGTTCAATGTGTGTTTAAAAAATACCACCATGTATTTTGAAAATGAAAAGCTGTTGGGCGTGCAATCGTAGTTGTGTGTGACCAATTGACATGCAGTTGTACATCAGTACACGGACATGCAACTTCAATTGCTCACGCGAGGCGGCTTGTTGTAGGGAGTGTGGATAAAATAAAAAGAAGCTCAAAACAGAAAAAATAGAAAGCAAATCAATCAAACGGGAAACATTCTCATAAATCTTCACGTAGAATAAAATGGCATAATAGTTTAATATACTTTGTTAATTCTTTTCTAGGTTAGAATTAGTAAATCATGTTTCAAACTACACGAGGATATGTTTACAACGATGAAAATTTGTTTCTGCTAAATTAGAATTTGCTTTCAGAATGATTTACGAAGCACTGTATCATCAATAGAAAAAAGAACAATACAAATCATACTTCCGCGATTAATTGAGAATGAATTAATGATACATGCAACTCAAAAGTAAAAATAATAATGATACGTGCAATCTAGTTCCAAGCTAATGCATCAATTGGGACTTCACGTGTGCTTCACGCTCTTCACCAACCTGAGCAACTGTCCTCATGGGCCAACGGAACTTGATGGAACAAGCCACATGTGCCAGGACGGGTCAAAGAGCCATGCAATGCACGATGGGCCCCATGACTCCTGCCAGCTCAGATCCAAAGACCAACATTTTTCGATAAAGAGTAAATTTTATTGAAGAAGCATCAAAAGAATGCACACTATAAAGAGTAAATTTTATTGACTAAAAAAGAAGCATCAAAAGAATGCACACTATAAAGAGTAAATTTTATTGACTAAAAAAGAAGCATCAAAAGAATGCACACTATAAACACACACATCCGGTCTCTACGTAGTTAGGATGCAGCAAGAATAACGTGCGCAGGCGAGGGCACCGTCCACGGCGATAAGTTATGGTCGAAAACTCTGCGATTGCGCTCCTTCCACGTCTCGAGCAGAGACGGAGCGTGACCACGTACGCCGCGCGTGCCAGACCCTAGCGCCTGCATGCCGCTTTGCCTCATCGATCAAGCTGGAGTAGCTTTCAGCGTTGGCCGTACGTACATATGGCGGCATGCGGCGGCCGGGACCGCGGGAGTAGCAGTTTTCTTTTGAAATAAAAGCTCGGTAGCAGTCCTAAGTATTCTAGCCAAGGATATACACAAAACTGCATCTGCATGCACCATGCACTATTGCACTGCAAGTGCATGCTGTCGCTAACACTACGGATGAGTACGTACCGGTGAGCTAGCATGCATGAATGAATTTAAAGATTTGTCTCTCTAGGCTTCTAGAAGAGTGCCTCATCATCAAGCCCTACCTCGTCGATCCACTTAGCTCTAGCAATATATATATATACTAGCTCACAAACATACGAGAGATTGTGGCCGGGCCTATTATTATTCTCTGGAAAAGATGCAACGCAAATGCCCTGTTTAGTATTACTAGCTAGTATTACGGTCTACGGCCGGGAAATGACAGGTCAAAAAAGCGTATCCCCGCGGATAATTTCGTGGAGACGGCACTTGGATCAGCAAAAAGGCCACCTTGATCAATTTTTTCTTTTCCCGAAAGTAACAACACATACATGGTGTATACTGCATCACATCTGCGTCAGCATGATGCATACGGATACGATAAACCCCGCCTGTTTGGGAACAGTAGATACTACTGCAGTACTACTAGCCAGGCATATGCATGCTCGATCCAAACATTTAATATCGGTACGCGTACGGTTTCAGGGCCGCTGCAATGAAGGCCATGCCTGTGGCGATCGCCGGTCGGTTGGATGGACGGCTCCGTCCGTCGATGCGACACACGTGGGCGCGTCCGGTGCTTCTGTAGCTGTGCTGCGACAGCTCGCTTCTCGTGCCGTTGCGGTTCCCGTTTTCCTTTTGTTTTGGCGCCACGGAGGGCTTTTTCACTGTTCCGACCCATTTGCTGAAGTTTAGCACGATTTAACCTGTATTTAAAAGTTTTCTCGGATCTGACCCATTTTGAAACGTCATCAACCGTGGCGTCTTGCTTGCACCGAAGACGCCGCGAACCCTGGCGTCTGCCCATGGCCCGCCGCCCTGGTCAGCCCGTTTGACTGTCCGACGTGGCAAAAGGGTAAACGCCATGGTCCTTGGCGTCTACCCTCGGAGATGTGTTGCCTGGGAAGCAATTTTTAATCATTTGACCGTACCAAAAGCAATCACTAATAGCGCGATCAGGAAAATAAATAAGAGACAGCCAGCTCTATGCCTTGTGGGCCTTCGTCTGTCACATGGCAACCATACTAATCCATGCGAATTAGCACAAGTTTTGAAGTGCTGCACGCAGCCATGTAACGTGGTGCACGCCAATTAGAAATCTTGCTAGCTTTGCATGCACGTATTTCTCTCTTCTGGAAATTATTTTTCTTAGATCAATGTGTCAAACTTTAATCTATTTGCATCACTGTAGTGAACTTGTTAATATTCATATAGTACATAAAAAAGGAAAACTATTGGTGCAACTACATGTCGGCTGCATTGGCACATGCAAAATTCATATATGAGGTTAACAAGGCAGTGCTCCATGACACAATTATATGTGTTAGTAATGAACTCGCTTTGGTGAGATCATGATGTTTGAGTGAGAAAACCAAATACTAGAAAAAGTCCAGACCCGGTTCACGTTAGGAGACCCCTTCACATGACGTGCGGGTCCCACGTATTGCAAAAAATTCATAAGCAAAAATATATTCAATATTGGACTCTATTTGTAGAGTTCATCGTGTAGAATACAGTGATGCAAATAGATTAAAGTTTGACGCATTGATCTAAGAGAAATAATTACCAGAAGAGAGAAATACGTGCATGCAGAGCTAGCAAGATATGTAATTGGCGTGTGTGCTAATTCACATGGAATAGTATGGTTGTCATGTGACAGGCGAAGGCCCACAAGGCATAGAGCTGGCTGCCTCTGATTTATTTTCCTGATCGCGCTATTAGCGATTGGTTTTGGTACAGTCAAATGACTAAATATTACTGCCAAGGGGTAGACGCCAACGACCATGGCGTTTACCACTTTGCCACGTCGGACGGCCAAACGGGCTGACCAGGGCAGTGGGCCAGGGGTAGACGCCATGGTTCGCGGCGTCTTCGGTACAAGCAAGACGCCACGGTTGATGGCGTCTCAAAATGGGTCAGATCCGAAAAAACTTTCAAACACGGGTCAAATAATGCTAAACTTCAGCAAATGGGTCAGAACAGTGAAAAAGCCCGCCACGGACGTCGACCAAGCATCGACGCGATCATGGCGTCACGGCGGCGTCACACGCGGGGCCGTCGCAAACCGCTGTCGATTGATGGGGCGCGTCGACGTCCAATTGATTCGACATTCAATGGCTCGCTCGGAAATGCTTGGCCCACTGCCAGCAGCTAGCAGGAGTAGTACTATGCACCGTGCAGAGGTCTTGATTGCCCCACTCGCCTCCGCGAACTGGAATGGTCCACGGCGAAATATACTCTCCACGCTGAAGGCGCATGCAGACCATGGTCAGCTTTCTCCCATGTCTTCCGCCACAGAGCCGAGAACGTGAAATGTTCCCGTTCGACCGGGCCACCGAGCCGCACCAACCCACCGCGGGCCGTGCATGCCGGCGGGCGGGGATTTTCCCGCAAAGCCGGCGCGGTCGGTCCACGACGCTTTTACCCATGGTCGGCACGGGCGGTGCCGCGCGCGGCTCATTACAGTCGCGCAAGACCGACGACAACCCGAGCCAGGGCGGGCCTCCCAGCACTAGGGCTGGCCGTGCACCCTCTCGACGTCGACGCCCGTGCCAGGTCGGCGCGCGACCGGCCGGGCTCGGAGAACGCACTACGATCCGGGGTATATGATTGCGGCGGTGCGGCGGCCGTCGCTGTCCTCCCCATCCATCCGCCTCTCCCCTCGCGCACGATGGACTGCTCTGCTCGATCCGCTGGGCTGAGTGAGTGCGCGCTAGCTCCATCCTCCATGCATGCTATTTTCAGGTCGTTTCGTCTCCTGGCCCGTTTCCTCTCACTGTCGCTTTACGCGTCGCAGCTCGCAAGTGATCCGGGTTCATACCGCCTTTCCTTGGCATGCACTCATGCAGGTCTCTCTCGGCCTCGCCACTGATCTCATGCACGCGGTGCCAAAGGGTCCGGCATTTCCACTGATCGCTCCGGCCACTACGCACTGTTCTCCCTCTTATCTGAATCGACCGTAGCTAGCTTGGTTATACCTCCTCTGATCTTTTCAGCACATCTTCACCGGCCCGTAAAACACAACAGAAAGCGCTTGCACGCATGCACTCCGGGTTTACATCACAGACACAGTGCTCGCTGTCACTCTAGACTCTACATGTGAAAAGGCTAGGCAGAGAATAAAGTGATCGATCGAAATGCAAAACGGATCAAGGACCGATATCAACCTGCCGGTAAACAAAAGGATGAGGCGTTCACTCATCTCATGCATGCACTCGCAGAAGCAACAATTATGCTAAAGTGAAGGAACGTGTGATGATGCTCACTTACATAATTACTCCCTCCGTTCCGATTTACTTGTCGTGGTTTTAGTTCAAATTTAAACTAAAACCACGATGAGTAAATCGGAACGGAGGGGGTACGTTAACCGCTTATTATGAGTGAACTAACCTACGCAGCGCACCACCGGTGCCGTGCCGTCTCTTTCGCCGGACTAGGGCTGGCTACTGACGGACGAGGGCTTCTGGGCGTTGCTAGCTTTTGGCGTTTTTTCTTGGGCTGGGCCACCCCGCCCGGCCGGCCACATGCGGGCGATCGAGAATCAAAAGCTCCACAGTCATCGCAGGATCGACCGACCCGCGTCATGTCGTCGGCCAGGGCCCCCCGCCCCCAGAGATCCAGGTGTTCCTATCAGACGGACGGTGGATGTGAACCGCACGCGCTCGCGGGTTTGGCCCCATGCGCGGACCAGAGCTCGCTCGCTCGCAGACGTGCGCGCGGCGCTGGACTGCCGATCCCGGCCGACATACGCGGCCAGACGCGCCCCGGGCATGCCGCTCCGTGCACGAGTTTTTCAGCGCGCGCTCCGCGCAACGCCGGCCTGGCGTGCAGATGCGCGGCCGGCTTTGAACGGCCAACGTTGTCGCACGCCTTTTATGGTCGCCGTACGCACCGACACGCTCTCTCGCTCTCTCGTACGTCCGGTTCAAAATGGATCTATTGATTGATTACTCGAGGACGAGGCTTTAGCGAGGTTTTGCCGGTGCGTACTTGAAGATTGAGCCAGTGATCGATCAGCTAAGAATTAATTAATTGTGTCTGTGCATTTCCGGACGGTGCTAGTAGCAAGAAAGAGACCAGCGTCCTCTTCTCCGAGCATTTCGGGACTCTGTGTTCCTGTCTGTCACGACGAGGACGGCCAGGCCATAACCGGCGCTAACGAAGCAGCGATCGCCGGAGCCCGGAGGCAATACCCGTCCAGGTACGAAGTACGCCCGATTTAACTGACGTCGCTGGTGGCAAAGCCCGAACCGAATTGCTCAAGTGACGTCTCGGATATATCCATCCGGGAAATCAAGAGTCGAAAGACATCGATGGCTCTCGAGCGAAAACGAACGGGAGATGTGATCGCATCAGGTGAGATGACGTGATTTGGTCGTACGTGTGAGGCTCCCGTCCAGACCAACGCACCCTTTGCTATTGCCAAATCAAACCGAAAATATGGACCATGCAGGAGATCTATCCGTTGATTGCCTCGTCGCTGCCCGAAGGCAATAATTGACACGGCCAAGATGATCTAATCACGGCAATATCAATTATTGCCTTCGGGCAGCGACGAGGCAATCGTTGAGATGGTTAGGTGGACAGTGGTATCCCCAACCCACCAGGGTTCAAATCCTGGTGCTCGCATTATTCCTGAATTTATTTCAGGATTTCCGGCGATGCGCTTTCAGTGGGAGTAGACGTTCCCGTCGACGACGAGGCGCTTACGGTGACTTCGTAAATCTCAAGATGATATGCCGGCTCAGTCTTTCGGAGGTGCTCATAGGGGTAGGGTGTGCGTGTGTGCGTTCATAGGGGTGAGTGTATGCGCGTGTATATGAGCGCTTGCGTCTGTACTGATTCTCAAAAAAAAAAAAGAACGTCTCGTTCCTCTGCTGCTGCTGCCGCCGGTGACTCCATCCCATCCTCCGCGGGTCGAGCCCACGCCTCTCCACGCGGATGCGCCTATATAAGTGTCGGGGTTTTGGTGCGACATATGCCAGAGGATGGCTTATCATGCACGGGGACAATAGAACGTCGCCGGGTCCTGGAAGCGGGATAAGGCGATACTTAGGACGCCTGCGAATCTTACCCAGGTTCGGGGCTCTCCGTGGAGATAACACTCTTAGTCCCGCTCTGCGAGGGCTCCACGTCATGACTAATGTCAATATGGAGGCTACAAGGTTGCTCCTTGAGCTGTGTCGTCTAGGGGAGGAAGAAGGGCAAGGCTAGCTCTCTACCTCCGCTCTAGGGAATGGGAATGGTCGCTAGGGTTTCTCCCTATCTCTCTTCGTGTCTCTCTTCTTCTTCTTCTTAGGGTCCAACCCCTCCACTTGGAGGACCCTCGGGGGTTTATATAAGCCTACCCCCCAGGGGTATAATAGTAATCTAGGCGGAATGGCCCCCAGCTGTCAGCATCTTCGGGTGCCGGCCTTTCCGCCTGTCTGCTGGGGCCCGCCGTCTGCGGGCCCTCGTGATTGCTTTTCACTATAGGCGCTCTTCTGCTGACGGCAGCATCGTCAGGAAGGGAATGGCTACAGTGCCGCCGCCTCCTGCAGTACGCTGCCACCACGTCCCGCCTTGTCATCTTGATGGGGTTCAGACTCCTAGGGTACGGTTAGCCGCCTGCTACCAGGCGGCCCGTCCCCCAGGCCACCTACCAAAGGCCGCTTGCCTCTTGTTCACCCACTGGTAGGTGGGGCCAGCCGCCTGCGGGTAGTGGGATCATGGCTCCCTCTGACCGAGGCTAGGTCATCGGCGACATGGCTACAGTGATACGCCGCTTAAGGAGTGTCCGTAAGATTCGCCCTCACTGTAACCACACCCTTATGGATTCTCTAAGGACATGTTCAACTGTAGCCATGCCTTAGCCTTGTCGTGGTTCCCCAGCACGCGTCCCGAGGGCGAGGCGTGGGGCCGTCTTGTGGATGCTGGCCATGAGGCTGCCGCCTGTCCAGGCCCCGCCGCCTGCTGGAAGCCGGCTCCTGGGCGTTGATGCCCCAGGAGGCGGCCCGATGAGCAGGCGGCTGGGGGGTGACAGGCGGCCCACAATTGTCTTGAAATACCATGGGTGGTCAATGAGGACACCCGTGCTCAATATCTCCGACAGTAGTCCCCGAAGCTGGTGGAACTCTGTGGTCGCGATCGGGGCTGCGGGGTTCCAGCAGCTTCCCACCCCAAGTAAGGTTTGGCATTTTTTGTACGTCCTCTAGAAAGGGCCGGCTTCTGGCAGCCGGGCCTCTGAAAAGGGTCGGCTTCTCGCAGCCAGGCCCCCGTCTTCTAATCTTCGGGAAGAAGATACCGCATGGATGGCGGGCTGTGCCGTGGGTTTGCCGCCCGTTGGCAGTATTCCACGCGTCATCGCCCCGTCACGTCAGCCTGCGAGCCCACGCGCGTGACGGGAGGTAGCAACGGGCCGGGGCCCACCACTACAGGGCCTTGTTCCGCGCGCGGATCTAATGCGGCAGAGGCAATCGATTACCCTCCCCACGCGCATTTAATGCGCGTGGATTAGGCGCAAAAAGGTGGGGATCATGCGGGGCGTGTAGCAGTTAATCCCACGCCCTCGCCCCCTCGGCTTCGTCGCCCCGTGCCTATTAGTAGGCTCGGGAGGGGGGGGGG
>LR738711.1:805336498-805402226 GCA_902687465.1 Secale cereale
CGCTCGCGCACACACCCCTGCTCCATTCTCCTCTTCCTCCTTGCTCTCCCTCACGCTCCTCGCCACCGTCGCTCGCAGCGCTTCGTCGGAGTGAGCCCTTGCCACGAGCCATGGCTGCAGCGACGCCGCCCCGCCACTCCGGCGAGTGGGACGCCAGCGAGGTCCTTGAGGAGCACATCTTCTACCTCCGCCGCATGTGGCGATTGGCCTCCGAAGACAAGGTCGTCGCGTGCCTGGCGCCGGCGGCGGAAATTCGGCCGGCGCCGCGGTTGGGCGAGCGGGTCGTCTTCCGCTCGCACTTCCCTTGCGGCTTCGGGCTCCCTGCCAGTGGCTTCTTCCGTTCCTTCCTCGAGTTCTTCAACATACAACCCCACCACCACATGCCGAACACGGTGGTGACTCTGTCCGCCTTCGTCGTCCTCTGTGAGGGGTACTTCGGGATACTCCCCACAATGGAGCTGTGGACCAAGCTCTTCTATATGAAGCTTGGTACCGCGGTCCAGGGCGTGGCAGCCCAATGCGGTGGGTGCATTGCGGTGAAGCGCAGCGGGGCCAAGAACTACTTCCCGCCGCCTGTGCTCATGCAGTCGGTGAAGCAGTGGCAAAAGACGTATTTCTACGTCTCCAACGTCGACCCCGCGCACGACTTCATCGGCCTGCCGGACTGGGCACCCAGCCCGCCTGCCGAACCCCGCGCCTCTTGGAACACCCGGCCCGTCTCCCTCACACAAGGGGCCTCCATCGCCATGTGGCGCCTCCGGGAGATGAGGGACAACGAGGGCCTGGTGTTCTCGGACCTTCTACTCACCTTCGCAGAGCGCCGGGTGCTGCCGCTGCAGTCCCTCCCGCATCTAATCTGTGACATGAGCGGGCGCCGGGACCCGAGCCGGACCTGCACCAAGCAGATGCCATACAAGGAGGTGGCCCTCTTGGTGAACTCCGTCTCCAATTGCAAGCTCTCCGACTCGGGCTGGGCATTCAGCTAGCCGCCGTACAGGCGCAACAATCCGCCGCCTGCGGTGAGCTCCCTCTTTCCTTCTTCTTCTTTCCTTCTTCCGCCTGTCCCAGCCGCCTGACCCTTGTGTCGCCTGCAGATCTTCCCCGGCCAGCCAGAGCCGGGCTCCGACCAGCCGGGCCGCCCTCTGGAACCAGACCGCTCCCAGAGCGATACGAGCGACCCCGATTCGGGGGCCGCCGCTATGGAGGAAGAGGAGGTAACAGGCGGCGGGGGCCAGCCAGCAGACGGCCCGTCAGGAGGCGGTGTCGAGAGCTAGCCAGACGATGATGATGATGAGGAGGAAGCGCCTCTTCGCATTCGAGAGGCGAACTCGCCTGAGCGCGGCAGCCATCTGGTGGCGCCGTCAACCGTAGCAGGCAACGTGAAACGCCGGTCCTCTGCCAGGCCGCCTCGCAGCAGGCCCAAGAAGCTCAAGCTTTCAGCCGACGCCACCAAACGCCAGGAGGCGGCCGCTAAAGCAGTCCTTCCTAGGGTGCCCAAGCCTAGGCCGACCGTGTCCGCGTAAGTGCCGCATTCTTTTTTCTTTTTGCATTCATTCTAATTTTTCACCCCCTTCGTGGCTGATTTTGCTGTTTTCTTGGGAATGCCCGAATAGCGCCCCGCCTTCTCTCTCGCGGGCGCCTGCGGGCTCTGTGGTCGGGGGCACGGATGCCCCTCCTGTGCCGCGCCGTGTGGACCCTGCTGCCGCGCTCCGGAAGGCGACGGGGAGGAACGTCCGGGAGGCGCGTGAGGAGCAGGAGGCCGCGACCCTTGAGCAGGCGAAGGCTGACGCTACTGCCAAGGCGGAGGCTGTGGCAGCCACCAAGGCCCAGACGGATGCCGCCGCCCAAGCCCAGGAACAGGAGGCGGGTCTCTAGCAGCCTGCGGACCACGCCAACCTCCAGGACATGGGCCCTCTAGAGCCGTTCGTCCAAGTGCCGGCTGTTGGCGAGCAGCCGGCTCTTGACAAGGAAAGGGACGGCCGTGCCGCCATGGAGATGGAAGTGACCCCTCTCGCGCCGCCTGCAGGGACGCAGGATAGCCGGCCCGTGGGAGCGGAGGTGCCACCGGCAGAAGGCGTGCTGGTGGCAGGCCCGCAGCCAGCCCCTCGAGCCCCTGCCTGTCCGTGTCCTGTGAGGGCGGCCTCAGCGCCGCCGCGAGTAGAGGCCGGCGCCGCCAGCTCGTCATCGCCGGATAACGAGGCCACAAGCGCAGCGCCGCCAGGCTGGACGCCCGGCGGTGGCGGCGCGTTGATCGTCGCGTCGCGAGACGTCCTCGATCACTTCAATTCTCTGGGCGAGGTCGTGCAGACGGTTTTGCGGGAGTTCCTGGCTACGCGAACCTTTGTCCGGGTATGTTAACTCCTTGTATCTATTTTTATTTCTTCAATTTCTTCTGTGCGGGCGCGTCAGCGCACCCACTGGGTGTAGTCCCCGAGTTCCGAGCCGGCTGCTGAGCAGACGGCTTGGAACTCCAAGGCGTTACTTTGTGGGCTGACTTGTTTCTTGTTGCAGGATTACCACAATCTTCGGGTGGCGGCCTTCAACTCCCAGCGTCAAGAGCTGGCGCAACTGAGGGCTGCTCTGGTCGACAACCAGGGTAAGTGTTTTCATTTCCTCCTCGCGGGGGCGCGTCAGCGCACCCGCTGGGTGTAGTCCCCGAGTTCAGAGCCGGCTGCTCAGCAGGCGGCTTGGAACTCCAAGGTTGTCTTGTCCTTTTGCCGATGCTGACGCTCCTTCTCCTTTCTTGCCAGCGACCGCGATCGACCTCCGCAATCAGCTGGGCAGGGTCCAGGCCGAACTCGCCGCCAAGGAGTAGGAGCGCAGCCTCGCCGCCTAGGACCGTGACCGTCTGGCCAAGGAACTGGCAGACCAGGCGGCGACGCACAAGGCGGAGCTCGGGAAGCTGGCGGACACTGAGGAGCTCCTTCGGGCCGAGTTCGAGACCGAACGCTCGAACTGGGCCGAGAAGGAGGCGGCCGTGCAGGAATGCTACGGGGCCATTGCGAACATGGTCGATGGTAAGCCGCCTGTCCTGCTTTCAGGTGCTTGCCGTCTGCTATGGCCGGCTTTCTTTTCTCTGATTCTTTGTCTTGTCCTTGGCGCAGAATTCTTCCCTGGCCACTCTGTTGCCGCCAGCCAAGCTATTGAGGCCCATCGCGACGAGAGGCGCCAAGCGGGCCGGGTGATCGCACCCAACGCGCCCCGGACTCCCATCGAACAGCTTCTCGCCGTCAAGGCGCGCCTCCAGCCGGCCCACAGCTTGCTTCGCCGTCTGCAACGTGCTGGGGCCCAGGTACTGGCCGCCCTCTGGCCAGGCATCCCAGTACTCCGCACTCCCAGCCGGACTGCCGACTGGCTAGAGGCAGCCGGCCACCACTTCGAGGCCTGGAAGGGCGCTGCAGCAAGGGCCGGTGCACAGACCGCCCTAGAATTCGCCAAGGGTTGGTATCCGGACCTGGACCTCGCCCAGCTGGCGACCTTCCGCCTGGAAGCCGAGTCCAAACTGCCCGTGGTGCGAGGAGACCTTGTCAAGCGCGCCGCCTCCCTCGCCGACTATGCCGACACTGCCGTTTTCATCCCAGAGTTGGATGAAAACGGCCATGTGGTGCCACCCGATAACTTTGGGCTGGACCTGGCGGCGCCGGAGGAGCTAGATGAGGAGATCACCTCAAGCGACGACGGCGAGGACAAGGAACACGGCGATGAGGAAGCCAGCTCCCAGGAGGCGGAGCAGTCTGCTCGCTATCAACCCGATCAGGCCTCCACGAGTGGGCCCAGCAGGACGGCGCCGTTTGCTGCGGGAAGTGACCAGGCCGAGACCCATCAGGAGGCCCCCCCAGCAGCCGGCCTCGTTGATCCCGTCGTGCCACCCGCTCCGCCTACTGCACCTCTAGCTTAGGCGTCGTTGTGTATATTTCATTTCCTGTTTTTCTTAAGACTTGGTAGGATTAGTACGAACAATTCCACCCATTGGGTGTACTCGTAAGATATTGCTGGAAGGCGGACTTCGAGGCCTTTTGTTATAAATATTCTCTTAATTCTGCATATGTCTATGCTGTTTGCCGGGTTCTAGAGTTAGCACCGTCCTTTGTTCCTTCGGGCGTTTTTCTTTTGTTGTTTCCTTTAACTGCCGTCCTGCCAGCCAGACAGCCACTCTGTGGTGTGTGACTGGGTCAGGAACTTAGCTGGTTTCCGGATAGGCAAGTATCCCGCCCTTTGGAATGCGGTTTGGCTAAGCTAGAAGCCGTCTGGCCGGCTGCTTGGCAACCGACCAACTTGTATGAAGGGTCGTCCTGCCCTATGTTTATTTTTCTTTAGCCATTTTTCATGTGGGCACCACTTCCTGCCTTTGACTCCCGCCAGTCAGACAGCCGCGTTCTGCGAGTCTGTGACTGTAGGTGGGAGAGGGCTTGGATGCTGGCACATTACTTGTCCGACTTTTGAAGAAAAAACTTTAAACATAGGGCCAGGCGGCAAGTCCCCGGGCCGTCTGCTTGGTCCCGATGCCGGACGAAGGAATGAAAATACTCATTCACAGGCATAAATCTTATCATATAGATAAAGGGTTGGACAGTCCCCGAGAACTCCTCGAGGGTCCCATTGTTTCTCAAAATAAAGTAGATAGCATGACACATACCCTTTAGCTATAAAAGTGGCGAAGTAGGTTTGCGTTCCACGGGCGCTCTGACTCCTTGGCTGAGTCGTCTCTTTTGCGTGCTCTTGGCTTCTGCGCATTGATGAGGTAGTAAGCATCGTTGCCTAGTACCTTGCTGATGATGAATGGTCCTTCCCAAGGGGCTGAGAGCTTGTGCTGGCTGGCTGTTCGCTGGATCAGCCGGATCACAAGATCTCCCTCGCAGAAGGAGCATGGCCTGACTCGCCGGCTGTGGTAGCGACGAAGACCCTGCTGGTAGATGGCGGACCAGAGGCGTGCTACCAGCCGGGCCTCCTCCAGCAGGTCCACGCCGTCTTCTCGTGCTTCTCTTGCTTCAGCTTCTATGTACATGGTGACACGAGGCGAGTCAAACTCAACATCTGTTGGGATGACGGCCTCGGCCCCATAGACGAGGAAGAAGGGAGTGAAGCCGGTTGACTTGTTCGGAGTTGTCCTGAGGCTCCAGAGGACAGACGACAACTCTTCGATCCAGCAGCCGGTTGATCGTTCCAAAGGCTCGACCAGCCGGGGCTTGATGCCGGACAAGATAAGGCCGTTGGCATGCTCAACTTGGCCGTTTGACTGCGGGTGGGTAACGGACGCTAAGTCCAGTCGGATGCCCTGTGTTGCGCAGAAATGGGCCGATGCGCCTTTGGCAAAGTTTGTGCCGTTGTCGGTGATGATGCTGTGTGGTATGCCATACCAGACTGTGATGTCTGCGATGAAGGTCACAACAGTTGGGCCGTTGAGTTTCTTGATCGGCTTCGCCTCGATCCACTTGGTGAACTTGTCCACGACCACAAGCAAATGGGTCAAACCGCCTCGGGCTGTCTTGAAAGGACCCACCATGTCCAGTCCCCAGACTGCAAACGGCCAAGTGATCGGAATGGTCTTGAGTGCAGAAGCTGGCAAGTGTTGCTTGGAACTGAAGCGCTGGCAGCCGTTGCACTTCTTGACTAAATCTTTGGCGTCGTCCAAAGCAGTCGGCCAGAAGATCCCGTGGCGGAAGGCTTTGGCAACGAGGGATCTTGAGGCCGCGTGGTGGCCGCACTCCCCCTGATGAATGTCTCTCAAAATGGCCAGACCCTTTTCTGCTTCCACGCAGTGCTGGAAGACGCCTGTTGCACTTCTTCTGACAAGCTCTTTGTTGACTATTGTATATGCTGAAGCTCGGCGTTGAACCTGCCGTGCCAAGGTTTCATCAGCTGGCAACTCCCTTCTAAGTAGGAAACTGAGAATTGGTTGTGCCCAAGACGGCGCTAAGACTCCTGTTATTTCTGCTAGTAAGACCAGGGCGGTTGGGCTGGGAGGTGGAGGGCTGGGGTGAGCCGCCTGCTGTGCTTCTGAAGTCCCTAGGCCGGCTGCAGTAGTCCCCGGGCCGTCTGCTGGAGCTAACGCTTCTTGGCCGCCTGCTGGAGCAGTCCCCGGACCAGCCGCAACAGTCCTCGGGCCGGGTGCTGGCGCGTCAGTCCCTGGGCCGGCTGCTGAGGTTGTTGGGCCGTCTGCCTCAGAATCAGTTGGCATGAAGATTGACTCTGATTCTCGTGACGGTTTGATAGACGGCTTGCGCAAGAATTGGAGGGACACGCCGGCTGGTATTGCTTGGCGGGTGGAGCCAATTTGTGCCAAGGCGTCAGCTTGCTCGTTGTCGGCTTGTGGTACGTGGAGGAACTCGCAGCCGTCGAAGTGGCCACTGATCTGCTGGACAAGGAAACGGTAACTTGCCATGTTTGCGTCCTTGGCGTCCCAGTCCCCAGAGGACTGCTGGACAACCAAATCTGAGTCACCATAGCACAACACCCGACGGATGCCAATCTCTTTGGCCATCCGGAGCCCGTGAATGAGTGCCTCATACTCCGCCACATTGTTGGAGGCGGCGAAGTGGATTTGCAGGGTGCACTTGAGCTTGTCGCCTTTGGGAGAGGTGAGGACGACGCCGGCTCCCAAGCCAGTGCACATCTTTGATCCGTGAAAGTGCATCCGCCAATGGGTTGAATCTGGAGCAGGCGGCAGGTACTGGGTCTTGGCCCAGTCGACGAGCAAGTCGGCCAGTGCTTGCAATTTGATGGTGGTGCGGGGCTGGTAGAAGATGGCAAAGGGGGCCATCTCAATGGACCACTTCGCCACTCTTCCTGAAGCATCTCTATTGCCCATGATCTCAGCAAGCAGGGCCGTGCATACGACCGTGATCGGATGCTCTTAGAAGTACTGCTTGAGTTTTTTGGCGGCAAAGTACATGCCATAGCACATCTTCTGGTAATGGGGGTAGTTCTGCTTGGAGACTGACAACACCTCACTCAAATAGTAGACCGGCCTCTGGACAGGCAAGGCTCTGCCGTCCTCTGGGCGCTCGACTACAATCACAGTGCTGACCACCCGGCTGGTGGCGGCTATGTAAAGGAACATGGGTTCCTTGTCTGTTGGCGCCGCCTCGACAGGCGGCGTGGATACCACTTTCTTGAGCTGCTGGAAGGCTTCATCCGCTTTGTCGTTCCACTCAAAGCAAGTAGTCTTCTTCATCAATTGGTACAAGGGGAGTGCATTTTCGCCCAGCCGGCTGATGAATCAGCTGAGCGATACCAGGCACCCAGTGAACTTCTGGACATCCCGTATGCGAGTCGGTCTCTCCATTCTCTGAATAGCCTTGATCTTTGCGGGGTTGCACTTGATGCCGCGTTCAGATACCAGGAAACCAAGGAGCTGGTCTACTGGTACCCCGAAGACGCATTTCTCCGGGTTTAGCTTGATCTGAAAGCGGCGCAGGTTTTCAAAAGTCTCTTGGAGGTCCTCCAAGAGAGTTCCCCTCTTCTCCATCTTCACCACGATATCGTCCACGTAAACGTGGGCGTTTCTGCCAAGTTGCTTGAGGAGACACTTCTACATGCAGCGCTGAAAGGTGGCACCGACATTCCTCAAGCCGAATGTCATAGTCAGGTAGCAGAAGGTCCCAAATGGTGTGAGGAAGGCGGTCTTCAGGCGGTCGGCCGAATCAAGTTTGATCTGGTGGTACCCGGAATAGGCATCAAGGAATGACAGCAGCTCACATCCGGCTGTGGAGTCAATCACTTGGTCTATTTGCGGCAGAGCAAACGGATCTTCAGGGCAAGCTTTGTTGAGGCTGGTGTAATCAATGCACATGTGCCATTTGTTGTTCTTCTTCAGCACTAGGACAGGGTTGGAGAGCCACTTAGGATAGAACACTTCCATAATGAAGCCGGCTGCTAGCAGGCGGGCAACCTCTTCTCCAACAACTCTTCTTTTTTCTTCTGACAGGCGGCGGAGTGGCTGCCTGACAGGCTTTGCATCTTCTCTCACCTGTAGCGTGTGCTCGGTGAAGTCCGTTGGGACACCTGGCATGTCTTTGGGGGACCATTCAAAGATGTCCCGATTCTCGGAGGAAATCGACGAGCTTGCTTTCCTATTTGTTGTCTAGGTTTGACCCTATGACAGCGAATCGCTCTGGGTGAGACGGGTCCAACACAATCTTCTTTGTCCCCTTGGCCGGCTAGAACGAGCCTTGCGGCTCCGCCTTCCTGGGATCGGATGGTATGGCCGGCTGCTCGCCAGCCATTGCCACCAACCGTTCCAGGCGGCGCTTCTCTTCAGCTACGACAAGGGACTCGGCCAGCCGGCTGCTGGCGGTTGCACATGCGACGGACTTCTCATAGTCCTCGACTATGGTGATTATTCCTTTGGGACCGGGCATCTTTATTTTGAGGTAGGCATAATGGGGGTACCGCCATGAACTTCGCAAGAGCTGACCGGCCCAATATCACGTGACAGGGGCTTTCCAGGTTCACCACTTCAAACCAGACCGGCTCCCGCCGGAAATGCTTCTTGTCACCAAACAGGACATCAATCTTGGCCTTGCCGATTGGTGAGAAAGAGAGGCCCGGAATGATGCCTTGGAACACGGTCCTGGTAAGCTGGAGCTGCTTCTCTTTGATGCCCAACTTCTCCATGGTGTCACGGTGCATGATGTTGATGCTGCTGCCGCCGTCTACCAGTACTCGGGAGAAACGACAGGCCCACCTGTCAGTGGAGAGAGTCGCATCCAGAACCAATGCGTAAGCTCCTGGTGAAGGCATGACATCCGGGTGATCTTCACGGCTCCAGCTGATGGGCCTTTCAGACCAGTGCATGAATTCTGGGGCTTCGACGACAATGGTGTTGACTTTTCTGCGCTGCTGGCGCTGGCTGTGCCTATCGTCCATCTGGCTCGTGAAGACGACGTAGGCTCCGTTCTCTTCTGGGAACTCGTCCTGGACCTAGCCGCCTGCCCAGCAGGCGGCGGTGGCAGAGCTTCCCCTCTGGCAATCCGCGTGAGCCAGTGACACTTTCGTGTGGTGTGATTGGAGGGCTTCGCGCCACTGTGAAACTTGCAGGGGGCGTCCAGAGCTTGATCGAAGGAGAAGGCGGGCTGCCAGGCTGGCTTACCGCCCTTCTAGCATTTGGGACCTGCTTGAACTTATGGCTGCTGGCCATCAACTGCTGCCACCAGCCGGCTGTTGGAAGCCGGCGGGTGGGCCTTGCGCTTGTGACCAGTCTGCTGTTGGTGCCGACTGGACTCTCGAGCTAGCGTTCTAGGAGCTGGGGGAGCCATCTTTCCGGAGGCATCCACTTGCAGTTCGGACTTCATGGAGGAATCAACAGTAGCATACTTGTCTGCTATGCTTAACAGCTCGTCCAGCGTGGCGGGCTCGTCGCAGAGGAGTTTGTGCTTGAGCAAGGTGCCTTCTCTGCACCCGGTCGTGAAATACTCGATGGCTTGTACCTCGTGCACCCCCTCACAAGAGTTGCGCAGCTCCGCCCAACGCGTCAGGTAATCACAAGCAGACTCGTTCGGACCTTGGACACATAAGGAGAGCTGGCGCGGCTTGGGAGGACGCTTGTAGGTGCTGGTGAAGTTGCGAGTGAAGGCGTCGGTGAAGTCCAACCAGCCGTTGATGCTGCTGGGCTTGAGGCTGTTCAACCACGTTCGGGCCGTGCCCTGGAGCATGAGTGGCACATACTTCACCGCAACGCGCCTGTTGCTGGTTGCTATGCTGACAGCCGTGGAGTAGTCCACCAGCCAGTCCTCCGGCTTCACCGATCCGTTGTACTTGGGGTGTCTCTGGGGAGTGAGAAATCCTTGGGAAAAGGCTCGTCCCGGATGCGGGGGCCGAAGCAGGCTGGGCTAAGGGCATCTTCTTCTTCGACCGCCTGGGACCGGGCCAGTTGGTCGAGGCGGTGGCGGGCGTCATTCTCCCCAACTCCCTCGCGGCGGCCCAAGCGGCCTGCGAGAGAAGGATGGTCGACATGCGGTGGATACACACGCCTCTCCCAGCAAGGAGGAGGCGGACGCTCCTCTCGCCGCTCTACAGCCCTTGGGCGGTCGTCTTGATCGCGCTCGATGGTGATGTGAGTCTGTCTGCTGTGGCTAGCAGCCGGCTCTGAGTCACGCCGGCTGCGAGTGCCGACTATTGGAGAGCGGGACGTGGCCCCTTGCTCCCTCCGAAGAGGGCGGATATCCGCCTGCGCGCCGGCCTCCTAGGCCCGGCGACGGGCTTCCTGCTGCATGGCAGCCGCGTCGAGGAGCTGCCGGGCGCGCTGAGTCATGCAGCGAAGTTCGTCTCCCTCCAAGTGGCCTAGCTCATCGAATGCCACCTGGGCAGCCCTTAGGTTTTCCGACAGGGTGGGGTATACTGGCCGTGGGCCCCCCAGCATGTCGGCCAGCACCCCGTCGCGATAACGAACGGCACCGGCTCGGCTGGGCTCGCCAGCAGCCGGCGTGCCGCCTATGGCACGGTCCATCTCATGGTGGTAGGCTTCGGTGAGGCGCCGGGAGGCGGCCAGTTTGTTGGCGTTGTCGAGGAGCGAGACGCGGAGTGCCTCCAGCGCCACGCCGTCAGTTCCCGCGGCGATGGGGGTGGAGAGGCCGCCTGCAGCGGGTCTTGGCCTGACCCGCCGGAGGGCTCGTCGTGGCTGGCGGCCAGCACCTCCATGACGGTGCTGACGCCACTGCTGCTGGCCGCAGTGGGGAGGGGATCATCGTTGATCACCGCGTGTTCGGGGAAGGAATCGGCGGACGCCGCGTCGAGGTTGATGATCATGTCGACTCGTGGATGAGAGGAGCCAATGGACTCCATGTCGGAGGCGCGCTCGTCGACGATGTGGAGCTTGTCTAGGAGATCGACGAGGCAACTCTCCGGGGCAACTGGCTCTACGGCCGAAGAGGGCTCGTCATGAAGGTGGACGCCGACGAGGAGGTCGGCGAGTCCGCTCGCGGCGCATGCGGCCTCAGCGCCGCGTAGCATCCCGGCATCCACGCCTGCGGGCGTGCCGGGCTGGCTGTGCTCGCCAGGGAGGAACAAAGTTCCCGTCCAGAACATGTCTTCGAACGACGGTGCACCTTGCCCCACGGTGGGCGCCAACTGTCAGGGTTTTGGTGCGACATATGCCAAAGGATGGCTTATCATGCATGGGGACAATAGAACGTCGCCGGGCCCTGGAAGAAGGATAAGGCGATACTTAGGACGCCTACGAATCTTACCCAGGTTCGGGGCTCTCCGTGGAGATAACACCCCTAGTCCTGCTATGCGGGGGCTCCATGTCATGACTAATGTCAATATGGAGGCTACAAGGTTGCTCCTTGAGCTGTGTCGTCTAGGGGAGGAAGAAGGGCAAGGATAGCTCTCTACCTCCGCTCTAGGGAATGGGAATGGTCGCTAGGGTTTCTCCCTATCTCTCTTTGTGTCTCTCTTCTTCTTCTTATTAGGGTCCAACCCCACCACATGGAGGACCCTGGGGGGTTTATATAGGCCTACCCCCAGGAGTATAATAGTAATCTAGGCGGAATGGCCCCCAGCTGTCAGCGTCTTCGGGTGCCGGCCTTTCCGCGTGTCTGGTGGGGCCCGCCGTCTGCGAGCCCTCGTGATTGCTTTTCACTGTAGGTGCTCTTCTGCTGACGGCAGCATCGTCACGAAGGGAATGGCTACAGTGCCGCCGCCTCCTGCCGTACGCTGCCACCACGTCTTGTCTTGTCATCTTGATGGGGTTTAGACTCCTAGGGTACGGTTAGCCGCCTGCTGCTTGGCGGCTTCTCGGCCCTCGTTGGTTACCCCAAGTGGAAGGTTTGAGATGCAGTGTAGCGGAGGTTTTCCCTTGGCTAGATACCAAGGATCGATTTCCCCTGAGACTCCAAGGTTCAACAAGAAGGTGTCATCTGCTAACGGCGCCAGATACTTAGCAATCAACTTGGACCTGCACACAGATACAAATAACTTTGCTCCCAACGAGTACAGAGAGGTTGTCAATCCCTCCGGCCTTGTCGTTTACAAAGGATCAAACGCAAAAGATAATAGTGATGGGTATTGCTGCAACTAGTAAGTAAAAGCGGAAAGTAAATAGCGGATGTGATCAGTGATGGTAATATGGACCGGGGTCCCATGATGTTCACTAGTGATGTCTCTCTCCCAAAAGACGATAAAACAGCTATGTGAGGTAAACGAATTACAGCTGGGCAATTGACAGAATTATGTGCGCAAACCAATGCTAACTATGTTGCAAGAAAGGTAGAGGTTCAAAGCATGGGCGGTACGCCAAGGTAAGTAGACCGAAATCCATCTGCATCTACTACTAATCATCCACCTTGAGATATCTATCCAGAACATCTCGCGGGTATTAAGTTGCGAGTCCCACCCATAGTGTAAACTCAAAGCAACAGACAACTGCATTAAAAGAACTTTGCGTAAAGTAAACAATCCTTGCACCAGCGAGTACAAGCACCATTGTTGTCCCCCTTGTGGCAACAACACATCCCCTAGACTCATGTTTCTGTCACTCAAGCTAGTCATCGAGGGGCATGAACCCACAATCAAGCATAACGTTCCCTCTTGGAGTCACTACCTACTACTTGGCCAAAGCAATAAATAGCAACGGAGAACATGCAAGAATTACTTACGAACATAAATATAAAAGAGGTAAATCAAATATATTACTCAAACACAATCTGAACATAATCTCACAATCCATCGGATCCCAGCAAACTCAACATAGCAACAGCATAAGGATTACATATGTGCCTCGATCATGTAGGGCAGCTCACGAGGTCTAATTAGTGAAGCACAAGAAGGGGAGGAGAACATCACATAGCTACTGGTCATGGACCCATGGTCCAAGGGAGACTACTCACAACTCATCCGGGAGGCGTCCATGGTGGTGGAGAGGCTCCCGGTGGTGATCCTCCCCTCCGGCAGGGTGCCGGGAAGGGTTCTCCTGGTGCTCCCGATCTTGGAAGCGCGGCGGCGGCGGAACAAAGATGAGATCGCGAAAAAGGGTTCCGTCCTCGAGGGTTTCGGGACGCGTGTTAAATATATGCCAATGGGGGGCATCAGCGGAGGCCTGGGGGGCCCAGGCGCCCCCCCGGCGCGGCCAGGAGGGGGGCCGCGCCACCAGGGTGCCTGGAGCCCTGGTGGCCCCCCTCCGGCCCTACTTCGGCCGTGTGGAAGCTTCCGGAACGCTGATTTTTTATATAATTTTTCCGGGATTTTTCTGGCAGTTTTCGTGACGGGAAAACCTGAAATACAAAAACAGCAGAAAACAGAAACTGGCACTGGGGTGCACTGAGTTAATAGGTTAGTCCAAATATGATCAAAAGTGTATGGAAGTGTATAAATATCATAGCAATATCACCCAAAAGAGGCATGGATCAAGCAGAAATTATAGATACATTTTGGACGTATCAACATCCCCAAGCTTAATTCCTGCTCGTCCTCGAGTAGGTAAATGATAACAAGAATAATTTCTGTGGTGACATGCTATTAACCATATAGGACTTTTCATAGTCATATGACAAAAGCTTACTGAGACAATGAATCTAGTAATTAAGTTGCCTTATGAGAAAATCACAAAGAACTGAAAGTTTTACAATACGATACTGAAACATCAAATAGATTTGTAATGAGCATGGTGTGCAAATATGATAAAGTGGTATCTCGCTTGCCCCCTTTAGTGAAGCAAAACATAAATGCAGGGGCACCTCCAAGGTTTAAGTGATGACTAGATACAAGAATTTCAGAATAAACGATATCATAATCATGCAAAAGACAATGCTACTTTGGGACAATGCACATTACACTCAGAATGACAATCATGCTCTCAATAGTTGGTGCTTTAAAAGAAGGTGGAGACTCTCGAACCGTGGCTTTTGTTGGCATAGTTGAAAACCCGTGGTCGGAAACAAAGACAAAACATGTACCAGAGCTCTTGGTTTTAAAAACAGAGGTAATAATTATTTTTTGGATATGCATGTTTCGTCAACGAATGCTAGCAGACAACCCAATCACTTCTTGAGATGGACAAGTTTCGAGGAACGGCTCCCGAATGAGGACGATCACATCCTCTTAATCTCCTTTGTTTATCACTGCCAAAGTTTTCTGATTTCTCATGAACAAAGCGTGAAGGAGGGTTTTTTTTGTTATATTAATTTTGAGCCGGGCGCACTCTTTGCCAGTTCCTTCTCGTATTATGGGTTTGCACATTAGACATGCAATCCCAGGGTGAAGCTTGTCCAACTTAAAAAGATCATGAATTAACTACTACTTCCTCATGAGCTAAAACAGCGGCACAAAAGAGAAATGCTTTTTTGAATAATTTCGAGATGGCACATGAAAGTCTTCGTTAGGAATGGCAGGTAAATACCATGTATAGGAAGGTATGGTGGACTCATGGCATAACTGGTTTAAAGGATTTTGGATGCACAAGCAGTCAGTCCGCTTAGTACAGGTGGAGGTTAGCAAAAGACTGGGAGCGACCAACTAAAAGAGCAATGACGGTCATAATCATGCAGAGCGACAAAGCAACATTGAATCAGGCATGGAAGTTATATCGCTACTCAGAAATAAAAGATCATCAAGGCTTGACAGACTTTCTTTACAGTCTTAAATATGCGTGAGCATACGCCAAGTCAATCAAAATAAATTCTTGAAGGAAGATATCATTAAACCATACCACATCATAGGCAAACAAATCATGTTGGTACTCCAATAACACATTGGGAACCCCCCCAGCTATTTGAGACTAACCATAAGAAAACATGAACTACTAAGCACCATTATGCACGTAGCATTTTTATCATAGACATATCGACCAATGCAACAGAAGCCAACTCTGTTAATAAGATAAGCATGATAAATAAAGAGAGTTCCAACGACTAACTAAACAAAAGCTCTTTAAAAAGATAAGCATGAAAACTAAGAGCTAAACATGATAGTAGCTATTAAAATACCAAGAACACACACAGCAAGGATAGACATGAAAATTCTATTTATGTTCTAGGTTGAAGTGGAGCGTGTTTCTCTCCCACACAAAGAAAGCTGAGTTCCGACTCGTTATGAAAAGCTAAAGAAAACTAAAAAGGAAACTAAAAGCAAGACGCTCCAAGCATAGCACATAACACATGAAGTGATAAAAATATAGTGGAACGAAAGACGAACTGATAATGTTGATGGAGAAGGGGATGCACGGGGGCATCCCCAAGCTTAGACGCTTGAGTCTCCTTGAATATTTCTTGGGGGTGCATGGGGGCATCCCCAAGCTTGAGCGTTTGACACTCCTGAATCTTTTTATCATCTTCCCTCGCACACTTGAAAACTCCCTTCATACATAACTCATCATAATCTGATTAGCGAGGTTAGTACCCATAATAATATAATTGTTCCTTGCTGGAAATAAGGATATTCTTGAAGGTCTACTGTTTCTCAAGATTGCCAAAAGGTTTTTGCAAAGAAAAAGCAAGCTCAAGGTTTGCAAAATGAAGGAAAGGCAAAACAGGACAGAATCTGTGAAAAACAGAACTGCAGGTAGTAAATGATTTTTTCGGGGCACTTCTGCAACTATATCAAAAAACTCAGAACAGACGCCCGAAAGACAATTGTATAGAGCACGCTGTCGAAACAATTCAGACCAAAAAGATGAACTGGTGATTTTATACGATTTTTTCTATCCAAGGACAGAATCTGTTTCCTGGACAGCACGTCACAACTTTTGAACTTTCTTGCAATCAGAGGCTACACTTGGCACAAAACTGAAAAGTAAAGATACAATGATGATGCTACTGTAGTAACAACATCAAGACACAACAAAAGCAAAATAAAATTTTATTCATGTGGGCTGCCTCCCAAAAGCGCTTTCTTTTATGCCTTTAAGCTAGGCATAATGCATAGAGATCAAGTTTTATCAAGAGTAAAAGAATAGCTAGCCCGTATAACGGACTCAAAAGGTAACTTAATCTTCTTTCTAGGGAAGTGTTCCATCCCTTTCTTGAGAGGAAATTGGAATTTTATATTCCCCTCTTTCATGTCAATGATGGCAGCAACGGTGCGAAGAAAAGGACGTCCCAAAATAATTGGACAAGAAGGTTCACACTCAATGTCCATAATAGTAAAATCAACGGGAACGTAATTTTCATTGACAATGATAAGAACATCGTCGATCCTCCCCAAAGGTTTCTTTATGGAAGAATCAACAAGACGAACACCAAAAGAACAAGAATCAAAAGGATTCAATTTAAGCATATCATATATTCTTTTGGGCATAACGGAGGTACTAGCTCCAACATCACATAAAGCATAGCAAGAGAAGTTATTCAACTTAATTTTAATCATAGGATCCCAACCATCTTCTAGCTTTCTAGGTATGGAGGCTTCTACTCTAAGTTTCTCCTCCCTAGCTTTGATGAGAGCATTAGTGATATGCTCTGTGAAGGCAAGGTTAAGCGTGCTAGTGCGGGGATCTCTAGACATCTTGTGAAGGAAATCAATAACTTCGGTAAGAGTGCAATTGTCAAAATCAAGGTCACTACTATCAAGTAAAGTGGTAGTGGTGTCCTTTAGGTTCACTTGTTTGGTAGTTTATATGGTCATAGCATCACCATTAATAGGTCCATTGGGACCAGGAGTGCATTGGGTGCTAAGAGTTTGAATATCTTCAACAACTTGGATAGTAGCAACAGTGTGGTGGGTAGGAAGGTTCTTAATTCTATCTTCTTCCTCCCTTTCTCTAGCCCATCTCTCTTTAAGTTTAGCCAACATCCTAATGTTTTCATTAATTTGCACTTGAATAGCATTCATAGGAGTGACCTTCCTCTCCTCAAGAGGAGAAGTTCTAATTTTAAGCAATTCTACCTCATGGGCTAAATTGTCTACCTTCGAAGAGAGATCACCTAGTTTGTTTAGTTTTTCTTCTACACTCTTATTAAAGGCTTTTTGGGTAGTGATGAAATCTTTAAGCATAATCTCTAGTTCAGTAGTGGAGTTCTTGGTGCTAGGATAAGCATTGTTGTTCCCATAGGAATTAGAGGGGAACGGTCTAGGATTGCTACCAAAATTACTCCTATAAGCATTGTTATTAAAATTGTTTCTAGAGATAAAGTTCACATCTACTTGTTCTTGAGCAATCAAAGAATTTAAAGGAACACGAGGATCAATAGAAGATTGCTTCGAAAGTAGAGACATGATCAAGTCAACCTTTTCATTTAGGGAGGAAATCTCCTCGACAGAGTTTACCTTCCTACCTGTTGGAGCGCGTTCGGTGTGCCATTGGGAATAATTGGTCATCATATCATCGAGAAGCTTCGTGGCAGCACCAAGTGTAGTTGACATAAAGGTTCCTCCCGCGGCCGAATCTAACAAGTTATGCGAGGTAAAGTTCAAGCCTGCATAAAAAGTTTGGATAACCATCCAAGTAGTCAAACCATGAGTAGGGCAGTTCTTGACAAGAGATTTCATGCGTTCCCAAGCTTGGGCAACGTGTTCATTATCCAATTGTTTAAAATTCATTATGTTGCTTGTTAGTTGGATAATTTTAGCAGGTGGATAGTACTTTCCAATAAAAGCATCTTTGCACTTGTCCCATGAATCTATGCTATTTCCAGGCAAAGATTGAAACCAAATTTTAGCTCCTCCTCTCAAGGAGAAAGGAAAAAGCTTAAGCTTAACAATATTACCATCTATTTCTTGGTACTTTTGCATATCACAAAGTTCAACAAAATTGTTCAAGTGTAAAGCAGCATCATCTCCAGCACCGGAGAATTGATCTTTCATAACTAAGTTCAGTAAAGCAGGTTTAATTTCATAAGAAGGTGCTGAAGTGGCAGGTGTAGTGATAGGCGTGCAGATAAAGTCATCGTTGTTATGACTAGTGAAGTCACACAACTTGGTGTTCTCGGTGGAACCCATAGCAGCAAGCAAGCAAGATAACTATTTTTGTGATTTTCGATAAAAGATACTAAAGCAAAACTGAAAGGTAAACTAACAAGACTAAAAAGCAAAGGTAAAAGATAGCGTGCAACTCCCCTATCTTGAAGCGTGGAGTCCCCGGCAACGGCGCCAGAAAAACTCTTGCTTGGCGGCTTCTCGCCCCTCGTTGGTTACCCCAAGTGGAAGGTTTGAGATGCAGTGTAGCGGAGGTTTTCCCTTGGCAATATACCAAGGATCGATTTCCCCTGAGACTCCAAGGTTCAACAAGAAGGTGTCAACTGCTAACGGCGCCAGATACTTAGCAATCAACTTGGACCTGCACACAGATACAAATAACTTTGCTCCCAACGAGTACAGAGAGGTTGTCAATCCCTCCGGCCTTGTCGTTTACAAAGGATCAAACGCAAAAGATAATAGTGATGGGTATTGCTGCAACTAGTAAGTAAAAGCGGAAAGTAAATAGCGGATGTGATCAGTGATGGTAATATGGACCGGGGTCCCTGTTGGGGATCGTAGCAGAAAATCAAAATTTTTCCTACGCGTCACCAAGATCTATCTATGGAGTAATCTAGCAACGAGCATAAAGGAGAGTGAGTGCATCTACATACCCTTGTAGATTGCGAGCGGAAGCGTTCAAGAGAACGGGGATGATGGAGTCGTACTCGTCGTGATCCAAATCACCGATGATCCTAGCGCCGAACGGACGACACCTCCGTGTTCAACACACGTACGGAGCGGGGACGTCTCCTCCTTCTTGATCCAGCAAGGGGGGAGGAGAGGTTGATGGAGATCCAGCAGCACGACGGCGTGGTGGTGGAAGTAGCGGGATTCCAGCAGGGCTTCGCCAAGCGCTGCGGGAGGAGGGAGATGTGTCACGGGAGGGAGAGGGAGGCGCCAGGGCTTCGGGTGCTGCTCCCATGCGCCTCCCCACTATATATAGGGGTGGAGGGGGCTGGTTTCTTGCCCTCCAAGTCCATTGGGGCGTTGGCAAAGGTGGGGAAAAGAAATCCCATCATTTCCTTTCCCCACCGATTGTTATCCCCCCTTTTTAGGGATCTTGATCTTATCCCTTCGGGATATGATCTTATTCCTTCTAAGGGAGGATCTTGGTGCGCCTTGACCAGGGGTGTGGGGCCTTGCCCCCACTACCCACGTTCATGTGGGTCCCCCCATGCAGGTGGGCCCCACTTCGGAACCTTCTAGAACCTTCCCGGTACAATACCGAAAAATCCCGAACATTTTCCGGTGGCCAAAGTAGGACTTCCTATATATAAATCTTTACCTCCGGACCATTCCGGAACTCCTCGTGACGTCCGGGATCTCATCCGGGACTCCGAACAACTTTCGGGTTTCCGCATACTTATATCTCTACAACCCTAGCGTCACCGAACCTTAAGTGTGTAGACCCTACGGGTTCGGGAGACACGCAGACATGACCGAGACGACTCTCCGGTCAATAACCAACAGCGGGATCTGGATACCCATGTTGGCTCCCACATGTTCCACGATGATCTCATCGGATGAACCACGATGTCAAGGATTCAATCAATCCCGTATACGATTCCCTTTGTCTATTGGTATAGCACTTGCCCGAGATTCGATCGTCGGTATACCGATACCTTGCTCAATCTCGTTACCGGCAAGTCTCTTTACTCGTTCCGTAACACATCATCCCGTGATCAACTCCTTGATCACATATTGTGCACATTATGATGATGTCCTACCGAGTGGGCCCAGAGATACCTCTCCGTCATACGGAGTGACAAATCCCAGTCTCGATTCGTGCCAACCCAAAAGACACTTTCGGAGATACCTGTAGTGCACCTTTATAGCCACCCAGTTACGTTGTGACGTTTGGTACACCCAAAGCATTCCTACGGTATCCGGGAGTTGCACAATCTCATGGTCTAAGGAAAAGATACTTGACATATAGAAAAGCTTTAGCATACGAACTACACGATCTGTGCTAGGCTTAGGATTGGGTCTTGTCCATCACATCATTCTCCTAATGATGTGATCCCGTTATCAACGACATCCAATGTCCATGGTCAGTAAACCGTAACCATCTATTGATCAACGAGCTAGTCATCTAGAGGCTTACTAGGGACATGGTGTTTGTCTATGTATCCACACATGTATCTGAGTTTCCTATCAATACAATTCTAGCATGGATAATAAACAATTATCATGAACAAGGAAATATAATAATAACCAATTTATTATTGCCTCTAGGGCATATTTCCAACAGTCTCCCACTTGCACTAGAGTCAATAATCTAGTTCACATCGCCATGTGATTAACACTCATAGGTCACATCGCCATGTGACTAACATCCAAAGAGTTCACTAGAGTCAGTAATCTAGTTCACATCAATATGTGATTAACACTCAATGAGTTCTGGGTTTGATCATGTTATGCTTGTGAGAGAGGTTGTAGTCAATGGGTCTGCAACATTCAGATCGCTATGTACTTTGCAAAACTTTATGTCATATCATAGATGCTGCTACCACGTTCCACTTGGAGCTATTCCAAACTGTTGCTCCATTATACGTATCCGGTATCTCTACTCAAAGTTATCCGGATAGGTGTTAAGCTTGCATCGACGTAACTCTTTACGTCGAACTCTTTATCACCTCCATAACCGAGAAACATTTCCTTATTCCTCCAAGGATAATTTTTGACCACTATCTGGTGATCCACTCCTGGATCACCTTTGTACCCTCTTGCCAGACATGTGGCAAGGCACACATCAGGTGCGGTACTCATCATGGCATACCGTATAGAGCCTATGACAAAAGCATAGGGGATGACCTTCGTCCTTCCTCTTCCTTCTGCCGTGGTCAAGTTTTGAGTCTTACTCAACTTCACACCTTATAACTCAGGTAAGAATTCCTTCTTTAACTGACCTATTTTGAACTCCTTCAAAATCATGTCAAAGGTGTGTATTCCTTTTGAAAGTATCATCAGACGTCTTGATCTATCTCTATAGATCTTGATGCCCAATATGTAAGCAGCTTTATCCAGGTCTTCCTTTGAAAAACTCCTTTCAAACAACCCTTTATGCTTTCCAGAAATTCAACATCATTTCGGATCAACCATATGTCATTCACATATACTTATCAGAAATGTTGTAGTGCTCCCACTCACTTTATTGCAAATACAAGTTTCTAACAAACTTTGTATACCCAAAAACTTTGATCACTCCATCAAAGTGTATATTCCGACTCCGAGATGCTTGTTCTAGTCCATGGAAGGATCGCTGGAGCTAGCATACCTTTTAGCATCCTTAGGATCGACAAAACCTTTCTGATTGTATCACATACAACCTTTCCTTACAAAAACTGGTAAGGAAACTTGTTTTGTCATCTATCTGCCAGATTTCATAAATGCAGCTAATGCTAACAAGATTCCGACGGACTTAAGCATCGCTACGAGTGAGAAAATCTCATCGTAGTCAACTCCTTGAACTTGTGGAAAACTCTTCGCCACAAGTCGAGCTTCATAGATGGTGACATTACCGTCCACGTCCGTCTTCTTCCTAAAGATCCATTTATCTCAATGGCTTGCCAGTCATCGGGTAAGTCCACCAAAGTCCATACTTTGTTTCGATACATGGATCCTATCTCGGATTTCTCGGCTTCTAACCATTTGTCGGAATATGGGCCCACCATCGCTTCTCCATAGTTCGTAGGTTCATTGTTGTCCAACAACATGACATCTAAGACAGGATCACCGTACCACTCAGGAGTAGTACTTATCCTTGTCGACCTACGAGGTTTGATAGCAACTTGATCCGAAACTTCATGATCACTATCATTAGTTTCCTCTTCAACAGTCGTAGGTTCCACAGAAACATCTTTCTGTGTTGCACTACTCTCCGGTTGAAGTGACGGTTCGACAACCTCATCAAGTTCTATCTTCCTCCCACTCAATTCTTTCGAGAGAAACTCCTTCTCGAGAAAGGACCCGTTCTTAGGGACAAACATTTTTGCCCTTGGATCTGAGATAGGAGGTATACCCAACTGTTACCTTTGGGTATCCTATGAAGATGTATTTGTCCGCTTTGGGTTCGAGCTTTTCCCGGCTGAAGCCATAAGCATCGCAGCCCCAAACATTGAGAAACGACAACTACGGTTTCTTGCCAAACCATACGACGTCGTCTCAACGGACTTAGATGGTGCCCTATCTAAAGTGAATGCAGCTGTCTCTAATGCATAACCTCAAAATAACAGCGGTAGATCGGTAAGATACATCATAGATCGCACCATATCTCATAAGGTTCGATTACGATGTCCGGACACACCATTACTGTGGTGTTCCAGGGGCTTCAACTGCGAAACAATTTCACAACGTCTTAAGTGATTTCCAAACTCATAATTCAGATAATATCCCCTTGATCAAATCGTAGGAACATGATCTTCTTGTTATGATGATTCTTAATCTTCACTCTGAAATTTTTGAACCTTTCAAACGTTTCAGACTTTTGCTTCATTGAGTAAATATACCATATCTACTCAAATCGTCAGTGAAGATGAGAAAATAACGATATCCACCACACGCCTTAATTCTCATTCGATCACATACATCAGCATGTATGATTTCCAACAAGTCACTTGCCCGTTTCATTGTACCTGAAAACGGGATCTCAGTCATCCTGCCCAAGAGGCATGGCTCGCATGTGTCAAGCGATTCAAAATCAAGTGACTCCAAACATCCATCAGCATGGAGTTTCTTCATGCATTTTATGCCAAAATGACCTAAGCGGCAGTGCCACAAGAAAGTGGTACTATCATCATTAACTCTATATCTTTTGGCATTAATATTATCATCATGTGTATTACAATGATCGAGATTCAACAAACCATTGGGTGCATGACCATAAAGGTATTATTCATGTAAACAGAATAACCATTATTCTCTGACTTAAATGAATAACCGTATTGCAATGAACATGATCTAATCATATTCATGCTCAACGTAGACACCTGATAACATTTATCTAGGTTCAACACTAATCTCGAAAATAGAGGGAGTGTGCGATGATGATCTTATCAACCTTGGAAACACTTCCAATACACATCGTCACCTCGCCCTTAGCTAGTCTCCGTTCAGTCCGTAGCTTTTGCTTCAAGTCACTAATAATAGCAACTGAACCGGTATCTAATACCCAGGTGCTACAAGGAGTACTAGTAAGGTACACATCAATAACACGTATATCAAATATACTTCGTTGAAGTTTCCAGCTATCATATCTACCATGTATTTGGGGTGGTTCCGCTACCATGTGACCGTTCCCCTTACAATAGAAGCACTTAGTCTCGAGGTTCGGGTTCAACCATGGGTTCCTTCATCAGAGCGACAACAGGTTTGCCATTCATGAAGTTTCCCTTCTAGCCCTTGTCCTTTTGAAACCAGTGGTCTTGTTAAACCATCAACACTTGATGCTCCTTCTTGATTTCTACTTTTGCGGTACTAAGAACCGCTAACAGCACCGGGATCATCACCATCCTTTGCATGTCATAGTTCATCACGAAGTTCTAGTAGCTTGGTGATAGTGTCTAGAGAATTCCATCAACCACTATCTCACCTGGAAGATTGACTCCCACTTGGTTCAAGTGATTTTAGCACCCAGACATTCTGAGCACATGCTCACAAGTTGAGCTATTCTCCTCCATCCTTTTGGCAAAGGAACTTGTCAGAGGTCTCATACCTCTCAACACGGGCATGAGCCTGAAATCCCAATTTCAGCTCTTAGAACATCTCATATGTTCCATGGCGTTCAAAACGTCATTGGAATCCCGATTCTAAGCCGTAAAGTATGGTGCACTAAACTATCAAGTAGTCATCAGGACGTGTCTCTCAGGTGTTCACAACATCCACAGACAACGTTGTAGGGGTTTGCACATTGAGCGGTGCATCAAAGACGTAAGCTTTCTGTGCAGCAGTGAGGACACTCCTCGGACTATGGACCTAGTCCGCATCCTTGCTTACAATATCTTTCAACTTAGTCTTTCTCTAGGATCGTATTAAACAGGGAGCTACAACGCAGTTATTTGGTCTACAACATAATTTGCGAAGACAACTTAGACTATTGTTCATGACAATGAAGTTCATCTAATGAACTCCCACTCAGATAGACATCTCTCTAGTCATCTAAGTGATACATGATCCGAATCGACTAGGCCGTGTCCGATCATCACGTGAGACGGACTAGTCATCAACGGTGAACATATTCATGTTGATCGTATCTTCTATACGACTCATGTTCGACCTTTCGGTCTTCCGTGTTCCGAGGCCATGTCTGTACATGCTAGGCTCGTCAAGTCAACCCTAAGTGTATCGCGTGTGTAAATCTGTCTTACACCCGTTGTATGCGAACGTTAGAACCTATCACACCCGATCATCACGTGGTGCTTCGGAACAACGAACCTTAGCAACGGTGCACAGTTAGGGGAAACACAATTCTTGAAATTTTAGTGAGAGATCATCTTATTCACTACCGTCGTTCTAAGCAAATAAGATGAAAAACATGATAAACATCACATGCAATCAAATAGTGACATGATATGGCCAATATCATCTTGCTCCTTTGATCTTCATCTTCGGGGCTCCATGATAATCATCGTCACCGGCATGACACCATGATCTCCATCATCATGATCTCCATCATCGTGTCTTCATGAAGTCGTCTCGCCAAACATTACTTCTACTACTATGGCTAACGTTTAGCAATAAAGTAAAGTAATTACATGGCGTTATTCAGTGACACGCAGGTCATACAATAAATAAGACAACTCCTATGGCTCCTGCCGGTTGTCATTCTCATCGACATGCAAGTCGTGATTCCTATTACAAGAACATGATCAATCTCATACATCACACATATATCATTCATCACATCCTTTTGGCCATATCACATCACACGACACATGCTGCAAGAACAAGTTAGACGTCCTCTAATTGTTGTTGCAAGTTTTTACGTGGCTGCTATAGGTTTCTAGCAAGAACGTTTCTTACCTACGCCAAAACCACAACGTGATATGCCAATTTCTATTTACCCTTCATAAGGACCCTTTTCATCGAATCCGATTCGACTAAAGTGGGAGAGACAGTCACCCGCTAGCCACCTTATGCAACTAGTGCATGTCAGTCGGTGGAACCTGTCTCACGTAAGAGTACGTGTAAGGTCGGTCCGGGCCGCTTCATCCCACGATGCCGCCGAATCAAGATAAGACTAGTAGCGGCAAGAGAATTGACATGATCTACGCCCACAACTACTTTGTGTTCTACTCGTGCAAGATACTACGCATAGACCTAGCTCATGATGCCACTGTTGGGGATCGTAGCAGAAAATCAAAAATTTTCCTACGCGTCACCAAGATCTATCTATGGAGTAATCTAGCAACGAGCATAAAGGAGAGTGAGTGCATCTACATACCCTTGTAGATTGCGAGCGGAAGCGTTCAAGAGAACGGGGATGATGGAGTCGTACTCGTCGTGATCCAAATCACCGATGATCCTAGCGCCGAACGGACGGCACCTCCGTGTTCAACACACGTACGGAGCGGGGACGTCTCCTCCTTCTTGATCCAGCAAGGGGGGAGGAGAGGTTGATGGAGATCCAGCAGCACGACGGCGTGGTGGTGGAAGTAGCGGGATTCCAGCAGGGCTTCGCCAAGCGCTGCGGGAGGAGGGAGATGTGTCACGAGAGGGAGAGGGAGGCGCCAGGGCTTGGGGTGCGGCTCCCATGTGCCTCCCCACTATATATAGGGGTGGAGGGGGCTGGTTTCTTGCCCTCCAAGTCCATTGGGGCGTTGGCAAAGGTGGGGGAAAGAAATCCCATCATTTCCTTTCCCCACCGATTGTTATCCCCCCTTTTTAGGGATCTTGATCTTATTCCTTCGGGATATGATCTTATTCCTTCTAAGGGGTGATCTTGGTGCGCCTTGACCAGGGGTGTGGGGCCTTGCCCCCACTACCCACGTTCATGTGGGTCCCCCCATGCAGGTGGGCCCCACTTCGGAACCTTCTAGAACCTTCCCGGTACAATACCGAAAAATCCCGAACATTTTCCGGTGGCCAAAATAGGACTTCCTATATATAAATCTTTACCTCCGGACCATTCCGGAACTCCTCGTGATGTCCGGGATCTCATCCGGGACTCCGAAAAACTTTCGGGTTTCCGCATACTTTTATCTCTACAACCCTAGCGTCACCGAACCTTAAGTGTGTAGACCCTACGGGTTCGGGAGACACGCAGACATGACCGAGACGACTCTCCGATCAATAACCAACAGCGGGATCTGGATACCCATGTTGGCTCCCACATGCTCCACGATGATCTCATCGGATGAACCACGATGTCAAGGATTCAATCAATCCCGTATACGATTCCCTTTGTCTATCGGTATAGCACTTGCCCGCGATTCAATCGTCGGTATACCGATACCTTGCTCAATCTCGTTACCGGCATGTCTCTTTACTCGTTCCGTAACACATCATCCCGTGATCAACTCCTTGATCACATATTGTGCACATTATGATGATGTCCTACCGAGTGGGCCCAGAGATACCTCTCCGTCATACGGAGTGACAAATCCCAGTCTCGATTCGTGCCAACCCAAAAGACACTTTCGGAGATACCTGTAGTGCACCTTTATAGCCACCCAGTTACGTTGTGACGTTTGGTACACCCAAAGCATTCCTACGGTATCCGGGAGTTGCACAATCTCATGGTCTAAGGAAAAGATACTTGACATATAGAAAAGCTTTAGCATACGAACTACACGATCTGTGCTAGGCTTAGGATTGGGTCTTGTCCATCACATCATTCTCCTAATGATGTGATCCCGTTATCAACGACATCCAATGTCCATGGTCAGGAAACCGTAACCATCTATTGATCAACGAGCTAGTCATCTAGAGGCTTACTAGGGACATGGTGTTTGTCTATGTATCCACACATGTATCTGAGTTTCCTATCAATACAATTCTAGCATGGATAATAAACAATTATCATGAACAAGGAAATATAATAATAACCAATTTATTATTGCCTCTAGGGCATATTTCCAACAGTCCCATGATGTTCACTAGTGATGTCTCTCTCCCAAAAGACGATAAAACAGCTATGTGAGGTAAACGAATTACAGCTGGGCAATTGACAGAATTATGTGCGCAAACCAATGCTAACTATGTTGCAAGAAAGGTAGAGGTTCAAAGCATGGGCGGTACGCCAAGGTAAGTAGACCGAAATCCATCTGCATCTACTACTAATCATCCACCTTGAGATATCTATCCAGAACATCTCGCCGGTATTAAGTTGCGAGTCCCACCCATAGTGTAAACTCAAAGTGACAGACAACTGCATTAAAAGAACTTTGCGTAAAGTAAGCAATCATTGCACCCGCGAGTACAAGCACCGTTGTTTTCCCCCTTGTGGCAACAACACATCCCCTAGACTCATGTTTCTGTCACTCAAGCTAGTCATCGAGGGGCATGAACCCACAATCAAGCATAACGTTCCCTCTTGGAGTCACTACCTACTACTTGGCCAAAGCAATAAATAGCAACGGAGAACATGCAAGAATTACTTACGAACATAAATATAAAAGAGGTAAATCAAATATATTACTCAAACACAATCTGAACATAATCTCACAATCCATCGGATCCCAGCAAACTCAACATAGCAACAACATAAGGATTACATATGTGCCTCGATCATGTAGGGCAGCTCACGAGGTCTAATTAGTGAAGCACAAGAAGGGGAGGAGAACATCACATAGCTACTCGTCATGGACCCATGGTCCAAGGGAGACTACTCACAACTCATCCGGGAGGCGTCCATGGTGGTGGAGAGGCTCCCGGTGGTGATCCTCCCCTCCGGCAGGGTGCCGGGAAGGGTTCTCCTGGTGCTCCCGATCTTGGAAGCGCGGCGGCGGTGGAACAGAGATGAGATCGCGAAAAAGGGTTCCGTCCTCGAGGGTTTCGGGACGCGTGTTAAATATATGCCAAAGGGGGGCATCAGCGAAGGCCTGGGGGGCCCAGGCGCCCCCCCGGCGCGGCCAGGAGGGGGGCCGCGCCACCAGGGCGCCTGGAGCCCTGGTGGCCCCCCTCCGGCCCTACTTTGGCCATGTGGAAGCTTCCGGAACGCTGATTTTTTATATAATTTTTCCGGGATTTTTCCGGCAGTTTTCGTGGCGGGAAAACCTGAAATACAAAAACAGCAGAAAACAGAAACTGGCACTGGGGTGCACTGAGTTAATAGGTTAGTCCAAATATGATCAAAAGTTTATGGAAGTGTATAAATATCATAGCAATATCACCCAAAAGAGGCATGGAGCAAGCAGAAATTATAGATACGTTTTGGACGTATCACCTGCTACCAGGCGGCCCGTCCCCCAGGCCGCCTACCAGAGGCCGCTTGCCTCTTGTTCACCCACTAGTAGGTGGGGCCAGCCGCCTGCTGGTTCTGTCGCCTATGGGTAGTGGGATCATGGCTCCCTCTGACCGAGGCTAGGTCATCAGCGACATGGCTATAGTGATACGCTGCTTTAAGGAGTGTCCGTAAGATTTGCCCTCACTGTAGCCACGCCCTTATGGATTCTCTAAGAACATGTTCAACTGTTGCCATGCCTTAGCCTTGTCGTGGTTCCCCAGCACGCGTCCTGAGGGGGAGGCATGGGGCCGTCTTTTGGATGCTGGCCATGAGGCTGCTGCCTGTCCAGGCCCCGCCGCCTGCTGGAAGCCGGCTCCTGGGCATTGCTGCTCCAGGAGGCGGCCCGATGAGCAGGCGGCTAGGGGGTGACAGGCGGCCCCCAATTGTCTTGAAATACCATGGGTGGTCGATGAGGACACCCGTGGTCAATATCTCCGACAGTAAGTGTGAGGTGTCTCCTAACCCTAGCGGTCACAACAGATCGCATTTGCCTCCACGCCCACCGTCGTTCCTCTGCTGCTGCTGCCGCACCTGGTGCAGCAGCTAATCGAGTGGCTTTAGAAGCCTGTGTTCAAGCTCATAAGGTGACTCCATCCCATTCGCCGCGTACACGGTCGACGGTAGTGCAGTCCCCGAAACCCCGGCTCTCCGGATCCTGTACGGGAGAGGGGCGATTAGGTTTTTGGGAAGCGACTACGCGACTGCTCACCTTCGTTCATCAACTTCCTCTACGTTCGCGTCGCCCTCGTCATCACCATGTCCACCGACGCCGAACATGCCGCTGCCAAGAAAATTGAAGCCGACAAGAAGGCCACTGAGGACGCCGCCACTTTCACCGCCGCCGCGGCTTCTGCTTGGCCCATTGGAGGGTATAACTTGTTTACCCCGCTCCCGTTTATTACTGTCTTAGCCATACTAGCGTTATGCGTAGATGTATCTACTATTAGCATAGTATGTGCTTTCGTGAACCAAAGTCAGCATGTTGTTATTTCTGTCAGTGCCATGCTAGTGATTTATTCATGGATTAAATTAGTCAAAAATTGCCTATTTACTCAACAATCCAAAAACCTAATATGTGTAGGAATTTTTCGGCTGGTGGCTTTGCCACAGCACTGAAGCCGGATAAGTTTACTGGTACTTATTTTAAGCGTTGGCAGACAAATACCACCGTATGGCTCACGGTTATGAACATGTTCTGGGTCACCGGTGCCTTCGGAAACGATTGCTCCTGAACAGGAGAAGGCGTTCAAGGAAGCCACGGCCGTGTTACTCGGAGCAGTTCTTAGCGTGCTCGGAGATAAGTTGGTCGACGCATATTTAGATGTGCGTGTTGCCAAGGACTTGTGGGAGGCGCTCGAATGTAAGTTCGGGGCCACCGATGCTAGGAGCGAAATGTATATTATAGAGGAGTTTTACAATTACAAGATGGTTGAAAACCGTCCTGTACTGGAGCATGCTCATGAGATAATATGCATCGTTAAGGAGCTTGAGCTTCTTAAGTGCGAGTTACAAGGCAAGTTTTCCGCGGGCTGCATTGTTGGGGAACATAGTTGAAAGAACACGCGGTGCCCCCATGTTTGGCTTTGGTAATTGATGACAATCTCTATGGACTAATGGTTGCGTTGAGTTATATTTGAAGGGTTTGTGCATAGGATTTTCTTTGAATCCATTTGTTGGTTTCAAGGAGAGTTTGTGATGACCAAGGTGCTATTAAGGATTTATCTAAAGATTGGTCTCGTGAGTGTTGAGCTCATTGCAAGCATGTCTTGAAGAATAAGAGTGTGTGATCATTCATGTTTACCTTCAAGACATCATCCAAGAAAGATTCTAGGTCGATCAAGACTAAGTCAAAGAGTGAATCAAGTTGATCAACACACAAAGCATAGAAAATGTACCGAGAGGGATCAAGCAATCCCATGGTATGGTAAGCATTGTCAATTACACTTTGTGTACTAACCCACGATCTTCGTGAGAGTTCTTTGTGGGGTTAGGTTGTAGTGTGCAAGTTCAGTTAGGATCATCACGAATAGATCATATGCTTGAAGCTTGCCGTCCATTGTGGTGGCAATGGACTTGTAAGATGTGCCGAAGAGTGGCTCACCCATAGTGGAGTATGGGGGAGCAATCAACTAGTCTTCACCAAGCCAATGCAATCAAGATAGGTGGTCCAACTTGAGGAGGTCAAGATCGTCATCATCTAGCTCAAGTGAACTACGTGCAAGGCAAAGGTTTGGCCTTGATAGGTTTTCTATTTTACCGGTATCATGGTAGTTGTGGGAGATCGGGCTATAGGATCGATTGCCGTACTATCAAGGGGGGATCTTTGTGAGTAGCTTGATCGTATCGTTCTTAGAGAGCTCAAACCATTGCATCCTTGCATCATATTTATTGGTTCTTGTTTAGTTCTTCTCCTTGTGAGATTTCGAGCTTATGGTCATCTTGATGAAAAGCTCGAGTTCATTGAAAACGGAGTTCACTCATGCATTTTCTATGATGTTTTTGATGTTGGAGGCTATGCCGGTTCTTCTCTCATGGAGGGTTCACTCCTCTATATCCTAGGCACACCTCCCCTGCCTCTTCTTACTATAACCAGTCGCTGTTTTGATGCTACTCATTTTCCTCTATCCAACAAGCTTGACTTTGCTCAATTCAGAGCTCATTTGCAGAAGTTATGGCAGTTCTGGGCTTTCTTGTTGCTCCTGCGGTAGTACCGTTGGGTCGGAGCGGTAGTACCGCTTATAGCCACAAGCGGTTGTACCACTGGTTCACAGCGGTAGTACCGCTTATGGCTACATGTGGTAGTTCGGCTTCGGTTTCGCGCTAGTACCGCCTCGATTCGAGACCGTCGCTTCTCGTGTTGGGTTGGGCGGCAGTAGGAGCGGCAGTGGGAGCGGTAGTACCGCTTATAAGTGGTAGTACCGCCCTACCACCGCTACTAGTGCCGCTCGGGGAATCTCTCTCTTTTTCTTTGTCTCGTTGGTGCTGTGCGAGGTCCCAACGGTAGTACAACTGGGTCGAGCGGCAGTACCGCTGCATCCAGCGGTAGTACCGCTCCCTAGAGTGGTAGTACCGCTCGCTGCGGGCTGGTTGGTGGGGATAACGGTTGGATTTTCTCCCCACTATAAAAGGGGGTCTTCTTCCCCATTGAGCCTTATCCTTTGAGCTCGTGTTCTTCCCCCATTGTTGACCTTCTTCGAGATGGCTATCTATCAATCCCTCCATGGATTCTTGCTAGTTTTGGGGGGAAAAGAGAGAGGAGATCTAGATCCACATTTCCACCAATCACTTTCTCCTCTTTGTGAGGGGAATCCTTTGGATCTAGATCTTGGAGTTCTTCGTGTTCTCTTCTTCGTTCTTACTCTGATTTTCCTCCCTAGCATTTGTTGCTTTGGTGGGATTTGGGAGAGAAGGACTTGGGCACTCCGTGTGCCTTTGCCATTTGCTACCTCTTGAGCATGCGTTGGTTTTCCCTTGAAGAGGAAAGGGTGATGTAGCAAAGTAGCGTAAGAATCTCCCTCAGTTTTTTGGAACCAAGGTATCAATCTAGTAGGAGATAACACGCAAGTCACCTAGTACCTGCACAAACAATCAAGAACCTTGTAACCAACGCGATAAAGGGGTTGTCAATCCCTTCACGGCCACTCGCAAAAGTGAGATCTGATAAAGATAATAAGATAAATATTTTTGGTATTTTTGTTGTATAGATTGGAAAGTAAAGATTACAAAATAAAATAAATAGGAAACTAGACTTGTAGATCAGAAACTTATATGATAGAAAATAGACCCGGGGCCGTAGGTTTCACTAGTGGCTTCTCTCAAGATAGCATAAATTACGTTGGGTGAACAAATCACTGCCGAGCAATTGATAGAAAAGCGCATAGTTATGAGAATATCTAGGCAATGATCATGAATATAGGCATCACGTCCATGTCAAGTAGACCGAAACAATTCTGCATATACTACTATTACTCCACACATCCACCGCTATCCAGCATGCATCTAGAGTATTAAGTTCATAAGAACAGAGTAACACATTAAGGAATATGACATGATGTAGAGGGATAAACTCAAGCAATTTGATATAAACCCCATCTTTTTATCCTCGATGGCAAAAAATACAATACATGCCTTGCTGCCCCTGCTGTCACTGGGAAAGGACACCGCAAGATTGAACCCAAAGCTAAGCACTTCTCCCATTGCAAGAAAGATCAATCTAATAGGCCAAACTAAACCGATAATTCGAAGAGACTTGCAAATATATCAAATCATGCATATAAGAATTCAGAGAAGAACCAAATATTATTCATAGATAAACTTGATCATAAATCCACAATTCATCGGATCTCAGCAAACACACCGCAAAAGAATATTACATCGAATAGATCTCCAAGAACATCGAGGAGAAGTTTGTATTGAGGATCAAAGAGAGAGAAGAAGCCATCTGGCTAATAACTATGGACCCGAAGGTCTGTGGTAAACTACTCACACATCATCGGAGATGCTATGGTGTTGATGTGGAAGCCCTCCATGATTTATTCCCCCTCCGGCGGAGCGCCGGAAAAGGCTCCAAGATGGGATCTCATGGGTACAGAAGGTTGCGGTGGTGGAAAAGTGGTTTCGTGACTCTCCCTAATGTTTCTAGGGTATAAGAGTATATATAGGCGAAAGAAGTACGTCGGTGGAGCTAAGAGGGGCCCACGAGGGTGGGGGATGCGCCTACCCCCCTGGGCGCGCCCTCCTTCCTCGTGGCCGCCTCGTGGCGTTCCAGACTTCAACTCCAAGTCTCCTAGTTTGCTTTCGGTCCAAGAAAGATCCTGTCGAAGGTTTATTTCCGTTTGGACTCCGTTTCGTATTCATTTTCTGCAAAACACTGAAATAGGCAAAACAACAGGAATTGGCACTAGGCCTTCGATTAATAGGTTAGTCCGAAAAATAATATAAAAGAGCATATTAAAGCCCATTAAACATCCAAAACAGATAATATAATAGCATGGAACAATAAAAAATTATAGATACGTTGGAGACGTATCAAGCATCCCCAAGCTTAATTCCCGCTCGTCCTCGAGTAGGTAAATGATAAAAACAAATTTTTTGATGTGGAATGCTACCTAACATATTTATCAATGCAATTTGCTTTATTGTGGTATGAATGTTCATATCCGAAAGATTCAAGACAAAAGTTTAATATTGACATAAAAATAATAATACTTCAAGCATACTAACAAAGCAATTATGTCTTCTCAAAATAATATAGCCAAAGAAAGCACATCCCTACAAAATCATATAGTTTGGCTATGCTCCATCTTCATCACACAAAATATTCAAATCATGCGCGACACCGGTTTCAGCCAAGCAATTGTTTGATACTTTAGTATTCTCAAACTTTTGCAACTTTCGTGCAATATATGAGCGTGAGCCATGGACATAACAAATAGGTGGAATAGAATGGTGGTTGTGGAGAAGACAAAAAGAGGAAGATGGTCTCACATCAACTAGGCATATTAATGGGCTATAGAGATGCCCATCAATAGATATCAATGTGAGTGAGTAGGGATTGTCATGCAACAGATGCACTAGAGCTATAAATTTATGAAAGATCAACAAAAGAAACTAAGTGGGTGTGCATCCAACTTGCTTGCTCATGAAGACCTAGGGCATTTGAGGAAGCCCATCATTGGAATATACAAGACAAGTTCTATAATGAAAAATTCCTACTAGCAATATGAAAGTGACAACATAGGAGACTCTCTATCATGAAAAGCATGGTGCTATTATGAAGCACAAGTGTGGAAAAAGATAGTAACATTGTGCCTTCTTTCTTTTTCTCTCATTTTTTTATTTCCCCCTTTTTTTGGGCTCTTTGGCCTCTTTTTTTTGGTGGGCTTCTTTGGCCTCTTTTTTTAATTTGGGCTTCATTGGCCCCTTTTATTTTTGATAACCTCACATGGGAAAATGTTCTAATAATGATGATCATCACACTTCTATTTACTTACAACTCGATACTAGAACAAAAATATGACTCTATATGAATGCTTTCGGCGGTGTACCGGGATGTGCAATGAATCAAGAGTGACATGTATGAAAAAATTATGAATGGTGGCCTTTCCACAAATACGATGTCAGCTACATGATCATGCAAGGCAATATGACAATGATGGAACGTGTCATAATAAATGGAACGATGGAAAGTTGCATGGCAATATATCTCGGAATGGCTATGGAAATGCCATAATAGGTAGGTATGGTGGCTGTTTTGAGGAAGGTATATGGTGGGTGTATGGTACCGGCGAAAGTTGCACGGTACTAGAGAGGCTAGTAATGGCGGAAAGGTGACAGTGTGTATAATCCATGGACTCAACCTTAGTCATAAAGAACTCACATACTTATTGCAAAAATCTACAAGTCATCAAAACCAAGCACTACGCGCATGCTCCTAGGGGAAGGGTTGGTAGGAGTTAACCATCGCGCGATCCCGACCTCCACACAAAGAAAGACAATCAAAGAAACACCTCATGCTTCAAATTTGTTACACAACGGTTACCATACGTGCATGCTACGGGACTTGCAAACCTCAACACAAGTATTTCTCAAATTCACAATTACTCTACTAGCATGACTCTAATATAACCATCCTCATATCTCAAAACAATCATCTAGCATCAAACTTCTCATAGTATTCAACGCACTTTATATGAAAGTTTTTTATTATACCTATCTTGGATGCCCATCATATTAGGAATAATTTTATAGCCAAGGCAAATTACCATGCTGTTCTAAAAGACTCTAAAAATAATATAAGTGAAGCATGAGAGATCAATAATTCTACAAAATAAAACCACCACCGTGCTCTAAAAAGATATAGGTGAAGCACTAGAGCAAAATTATCTAGCTCAAAAGATATAAGTGAAGCATATAGAGTATTCTAATAAATTCCGATTCATGTGTGTCTCTCCCAAAAGTTGTGTACAACAAGGATGATTGTGGTAAACTAAAAAGCAAAGACTCATATCATACAAGACACTCCAAGCAAAACACATATCATGTGGTGAATAAAAATATAGCCTCAAGTAAAGTTACCGATAGACGAAGACGAAAGAGGGGATCACTACTAGGAAAAGGGCTATAGATGGAACTGATACTAATGGCGCACCAGACAAGCAGTGCGCCATTAGTATATAGTAATGGCGCACCAACAACAGATACGCCATTAGAGTTCAAACTACTAATGGCGCACCAGGCCCAGCGTGCGCCATTAGTATCAAAAAGTTTTTTTTTGAACTAGTGCGCCTGTCCAAACATACTAATGGCGCATCGGAACAAAGTGCGCCATTACTAGTTCTAACTAGTAATGGCACACCAGCAGTAAAGTGCGCCATTAATGTTCTTTTTTTATGATATTTTTTATTCTTTTTTTTACAAAACTACTAATGGCGCACTGTCCCACAGTGCGCCATTACTAGTTTAAACTAGTAATGGCGCACTGTGCGACAGTGCGCCATTAGTATTTTTTTGCAAAACTAGTAATGACGCACCTACTATAAATGCACCATTAGTAACCTTGATTACTAACGGCGCATTTATAGTGGGTGCGCCATTAGTAAGTGGGCAACAACAAGATATTTTGGACAGCCTCTCTCCTACACACTCACTTTCTCCCCCACTTCATTCTCTCCACCTCCTCCTCCTCTCGGGCCCCTCCTCTTTTTCACCTCATTTCCACCATATATTCATTCAAATTAAGTGGTTAAATTACCTTGTTTTGATAGGTAAGTAAGAGGGGAAGCTAAATTTATGTTGTTCTCCATACAACAATGTGCACATGCACTTTTTATGGCCTAGCTAGATCTATGTATGTTCGTGGTGTTGCATATGTTTGTTGTGTTGCATATGTGTTTGTGTTTGGAGGTGTACCGGTATTTGAAATGCGATAGTTGCCAATATTTTCCCGGAATGTTGATTCATTTCCGTTTCGGTGAGAATTTTGGCATTAAGCATTCTTTTTTGTCCTATTTTTAGGGAAAGTCATGGCAAATTTTTTCTTGGTTCTAAAATATCGTTTTGCTCTACCCCGCAGGCGACCATGGTGCGCACGATGACCGAAGGCATCGTGAATAGGTTTTTGAGGTCCGCGAAGGCCGAGATGCTTCAAAAGAACGAGACGGAGATAAGATGTCCGTGTCGAAGATGCAAGCTGAAGAGCCTTATTGCGGACCCGGATTCCGGGCAGGTGTGGGACCACCTGCTCTTGCGTGGTTTCATGGATGGCTATCGGTGGCAAGGTGATGAAGATGACTACGAAGTCGTCCATGGGGGCCGGACAAGAAATGAGGAAGGGCAGCAAGACAACCACCGCGGCTCGGGCGGGCGAGAAGACGAAGAATTCCCAGGAGATGATCACGACGGTGATGCTGTACACAGTCATCATGTAGAAGATGCAGGACATGATGATGAGGAAGATGCCGGAGCAGACGACGGGCATGATCATGAAGACAACACCGCCAGTCGTGCCGGCGCCAAGTCGTCCCCATGGCAAGACCGCCGCAACAGTGCCGGACATCCCTATGCCACTGGATCCAAACATGCATATGGCACAGGATCAGAACGATGACGACGACGATACATTTGGCAACGTCGATGAGTACTTTGCCGGTCATGGGTACGATGACGACTTCATGGGGCCTCCTTCTCAATAACCCAACCCTATAAAAGACGTGCGCGATCTAGCTGGTACCACGGAGAAGCCAAGTTGCAACAGGCGTCGTCTGCCGTTCAGTTCTCAGGAGACGCCTCCAGCTGCCGACTTCACCGAGCCTCAGATAGGCGAGGTGCGAAATATTATCACCCCCAACACACTCAAGAAGGCGGTCTCTGAGCAGAACTCGGTCCCAATTCAGGAGATCAAGAAGAAGGCACGCAAAAGAAAAACTAACAAGGGTGCGAGCCAGCCGGCACCGAGTACGATCCGTGCTCAGGACGGGCCACCTTCACCTGAGGATGTAATGAGGAGGGTGCATGTGGCGGGTAGGCCGATGCTACCGAGAAATATGCTCGATGCTGCAACCGGTGCTATGCGGAGTCTGCATGACAGTGTTCTTTCTTTGGAGAAGCGGCATCTCAGAGAGAAGGATGTGGCATACCCGGTTTTCGCGGCCAAGGTGCCAGAGGGCAAGGGCTTTGTGGATAACTCCATCGGGGGTACGATCGTCCTACGGTTTGATGACATCCACGCTATGTTGAACCTTCTTCCGCTGCACTACACCTTCGTTCGGCTATTTTCGCTGAGTATGGAGATGCGGATCATTTGCGACAAGACCCCGGACATCGTGATAGTCGACCCCTTCTACATGCGTGCCAAGATCTTGGGCAGCGCTGGGGACCGGCAAGTCGCGAGTTCTTACCTCGAAGGCGTCATTCTGGCAAACCGAGATAAGGATAACTTCCTCGTGCCTTACTTTCCCGAGTAAGTCCTCCGCCTCAACCGCCCCGTAACATATGAATTCTTAGATTTCGATCGTTCTTCTTTTAACATTCCGTGTTTTCTGCAGTGACACACATTGCACGCTCATCCTCCTAAGCCCCAAATATTCCATGGCCATGTATTTCGACCCGGACCGTCAGTCGAAAGTAGACTACACAAATGTCAAGAAGGTTCTTGATGATGTTCTCCCCGGCTACGCCAAATCTGGAGGCACCTTCACCAGGCCTATTCGTAAGACCGGCAAGCACGTGTTCTCCCACAATACGACGTTCTGCTGCGTCAAGCAGCCGCCTGGCGGTCAGAAGGGTGCCTACTACGCCATCCATCAAATGCGGGCGATCGTACGCGACCATCATCAACTTCTGCTACCGAGTAAACTCAAAGATTGGGCAAAGAGCGTGTCGGCAATCCAGGATGCGAACATCAGACAAGAATTCTTTCGCATCCAGTCGGAGTTTGCGGAAATCATCCATCAAGATGTCCTTCGTACCTCGGGGCAGTTCTACCTCAGAAATCAACCGTCGAACAGTGACATCGACACAATGCTACAAATGCAGGCTGACAACGCCCTTGATTTCATGACTCCCACGATAGACGGCGGCTTCATCCACGCTCCGGTCCCTTGAGTCGAGTCGAAAGCAGTGATGCTGTGTCTAGTTCTGAAACATCGATTAGCTCATGTTGTAATTAAACTTTAATGAACTTGTAGTATGTCTCTTTGGTTTCGAGAGTCGTTCAACTTAGATGTAATCGATGCTATTAATGTCTTGCTTTTCTCTTTCGATCGTTCTGTTGCATACTTATATATTGCTTATGTATTGTCTGTGAATTGGTACTAACGTTTCGTTTGGCTAGTGCATAGCGATGTCGTCGTATGTCATCGTATTGTCTGCTGGGCAGGTGGCTCTGCCTCCAGCAGGCGGCGGTGGCAGAGCTTCCCCTCTGGCAATCCGCGTGAGCCAGTGACACTTTCGTGTGGTGTGATTGGAGGGCTTCGCGCCACTGTGAAACTTGCAGGGGGCGTCCAGAGCTTGATCGAAGGAGAAGGCGGGCTGCCAGGCTGGCTTACCGCCCTTCTAGCATTTGGGACCTGCTTGAACTTATGGCTGCTGGCCATCAACTGCTGCCACCAGCCGGCTGTTGGAAGCCGGCGGGTGGGCCTTGCGCTTGTGACCAGTCTGCTGTTGGTGCCGACTGGACTCTCGAGCTAGCGTTCTAGGAGCTGGGGGAGCCATCTTTCCGGAGGCATCCACTTGCAGTTCGGACTTCATGGAGGAATCAACAGTAGCATACTTGTCTGCTATGCTTAACAGCTCGTCCAGCGTGGCGGGCTCGTCGCAGAGGAGTTTGTGCTTGAGCAAGGTGCCTTCTCTGCACCCGGTCGTGAAATACTCGATGGCTTGTACCTCGTGCACCCCCTCACAAGAGTTGCGCAGCTCCGCCCAACGCGTCAGGTAATCACAAGCAGACTCGTTCGGACCTTGGACACATAAGGAGAGCTGGCGCGGCTTGGGAGGACGCTTGTAGGTGCTGGTGAAGTTGCGAGTGAAGGCGTCGGTGAAGTCCAACCAGCCGTTGATGCTGCTGGGCTTGAGGCTGTTCAACCACGTTCGGGCCGTGCCCTGGAGCATGAGTGGCACATACTTCACCGCAACGCGCCTATTGCTGGTTGCTATGCTGACAGCCGTGGAGTAGTCCACCAGCCAGTCCTCCGGCTTCACCGATCCGTTGTACTTGGGGTGTCTCTGGGGAGTGAGAAACCCTTGGGAAAAGGCTCGTCCCGGATGCGGGGGCCGAAGCAGGCTGGGCTAAGGGCATCTTCTTCTTCGACCGCCTGGGACCGGGCCAGTTGGTCGAGGCGGTGGCGGGCGTCATTCTCCCCAACTCCCTCGCGGCGGCCCAAGCGGCCTGCGAGAGAAGGATGGTCGACATGCGGTGGATACACACGCCTCTCCCAGCAAGGAGGAGGCGGGCGCTCCTCTCGCCGCTCTACAGCCCTTGGGCGGTCGTCTTGATCGCGCTCGATGGTGATGTGAGTCTGTCTGCTGTGGCTAGCAGCCGGCTCTGAGTCATGCCGGCTGCGAGTGCCGACTATTGGAGAGCGGGACGTGGCCCCTTGCTCCCTCCGAAGAGGGCGGATATCCGCCTGCGCGCCGGCCTCCTAGGCCCGGCGACGGGCTTCCTGCTGCATGGCAGCCGCGTCGAGGAGCTGCCGGGCGCGCTGAGTCATGCAGCGAAGTTCGTCTCCCTCCAAGTGGCCTAGCTCATCGAATGCCACCTGGGCAGCCCTTAGGTTTTCCGACAGGGTGGGGTATACTGGCCGTGGGCCCCCCAGCATGTCGGCCAGCACCCCGTCGCGATAACGAACGGCACCGGCTCGGCTGGGCTCGCCAGCAGCCGGCGTGCCACCTATGGCACGGTCCATCTCACGGTGGTAGGCTTCGGTGAGGCGCCGGGAGGCGGCCAGCTTGTTGGCGTTGTCGAGGAGCGAGACGCGGAGTGCCTCCAGCGCCACGCCGTCTGTTCCCGCGGCGATGGGGGTGGAGAGGCCGCCTGCAGCGGGTCTTGGCCTGACCCGCCGGAGGGCTCGTCGTGGCTGGCGGCCAGCACCTCCATGACGGTGCTGACGCCACTGCTGCTGGCCGCAGTGGGGAGGGGATCATCGTTGATCACCGCGTGTTCGGGGAAGGAATCGGCGGACACCGCGTCGAGGTTGATGATCATGTCGACTCATGGATGAGAGGAGCCAATGGACTCCATGTCGGAGGCGCGCTCGTCGACGATGTGGAGCTTGTCTAGGAGATCGACGAGGCAACTCTCCGGGGCAACTGGCTCTACGACCGGAGAGGGCTCGTCATGAAGGTGGACGCCGACGAGGAGGTCGGCGAGTCCGCTCGCGGCGCATGCGGCCTCAGCGCCGCGTAGCATCCCGGCATCCACGCCTGCGGGCGTGCCGGGCTGGCTGTGCTCGCCAGGGAGGAACAAAGTTCCCGTCAAGAACATGTCTTCGGACGACGGTGCACCTTGCCCCACGGTGGGCGCCAACTGTCAGGGTTTTGGTGCGACATATGCCAAAGGATGGCTTATCATGCATGGGGACAATAGAACGTCGCCGGGCCCTGGAAGAAGGATAAGGCGATACTTAGGACGCCTACGAATCTTACCCAGGTTCGGGGCTCTCCGTGGAGATAACACCCCTAGTCCTGCTATGCGGGGGCTCCATGTCATGACTAATGTCAATATGGAGGCTACAAGGTTGCTCCTTGAGCTGTGTCGTCTAGGGGAGGAAGAAGGGCAAGGCTAGCTCTCTACCTCCGCTCTAGGGAATGGGAATGGTCGCTAGGGTTTCTCCCTATCTCTCTTTGTGTCTCTCTTCTTCTTCTTATTAGGGTCCAACCCCACCACATGGAGGACCCTGGGGGGTTTATATAGGCCTACCCCCAGGAGTATAATAGTAATCTAGGCGGAATGGCCCCCAGCTGTCAGCGTCTTCGGGTGCCGGCCTTTCCGCGTGTCTGCTGGGGCCCGCCGTCTGCGAGCCCTCGTGATTGCTTTTCACTGTAGGTGCTCTTCTGCTGACGGCAGCATCGTCACGAAGGGAATGGCTACAGTGCCGCCGCCTCCTGCCGTACGCTGCCACCACGTCTTGTCTTGTCATCTTGATGGGGTTTAGACTCCTAGGGTACGGTTAGCCGCCTGCTGCTTGGCGGCTTCTCGCCCCTCGTTGGTTACCCCAAGTGGAAGGTTTGAGATGCAGTGTAGTGGAGGTTTTCCCTTGGCAAGATACCAAGGATCGATTTCCCCTGAGACTCCAAGGTTCAACAAGAAGGTGTCAACTGCTAACGGCGCCAGATACTTAGCAATCAACTTGGACCTGCACACAGATACAAATAACTTTGCTCCCAACGAGTACAGAGAGGTTGTCAATCCCTCCGGCCTTGTCGTTTACAAAGGATCAAACGCAAAAGATAATAGTGATGGGTATTGCTGCAACTAGTAAGTAAAAGCGGAAAGTAAATAGCGGATGTGATCAGTGATGGTAATATGGACCGGGGTCCCATGATGTTCACTAGTGATGTCTCTCTCCCAAAAGACGATAAAACAGCTATGTGAGGTAAACGAATTACAGCTGGGCAATTGACAGAATTATGTGCGCAAACCAATGCTAACTATGTTGCAAGAAAGGTAGAGGTTCAAAGCATGGGCGGTACGCCAAGGTAAGTAGACCGAAATCCATCTGCATCTACTACTAATCATCCACCTTGAGATATCTATCCAGAACATCTCGCGGGTATTAAGTTGCGATTCCCACCCATAGTGTAAACTCAAAGCAACAGACAACTGCATTAAAAGAACTTTGCGTAAAGTAAACAATCCTTGCACCCGCGAGTACAAGCACCGTTGTTGTCCCCCTTGTGGCAACAGCACATCCCCTAGACTCATGTTTCTGTCACTCAAGCTAGTCATCGAGGGGCATGAACCCACAATCAAGCATAACGTTCCCTCTTGGAGTCACTACCTACTACTTGGCCAAAGCAATAAATAGCAACGGAGAACATGCAAGAATTACTTACGAACATAAATATAAAAGAGGTAAATCAAATATATTACTCAAACACAATCTGAACATAATCTCACAATCCATCGGATCCCAGCAAACTCAACATAGCAACAGCATAAGGATTACATATGTGCCTCGATCATGTAGGGCAGCTCACGAGGTCTAATTAGTGAAGCACAAGAAGGGGAGGAGAACATCACATAGCTACTGGTCATGGACCCATGGTCCAAGGGAGACTACTCACAACTCATCCGGGAGGCGTCCATGGTGGTGGAGAGGCTCCCGGTGGTGATCCTCCCCTCCGGCAGGGTGCCGGGAAGGGTTCTCCTGGTGCTCCCGATCTTGGAAGCGCGGCGGCGGCGGAACAAAGATGAGATCGCGAAAAAGGGTTCCGTCCTCGAGGGTTTCGGGACGCGTGTTAAATATATGCCAATGGGGGGCATCAGCGGAGGCCTGGGGGGCCCAGGCGCCCCCCCGGCGCGGCCAGGAGGGGGGCCGCGCCACCAGGGCGCCTGGAGCCCTGGTGGCCCCCCTCCGGCCCTACTTCGGCCGTGTGGAAGCTTCCGGAACGCTGATTTTTTATATAATTTTTCCGGGATTTTTCTGGCAGTTTTCGTGACGGGAAAACCTGAAATACAAAAACAGCAGAAAACAGAAACTGGCACTGGGGTGCACTGAGTTAATAGGTTAGTCCAAATATGATCAAAAGTGTATGGAAGTGTATAAATATCATAGCAATATCACCCAAAAGAGGCATGGATCAAGCAGAAATTATAGATACATTTTGGACGTATCAACATCCCCAAGCTTAATTCCTGCTCGTCCTCGAGTAGGTAAATGATAACAAGAATAATTTCTGTGGTGACATGCTATTAACCATATAGGACTTTTCATAGTCATATGACAAAAGCTTACTGAGACAATGAATCTAGTAATTAAGTTGCCTTATGAGAAAATCACAAAGAACTGAAAGTTTTACAATACGATACTGAAACATCAAATAGATTTGTAATGAGCATGGTGTGCAAATATGATAAAGTGGTATCTCGCTTGCCCCCTTTAGTGAAGCAAAACATAAATGCAGGGGCACCTCCAAGGTTTAAGTGATGACTAGATACAAGAATTTCAGAATAAACGATATCATAATCATGCAAAAGACAATGCTACTTTGGGACAATGCACATTACACTCAGAATGACAATCATGCTCTCAATAGTTGGTGCTTTAAAAGAAGGTGGAGACTCTCGAACCGTGGCTTTTGTTGGCATAGTTGAAAACCCGTGGTCGGAAACAAAGACAAAACATGTACCAGAGCTCTTGGTTTTAAAAACAGAGGTAATAATTATTTTTTGGATATGCATGTTTCGTCAACGAATGCTAGCAGACAACCCAATCACTTCTTGAGATGGACAAGTTTCGAGGAACGGCTCCCGAATGAGGACGATCACATCCTCTTAATCTCCTTTGTTTATCACTGCCAAAGTTTTCTGATTTCTCATGAACAAAGCGTGAAGGAGGGTTTTTTTGTTATATTAATTTTGAGCCGGGCGCACTCTTTGCCAGTTCCTTCTCGTATTATGGGTTTGCACATTAGACATGCAATCCCAGGGTGAAGCTTGTCCAACTTAAAAAGATCATGAATTAACTACTACTTCCTCATGAGCTAAAACAGCGGCACAAAAGAGAAATGCTTTTTTGAATAATTTCGAGATGGCACATGAAAGTCTTCGTTAGGAATGGCAGGTAAATACCATGTATAGGAAGGTATGGTGGACTCATGGCATAACTGGTTTAAAGGATTTTGGATGCACAAGCAGTCAGTCCGCTTAGTACAGGTGGAGGTTAGCAAAAGACTGGGAGCGACCAACTAAAAGAGCAATGACGGTCATAATCATGCAGAGCGACAAAGCAACATTGAATCAGGCATGGAAGTTATATCGCTACTCAGAAATAAAAGATCATCAAGGCTTGACAGACTTTCTTTACAGTCTTAAATATGCGTGAGCATACGCCAAGTCAATCAAAATAAATTCTTGAAGGAAGATATCATTAAACCATACCACATCATAGGCAAACAAATCATGTTGGTACTCCAATAACACATTGGGAACCCCCCCAGCTATTTGAGACTAACCATAAGAAAACATGAACTACTAAGCACCATTATGCACGTAGCATTTTTATCATAGACATATCGACCAATGCAACAGAAGCCAACTCTGTTAATAAGATAAGCATGATAAATAAAGAGAGTTCCAACGACTAACTAAACAAAAGCTCTTTAAAAAGATAAGCATGAAAACTAAGAGCTAAACATGATAGTAGCTATTAAAATACCAAGAACACACACAGCAAGGATAGACATGAAAATTCTATTTATGTTCTAGGTTGAAGTGGAGCGTGTTTCTCTCCCACACAAAGAAAGCTGAGTTCCGACTCGTTATGAAAAGCTAAAGAAAACTAAAAAGGAAACTAAAAGCAAGACGCTCCAAGCATAGCACATAACACATGAAGTGATAAAAATATAGTGGAACGAAAGACGAACTGATAATGTTGATGGAGAAGGGGATGCACGGGGGCATCCCCAAGCTTAGACGCTTGAGTCTCCTTGAATATTTCTTGGGGGTGCATGGGGGCATCCCCAAGCTTGAGCGTTTGACACTCCTGAATCTTTTTATCATCTTCCCTCGCACACTTGAAAACTCCCTTCATACATAACTCATCATAATCTGATTAGCGAGGTTAGTACCCATAATAATATAATTGTTCCTTGCTGGAAATAAGGATATTCTTGAAGGTCTACTGTTTCTCAAGATTGCCAAAAGGTTTTTGCAAAGAAAAAGCAAGCTCAAGGTTTGCAAAATGAAGGAAAGGCAAAACAGGACAGAATCTGTGAAAAACAGAACTGCAGGTAGTAAATGATTTTTTCGGGGCACTTCTGCAACTATATCAAAAAACTCAGAACAGACGCCCGAAAGACAATTGTATAGAGCACGCTGTCGAAACAATTCAGACCAAAAAGATGAACTGGTGATTTTATACGATTTTTTCTATCCAAGGACAGAATCTGTTTCCTGGACAGCACGTCACAACTTTTGAACTTTCTTGCAATCAGAGGCTACACTTGGCACAAAACTGAAAAGTAAAGATACAATGATGATGCTACTGTAGTAACAACATCAAGACACAACAAAAGCAAAATAAAATTTTATTCATGTGGGCTGCCTCCCAAAAGCGCTTTCTTTTATGCCTTTAAGCTAGGCATAATGCATAGAGATCAAGTTTTATCAAGAGTAAAAGAATAGCTAGCCCGTATAACGGACTCAAAAGGTAACTTAATCTTCTTTCTAGGGAAGTGTTCCATCCCTTTCTTGAGAGGAAATTGGAATTTTATATTCCCCTCTTTCATGTCAATGATGGCAGCAACGGTGCGAAGAAAAGGACGTCCCAAAATAATTGGACAAGAAGGTTCACACTCAATGTCCATAATAGTAAAATCAACGGGAACGTAATTTTCATTGACAATGATAAGAACATCGTCGATCCTCCCCAAAGGTTTCTTTATGGAAGAATCAACAAGACGAACACCAAAAGAACAAGAATCAAAAGGATTCAATTTAAGCATATCATATATTCTTTTGGGCATAACGGAGGTACTAGCTCCAACATCACATAAAGCATAGCAAGAGAAGTTATTCAACTTAATTTTAATCATAGGATCCCAACCATCTTCTAGCTTTCTAGGTATGGAGGCTTCTACTCTAAGTTTCTCCTCCCTAGCTTTGATGAGAGCATTAGTGATATGCTCTGTGAAGGCAAGGTTAAGCGTGCTAGTGCGGGGATCTCTAGACATCTTGTGAAGGAAATCAATAACTTCGGTAAGAGTGCAATTGTCAAAATCAAGGTCACTACTATCAAGTAAAGTGGTAGTGGTGTCCTTTAGGTTCACTTGTTTGGTAGTTTATATGGTCATAGCATCACCATTAATAGGTCCATTGGGACCAGGAGTGCATTGGGTGCTAAGAGTTTGAATATCTTCAACAACTTGGATAGTAGCAACAGTGTGGTGGGTAGGAAGGTTCTTAATTCTATCTTCTTTCTCCCTTTCTCTAGCCCATCTCTCTTTAAGTTTAGCCAACATCCTAATGTTTTCATTAATTTGCACTTGAATAGCATTCATAGGAGTGACCTTCCTCTCCTCAAGAGGAGAAGTTCTAATTTTAAGCAATTCTACCTCATGGGCTAAATTGTCTACCTTCGAAGAGAGATCACCTAGTTTGTTTAGTTTTTCTTCTACACTCTTATTAAAGGCTTTTTGGGTAGTGATGAAATCTTTAAGCATAATCTCTAGTTCAGTAGTGGAGTTCTTGGTGCTAGGATAAGCATTGTTGTTCCCATAGGAATTAGAGGGGAACGGTCTAGGATTGCTACCAAAATTACTCCTATAAGCATTGTTATTAAAATTGTTTCTAGAGATAAAGTTCACATCTACTTGTTCTTGAGCAATCAAAGAATTTAAAGGAACACGAGGATCAATAGAAGATTGCTTCGAAAGTAGAGACATGATCAAGTCAACCTTTTCATTTAGGGAGGAAATCTCCTCGACAGAGTTTACCTTCCTACCTGTTGGAGCGCGTTCGGTGTGCCATTGGGAATAATTGGTCATCATATCATCGAGAAGCTTCGTGGCAGCACCAAGTGTAGTTGACATAAAGGTTCCTCCCGCGGCCGAATCTAACAAGTTATGCGAGGTAAAGTTCAAGCCTGCATAAAAAGTTTGGATAACCATCCAAGTAGTCAAACCATGAGTAGGGCAGTTCTTGACAAGAGATTTCATGCGTTCCCAAGCTTGGGCAACGTGTTCATTATCCAATTGTTTAAAATTCATTATGTTGCTTGTTAGTTGGATAATTTTAGCAGGTGGATAGTACTTTCCAATAAAAGCATCTTTGCACTTGTCCCATGAATCTATGCTATTTCCAGGCAAAGATTGAAACCAAATTTTAGCTCCTCCTCTCAAGGAGAAAGGAAAAAGCTTAAGCTTAACAATATTACCATCTATTTCTTGGTACTTTTGCATATCACAAAGTTCAACAAAATTGTTCAAGTGTAAAGCAGCATCATCTCCAGCACCGGAGAATTGATCTTTCATAACTAAGTTCAGTAAAGCAGGTTTAATTTCATAAGAAGGTGCTGAAGTGGCAGGTGTAGTGATAGGCGTGCAGATAAAGTCATCGTTGTTATGACTAGTGAAGTCACACAACTTGGTGTTCTCGGTGGAACCCATAGCAGCAAGCAAGCAAGATAACTATTTTTGTGATTTTCGATAAAAGATACTAAAGCAAAACTGAAAGGTAAACTAACAAGACTAAAAAGCAAAGGTAAAAGATAGCGTGCAACTCCCCTATCTTGAAGCGTGGAGTCCCCGGCAACGGCGCCAGAAAAACTCTTGCTTGGCGGCTTCTCGCCCCTCGTTGGTTACCCCAAGTGGAAGGTTTGAGATGCAGTGTAGCGGAGGTTTTCCCTTGGCAATATACCAAGGATCGATTTCCCCTGAGACTCCAAGGTTCAACAAGAAGGTGTCAACTGCTAACGGCGCCAGATACTTAGCAATCAACTTGGACCTGCACACAGATACAAATAACTTTGCTCCCAACGAGTACAGAGAGGTTGTCAATCCCTCCGGCCTTGTCGTTTACAAAGGATCAAACGCAAAAGATAATAGTGATGGGTATTGCTGCAACTAGTAAGTAAAAGCGGAAAGTAAATAGCGGATGTGATCAGTGATGGTAATATGGACCGGGGTCCCATGATGTTCACTAGTGATGTCTCTCTCCCAAAAGACGATAAAACAGCTATGTGAGGTAAACGAATTACAGCTGGGCAATTGACAGAATTATGTGCGCAAACCAATGCTAACTATGTTGCAAGAAAGGTAGAGGTTCAAAGCATGGGCGGTACGCCAAGGTAAGTAGACCGAAATCCATCTGCATCTACTACTAATCATCCACCTTGAGATATCTATCCAGAACATCTCGCCGGTATTAAGTTGCGAGTCCCACCCATAGTGTAAACTCAAAGTGACAGACAACTGCATTAAAAGAACTTTGCGTAAAGTAAGCAATCATTGCACCCGCGAGTACAAGCACCGTTGTTTTCCCCCTTGTGGCAACAACACATCCCCTAGACTCATGTTTCTGTCACTCAAGCTAGTCATCGAGGGGCATGAACCCACAATCAAGCATAACGTTCCCTCTTGGAGTCACTACCTACTACTTGGCCAAAGCAATAAATAGCAACGGAGAACATGCAAGAATTACTTACGAACATAAATATAAAAGAGGTAAATCAAATATATTACTCAAACACAATCTGAACATAATCTCACAATCCATCGGATCCCAGCAAACTCAACATAGCAACAACATAAGGATTACATATGTGCCTCGATCATGTAGGGCAGCTCACGAGGTCTAATTAGTGAAGCACAAGAAGGGGAGGAGAACATCACATAGCTACTCGTCATGGACCCATGGTCCAACGGAGACTACTCACAACTCATCCGGGAGGCGTCCATGGTGGTGGAGAGGCTCCCGGTGGTGATCCTCCCCTCCGGCAGGGTGCCGGGAAGGGTTCTCCTGGTGCTCCCGATCTTGGAAGCGCGGCGGCGGTGGAACAGAGATGAGATCGCGAAAAAGGGTTCCGTCCTCGAGGGTTTCGGGACGCGTGTTAAATATATGCCAAAGGGGGGCATCAGCGAAGGCCTCGGGGGCCCAGGCGCACCCCCGGCGCGGCCAGGAGGGGGGCCGCGCCACCAGGGCGCCTGGAGCCCTGGTGGCCCCCCTCCGGCCCTACTTTGGCCGTGTGGAAGCTTCCGGAACGCTGATTTTTTATATAATTTTTCCAGGATTTTTCCGGTAGTTTTCGTGACGGGAAAACCTGAAATACAAAAACAGCAGAAAACAGAAACTGGCACTGGGGTGCACTGAGTTAATAGGTTAGTCCAAATATGATCAAAAGTTTATGGAAGTGTATAAATATCATAGCAATATCACCCAAAAGAGGCATGGAGCAAGCAGAAATTATAGATACGTTTTGGACGTATCACCTGCTACCAGGCGGCCCGTCCCCCAGGCCGCCTACCAGAGGCCGCTTGCCTCTTGTTCACCCACTAGTAGGTGGGGCCAGCCGCCTGCTGGTTCTGTCGCCTATGGGTAGTGGGATCATGGCTCCCTCTGACCGAGGCTAGGTCATCAGCGACATGGCTACAGTGATACGCTGCTTTAAGGAGTGTCCGTAAGATTTGCCCTCACTGTAGCCACGCCCTTATGGATTCTCTAAGAACATGTTCAACTGTTGCCATGCCTTAGCCTTGTCGTGGTTCCCCAGCACGCGTCCTGAGGGGGAGGCATGGGGCCGTCTTTTGGATGCTGGCCATGAGGCTGCTGCCTGTCCAGGCCCCGCCGCCTGCTGGAAGCCGGCTCCTGGGCATTGCTGCTCCAGGAGGCGGCCCGATGAGCAGGCGGCTAGGGGGTGACAGGCGGCCCCCAATTGTCTTGAAATACCATGGGTGGTCGATGAGGACACCCGTGGTCAATATCTCCGACAGTAAGTGTGAGGTGTCTCCTAACCCTAGCGGTCACAACAGATCGCATTTGCCTCCACGCCCACCGTCGTTCCTCTGCTGCTGCTGCCGCACCTGGTGCAGCAGCTAATCGAGTGGCTTTAGAAGCCTGTGTTCAAGCTCATAAGGTGACTCCATCCCATTCGCCGCGTACACGGTCGACGGTAGTGCAGTCCCCGAAACCCCGGCTCTCCGGATCCTGTACGGGAGAGGGGCGATTAGGTTTTTGGGAAGCGACTACGCGACTGCTCACCTTCGTTCATCAACTTCCTCTACGTTCGCGTCGCCCTCGTCATCACCATGTCCACCGACGCCGAACATGCCGCTGCCAAGAAAATTGAAGCCGACAAGAAGGCCACTGAGGACGCCGCCACTTTCACCGCCGCCGCGGCTTCTGCTTGGCCCATTGGAGGGTATAACTTGTTTACCCCGCTCCCGTTTATTACTGTCTTAGCCATACTAGCGTTATGCGTAGAGGTATCTACTATTAGCATAGTATGTGCTTTCGTGAACCAAAGTCAGCATGTTGTTATTTCTGTCAGTGCCATGCTAGTGATTTATTCATGGATTAAATTAGTCAAAAATTGCCTATTTACTCAACAATCCAAAAACCTAATATGTGTAGGAATTTTTCGGCTGGTGGCTTTGCCACAGCACTGAAGCCGGATAAGTTTACTGGTACTTATTTTAAGCGTTGGCAGACAAATACCACCGTATGGCTCACGGTTATGAACATGTTCTGGGTCACCGGTGCCTTCGGAAACGATTGCTCCTGAACAGGAGAAGGCGTTCAAGGAAGCCACGGCCGTGTTACTCGGAGCAGTTCTTAGCGTGCTCGGAGATAAGTTGGTCGACGCATATTTAGATGTGCGTGTTGCCAAGGACTTGTGGGAGGCGCTCGAATGTAAGTTCGGGGCCACCGATGCTAGGAGCGAAATGTATATTATAGAGGAGTTCTACAATTACAAGATGGTTGAAAACCGTCCTGTACTGGAGCATGCTCATGAGATAATATGCATCGTTAAGGAGCTTGAGCTTCTTAAGTGCGAGTTACAAGGCAAGTTTTCCGCGGGCTGCATTGTTGGGGAACATAGTTGAAAGAACACGCGGTGCCCCCATGTTTGGCTTTGGTAATTGATGACAATCTCTATGGACTAATGATTGCGTTGAGTTATATTTGAAGGGTTTGTGCATAGGATTTTCTTGGAATCCATTTGTTGGTTTCAAGGAGAGTTTGTGATGACCAAGGTGCTATTAAGGATTTATCTAAAGATTGGTCTCGTGAGTGTTGAGCTCATTGCAAGCATGTCTTGAAGAATAAGAGTGTGTGATCATTCATGTTTACCTTCAAGACATCATCCAAGAAAGATTCTAGGTCGATCAAGACTAAGTCAAAGAGTGAATCAAGTTGATCAACACACAAAGCATAGAAAATGTACCGAGAGGGATCAAGCAATCCCATGGTATGGTAAGCATTGTCAATTACACTTTGTGTACTAACCCACGATCTTCGTGAGAGTTCTTTGTGGGGTTAGGTTGTAGTGTGCAAGTTCAGTTAGGATCATCACGAATAGATCATATGCTTGAAGCTTGCCGTCCATTGTGGTGGCAATGGACTTGTAAGATGTGCCGAAGAGTGGCTCACCCATAGTGGAGTATGGGGGAGCAATCAACTAGTCTTCACCAAGCCAATGCAATCAAGATAGGTGGTCCAACTTGAGGAGGTCAAGATCGTCATCATCTAGCTCAAGTGAACTACGTGCAAGGCAAAGGTTTGCCCTTGATAGGTTTTCTATTTTACCGGTATCATGGTAGTTGTGGGAGATCGGGCTATAGGATCGATTGCCGTACTATCAAGGGGGGATCTTTGTGAGTAGCTTGATCGTATCGTTCTTAGAGAGCTCAAACCATTGCATCCTTGCATCATATTTATTGGTTCTTGTTTAGTTCTTCTCCTTGTGAGATTTCGAGCTTATGGTCATCTTGATGAAAAGCTCGAGTTCATTGAAAACGGAGTTCACTCATGCATTTTCTATGATGTTTTTGATGTTGGAGGCTATGCCGGTTCTTCTCTCATGGAGGGTTCACTCCTCTATATCCTAGGCACACCTCCCCTGCCTCTTCTTACTATAACCAGTCGCTGTTTTGATGCTACTCATTTTCCTCTATCCAACAAGCTTGACTTTGCTCAATTCAGAGCTCATTTGCAGAAGTTATGGCAGTTCTGGGCTTTCTTGTTGCTCCTGCGGTAGTACCGTTGGGTCGGAGCGGTAGTACCGCTTATAGCCACAAGCGGTTGTACCACTGGTTCACAGCGGTAGTACCGCTTATGGCTACATGTGGTAGTTCGGCTTCGGTTTCGCGCTAGTACCGCCTCGATTCGAGACCGTCGCTTCTCGTGTTGGGTTGGGCGGCAGTAGGAGCGGCAGTGGGAGCGGTAGTACCGCTTATAAGTGGTAGTACCGCCCTACCACCGCTACTAGTGCCGCTCGGGGAATCTCTCTCTTTTTCTTTGTCTCGTTGGTGCTGTGCGAGGTCCCAATGGTAGTACAACTGGGTCGAGCGGCAGTACCGCTGCATCCAGCGGTAGTACCGCTCCCTAGAGTGGTAGTACCGCTCGCTGCGGGCTGGTTGGTGGGGATAACGGTTGGATTTTCTCCCCACTATAAAAGGGGGTCTTCTTCCCCATTGAGCCTTATCCTTTGAGCTCGTGTTCTTCCCCCATTGTTGACCTTCTTCGAGATGGCTATCTATCAATCCCTCCATGGATTCTTGCTAGTTTTGGGGGGAAAAGAGAGAGGAGATCTAGATCCACATTTCCACCAATCACTTTCTCCTCTTTGTGAGGGGAATCCTTTGGATCTAGATCTTGGAGTTCTTCGTGTTCTCTTCTTCGTTCTTACTCTGATTTTCCTCCCTAGCATTTGTTGCTTTGGTGGGATTTGGGAGAGAAGGACTTGGGCACTCCGTGTGCCTTTGCCATTTGCTACCTCTTGAGCATGCGTTGGTTTTCCCTTGAAGAGGAAAGGGTGATGTAGCAAAGTAGCGTAAGAATCTCCCTCAGTTTTTTGGAACCAAGGTATCAATCTAGTAGGAGATAACACGCAAGTCACCTAGTACCTGCACAAACAATCAAGAACCTTGTAACCAACGCGATAAAGGGGTTGTCAATCCCTTCACGGCCACTCGCAAAAGTGAGATCTGATAAAGATAATAAGATAAATATTTTTGGTATTTTTGTTGTATAGATTGGAAAGTAAAGATTACAAAATAAAATAAATAGGAAACTAGACTTGTAGATCAGAAACTTATATGATAGAAAATAGACCCGGGGCCGTAGGTTTCACTAGTGGCTTCTCTCAAGATAGCATAAATTACGTTGGGTGAACAAATCACTGCCGAGCAATTGATAGAAAAGCGCATAGTTATGAGAATATCTAGGCAATGATCATGAATATAGGCATCACGTCCATGTCAAGTAGACCGAAACAATTCTGCATATACTACTATTACTCCACACATCCACCGCTATCCAGCATGCATCTAGAGTATTAAGTTCATAAGAACAGAGTAACACATTAAGGAATATGACATGATGTAGAGGGATAAACTCAAGCAATTTGATATAAACCCCATCTTTTTATCCTCGATGGCAAAAAATACAATACATGCCTTGCTGCCCCTGCTGTCACTGGGAAAGGACACCGCAAGATTGAACCCAAAGCTAAGCACTTCTCCCATTGCAAGAAAGATCAATCTAATAGGCCAAACTAAACCGATAATTCGAAGAGACTTGCAAATATATCAAATCATGCATATAAGAATTCAGAGAAGAACCAAATATTATTCATAGATAAACTTGATCATAAATCCACAATTCATCGGATCTCAGCAAACACACCGCAAAAGAATATTACATCGAATAGATCTCCAAGAACATCGAGGAGAAGTTTGTATTGAGGATCAAAGAGAGAGAAGAAGCCATATGGCTAATAACTATGGACCCGAAGGTCTGTGGTAAACTACTCACACATCATCGGAGATGCTATGGTGTTGATGTGGAAGCCCTCCATGATTTATTCCCCCTCCGGCGGAGCGCCGGAAAAGGCTCCAAGATGGGATCTCATGGGTACAGAAGGTTGCGGTGGTGGAAAAGTGGTTTCGTGACTCTCCCTAATGTTTCTAGGGTATAAGAGTATATATAGGCGAAAGAAGTACGTCGGTGGAGCTAAGAGGGGCCCACGAGGGTGGGGGATGCGCCTACCCCCCTGGGCGCGCCCTCCTTCCTCGTGGCCGCCTCGTGGCGTTCCAGACTTCAACTCCAAGTCTCCTAGTTTGCTTTCGGTCCAAGAAAGATCCTGTCGAAGGTTTATTTCCGTTTGGACTCCGTTTCGTATTCATTTTCTGCAAAACACTGAAATAGGCAAAACAACAGGAATTGGCACTAGGCCTTCGATTAATAGGTTAGTCCGAAAAATAATATAAAAGAGCATATTAAAGCCCATTAAACATCCAAAACAGATAATATAATAGCATGGAACAATAAAAAATTATAGATACGTTGGAGACGTATCAAGCATCCCCAAGCTTAATTCCCGCTCGTCCTCGAGTAGGTAAATGATAAAACCAAATTTTTTGATGTGGAATGCTACCTAACATATTTATCAATGCAATTTGCTTTATTGTGGTATGAATGTTCATATCCGAAAGATTCAAGACAAAAGTTTAATATTGACATAAAAATAATAATACTTCAAGCATACTAACAAAGCAATTATGTCTTCTCAAAATAATATAGCCAAAGAAAGCACATCCCTACAAAATCATATAGTTTGGCTATGCTCCATCTTCATCACACAAAATATTCAAATCATGCGCGACACCGGTTTCAGCCAAGCAATTGTTTGATACTTTAGTATTCTCAAACTTTTGCAACTTTCGTGCAATATATGAGCGTGAGCCATGGACATAACAAATAGGTGGAATAGAATGGTGGTTGTGGAGAAGACAAAAAGAGGAAGATGGTCTCACATCAACTAGGCATATTAATGGGCTATAGAGATGCCCATCAATAGATATCAATGTGAGTGAGTAGGGATTGTCATGCAACAGATGCACTAGAGCTATAAATTTATGAAAGATCAACAAAAGAAACTAAGTGGGTGTGCATCCAACTTGCTTGCTCATGAAGACCTAGGGCATTTGAGGAAGCCCATCATTGGAATATACAAGACAAGTTCTATAATGAAAAATTCCTACTAGCAATATGAAAGTGACAACATAGGAGACTCTCTATCATGAAAAGCATGGTGCTATTATGAAGCACAAGTGTGGAAAAAGATAGTAACATTGTGCCTTCTTTCTTTTTCTCTCATTTTTTTATTTCCCCCTTTTTTTGGGCTCTTTGGCCTCTTTTTTTTGGTGGGCTTCTTTGGCCTCTTTTTTTAATTTGGGCTTCATTGGCCCCTTTTATTTTTGATAACCTCACATGGGAAAATGTTCTAATAATGATGATCATCACACTTCTATTTACTTACAACTCGATACTAGAACAAAAATATGACTCTATATGAATGCTTTCGGCGGTGTACCGGGATGTGCAATGAATCAAGAGTGACATGTATGAAAAAATTATGAATGGTGGCCTTTCCACAAATACGATGTCAGCTACATGATCATGCAAGGCAATATGACAATGATGGAACGTGTCATAATAAATGGAACGATGGAAAGTTGCATGGCAATATATCTCGGAATGGCTATGGAAATGCCATAATAGGTAGGTATGGTGGCTGTTTTGAGGAAGGTATATGGTGGGTGTATGGTACCGGCGAAAGTTGCACGGTACTAGAGAGGCTAGTAATGGCGGAAAGGTGACAGTGTGTATAATCCATGGACTCAACCTTAGTCATAAAGAACTCACATACTTATTGCAAAAATCTACAAGTCATCAAAACCAAGCACTACGCGCATGCTCCTAGGGGAAGGGTTGGTAGGAGTTAACCATCGCGCGATCCCGACCTCCACACAAAGAAAGACAATCAAAGAAACACCTCATGCTTCAAATTTGTTACACAACGGTTACCATACGTGCATGCTACGGGACTTGCAAACCTCAACACAAGTATTTCTCAAATTCACAATTACTCTACTAGCATGACTCTAATATAACCATCCTCATATCTCAAAACAATCATCTAGCATCAAACTTCTCATAGTATTCAACGCACTTTATATGAAAGTTTTTTATTATACCTATCTTGGATGCCCATCATATTAGGAATAATTTTATAGCCAAGGCAAATTACCATGCTGTTCTAAAAGACTCTAAAAATAATATAAGTGAAGCATGAGAGATCAATAATTCTACAAAATAAAACCACCACCGTGCTCTAAAAAGATATAGGTGAAGCACTAGAGCAAAATTATCTAGCTCAAAAGATATAAGTGAAGCATATAGAGTATTCTAATAAATTCCGATTCATGTGTGTCTCTCCCAAAAGTTGTGTACAACAAGGATGATTGTGGTAAACTAAAAAGCAAAGACTCATATCATACAAGACACTCCAAGCAAAACACATATCATGTGGTGAATAAAAATATAGCCTCAAGTAAAGTTACCGATAGACGAAGACGAAAGAGGGGATCACTACTAGGAAAAGGGCTATAGATGGAACTGATACTAATGGCGCACCAGACAAGCAGTGCGCCATTAGTATATAGTAATGGCGCACCAACAACAGATACGCCATTAGAGTTCAAACTACTAATGGCGCACCAGGCCCAGCGTGCGCCATTAGTATCAAAAAGTTTTTTTTTGAACTAGTGCGCCTGTCCAAACATACTAATGGCGCATCGGAACAAAGTGCGCCATTACTAGTTCTAACTAGTAATGGCACTAGTAATGGCACACCAGTAGTAAAGTGCGCCATTAATGTTCTTTTTTTTATGATATTTTTTATTCTTTTTTTTACAAAACTACTAATGGCGCACTGTCCCACAGTGCGCCATTACTAGTTTAAACTAGTAATGGCGCACTGTGCGACAGTGCGCCATTAGTATTTTTTTGCAAAACTAGTAATGGCGCACCTACTATAAATGCACCATTAGTAACCTTGATTACTAATGGCGCATTTAAAGTGGGTGCGCCATTAGTAAGTGGGCAACAACAAGATATTTTGGACAGCCTCTCTCCTACACACTCACTTTCTCTCCCACTTCATTCTCTCCACCTCCTCCTCCTCTCGGGCCCCTCCTCTTTTTCACCTCATTTCCACCATATATTCATTCAAATTAAGTGGTTAAATTACCTTGTTTTGATAGGTAAGTAAGAGGGGAAGCTAAATTTATGTTGTTCTCCATACAACAATGTGCACATGCACTTTTTATGGCCTAGCTAGATCTATGTATGTTCGTGGTGTTGCATATGTTTGTTGTGTTGCATATGTGTTTGTGTTTGGAGGTGTACCGGTATTTGAAATGCGATAGTTGCCAATATTTTCCCGGAATGTTGATTCATTTCCGTTTCGGTGAGAATTTTGGCATTAAGCATTCTTTTTTGTCCTATTTTTAGGGAAAGTCATGGCAAATTTTTTCTTGGTTCTAAAATAACGTTTTGCTCTACCCCGCAGGCGACCATGGTGCGCACGATGACCGAAGGCATCGTGAATAGGTTTTTGAGGTCCGCGAAGGCCGAGATGCTTCAAAAGAACGAGACGGAGATAAGATGTCCGTGTCGAAGATGCAAGCTGAAGAGCCTTATTGCGGACCCGGATTCCGGGCAGGTGTGGGACCACCTGCTCTTGCGTGGTTTCATGGATGGCTATCGGTGGCAAGGTGATGAAGATGACTACGAAGTCGTCCATGGGGGCCGGACAAGAAATGAGGAAGGGCAGCAAGACAACCACCGCGGCTCGGGCGGGCGAGAAGACGAAGAATTCCCAGGAGATGATCACGACGGTGATGCTGTACACAGTCATCATGTAGAAGATGCAGGACATGATGATGAGGAAGATGCCGGAGCAGACGACGGGCATGATCATGAAGACAACACCGCCAGTCGTGCCGGCGCCAAGTCGTCCCCATGGCAAGACCGCCGCAACGGTGCCGGACATCCCTATGCCACTGGATCCAAACATGCATATGGCACAGGATCAGAACGATGACGACGACGATACATTTGGCAACGTCGATGAGTACTTTGCCGGTCATGGGTACGATGACGACTTCATGGGGCCTCCTTCTCAATAACCCAACCCTATAAAAGACGTGCGCGATCTAGCTGGTACCACGGAGAAGCCAAGTTGCAACAGGCGTCGTCTGCCATTCAGTTCTCAGGAGACGCCTCCAGCTGCCGACTTCACCGAGCCTCAGATAGGCGAGGTGCAAAATATTATCACCCCCAACACACTCAAGAAGGCGGTCTCTGAGCAGAACTCGGTCCCAATTCAGGAGATCAAGAAGAAGGCACGCAAAAGAAAAACTAACAAGGGTGCGAGCCAGCCGGCACCGAGTACGATCCGTGCTCAGGACGGGCCACCTTCACCTGAGGATGTAATGAGGAGGGTGCATGTGGCGGGTAGGCCGATGCTACCGAGAAATATGCTCGATGCTGCAACCGGTGCTATGCGGAGTCTGCATGACAGTGTTCTTTCTTTGGAGAAGCGGCGTCTCAGAGAGAAGGATGTGGCATACCCGGTTTTCGCGGCCAAGGTGCCAGAGGGCAAGGGCTTTGTGGATAACTCCATCGGGGGTACGATCGTCCTGCGGTTTGATGACATCCACGCTATGTTGAACCTTCTTCCGCTGCACTACACCTTCGTTCGGCTATTTTCGCTGAGTATGGAGATGCGGATCATTCGCGACAAGACCCCGGACATCGTGATAGTCGACCCCTTCTACATGCGTGCCAAGATCTTGGGCAGCGCTGGGGACCGGCAAGTCGCGAGTTCTTACCTCGAAGGCGTCATTCTGGCAAACCGAGATAAGGATAACTTCCTCGTGCCTTACTTTCCCGAGTAAGTCCTCCGCCTCAACCACCCCGTAACATATGAATTCTTAGATTTCGATCGTTCTTCTTTTAACATTCCGTGTTTTCTGCAGTGACACACATTGCACGCTCATCCTCCTAAGCCCCAAATATTCCATGGCCATGTATTTCGACCCGGACCGTCAGTCGAAAGTAGACTACACAAATGTCAAGAAGGTTCTTGATGATGTTCTCCCCGGCTACGCCAAATCTGGAGGCACCTTCACCAGGCCTATTCGTAAGACCGGCAAGCACGTGTTCTCCCACAATACGACGTTCTGCTGCGTCAAGCAGCCGCCTGGCGGTCAGAAGGGTGCCTACTACGCCATCCATCAAATGCGGGATATCGTACGCGACCATCATCAACTTCTGCTACCGAGTAAACTCAAAGATTGGGCAAAGAGCGTGTCGGCAATCCAGGATGCGAACATCAGACAAGAATTCTTTCGCATCCAGTCGGAGTTTGCGGAAATCATCCATCAAGATGTCCTTCGTACCTCGGGGCAGTTCTACCTCAGAAATCAACCGTCGAACAGTGACATCGACACAATGCTACAAATGCAGGCTGACAACGCCCTTGATTTCATGACTCCCACGATAGACGGCGGCTTCATCCACGCTCCGGTCCCTTGAGTCGAGTCGAAAGCAGTGATGCTGTGTCTAGTTCTGAAACATCGATTGGCTCATGTTGTAATTAAACTTTAATGAACTTGTAGTATGTCTCTTTGGTTTCGAGAGTCGTTCAACTTAGATGTAATCGATGCTATTAATGTCTTGCTTTTCTCTTTCGATCGTTCTGTTGCATACTTATATATTGCTTATGTATTGTCTGTGAATTGGTACTAACGTTTCGTTTGGCTAGTGCATAGCGATGTCGTCGTATGTCGTGTACAAGGGTAAGGTTCCCGGAGTCTACGACGACTGGGAGGAGTGTCGGAGACAGGTTCACCGATTCAGCGGTAACAGTTACAAAGGGTACACCACTAGGGCCGAGGCCGAATCTAGATACGCCCGCTATCTAGCGGGAGAGGGGAGGGAGCGTTGGAGGAACCGGATGAAGACGAGTTTCATCGTGATGATGCTCATCGTGATGACCGCAGCTCTCTTCTATGTGATGGTAGTTTAGATGATCGATATCGACTTGTAATGTGAAGACAAACTCGCTACTCGCGGTCTCGAGACTTGTAATATATTGTTCTATCTTTGTTCGGTCTTTTCAATTCGGAGACTAATATGATGAATTGTATTCGGAGACTAACATGATGAATTGTATTCAGAGGCTAATCTTCTATTGTATTCGATGAATTTGTTGTTGATGTGTGCTGTCTATATTCTGTGCAATTATATATTTTGTAATCTATGCAAAAAAACAGAAAAATAATAAAAAAAATCCTAATATTCATACTAATGGCGCATCACAACACAGTGTGCCATTAGTATGCCAAAGGATACTAATGGCGCATCACCAGATAGTGCGCCATTACTATGCGGACATTACTAATGGCGCATCACCAGATAGTGCGCCATTACTATGCGGACATTACTAATGGCGCATCACCAGATAGTGCGCCATTACTATGCGGACATTACTAATGGCGCATCACCAGGTAGTGCGCCATTAGTATGCCAAAGCACCTGGGTACACATGGCCCCTGGGAGGCATACTAATGGCGCACTACTGTGCATACTAATGGCGCATCAGCGGTGCACCATTAGTATACCAGATACTAATGGCGCACCAGAGGTGCGCCATTAGTAAAATATACTAATGGCGTGGCACTAATGGCGCACCACTAATGCGCCATTAATGGCCAAATCAGGTGCGCCATTAGTAGGCCTTTTCCTAGTAGTGGATGCCTTCCGGGGCATACCCAAGCTTAGGCTTTTGGTTGTCCTTGAATTTTACCTCGGGGTGCCTTTGGCATCCCCAAGCTTAGGCTCTTGCCAATCCTTATTCCAAAATCCATCAAATCTTTACCCAAAAACTTGAAAATTTCACAACACAAAACTTAACAGAAAATCTCGTAAGCTCCGTTAGTATAAGAAAACAAGCCACCGCTTTAAGGTACTGTAATGAACTCATTCTTTATTTATATTGGTGTTAAACCTACTATATTCCAACTTATCTATGGTTCATACGCCCCGATACTACTCATAGATTCATCAAAATAAGCAAACAGCACACGGAAAACAGAATCTGTCAAAAACAGAACAGTCTGTAGCAATCTGTAACTTTCTAATACTTCTGTAACTCTAAAAATTCTGAAATAAATTGGTAGACTTGAGGAATTTGTCTATTAATCATCTTCAAAAAGAATCAACCTAAAAGCACTCTCCAGTAAAAAATGGCAGCTAATCTTGTGACCCCAAAAGTTTATGTTTTTTACAGCAAGATCGCAAAGACTTCACCCAAGTCTTCCCAAAGGTTCTACTTGGCACAAACACTAATTAAAAAAATAAAACCACATCTAAACAGAATCTATATGAATTATTTATTTCTAAACAGAATAAAAAAGCAAAGAAAATAAAATTGGGTTGCCTCCCAACAAGCGCTATCGTTTAACGCCCCTAGCTAGGCATAAAAACAAGAATAGATCTAGGTATTGCCATCTTTGGTATGCAATTCTTCAATATAACACACATAACCATTAGGAGGTTCTTTGGATTTGTTAATGATCAAACTCCTAGGCAGGAAATCAAGAAATTTATTTGTAGCAAAAGGTTCCTTAATGATATCGAGAAAGTTGGGGTGAACACTTATTGATTTGAGGTCTTCATTTTCCTTACTAGAAGATTCACCCTTATTTTTAGGAACATAGATAAACTTGGCAACTTTGGTAGGAGGAGGATTTGAGGTATTTTTAACGGCAGAAAAAGTGGACCCCAAGTTGGTAATAATATCTTCGAGTTTATCAATTCTAGTGGAATCTTGATCTATCTTCTCATTAAATATGGGTTCCTTCTCCCTAAGATTTTTCAGAGTAACTCCTACCTTAGATCCATATTGGGTAATTCGGTTGTGGATCTTTTTATACAAATTTTCGATTAACTCTAAAGTGGCAATTTTATTTTCAATAATATCAAGCCTTTGCATCACATGTTCCACGATTAAAATAGTTCCATTGACCATAAGAGGTGGTGGGCCTAACAAATCTATCATAGCATTATAACAATCAAAAGTAAGGCTTCCCAAGAAATTCCTTTCGGTAATGGTGTCAAGAACATATCTATTCCAAGGAGTGATGCCTACGTAAAAATTGCGAAGAAGAACGGAAGTGGATTGCTTTGTAGTAGATCTATTTTGAGCATTGCAAATTCTATGCCAAGCATCTTTTAGATTTTCTCCCTCCCTTTGTTTAAAATTGAGAACTTCATTATCGGGAGTATTAACATCGATAGGAGGACTAGCCATGAAGGTGAAACAAATGATCTAAAACACGGACGCACAAGAAGCAAGCGAAAAGAGGCGAACGGAAGAGGGGCGAAGAAAAAGGAAAAGGTTTTCGAAAATCATTTTAGAAGTGGGGGAGAGGAAAACGAGAGGCGAGTGGCAAATAATGTAATGCGAGGGAAAAGAGTTTGTGATGGGTACTTGGTATGTCTTGACTTGAGTGTAGATCTCCCCGTCAATGGTGCCAGAAATCCTTCTTGCTACCTCTTGATCATGCGTTGGTTTTCCCTTGAAAAGGAAAGGGTGATGCAACAAAGTAGCGTAAGTATTTCCCTCAGTTTTGAGAACCAAGGTATCAATCCAGTAGGAGATAACACGCAAGTCACCTAGTACCTGCACAAACAATTAAGAACCTTGCAACCAATGCGATAAAGGGGCTGTCAATCCCTTCACGGCCACTCGCAAAAGTGAGATCTGATAAAGATAACAAGGTAAATATTTTTGGTATTTTTGTTGTATAGATTGGAAAGTAAAGATTGCAAAATAAAATAAATAGGAAACTAGACTTGTAGATCAGAAAATTATATGATAGAAAATAGACCCGGGGGCCATAGCTTTCACTAGTGGCTTCTCTCAAGATAGCATAAATTATGGTGGGTGAACAAATTACTGCTGAGCAATTGATAGAAAAGTGGATAGTTATGAGAATATCTAGGCAATGATCATGAATATAGGCATCACGTCCGTGTTAAGTAGAACAAAACGATTCTGCATCTACTACTATTACTCCACCCATCGACCGCTATCTAGCATGCATCTAGGGTATTAAGTTCATAAGAACAGAGTAACACATTAATCAAGATGACATGATGTAGAGGGATAAACTCAAGCAATATGATATAAACACCTTCTTTTTATCCTCGATGGCAACAATACAATACGTGCCTTGCTGCCCCTGCTGTCACTGGGAAAGGACACCGCAAGATTGAACCCAAAGCTAAGCACTTCTCCCATTGCAAGAAAGATCAATCTAGTAGGCCAAACTAAACCGATAATTCGAAGAAACTTACAAAGATATGAAATCCTGCATATAAGAATTCAGAGAAGAACCAAATATTATTCATAGATACACTTGATCATAAATCCACAATTCATCGGATATCAACAAACACACCACAAAATAATATTACATCGAATAGATCTTCAAGAACATCGAGGAGAAGTTTGTATTGAGAATCAAAGAGAGAGAAGAAGCCATCTAGCTAATAACTATGGACCCGAAGGTTTGTGGTAAACTACTCACACATCATCGGAGAGGCTATGGTGTTGATGTAGAAGCCCTCCGTGATTGATCCCCTGTCCGGCGGAGCGCCGAAAAAGGCCCCAAGATGGGATCTCACGGGTACAGAAGGTTGCGTCGGTGGAAAATTGGTTTCATGGCTCTCCGATGTTTCTAGGGTATAAGAGTATATATAGGCGAAAGAAGTACGTCGGTGGAGCTACGAGGGGCCCACGAGGGTGGGGGCGTGCCTACCCCCCTGGGCGCGCCCTCATGCCTCATGGTCACCTCGTGGCGTTCCAGACTTCAACTTCAAGTCTCCTGGTTTGCTTTCGGTCCAATAAAGATCCTCCCGAAGGTTTTGTTCCGTTTGGACTCCGTTTGGTATTCCTTTTCTGCAAAACACTGAAATAGGCAAAAAAAAACAGGAATTGGCACTAGGCCTTCGGTTAATAGGTTAGTCCCAAAAATAATATAAAAGAGCATATTAAAGCCTATTAAACATCCAAAACAGATAATATAATAGCATGGAACAATAAAAAATTACAGATACATTGGAGACGTATCACCATTGCATTTGGTGCATCGATTTGAGTTCTCCACGGTGATACGTGGAAGTTACAAGTTGCTAAGCTTATTACTCTTGGGTGCTTGGTACCCTTGAGCTTGTTCCTCTTGGGTGCTTGGGCGCCCTAGACGGTTGTGGTCACCTCGGAGCCATATTCCATTGTGGTGAAGCTTCGTGGTGTCTTTGGGGAGATAGCCCCAACCTTTGTGGTGTTCAGAGCTCAATCATTGTGGTGTAAAGCTTCGGACAAGCGTCGGGGGTCTCCAATTAGGTTGTGGAGATCGCCCCGAGCAATTTGACGGGTTCCGGTGACCGCCCCCAAGGGTTGCCATATGTACGGGTTCGGTGACCGCCCTCATGGGTCCCTTAGTGGAATAGCGGCATCTTGCATTGTGCGAGGGTTTGAGGAGATTACGGTGGCCCTAGTGCCTTCTTGGGGAGCATTGTGCCTCCACACCACTCCAAACGAAGATTAGCATCCGCAAGGGTGTGAACTTTAGGATACATCGTCGCCTCCGCGTACCTCGGTTATCTCTTACCCGAGACTTCACTTATGCACTTTACTTTGTGATAGCCATATTGTTTCTTGCTGTATATATCTTGCTATCACCCAGTTGTTTATCTTGCTTAGCATAAGTTCTTGGTGCACATAGGTGAGCCTAGTTGTTGTAGGTTTTGTGCTTGACCAATTAACCGCTAGGTTTATTCCACATTTGTTCAAGCCTAAACCGTAATTATTTTAAAGCGCCTATTCACCCCCTCTAGGCGACATCCACGATCTTTCAGTAGTATTTCAAAAAAATCCTACGATCACGCAAGATCTATCTAGGAGAAGCATAGAAACGAGCGGGGAGAGTGTGTCCATGTACCGTCATAGACCGAAATCGGAAGCATTATATCAACGTGGTTGATGTAGTTGTACGTCTTCACGATCTGACCGATCCTAGCACCGAACGTACGGCACCTCTGTGTTCAACACACATCCAGATCGATGACGTCCCTTCTACTCTCGATCTAGTTGAGGCCACGGGAGAGTTTTGGCAACACGACGGCGTGGTGACGGTGATGATGAAGTTACCGACGCACGGCTTCGCCAAAGCACTACGACAATGTGACCGACGTGGAAAACTGTGGAGGGGGGCACCGCACACGGCTAAAGATCAACTTGTGTCTCCATGGGGTGCCCCCTCCCCCGTGTATAAAGGAGGGAGGGAGGCGGCCGGCCGGCCCTAAGGGGCTTGCCCAAGGGGGGGAATCCTACTCCAAGTAGGAATCGACCCCCCTTTCCTAGTCCAACTAGAGGAAGAAGGAAGGACAGGGAGAGGGAGAGGGAACGAGGGGCGCGCCCCCTCCCCTAGTCCTATTCGAACTCCCCTTGGGGGGCGCCACCTCCTAGATGCTGCCCTCTCTCTCCCCTAAGGCCCACTAACGCCGATTACTTTGTCGGGGGGGGGGGGGGGGGGGTT
>LR738711.1:805402295-805459595 GCA_902687465.1 Secale cereale
GGGGGGGAGGGGGTTCGGTAACTGTCGTGGTTTTGTCACGGCAGATGTCCTAGCATAAGGACTTAGTCGTGGAGCCATCGCTACGGGTTAGCTTAAAGGGGTTAAAGCGGACAAGGGACGCAAGGGATTTTATACTAGTTCGGCCCCTTCGATGAAGGTAAAAGCCTACTTCTAGTTTGTTATGGTATTGCTAGGGTTTCGATGACCAGGGAGCGAATCCGCTTTGCCTGTGTCTCGAGCTGTGTTTCGTTGTCACTGAACCGCCGCCGGGTCGTCCCTTTATATACACAGGATGATGCCCAGCCAGCTTAAAGAACCCCGAGGCCGGCTCATAAACGTGCCCGGCTCGGTCTCTACCTTTCCTATCTTACAATACAAGTTACACGCCGCATAGCGGTTTACATTCACGGGCCCTAACACCCTTTGGGCCCTGGGCCTTTTAGTCTTCTATATTAAAGCGCCATACTCTATGCCTTGCTGGGCTTCAGTAGAAGTAATTCTCCATAGGTATAAACCGGCCCCTCCTGGGCGGTTTATATCCAACAGTTATATCCCTGACATTAGGCCCCAGATTGATTTGAACTTGTTCATGTCAATCTTCAACACTTCGGGGAAAACTTGTCTTCTGTGCCTTCAAATGACCTTATAAACCGCCATGACATCATCTTCCCTGATTATGTTAAACTGCCATGACGTCACCTGTTCATTTAACACATGTATATGTTTTAACCTTTATTTATTAATCCTGCGAAGATTGAAGCGACAACGCCATCATATATCCATTTTTCGGGCTCCTTGATTCCCGCGCCTGCTGTTTATCCCTTCGGCTTATAAATAGGGCGAGGGGTCCCTTTCTTTTTCTTCCCCCCGCCTCTCCGTCCTTCTTCTTCCTCGTGCCTCCTCAGTTCTTAAGCACCGCCGCCGCCGTCGACCTTCACATCAGCTCCAACCCAGGCCGGTGCATCAATCTGTTCGGACCAGAGTTCCACCGGCGCGCCTCAGCATCCGATAGCTCTGGTAAGTCCTTTCTTCCCTTCTCCTATAAATCTCATTAGGGTTTCCTTCGCGAGTTCATCACAGCTGCTGCGGTGTTCCTCCCTGTTCTTCATCGTAGCTTAAGTGCAGATCTGATGCCTTTGTACGCGGTTGTAGTGGTATCCCTCCTTTATTTGTCATTAGCGCACTTGTCTTTTCTGAAGTGACCCCCCCATCTAGGTCTGATGAACTGCTCTGGTACCTGTTCAGCTTAAGTTTGAATATATCTGAATTTATTGACACGCTGTAGATCCGTAATTCTGCTGTTGATCTGTGAAACTTGTTTTTCCATAACTTTGCTACTTTAGATTTGCATCCTTCATATCTTCATCGGCGGTTTAACTTTTAAGAAAATTATAATCCGGTAGGTAGCATTAGGCCCCACTTAAACTGCCTTTGCAATCGTCTTTGTAATATTTTCAATGTCTACCTCCGGTTTACTATTGCGTATACCTCAATACCTGTCAATCATGAATCATAAACCGGGCCTTATCTGTTATTTCAGCTTTTTCCTTTGAAATGGCAAAGCAAGCCAAGCAATTTTATTCCTGCAACTAGGTTCCATCCCGGGTTACTGAAGAGGATTTGAACGGTTTAGCTAAGGTTGATGCTTTAGCCAAAAAAGATGTCATTCATTGGAGAACCCCTGGTTCGGAAAACCCACGTGAACCCAAAGATGGAAAAGTAGTTATATTTGTTGATCATTTGGCCCGAGGGTTTTTCCCTCCTGGATCAAAATTCTTTCGTGATGTGCTGGCTAACTTCCAACTCCACCCTCAAGATATTGGACCAAACTCTGTATCCAATATTTGTGATTTCCAAGTATTCTGTGAAGTTTATTTGCAAGAGGAGCCCTCAGGTGAGTTGTTTAGAGATTTCTTCCACTTGAACCACCGTACAGAGTTTACGGACGGACCCAACACCGAGCTTGGCGGGATGTCTATTCAAAAAAGGAAAGATGTCAGTTTTCCTCACGCCAAGCATCATAGTCATCCTAAAGATTGGAACCAGACTTGGTTTTATTGTCAAGATACATCTCCAGCTGATGAGAATCCTCTGTCGGGTTATCGTCCTCATCGGCTTCCCAATAATTATCCCTTTCCACAATGGCTTAGTGCCCAGGAGCGATCCAAGTATGCACCATAGCTTTCCAAGCTACGGGCGTTTACTGCAAACGGTTTAATAGGCTTCGACTTTGTTCGTTGCTGGATTTCTTTGAGTGTTTTACCTCTAAGCCGGCGTCCCGATTTGATGTGTGAGTACACAGGGGACCCCAATGACCCTCAACGCCATACTGAGATTGTGTTGACAGAAAATGAAATCAATGAATCTGTCAAGAAAATATTGGATGAACCGGTGGATGTGTGCAACAAAACCGGGCTGGCTCCCTTCTGTGAATCCAATAAACCGCCAGCGGTAAATATCTTTATAACTCTTTATTTTATTTCAATCTGTTAAGTATCCTTTCCAACACTCCTCAATTCTGACAGGGTAATGATCCGTTATGGAAGAGGAAACCCCAAGATAAACGACAAAGGTGTCTCGCCCTAAGACCAAGGTCATCAAGAAAACTGTTAAGAAGAAAACCGCTGAAGCATCTGAGTTAAACATTGAGGATGATGAACCGGCCTCAAAGGTAGAACTTGACTCCCTTGGCTCTATTTTCTTGCACCTCATCGACAATGATTATATTCAGGAAAATGCTGAAGGCAGCCAAGCTGATGGTGTTGAGGTAATTATCCTTTCCTCCGGTTCAGATTCTCTGCCAACACAGAAAATCTATCAAGCAAACCAGAAAGTAAGATTTTCTCACCCTTTAGCTTACTTGGACCCAAACTTTATTTTGAAGAAGCAACAACATGAAGCTCACCGCACAACTCGTCATAGCGGTCAAGTAATCACGTCCACCGGTTTACCACATACTTCGATCCGGAAGCGTCGATCAGAGGTCTTGTATATTCCAGATGCTCTTTATCCCAAAGCGGCCATTTCTGCCAGCCTTTTAATCCATTTGATTCAAATTATCAGGACACACCTCATTCATCATCCGGTGAGTCAACAGCCACACAGCTTCCTCCTCTCAAGACCGTTCCTAGGTGAGTTTATATTTTTCTGTTGACCTTATATTTGGTCCACATACTAACTTTTACCTTTATCTTTCGCAGTAGGCCAAAACCTAGTAAGAAGGACAAGTTGAGTAAACCAGCTGATAGTGATGTAAACCCTGAACCGGAGAAGACTTTAGAACTGGCAGAAGAAAATGTTGACGCCTGCGCGATGATCCGCCGCCGCTGGATCATAATATTTTTACTGAACAAGAAGCTACACCAATGGATCTTGGTGACCAACAGAATAGCCCAGTCCGAGCCAGTGACAACCCGGCAAGCCCTGCCAAAGCTGCTGCTGCCACCACAGACGATGTTATGATTACTGGCCTTGGCCACACTACTCCTGGCGAGCCCTTCGCTTTGTCAAAGCATAATGCCAAGGAAGAAGTTTCTCGTATAGACAAAGGCAAGTGGAATGCCGATTTGTCGAGCTATGCCCATCTCAGCTCCCAGGACCTTCACTCCGGCTACCTAAACCGGTTGTATAGAAGTAGTGATTATGAAGCCGGTTTGGTGAAACTTATGAAGGAACGATATGAGGTAACTGCTGCTTGATTTCTGTAATATTATTTCTTCCTTAGTCCAATAGCTTGTATCAACTACATTGTAGCCCCCCAAGGGCCGGTTTATCTCTTCAAGATAAACCGGGACTTCAGAATATCAAATTTGTAGCTTTTCGCCAGTGTAGCCCCCAAGGGCCGGCTTATCTCTTTAAGATGAACCGGGACTTTAGTCTGTAATTTTCCTTTGAGCAATTATGCATTAGCCCCCAAGTACCAAGTGTATAACTTGTTATGCACTTGGGACTTTGTAAAAAATGTCTCATAACTGCAAATATGCATTAGCCCCCAAGTGCCAAGTGTATAACTTGTTATGCGCTTGGGACTTTCAATATGATTTACCAATTTATGATATGTATCTATTTATAGGCTGATCTGAACCAGAAGGAATCTCAAGCCGCTGACCTTCAAGAAAATCTTAAGTTCCAGCAAAGAGCAACCTCCAAAGCAAAGGATGAGTTGACCAGCGCTTTGGCAAACATGGAAAAATTGAAAAGAGACTTCTAGAAGGAGTGGGCAGATTGGGAGACAGAGAAATCCACTTTGGAGAAAAGAGCTGTTAACGCAGAGGCCGCCCTTAAACCAGTATGAGAAGGGCTATCTGGCTTAAAGCGTCTGATGGGCCTCTAACCCCTCGTTGGTTACCCCAAGTGGAAGGGGAAAGATGCAGTGTTGTGGAAGTGTTTTCCCTTAGCAAAGATGCCAAGGATCGAATCCCCAAAGACTCCTAGGTTCAACAAGTAGGTGTCAACTGCTAACGGCGCCAGATATTAGCAATCAACGTGGACCTGCACACAGATACAAATAACTTTGCTCCCAACGAGTACAGAGAGGTTGTCAATCCCTCCGGCCTTGTAGTTCACAAAGGATTAAAAGCAAATGATAGTAGTGATAGATAATGTTTTGCAATAGTAAGTAATAGCGAAAAGTAAATAGCGGATGTGATCAATGATGGTAATATGGACCAGAGTCTCATGATGTTCACTAGCGATGTCTCTCTCCCAAAAGACGATAAAACAGCTATGTGAGGTAAACGAATTACAGCTGGGCAATTGACAGGACCACGAATGCAAACCAATGCTCACTATATTGCAAGAAAGGTTGAGGTTCAAAGCATGGGCGGTACGCCAAAGTAAGTAGACCGAAATCCATCAATATCTACTACTAATCATCCACCTTGAGATATCTATCCAGAACATCTCGCTGGTATTAAGTTGCGAGCCCCACCCATAGTGTAAACTCAAAGCAACAGACAACTGCATTAAAAGAACTTTGCGTAAAGTAAACAATCCTTGCACCCGCGGGCACAAGCACCGTTGTTTTCCCCCTTGTGGCAACAGCACATCCCCTAGACTCATGTTTCTGTCACTCAAGCTAGTCATCGAGGGGCATGAACCCACAATCAAGCATAACGTTCCCTCTTGGAGTCACTACGTATCACTTGGCCAAAGCAATAAATAACAACGGAGAACATGCAAGAATTACTTACGAACATAAATATAAAAGAGGTAGATCAAATATATTACTCAATCACAATCTGAACATAATCTCATAATCCATCGGATCCCAGCAAACTCATCATAGCAACAGCATAAAGATTACATATGTGCCTCGATCATGTAGGGCAGCTCACGAGGACTAATTAGTGAAGCACAAGAACGGGAGGAGAACATCACATAGCTACTGGTCATGGACCCATGGTCCAAGGGAGACTACTCACAACTCATCCGGGAGGCGTCCATGGTGGTGGATAAGCTCCCGATGGTGATCCTCCCCTCCGGCAGGGTGCCGGGAAGAGTTCTCCTGGTGCTCCCGATCTTGGAAGCGGCGGCGGCGGCGGAACAGAGATGAGATCGCGAAAAAGGGTTCCCGTCCCGAGGGTTTCGAGGGACGCTCTAAATATATGCCAAAGGGGGGCACCAGACGGGCTTCGGGGGGCCCAGGCGCCCCCCCGGCGCGGCCCAGGGGGGGGGGCGCCGCCAGGGCGCCTGGAGCCCTGGTGGCCCCCCCCGGCTGTACTTCGGGCGCAAGGTAGGTTCCGGAACGCTGATTTTTTATATAATTTTTCTGGATTTTTCCTGACAGTTCTCGTAATGTGAAAACCTGAAATACAAAATCAGCCGAAAACAGAAACTGGCACCGGGGTGCACTGGATTAGTAGGTTAGTCCAAATATGATCAAAAGTGTATGGAAGTGTATGAATATCATAGCAATATCACCCAAAAGTGGCATGGAGCAAGCAGAAATTATAGATACGTTTTGGACGTATCAACATCCCCAAGCTTAATTCCTGCTCGTCCTCGAGTAGGTAAATGATAACAAGAATAATTTCTGTGGTGACATGCTATTAACCATATAGGACTTTTCATAGTCATATGACAAAAGCTTACTGAGACAATGATTCTATAGTAATTAAGTTGCCTCATGAGAAAATCACAAATGACTGAAAGTTTTACAATATGAAACTGAAACATCAAAAAGATTTGCAATGAACATGATGTGCAAATATGATAAAGTGATATCTAGCTTGCCCCCTTTAGTGAAGCAAAACATAAATGCAGGGGCACCTTCAAGGTTTAAGTGATGACTAGATACAATGATTTCAAAATAAACGATATCACAATCATGCAAAAGACAATGCTACTTTGGGACAATGCACATTACACTCAGAATGACAATCATGCTCTCAGTAGTTGGTGCTTTTAAAAGAAGGTGGAGACTCAACATAAAAGTAAAAGAATGGTTATGTGCTAGAGCTTTTTATTTTGAAAACATAGAAGCAATTTTGTCAACGGTAGTAGTACTTCATATGTCTCATGCATAAGACATCCTATAAGTTGCAAGCCTCATGCATCGAATACCAATAGTGCTCGCACCTTGTCCTAATTAGCTCGGATTTCCATGGGTTATCATTGCATTACATATGTTTCAACCAAGTGTCACAAAGGGGTACCTCTATGCCACCTGTACAAAGGTCCAAGGAGATAAATCGCATTTAATTTCTCGTTTTTGATAGATCTCAACTTGAGGACATCCATACCGGGACAACATAGAAAATAGATGATGGACTCCCCTTCAATGCATAAGCATATTCTCATAAGAGATTGAGGATTAATGTCCAAGCTAAAACTTCCACCATGATACATGGCTTTGGTTGGCGGCCCAATGTTCTTCTCTAACAATTTGCATACTCATTCAACCCACGGCAAATCACCCTTACTTCAGACAAGACGAACATGCATAGCAACTCACATGATATTCAACAAAAGTGTAACAGTTGACGGCGTCCCCAGAAACATGGTTACCGCTCAGCAAGCAACTTATAAGAAATAAAATACATAGGCAACATATTCTTTACCACAATAGTTTTTAAGCTACTTTCCCATGAGCTATATATTGCAAAGTTAGTCTGCTTAGTACAGGTGGAGGTTAGCAAAAGACTGGGAGCGACCAACTAAGAGAGCAATGACGGTCATAATCATGTAGAGCGACAAAGCAATATTGAATCAGGCATGGTAGTTATATCGCTACTCAGAAATAAAAGATCATCAAGGCTTGACAGACTTTCTTTACAGTCTTAAATATGCGCGAGCATACACCAAGTCAATCAAAATAAATTCTCGAAGGAAGATATTACTAAACCATACCACATCATAGGCAAACAAATCATGTTGGTACTCCAATAACACATTGGGAATCCCCCAGCTATTTGAGACTAACCATAAGAAGACCTGAACTACTAAGCGCCATCATGCACGTAGCATCTTTATCATAGACATATCAACCAATGCAAAGGAAGCAAACTCTCTTAATAAGGTAAGCATGATAATTAAAGAGAGTTCAAGCAACCAACTAAACAAAAGCTCTTTGAAAAGATAAGCATGAATACTAAGAGCTGAACATGATAGTAGCTATTAAAAGACAAAGAACACACACAGCAAAGATAAACATGAAAATTCTATGTTATGTTCTAGGTAGAAGTGGAGCGTGTTTCTCACCCACATAAAGAAAGCTGAGTTCCGACTTGTTATGAAAAACTAAAAAGAAAACTAAAAGCAAGACGCTCCAAGCACATCACATAACACATGAAGTGATAAAAATATAGCGGAACGAAAGACGAACTGATAATGTTGATGGAGAAGGGGATGCACGGGGGCATCCCCAAGCTTAGACGCTTGAGTCTCCTTGAATATTTCTTGGGGGTGCACGGGGGCATCCCCAAGCTTGAGCGCTTGACACTCCTGAATCTTTGTATCATCTTCCCTCGCACACTTGAAAACTCCCTTCATACATAACTCATCATAATCTGATTAGCGAGGTTACTACCCTTAATAAAATAATTGTTCCTTGCTGGAAATAAAGATATTATTTAAGGTCTACTGTTTCTCAAGATTGCCAAAAGGTTTTTGCAAAGAAAAAGCAAGCTCTTGGTTTGCAAACTGAAGGAAAGGCAAAACAGGACAGAATCTGTGAAAAACAGAACAGCAGGTAGTAAATGATTTGTTCGGGGTACTTCTGCAACTCAAATCAAAAAACTCAGAACAGACGTACGAAAGACAATTATATAGAGAACGCTGTCGAAAAAATTCAGACCAAAAAGATGATCTGGTGATTTTATACGAATTTTTCTATCCAAGGACAGAATCTGTTTCCTGGACAGCACCTCACAACTTTTGAACTTTCTAGCAATCAGAGGCTATACTTGGCACAAAATTGAAAAGCAAAGATACAATGATGATGCTACTGTAGTAAACAACATCAAGACACAACAAAAGCAAAATATAAAAATTTATTCATGTGGGCTGCCTCCCAAAAGCGCTTTCTTTTATGCCTTTAAGCTAGGCATAATGCATATATCAAGTTTTATCAAGAGTAAAAGAATAGCTAGCCCGTACAACGGACTCAAAAGGTAACTTGATCTTCTTTTGAGGGAAGTGTTCCATCCCTTTCTTGAGAGGAAACTGAAATTTTATATTACCCTCTTTCATGTCAATGATAGCACCAACGGTGCGTAAAAAGGGACGTCCCAAAATAATTGGACATGAAGGATCACATTCAATATCCATAATAGTGAAATCAGCGGGAACATAATTATCATTAACAACAACAAGAACATCGTCGATCCTCCCCAAAGGTTTCTTTATGGAAGAATCAACGAGACGAACACCAAAAGAACAAGAATCAAAAGGTTTCAATTTAAGCATATCATAAATTCTTTTGGGCATAACAGAGGTACTAGCTCCAACATCACATAATGCATAGCAAGAGAAGTCATTCAATTTAATTTTTATCATAGGATCCCAACCATCTTCTAGCTTTCTAGGGATGGAGGCTTCTACTCTAAGTTTCTCCTCCCTAGCTTTGATGAGAGCATTCGTGATATGCTCTGTGAAGGCAAGGTTAAGCGTGCTAGTGCGGGGGTCTCTAGACATCTTGTGAAGGAAATCAATAACTTCGGTAAGAGTGCAATTATGAAAATCTAGGTCACGAGCATCAAGTAAAGTGGTAGTGGTGTCCTTTAGGTTCACTTGTTTGGTAGTTTCTATAGTCATAGCATCACCATTAATAGGTCCATTGGGACCAGGAGTACATTGGGTGCTAAGAGTTTGAACATCCTCAATAACTTGGATAGTAGCAACAGTGTGGTGGGTAGGAAGGCTCTTAATTCAATCCTCTTCCTCCCTTTCTCTAGCCCATCTCTCTTTAAGTTTAGCCATCATCCTAATGTTTTCATTAATTTGCACTTGAATAGCATTTATAGGAGTGACTTCCCTCTCCTCAAGAGGAGAAGTTTTAATATTTAGCAATTTCACCTCGTTGGCTAAATGGTCTACCTTAAAAGAAAGATCATCGAGTTTATGTAGTTTTTCTTCTACACTCTTATTAAAGGCTTTTTGGGTAGTGATGAAATCTTTAAGCATAATCTCTAGTTCAGTAGTGGAGTTCTTGGTGATGGGATAAGCATTGTTGTTCCCATAAGAATTAGAGGGGAACGGTCTAGGATTGTTACCAAAGTTACTCCTATAAGCATTGTTGTTAAAATTGTTTCTAGAGATAAAGTTCACATCTACTTGTTCTTGAGCAATCAAAGAATTTAAAGGAACATCACGAGGATCAACAGAAGATTGCTTCGAAAGTAGAGACATGATCAAGTCAACTTTTTCATTTAAGGAGGAAATCTCCTCGACAGAGTTTACCTTCCTACCTGTTGGAGCGCGTTCGGTGTGCCATTGGGAATAGTTGGTCATCATCTCATCGAGAAGCTTTGTGGTAGCACCAAGTGTAGTTGACATAAAAGTTCCTACCGCGGCCGAATCTAACAAGTTCCGCGAGGTAAAGTTCAAGCCTGCATAAAAAGTTTGGATAACCATCCAAGTAGTCAAACCATGAGTAGGGCAGTTCTTGATAAGAGATTTCATACGTTCCCAAGCTTGGGCAACGTGTTCATTATCCAATTGTTTAAAATTCATTATGTTACTTCTAAGTTGGATAATTTTAGCAGGTGGATAGTATTTTCCGATAAAAGCATCTTTGCACTTGTCCCATGAATCTATGCTATTACTAGGCAAAGACTAAAACCAAATTTTAGCTTCTCCTCTCAAGGAGAAAGGAAAAAGCTTAAGCTTAACAATATTACCATCTATTTCTTGGTACTTTTGCATATCACAAAGTTCAACAAAGTTATTTAAGTGTAAAACATCATCATCTCCAGCACCGGAGAATTGATCTTTCATGACTAAGTTCAGTAAAGCAGGTTTAATTTCATATGAAGGTGCTGAAGTGGCAGGTGTAGTGATAGGTGTGCTGATAAAGTCATCGTTGTTGTGACTAGTGAAGTCACACAACTTGGTGTTCTCGGTGGAACCCATAGTAGCAAGCAAGCAAGATAACTATTTCTGTGATTTTCGATAAAAGGTACTAAAGCAAAAACTGAAAGGTAAACTAACAAGACTAAAAAGCAAAGGTAAAAGATAGCAAGCAACTCCCCTATCCTGAAGAGTGGAGTCCCCGGCAACGGCGCCAGAAAATACTCCTTGATGGGCCTCTAACCCCTCGTTGGTTACCCCAAGTGGAAGGTGAAAGATGCAGTGTTGTGGAAGTGTTTTCCCTTAGCAAAGATGCCAAGGATCGAATCCCCAGAGACTCCTAGGTTCAACAAGTAGGTGTCAACTGCTAACGGCGCCAGATATTAGCAATCAATGTGGACCTGCACACAGATACAAATAACTTTGCTCCCAACGAGTACAGAGAGGTTGTCAATCCCTCCGGCCTTGTAGTTCACAAAGGATTAAAAGCAAATGATAGTAGTGATAGATAATGTTTTGCAATAGTAAGTAATAGCGAAAAGTAAATAGCGGATGTGATCAATGATGGTAATATGGACCGGAGTCTCATGATGTTCACTAGCGATGTCTCTCTCCCAAAAGACGATAAAACAGCTATGTGAGGTAAACGAATTACAGCTGGGCAATTGACAGGACCACGAACGCAAACCAATGCTGACTACATTGCAAGAAAGGTTGAGGTTCAAAGCATGGGCGGTACGCCAATGTAAGTAGACCGAAATCCATCAATATCTACTACTAATCATCCACCTTGAGATATCTATCCAGAACATCTCGCTGGTATTAAGTTGCGAGTCCCACCCACAGTGTAAACTCAAAGCAACAGACAACTGCATTAAAAGAACTTTGCGTAAAGTAAACAATCCTTGCACCCGCGGGCACAAGCACCGTTGTTTTCCCCCTTGTGGCAACAACACATCCCCTAGACTCATGTTTCTGTCACTCAAGCTAGTCATCGAGGGGCATGAACCCACAATCAAGCATAACGTTCCCTCTTGGAGTCACTACGTATCACTTGGCCAAAGCAATAAATAACAACAGAGAACATGCAAGAATTACTTACGAACATAAATATAAAAGAGGTAGATCAAATATATTACTCAATCACAATTTGAACATAATCTCATAATCCATCGGATCCCAGCAAACTCATCATAGCAACAACATAAGGATTACATATGTGCCTCGATCATGTAGGGCAGCTCACGAGGACTAATTAGTGAAGCACAAGAACGGGAGGAGAACATCACATAGCTACTGGTCATGGACTCATGGTCCAAGGGAGACTACTCACAACTCATCCGGGAGGCGTCCATGGTGGTGGAGAAGCTCCCGGTGGTGATCCTCCCCTCCGACAGGGTGCCGGGAAGAGTTCTCCTGGTGCTCCCGATCTTGGAAGCGGCGGCGGCGGCGGAACAGAGATGAGATCGCGAAAAAGAGTTCCCGTCCCGAGGGTTTCGAGGGACGCTCTAAATATATGCCAAAATGGGCACCAGACGGGCTTCGGGGGGCCCAGGCGCCCCCCCGACGCGGCCCAGGGGGGGGGGCGCCGCCAGGGCGCCTGGAGCCCTGGTGCCCCCCCCCCCGGTTGTACTTCGGGCGCAAGGTAGGTTCCGGAACGCTGATTTTTTATATAATTTTTCTGGATTTTTCCTGACAGTTCTCGTAATGTGAAAACCTGAAATACAAAATCAGCCGAAAACAGAAACTGGCACCGGGGTGCACTGGATTAGTAGGTTAGTCCAAATATGATCAAAAGTGTATGGAAGTGTATGAATATCATAGCAATATCACCCAAAAGTGGCATGGAGCAAGCAGAAATTATAGATACGTTTTGGACGTATCAGCGTCAAATAAACACTATGGCCACAGCTGTCTTTGGTAAGCACCCTTATTACAACTTTGAATATATCATCCCCATAAATTGTTGGCTTGACAATGGTTCCACTGATGTAGGAAAGCGCACTGCCCATCTAGGCTTTGACATGCAGAAGAAGCTGAAGGCTAAATATACACTGATAGAACAACTTTATACCGGCGCGCAACGAATCATTAGTACGACCGCTCACAATAAACCACCTCCAACTTTGATTAAGGAGACCCTGGAAAAGTTGTCAATGCTGCCCGCCCAGTTTGAAGAGCTGAAGAGATCGGCTGCAAGGGCAGGTGCTTTAACTGCACTAACCCGGGCAAAGGCATGGGTACCCGACCTTGATCCGACTGACGTAGTAAATGGCTATCCAAGCTTAAAAGAGGACGGATCAGAATTTACCAATGACGATCTTTGAGCTTTAACGAAGGAAATGTGGCCCTTGGCCAACAAGTTAGCCAAAGAAGCTGATCTGTCCCACTACCAGGTGGTTTATGATGCTGACAACAAACGAGTTAATGTGCCGACTCATGATGTGGAGGATCTCACCCTGCCCGTCCGTTAGCACACTTACGCCCCTGATGTCGAACCCTCAGAGCTTATAAGCGATGAGGCTGTTTTCCAGGCCCTAACTGGAATCAATTGGGCAACCACTGACTTCCAGCTGCTGGGTGGATACGAGGAGGAGGAAACGGCGCAGGGTGATCCGCAACCGTCTGGCCGTGCTGGCGAGGAGTCATGAACCGGTGTTGTTTTAATCTTCGACATGTCGCAATACTTGATGAGGAACTGCTATTCTTTTGGGCTGCAAAACGCCTTGTAATAGGCTAGCTGAAAACACTTGGTCTGTTATGCCATCGCGCATATTCCTTTTGCATAACACTGTTTAATCCAGTATCTTTATAATATTTTTGCTTATTCTTCTGAATAGCTTTACACAACCTGTTTATGCATAAAAAAAATTTAAAGTGTCCTGGCAGTTCATCGCCGGACGGGTCATAATGCCCAAATACATGACCTAGTTTTATAACCCAGGCTGCATTTTGAAGTAAATATGAAAATATATCATACATGTGATATCAAATCACATCGTTGGCTTTACTAACTTTTGTAGTAAGGGTGATAATCCAAAATTGTGAGTATTGATGACTCCTGCAATATTGCGCCGGTTTATGCTAAAACCATACCGGGTTGTGATAAACACCAGATTAGCTGCAGATGATACTGGCGATTTGTAATCAAACCAGACCGGGTTAATAAACACCGGATTAGCTGCAGATGATACTGGCGATTTGTAATCAAACCAGACCTGGTTAATAAACACTGAATTTACTTGGTGGTGGTGACTTATAATCAACCACTAGGCCGAATTAATAAATATCGGATTAATAGAAAAAATATCATCAAAGCAAAAAAAACTTGGCAAATAAAAGCATATGAGAACTTGTAGTCGAGGCTTTTTACGGGCTGCCAGGCCCCAAATTCGAGGCTTTTCATTGTCTGCCTGGCCACTGAGTTAAACCATTTCGCGAAGCTTGTTAAGATGGACCTCACATTAACCAATCATCGTTTTAACGTTGACAAGTACAGGGTCTGTATAAGATTGACTTGTCAAACATTCGACGGGTCATACCAGGTTTACCTGGACGGAGTGACTTACTTGATGCAGGCAGGTTAACCCGGGGTTTTAGGTGTATACACCAGGCTTCCAAGCCGTGGCTTAATAGCCTATTACAAGGGCCTTAAAAGCTCTTTGCCGCTGTGCGACAAGAGCCCCCAAGTAACATTGTGAGCTGTGCTCAATGGGTGCCTATGTTTGAGTTGTGCTATGCATCAAACCCTCTTTTGCCCCTTATCATCACGTTGGCTTGATAGCCGGATTACCAAAGTAACCAGAGCTGTGCTCTTATGACAATATTGGCTTGATAGCCGGTTTAAGAGGGCCATGAGAACTCCGTTTTATACACAGAAGCCCCCATGTGACAAACTCTTATGGAAAAAACAGTAGCGGCCCCGCTTTAACAAGGGTGCCGGTTTATTATATTGATCATAATATATACATTGGAAATATATGTACATAAAGGGAGCCTATGGCTCAGGTGTAGTAAGGCCGAAGATGAGCAATGTTCCACGGCCGCAGGGTCTCCTCCTCCGCTGTGCGTGAGTCCTTGTGTTCTCGAACATCGATGAGGTAGTATGACCCGTTGTGTAGATTCTTGCTGACCACAAAGGGTCCTTCCCAAGGTGGGCACATCTTGTGCATATCGGTTTGGTCTTGGATGAGTCGGAGCACCAGATCGCCTTCTTGAAACGTTCTGGTTCTAACCCGGTCACTATGATATCGACGCAGATCTTGCTGGTAAATCGCTGACCGAGCCGCTGCGAGGTCACGTTCCTCATCCAACCGGTCTAGTGCCTCTTGTTGTGCCTTCTCATTGTCAGCTTCAGCATAAGCCGCCACGCGAGGCGAATCATGACGGATGTCACTAGGGAGAATGGCCTCTGCTCCGTACACCATGAAAAAAGGCGTGTAACCTGTAGATCTGTTGGGCGTGGTATTGATGCTCCATAATAAAGAAGGTAACTCCTCCACCCAACAACCCGACGTCCTTTGTAAGGGAACCATAAGCCGGGGCTTGATGCCTCTCAAGATCTCTTGATTGGATCTCTCAGCTTGACCATTAGATTGAGGGTGAGCCACTGAACATACGTCAAGCCGGATGTGCTCTCGTTGACAAAACTCTTTCATAGCTCCCTTGGACAAATTAGTGCCATTATCAGTTATAATGCTGTGTGGAAAGCCAAACCGGAAAATCACCTTCTTGATGAACTGAACCGCCATAGTTGCATCACACTTCATGACTGGCTCTGCCTCAACCCACTTGGTAAACTTATCAACCGCCACCAGAAGGTGGATCTTCTTATCTGGAGACCTCTTAAAGGGCCCAACCATATATAGCCCCCAAGTCGCGAACGGCCAAGTAATTGGAATCATCCTCAATTCTTGACCCGGTACATGAGCATGCTTTAAGAATTTCTGACAGGCATCACACTTTTTGACGAAGTCCTCCGCATCAGCATGAGCCGTCAGCCAATAGAAGCCATGCCGAAAAGCTTTAGCTACCAAGGATTTTGAACCGGCATGGTGACCACAATCTCCTTCGTGGATCTCTTGTAGAATCTCACGGCCTTCATCCCGAGATACGCAACGCTGAAACACCCCTGTTACACTGCAATGATGTAATTCTCCGTTGACGATAGTCATTGACTTGGACCGCCGGACTATCTGCCTGGCCAAGATTTCGTCCTCTGGTAACTTGCCTTGGTTCATATACGCCAAATATGGGACTGTCCAATCTGGGATAGCGTGAAGCGCCGCTACCAACTGAGCCTCCGGATCAGGAACAGCCAAGTCCTCCTCTGAAGGTAATTTAACCGACGGATTATGCAGAACATCCAGAAAAACATTAGGTGGAACCGGTTTACGTCGAGAACCCAAATGGATTAATGTGTCCGCCGCTTCATTCTTTCGCCGGTCCACATGATCCACCTGATAACCCTTGAAGTGTCCAGCGACAATATCCACCTCTCGACGATATGCTGCCATGAGCGGGTCCTTGGAATCCCAAGTACCAGATACTTGTTGGGCCACCAGGTCCGAGTCACCAAAGCATTTAACCTGGCTTAAATTCATCTCCTTAGCCATTCGAAGACCATGGAGGAGAGCTTCATATTCAGCTACATTGTTAGTGCAAGGGAACATTAAACGGAGAACATAACAAAATTTATCACCTCATGGGGAAGTTAATACGACTCCAGCCCCCGAGCCCTCCAATTGCTTGGATCCATCAAAGCGAATAGTCCAGTATGTGTGATTCGGCTTTTCTTCCGGTGCTTATAACTCCGTCCAATCATTGATGAAATCCACCAGCGCCTGGGATTTGATTGCCGTACGAGGCACATATTTTAACCCGTGAGGTCCAAGCTCAATGGCCCACTTCGCAACCCGGCCAGTTGCTTCTCTGTTTTGGATTATGTCTCCCAGAGGGGCAGAGCTGACCACCGTTATGGGGTGACCCTGAAAATATTGCTTGAGCTTCTAGCTTTCCATGAAAACTCCATACACCAGTTTTTGCTAATGCAGATACCTCTGCTTAGACTCAATGAGCACCTCGCTGATGTAGTAAACCAACCTTTGAACCGGATATTCCTTCCCAGCCTCCTTGCGCTCCACTACAATGGCGACACTGACAGCCCGGGCATTAGCAGCCACATACAGTAACAGTGGCTCATTATCGACCGGAGCAGCAAGGACAGGCGGTTCTGCCAATTGTTTCTTCAAGACCTCAAACGCAGCATTAGCAGCATCACTCCAGACAAAATTGTATGTCTTTTTCATCATCTGGTAGAGCGGAATAGCCTTCTCTCCCAATCGGCTGATAAACCGGCTCAGCGCTGCAATGCGGCCTGCCAGACGTTGAACATCATTGATACATGCCGGTTTAGCCAATGACGTAATAGCTTTGATCTTCTCCGGATTAGCTTCAATTCCCCTGTTTTACACCAGGAACCCCAGGAGCTTGCCTGCCGGTACACCAAAAACGCACTTGGCCAGATTAAGCATCATCTTATAAACCCAGAGATTATCAAAAGTTTCCTTCAAGTCATCTATCAACGTCTCTTCTTTTCTAGATTTTACCACAATATCATCCACATATGCATGAACATTACGCCTGATCTATGTATGAAGACAATTATGCACGCAACGTTGATAAGTCGCCTAGGCACTCTTGAGCCCAAAGGGCATGGATACATAGTAGAAGGCTCCAAATGGAGTTATAAAAGTTGTCTTCTCCTGGTCCTTAACTGCCATTTTGATCTGATGATAGCCGGAATATGCATCTAAAAATCTTAAACGCTCACAACCCGCCGTAGCATCAATGATTTGATCAATACGGGGAAGAGCAAAGGGATCAGCCAGGCAAGCCTTGTTCAAATCCATGTAATCCACACACATACGCCAAGTGCCATTCTTCTTGAGTACTAGCACCAGATTACCCAACCACTCATGATGAAGCACTTCAACAATAAACCCGGCCGCCAAGAGCCTGTCTACCTCTTCACCAATAGCCTTGCGCCTTTCCTCATTGAAGCGACAGAGAAACTGTTTGACTGGTTTAAACTTGGGATCAATATTAAGAGTGTGCTCAGCGAGTCCTCTCGGTACGCCTGGCATGTCATAAGGTTTCCATGCAAAGATGTCCCAGTTCTCACGGATGAACTCGATGAGCGTGCTTTCCTATTTCGGATCTAGGTTAGCGCTGATGCTAAACTGCTTGGATGAATCGCCAGGAACAAAGTCAACTAGCTTGGTCTCATCAGCCGATTTAAACTTCAAGGCCGGATCATGCTCTGTAGTTGGCTTCTTCAAAGGAGACATATCTGCCGGATCAACATTGTCCTTGTAGAACTTCAACTCCTCTGTTGCACAAACCGACTCAGCATAGGCCGCATCACCTTCTTCACATTCCAAAGCAATTTTACGGCTCCCATGTACTGTGATAATCCCTTTATGACCCAGCATCTTGAGCTGCGGATAGACGTAACAGGGCCTCACCATGAATTTAGCATAAACTGGCCGCCCGAATAAGGCGTGGTACGGGCTCTTGATTTTTACTACTTCAAAGGTCAAAGTCTCTGACCTTGACTCATGCTCATCTCCAAAGGTAACCTCCAGATCTATCTTACCGACCGGATACGCCGACTTACCAGGTACCACTCCATGGAAAACAGTGTTGGACAGTCTAAGCCTCTTATCTGTTAGCCCCGTGCAACGGAAGGTTTCATAATACAGGATGTTGATGCTGCTTCCTCTGTACATGAGCACCTTAGTGAACTTATACCCCCCCAACCTGAGGTGCCACCACTAGTGCCAGCTAACCCGGATTATCAACCCGGGGCGGATGATCCTCATGACTCCACACAATGGGCTGTTCTGACCAGCGTAAGTAACGAGGCATTGCCGGTTCAACAGAGTGCACCGCCCTCTTATAAACCTTCTGATCATGCTTACACAGGCTAGTGGTGAAGACATGATACTGCCCACTACTCAACTACTTCGGGTTGCTCTGATAACCTGACTGCTGTTGTTGATGATTCCCCTGATGATTATAACCACCTTGGCTGCCTTGATTGTTGTGTCCATTCTGATTGCCTAAAAATCCTGAGCCAGAACCACCACCTTGATAACCCGGTCCATGGAAACCAGGGCCTGAACCGCCGAGCGGTCCATGATCATATTGGAAGCGATCCGAGTTTTTGAACTCCCGCATGATAATGCAGTCCTTCCAGAGGTGTGTGGCTGGTTTCTCCTTCGTGTCGTGCCTAGGGCAAGGCAGATTCAACTAGCGCTCCAGATTGATATTGGATCCTCCGCTTCATGGGGGCGGCCTACCCTTACGACGTTGACCATCATTCTGCGTACTAGTGTTAGCCACGAAATCTGAATTATTATCCGCTTTACGCTTACCGTTTTATCCCTGACTCGCCGGATTAGACTACGACGCTTTACCGTTCTTCTTTCCCTTTCCCGACTTCCCGTCGACATATTCTGGATATTTGGTACTGTCAGAATGAGCATACTTCACTAGAGTTGCCATAAGTGTTCCCATGTCATCAATATGACGTTTGAGTCGTCCCAACTTCAGCTTCAAGGGCTCAAACCGGCAATTGCCTTCCAATGTCAAGACTGCTGTGTTGGGATTGATACGGTCTGATGAATGGAGGATCTCGGAAACCAGGCGCACCCAATGACTTGTTGATTCGTTCTCTCCTTGGACACAGGCAGCTAAGTCCACAATTGACATGGGCTGCTTGCATGTATCTTTGAAATTATTGATAAATCGGTGCCTTAACTCGGCCCATGATCCAATGGAATTAGCTAGTAAACTTTTCAACCAAGTACGAGCCGTTCCTTCCAGCATCATGGTGAAGTACTTAGCACACATCACATCATCCACATCCAGCATCTCCATTGCCATCTCATAGCTTTCAACCAACGCCTTAGGGGATAGATCAGCAGTATAATTGGGCACCTTCTGTGGTCCTTTGAAATCTTTAGGAAGCCGCACATTACGTAAAGCGGGGGTGAGACACGGCACTCCCAAGGAGCTGGAAGAAACTCCTGGTTCCATCGCGGTAGTTGGACGAACTGGGGTAAGCTGACGGGTTGTATACCGTGCTGCTAACTCGGCTTCTCGATGCTGCCTACCCTGGTCTACCACATCCTGAGCATTTGCACCATCACCTGCCGGGTTATCCCCCCGTGGCCGGTTACAGTTCCGCGCACTACTAGATACGGCCGGTTCATCCATATGCCTGCTGTAACTCCGGCTTGGGCGGGGGGTGGAATGAATCCTCTTGCGGCTGTAAGAATAAGCCTACTGCTGAGTCAAAGCCGTCTCTAGGAACTTCCTAGCTCGTCGCGGCTCCACTGCTATAGGGGATTCTTCCTGAACGAGTAGGGACGCCAATCGCAAAGCGGCTACAACTATGTTATCCAAGGGGTTGGAGTAATGACCGGGAGGTGTCGGTACACGTTGTGAGGGAACGATCTGACGTGATGGATCCATTGCGTGCGGCTGAACCGACGCCCCCGTTCCAGGCACTTCCGCCCGGTTTACCACTGGCTGATTGCTGGTTCTTGCTCCTGGCGTGTTAAAGAGATTCCTTGCCTCATAAACCGGAGGCAGGCGAGAATGGCGCCTTCTCCTCATCACATCATTTGATGCGTTCTGATCCAACAGGAGCCGATAGGCCCGAGCATCCAACTCAGCTTGTCTCGCGGCCATCCTGGTGTTTTCAGTTGCCAGATCCACCTTGGCTTGATCTATCTAACCCCTTATTTTAGCAACTATTGCGTCGTGCTGCTCCTTATCAGCCTAGCTGACTTCCGCGATCAACATCGCTGTTAATGTGTCGAATAAAACGGACAAGACTTGAGCCGGTGGCTGCACAGGGCCTCCTGCCCCAGCTGCTGCTGTCGGTGCCAAACCGGACGTTAATGCTGTCGCAGTCGAAGATTGTTGCATAGATTGTGACCCGGCCATCAAGACCGCAACCCGGCTTGGCAGATCAAGGGTGTCCGGAATACTGTCACCATCGGAACAGCCCCTAGACCGGCCATCCTGCAGTAGGTATAAAGACTCGGTCTCTCCGGTAGATGACTCGTCGCCGGAATAAATAATGGTCTCACCACCAGATTCCGATCTATTCTCAGCTTCTGCTCTGTGGACAACTCCCACAAAGACGTGCTTCATGGCGGGCCGAACCCGAGCAGGTCTCGCACGCTGAGCCGGCTCAACGATGTTGGAGCTGATGTCCGGCTCAGGGCCCGGTTCATCGATCTTGCCAATGAAAATGTGGATGCCGCCGAAGGGGACCTGGTACCCGTACTTGATTGAATCGGCCTCGAGGCCCTAGCCTGCATCGTCGATGTAGATCTTGCCGCGACGAGTCTTAGTCATCCGGCCCACTGCATAGCCCTTGAGTCCTTCAAAGCTGCCCTCTAAGAACTCGAAACCATCGTCCGATAGCCCCATGGTGGGCGCCAACTGTCATGGTTCTGTCACGGCAAATGTCCTAGCATAAGGACTTAGTCGTGGAGCCATCGCTACGGGTTAGCTTAAAGGGGTTAAAGCGGACAAGGGACGCAAGGGATTTTATACTAGTTCGGCCCCTTCGATGAAGGTAAAAGCCTACTTCTAGATAGTTGTGGTATTGCTAGGGTTTCGATGACCAGGGAGCGAATATGCTTTGCCTGTGTCTCGAGCTGTGTTTCGTTATCCCTGAACCACCGATGGGTCGTCCCTTTATATACACAGGATGACGACCGGCCGGCTTACAGAATCTTGAGGCCGGCTCAGAAACGTGCACGGCTCGGTCTCTACCTTTCCTATCTTACAATACAAGTTACACGCCGCATAGCGGTTTACATTCACGGGCACTAACACCCTAAGGGCCCTGGGCCTTTTAGTCTTCTATATTAAAGCACCATACTCTATGTCTTTCTAGGCTTCAGTAGAAGTAATTCTCCATAGGTATAAACTGGCCCCTCCTGGGCGGTTTATATCCAACAGTTATATCCCTGAGAGCAACCCCTCCGGCACTACGGTTTTATCCGAAACTATCCGGAACACTTCCGGTGTCTGAATAACATGGTCCAATATATCAATATTTATGTCTTGACCATTTCGAGACTCCTCGTCATGTCTGTGATCTCATTCGGGACTCCGAACAACATTCGGTCATCAAATCACATAAACTCATAATACAAATCATCATTGAAAGTTAAGCATGCGGACCCTATGGGTTTGAGAACTATGTAGACATGACCGAGACACATATTTGGTCAATAACCAATAGTGGAACCTGGATGCTTATATTGGTTCCTACATATTCTACGACGATCTTTATCAGTCAAACCGCATAACAACATACGTTGTTCCCTTTGTCATCGGTATGTTACTTGCCCGAGATTCGATCGTCGGTATCATCATACCTAGTTCAATCTCGTTACTGGCAAGTCTCTTTACTCGTCCTGTAATAGATCATCTCATGACTAATTCATTAGTAATTTGCTTGCAAGGCTTATTATGATGTGTATTACCGAGAGGCCCCAGAGATACCTCTCCGACATTCGGAGTGACAAATCCTATTCTTGATCTATGTCATCACCACAAACACTTTCGGAAACACATGTAGAGCATCTTTATAATCACCCAGTGAAGTTGTGACGTTTGATAGCACACAAGGTGTTCCTCCGGCGTTTGGGAGTTGCATAATCTCATAGTCAGAGGAACATGTATAAGTCATGAAGAAAGCAATAGCAATAAAACTAAAGGATCATAGTGCTAAGCTAACGGATGGGTCTTGTCCATCACATCATTCTCCTAATGATGTGATCCCGTTGATCAAATGACAACACATGTCTATGGTTAGGAAACTCAACCATCTTTGATTAACGAGCTAGTCAAGTAGAGGCATACTAGGGACACTCTGTTTTGTCTATGTATTCACACATGTTTCAAGTTTCCGGTTAATACAATTCTAGCATGAATAAAAGACATTTATCATGATATATAAGGAAATATAAATAACAATGTATTCACACATGTTTCAAGTTTCCGGTTAATACAATTCTAGCATGAATAAAAGACATTTATCATGATATATAAGGAAATATAAATAACAACTTTATTATTGCCTCTATGGCATATTTCCTTCAGTCTCCCACTTGCACTAGAGTCAGTAATCTAGATTACATAGTAATGATTCTAACAATGCTACTTCTCGAGCTTGCGTTGTATTCCCTCGAAGAGGAAAGGGTGATGCAGCACAGTAGCGTAAGTATTTCCCTCGGTTTTTGAGAACCAAGGTATCAATCCAGTAGGAGACCACGCGCGAGTCCCTCGCACCTACACAAACAAATAAGAACTTCGCAGCCAACGTGATAAGGGGTTGTCAATCCCTTTAAGGTCACTTACGAAAGAGAGATCTGATAGAGATGATAGTTTGATATTTTTGGTATTTTTGGATATAAGAACAGAAAGTAAAAACGGAAAAGTAAAGTAGATTGTAGATTTATATGTTGAGAATAGACCCCGGGGCCATAGTTTTCTCTAGTGGCTTCTCTCATGATAGCGGTATTCTATGGCGGGTAAACAAATTAATGTCGAGCAATTGATAGAAAAGCGAATACTTAGGAGACTATCTAGGCATGATCATTATATATAGGCATCACGTCCAAAACAAGTAGACCGAAACGATTCTGCATCTACTACTATTACTCCACACATCGACCGCTATCCAGCATGCATCTACAGTATTAAGTTCATAAGAACAGAGTAACGCCTTAAGCAAGATGACATGATGTAGAGGGATAAACTCAAACATAGTGATATAAACCCCATCTTTTTATCCTCGATGGCAACAATACAATACGTGCCTTGCTGCCCCTACTGTCACTGGGAAAGGACACCGCAAGATTGAACCCAAAGCCAAGCACTTCTCCCACTACAAGAACTATAGATCTAGTAGGCCAAACCAAACCAATAATTCGAAGAGACTTGCAAGGATATTATAATCATACATAAAGAGTTCAGAAAAGAACCAAATATTTATCATAGATAATCTTGATCATAAACCCACAATTCATCGGATCTCGACAAACACACCGCAAAAAGAGATTACATCGAATAGATCTCCTCGAAGACCGAGGAGAACTTGGTATTGAGATCCAAAGAGAGAGAAGAAGCCATCTAGATACTAGCTATGGACCCAAAGGTCCGTGATAAACTACTCACAACTCATGGTGAGGCGATAATGATGATGTAGAAGCACTCCGTGGTAGATCCCCCCTCCGGCGGAGCTCCGAAACAGGCCCCAAGATGAGATCTCACGGGAACAGAAGGTTGCGGCGGTGGAACTAGGGTTTTCCCTGTTGTTCTGATGGTTTCGGGGTACGTAGGTATATATAGGAAGAAGGAGGGCACCGGGGGCCAGACGTGGGGCCCACGAGGCAGGGGGCGTGCCCTATAGGGGGGGCGTCCCCCTCCCTCGTGGACGCCACGTGTGCCCTACTCCGTGGTTCTCAAGTCTCCCATGCGTATTTTCCTCCAAAAACAACTCTCCCGAAGTTTCATTCCGTTTGGACTTCGTTTGATATTCCTTTTCTGTAAAACCCTGAAATAGGCAAAAAACAGCAATCTGGATTGGGCCTTTGGGTTAATAGGTTAGTCCAAAAAATAATATAAAAGTGTATAACAAAGCCCATTAAACATCTAAAACATCATAAATAATAGCATGGATGAATAAAAAATTATAGATACGTTGGAGACGTATCAAACACCCATGGAGTCTTGGTGCTGATCATGTTTTGCTCATGGAAGAGGCTTAGTCAACTGGTCTGCGACATTCAAATCCGTACGTGTTTTGCAAATCTCTATGTCTCATTCTTGACTTGATCGCGGATGGAGTTGATGCGTCTCTTGATGTGCTTGGTTCTCTTGTGAAATGCTATTGCTCCAATGATGTCACAAAAGATTTTCATTGGACCTGATGCACTAGGTATTACACCTATATCGGATATGAACTCCTTCATCCAGACTCCTTCATTTGCTGCTTCCGAAGCAGCTATGTACTCCGCTTCACACGTGGATCCCGTCACGACGCTCTGCTTGGAACTGCACCAACTGACAGCTCCACCGTTCAAAAAAAATATGTATCCGGTTTGTGACGTAGAGTCATCCGGATCAGTGTCAAAGCTTGCATCGACGTAACCGTTTATGACGAGATCTTTGTCACCTCCATAAACGAGAAACATATCCTTCGTCCTTTTCAGGTATTTCAGGATGTTCTTGACCGCTGTCCTGTGATCCACTCCTGGATTACTTTGGTACCTCCCTGCTAGACTTATAGAAAGGCACACATCTGGTCTGGTACACATCATTGCATACATGATAGAACCTATGGCTGAAGCATAGGGAATGACTTTCATTTTCTCTCTATCTTCTGCAGTGGTCAGGCATTGAGTCCGACTCAACTTCACACCTTGTAAAACAGACAAGAACCCTTTCTTTGACTGATCCATTTTGAACTTCTTCAAAACTTTATCAAGGTATGTGCTTTGTGAAAGTCCAATTAAGTGTCTTGATCTATCTCTATAGAACTTGATGCCCAATATATAAGCAGCTTCACCGAGGTCTTTCATTGAAAAATTCTTATTCAAGTATCCTTTTATGCTATCCAGAAATTCTACATCATTTCCAATCAACAATATGTCATCCACATATAATATCAGAAATGCTACAGAGCTCCCACTCACTTTCTTGTAAATACATGCTTCTCCAAAAGTCTGTATAAAACCATATGCTTTGATCACCTCATCAAAGCGTATATTCCACCTCCGAGATGCTTGCACCAGTCCATAGATGGATCGCTGGAGCTTGCAAACTTTGTTAGCACCTTTAGGATCGACAAAACCTTCTGGTAGTATCATATACAACTCTTCTTTGAGATATCCATTAAGGAATGCAGTTTTGACATCCATTTGCCAGATTTCATAATCATAAAATGCGGCAATTGCTAACATGATTCTGACAGACTTAATCATCGCTACGGTTGAGAAAGTCTCATCGTAGTCAATTCCTTGAACTTGTCGAAAACATTTCGCAACAAGTCGAGCTTTGTAGATAGTAACATTACCATCGGCGTCGGTCTTCCTCTTAAAGATCCATTTATTTTCACTGGCTTGCCGATCATCGGGCAAGTCAACCAAAGTCCACACTTTGTTCTCATACATGGATCCCATCTCAGATTTCATGGCCTCAAGCCATTTTGCGGAATCTGGGCTAATCATCGCTTCCTCATTGTACGTAGGTTCATCATGGTCTAGTAACATGACTTCCAGAACTCGGTTACCGTACCACTCTGGTGTGGAACGTACTCTGGTTGACCTACGAGGTTCAATAGTAACTTGATCTGAAGTTTCATGATCATCATCATTAGCTTCATCACTAATTGGTGTAGGAATCACTGGAACTAATTTCTGTGATGAACTACTTTCCAATTCGGGAGAAGGTACAATTAGTTTTCAGCGAGAATGCAATATGTAGTCACTGCATTACGATAGTCCACCATCAATTTGAATACGGTTCCCGGAGTAAGCTGAGGATTCTCCATGTTCTACTCAATTGTTGGCATGTCCTCACCATCATATTATTGTAAAACTAAGGAGTAGATGTTCTCCTCCCTCTCTTCATCGTCAGTGTCATCAAATCTAGCACGGCTGCTAGGCTCCTCTGGATATTCCTCTTCCATTGCTTGTTGACTGACTCTATCTACTAGTTCAGGGAATAGAGTCTCATCCTCATCATCATATCGAAGCACTTCCTCGTCAGGCTCTGCATCTACTTCTACATCAAGTGCAGAAGGGAGAGGAGAAGTGGCATAATTAGCGGTAGCCAACATGTTGTGGCTTTCATAACCACTAGGTTTACTTGGTCTCGACATACAAGGAGTGCAAGGACGCTCGCTATTAGCAGAGACAGATGATGTCTGAACACCCTTCCCCTTCGGGATACGTTGTTTGCATGCCTGAAGCACACCAATACGGATTTTACCAAAATGGTTGTCAACATTCCAACTAAAAAGCAATCCCACATGCTCATCACAAGTTAATGGGACAAAGCTCTGCTCGATACTGTCGAAATATCTCAGTTCAACAACATCGGCAGGGCTCCACGGATACTCACAGCATAGTGCCTCGCGGAAATCTTTGAACGAAATGCTGGTTTCTACCACTTCCGGATAGAAAAATCCAGAAATCAGATATGGTTTAGTTCCACGCAGCTCGCTAGTTTCCATTCTAACCCCAGTCGAAAAGCAAGTGCAGGATCAACCCTATTTGATGAAATCAAGGGTGTAGTTAGGCCGTAAATATTCAGAAAAGTGCACCGATTCACGCCAACGGTGGTCAAATACAGCCTAATTTATAGATCTCCTAATCAATTTGAGAGGAAAACGAAGCTTACACAGGTGGAATCCATGAATTATCCGCCTCTGATTCGACCCAATCCTCTCCACAGTCGATGGGCCGGACGGGGCGCTCCCCCGACATTGCTTCCTAATCCTAGATGGGGAGAGAGGGTAGATGCGGCGGAGACGGCACGATGGCGGCGGAGACGGCACGACGGTGGCAGAGGCGGCACGACAACGGCGGAGGGGGCAGCAAGGAAGCGACTCGATCTGATTCAGATTAAAGTGAGGGGTGTCAGTTTTGTGGCCCCACTCGTTAGCACGTAACGGTCAAAATGTGGACTCGACCATACGTGGCCTCACTCGTCAGAGTTAACGGTCAAGCCATTGACCCGACGACAACGTCCGCTATGACTAGTTCTAAGGGTTTCAGGCAAGTGAGTGGGGAAAAGTGAGCAAAAGTTAAGAGCGTGGGGATAAATGGGTAGAACTAACGAACCAGGGGCACAAAAATAAAAATCCCTATCCACTATGTTCTGAGATTGATGTTGCTATGAATTTGCTATGCTTAATGCTTGTCACTAGGGCCCAAGTGACATGGTTTCAGATGTGAACCTATTATGTTACATGAATATATTCGTGTTCTTGATCCTATCTTGCAAGTCTATAGTCACACACTATGTGTTATGATCCGGCAAACTCGAAGTGATAATAACCGGGGCACTTCCTGGTGATGACCATAGTTTGAGGACTTCATGTATTCACTATGTGTTAATGCTTTGGCCCGGTACTCTATTAAAAGGAGGCCTTAATATCCCTTAGTTTCCATTAGGACCCTGCTGCCACGGGAGGGTAGGACAAAAGATGTCATGCAAGTTCTTTTCCATAAGCACGTATGACTATATTCGGAATACATGCCTGCATTACATTGATGAATTGGAGCTAGTTCTATGACACCCTAGGTTACAACTGCTACATGATGAATATTACTATCCGACACCTATCATTGCCGATCCATTTCCTACGAGTTCGTTCCATATTGATACTTGATTTGTTACTTTCGTTACTGTTGTTGTCACCATCACTACAAAACTGCTACTATTACTTTTGCCACTGTTACCGTTACTTCCATACTACTTTGCGACTAAATACTTTGTTGCAGATATTAAGTTTCCAGGTGTGGTTGAATTGACAACTCAGCTACTAATACTTGAGAATATTATTTGGCTCCCCTTGTGTCGAATCAATAAATTTGTGTTGAATACTCTACCCTCGAAAATTGTTGCGATCCCCTATACTTGTGGGTTATCAAGGTTCTAGTGATTAGACCCTTAACAAGCAAAGTTGGCAGATTTTAATTTCTACAAGTTAAGGTTGAGTTTACCACATGTTAAATCATTCACAATACATTTCAAGCATACATGACACGAATATAGGCAGCCGAAAAAGTAAAGCATGCAATTTGCGAGAAAGTAAAGGGAGGGGACTGGAGTATGCAAATAGAATGGAGACATGGAGTTTTTGGTGTGGTTCCGATAGGTGGTACTATAGTAAGTCCACGTTGATGGAGACTTCAACCCACAAAGCGTAATGATTGCACGAGTCGACGGAGGGCTCCACCCATGAAGGGTGCACGAAGAAGCAACCTTGTCTATCCCACCATGGCCATCATCCACGAAGGACTTGCCTCACTCGGTTAGATCTTCACGAAGTAGGCGATCTCCTTGCCCTTACAAACTTCTTGGTTGAACTCCACAATACGACGGGGCCTCTCAAGCGACACCTGACCAATCTCGGAGACACGACTCTCCAAAAGGTAATAGACGGTGTGTTGATGATGAACTCCTTGCTCTTGTGCTTCAAATGATAGTCTTCCCAACAGTCAACTCTTTCTCACATATTTGGATATGGTGGAAGAAGAATTGGAGTGGAAAACAACTTGGGGAAGGCTAAAAATCAAGATTCTAGTGGTAGGATTGGAATGTCTTGATCTCAACACATGAGTAGGTGGTTATCACTCAGAAAATGAATGGTGGAAGTGTAGACACGTTCTGATGGCTCTCTCTCTCTGATGGAGAAGGGGTGGGGGAGTATATATAGCCTCCACACAAAATCCAACCGTTACACACATTTGACCAATCTCGGTGGGACCGAATAATTAAAATCGGTGAGACCAATCAGTTAAAAAAATGTAAATGTTAGGAATTTTGGTGGGACCGACTTGAACAATTCGGTGGGATCGGTGTGCTAGGCCTTAGGGCAAACATCATCTCGATGGCGCCGATTGCATCAACTCGGTGAGACGGAAGTGAAGCAATAAGCAACAAATAATCTGTCAAGCCAACTAGGTGAGACCTATTGCATAAATCAATGAGACCGAAGTGAATGGAGCTGATCAGGGTACTTTGGCAAGGCCATCTTGGTGAGACCGAGATCTGTATCGGTCGGACCGATTTGTAAGGGTTTCTGGCAATGGCTATGTCAAATGAACTCGGTGGCTTCAGATAAAAAGAATCGGTGGGGCCGAGTTTGGAAATAGGGTTTGGACATATCATCAATACAATCAAAGCAAGGCGTAGGGTTTTAACTCTTCGAGAGGGCCTGAACCTGGGTAAATATTGTCTCCTGTTACCCATAGATCCAAGATTCACAGCTCGGAACCCCCTACTCGAGATCTATCGATTTTACTACCGACAATGATGCTTTTGTTGAGAGTTCTGCTGCAGGATCGAAAAATGATTAATGTGAGCGTAAATTCACAACCAAAATCTTCACGGTGTGGTTCCCACGCTCGAATCTCCTTTTGATAGACTACACCTCCTCCGTCAGAGCTGAGGCGGGACGAGCGAGAATCAAAATCTGAGCTTTGTGCTCTTTCTCCCACCTCGGCCAAAGGTCCCCATATGGAGAACCAAGGCCGAGGTATCTCCTATCAGACGAGCTCGAAGTTGACTGAACGGAAGAAGCTGGGGACTCGGATCTCAACATCAATTAGGTTGATTCATCATTAGTATTCCCTTCTCGGGACAACTTCATCGGGGCTTCGAGCCCACGAACGGCTGGGATCGGTTTTTTACTCCCACCAACCTCCAACATCGAGTATTGCCCCAGTAAGTCAGGGTCTTTCGATGTTTGGGATCTAGTCTACATACAACAATAGTCTAATGAAACAGTTCGACAATTCTTGGCCAGGTTTTTGTTAGTCAATAATGAAATACAAGATTGTCGTGACTTCGATATCTTAGCAACTTTTCAGCATAACTGCAAAGATGATGGCGTTCTAAACGCCCTAGCCCGACGCCATGTCCGAACGTTCTCCGAGCTCTCGGATCTGGTGTCAAAATTTTGCACCATACACTACAAAAAAATACACTTCCGTGATGATACGTGTTTGTCATAGTAGGTCACGTTTTCTGTCATGCATGTACATCCATGACAAATTTATGACAGAATGAAGATAGTCATACATGTGCTGTCGTAGAAGTGTTCCATGACATTACCAAATATATCATCACGGAAGTGTCCACTTCCATGACGATAAATCATGCGTCATAGAAGTGCTTTTGTCAAGGGTGACCGACATGTGGCATCCACCGTAACGGAACGCCATTAAGCTATCGGGTCCGATTTTGGATCCGATAACCCGTTAACAGCCCGGACCAATGGGGATTTTCCATGTGTAAAATTCTGATTGGCTGACGGAAACACGTGTCAGCTCCGCGTTGGCACAGGTGTCACTCATCCAATGGGCAAGATGTGCCTATGATATGTTGACACGTGGACCGGCCCAAAAGTGGCCCATAATGTTTAAATGGGATGGCCCAACTAAAGGCCCACAAGATTTTGCGGTCCCTAATGGGCCAGCCCAGCAAAAGGCCCATGAGATTTTGCGGTCCAAAATGGACCGGCCCAGCAAAAGGCCCACGAGATTTTGCGTATCATAATGGGCCGGCTCAGCTAAAGGCCCACGAGATTTTGCGGGCCATAATGGGCCGGCCCAGCTAAAGGCCCGCGAGATTTTATGGACCATAATGGGCCGGCCCAGCTAAAGGCCCAACATACTCTGTTAAGGCCCGTACGGCTAGTGTCAAATCGGCCCGTCAACGGCCTGTCCTAAACTTGTCATCATCACGGCCCATGGTCATTTCTGGCCCGTTAACAGTCCGCTAAGTATATGGGCCGAATTACGACCAGGTGTATTTCTGGCCTGTTAAAGGTCCTGCTTCATTTGGGCTCGTTTAGAGGCCATTAAAACTTTCGGCCCATAAACGATCGTGAAGGATTTGGGTCATATTCGGCCATGTCTAACATTCGGCCTGTTAGAGGACCACTACAGATTTGGGCCACTTTCGGTCTGTTGTGATCATCGGCCTATTAACGTCGGACGAAATCCATGGGCCATATGTGGCCCAACGTCACATCGGGCCCATTAACGACCCATATAATAACGACGATAATCTAGCCCGACCGAACTTCTGGCCTGTTAAAGGCCCGTGTATTAGGTCGGCACATTTATGGCCCGTCCGAATTTCGGCGTGTGCAAGATCCGCATCGTAAATGGGCCCAATCTCACTTTCGGTCTTTTAAAGGCCCATGTTTTTTATGGGCTCGAGATATTTACACCTGTAAACGGCCTATTGTTACTGAGGGCCCAAATTATGTTTAGGCATGTTAAAGGCCCACTATGGGCACAGGCCTACCAGAAAAATATGAAATCTTATGTTGATTTAGGCCCAGATATTTTTAGTGGGCTACATACAAATTTCGGCCCATAATCGTTTTTAGCCCAATTGGAATGGGCCCAACGAATGTTGGCAAGTTGGGCTCCTACGAAGCTTTCGGCCGAATACATTACTAATATAAACCTACACTATACAAAAATAGCGTTGTAATTATTGCAACCTTTGGCAGCATCATAAATGCTGTATCACAACAAAAGGCCTGTTGGCAAAAAGTTTACAGTCCTTGCAGATAAAAGCGCCATCAGATGTATAGAAGCACATATCATTTGACCTGAGTGCTAATGTTTCAGGCTGTAGAATCTGATGGAGCAGCACGATCTTCAACTTTTTTTCGCCATTGCTCTTGAACAACAAAGCAAATGTCTGATAGTCTAGTTTCAAAACCATTCATATCTTGACGACATTTTTCAACCTCTATTCTTGTTTCCAAAACGACGTCCATTAGGGATTGGACTTGTGTCTGGAGCACAAATATATCACTCTGTCTAGTAGGAAGATTTTGTTCAGTAGGCGATTTGGACGAGGTTACCTTTACAACCAACCCAGAATTATGTAGGAAGGTGCTTTTTGCACTGTTAGTGGATAGATACTGACGCACTGCAGCAAGAGGTGACATTGTGCTTGTGGTAGCCTCGTCACCTTCAGGTGGTTGTGGCTGTTCAATCATTTTTTCCATAGCTTCCTGAAAGTTTGAACTTGTAGATTAGTGTACCAGATAAGTTACTAATGAGACAAAAACAAACAAAGTAGGATACACGTTTATACATAACTTATTTTGGTCAACTACTGTAATACATTAGCATGTATTGTAGTGCCAACTACATAATAAAATCACTTTCGAAACATATGTCCATGTAGCATGCCTACTGTTTTGTCTATCTCCTCACATTCGTTGACATCTAAGGATAAAGAGACATGGTTTAAAGTAGGATGAACATAGTATGGCATCATTCATATCATGGGCAAACAGATATAAAACAAACATGCGATTTTATCATTGTGTGTGCACGTGAACATAACAACTAGATTAGAGATCAAGACCAAAAGAATATCCTTCATCTCTTTTAAACCATGTAAGGTGAAATGATACGTTAAGACAACTGTGTATAAAAGTGAACAGAGTAACTGACATTGGCTACAAACCAAGTAGTTAAATGAACACATCACAGTACCAATCAGTTCAAAGGCAGGAGGAGTAAGGACTTACAACAGCGACTTGAACTGGTGTGCTCATGCCCTTCATCTTGCTGGTGTCGCAATCCTTGAAGATTTGCACTGCATTCGATTCAGGTTCTTTTTGGTCCGCACAGGTTTTCCTCTGTATTTGGAATAGGTCAATACAAATACGATAATATGGCACATAAAAAAGAAGGAAGTAGCATCTATTTACAAGAGCCTGGCAGTGTGCAATATAGCTACGAGATCCTGTTGTCTGTTGGAATTTCACTTTAGAATGGTTGGTCTTGTTCTTCAAATAGTTAGCCTAGAAGAAGATACACTTGTAAGGCACATACATAAATACAAGTTCAATATGTGGTCTGATCAAATACATATAGCCTACCTGATACTTTGGATCATACCAGTGTTTAACGAGGGTTGTCCAGTCTTCATCTGTAATATATTCCACTGGAGATGTTTGGGCGATTTCATTGTTAGCCTTGCCTTCAAAGTGAGATTTTCTAAGGTGGTACCGATACTGTCGCAGAACAGACTGAAAACATGAGTACATGCTTGTTTGGTTGCATCATATTTCGGATCCAACTTGAACCTCATCTGTTGAAAAAAGAATGTGAGTCTTATTAAGAGGAAGCTAGAAAGTATGGGACAGAGCAAGACAATATTACTAATTGTGATGAATAACATTACTTACGGATAAATGGTCAAGGAAGGTGTTAAACTGGGTATTGTCTTTCTCATTCCTGTACTGGATCCACGTTGGGAGGATACGTGCATGACACCTAACGGCAACGGCTGCCTCTGATACTAACTTGGCTGACTCTGTAGCATCACGTGGCCTTTTTAAACCTGCCGCAAAATGGATCTCCATTCTTCCTCATTTAGATTTTGTTAATCTGTCAAGCATTATCCCTGATGTCTGTTTCCGCTTGTGTCGTGGTGCTAGTTCAACAACGAATATGGAAAGTGTTAGTGTACATCAAACTGTGAGAGTACATATAAAGGAGCATGCAACTGCAACTTGACGCGGTCAGGTACCGTCTTGGTGTTGATGCTCATGAGGTTCATCTGATCTTGCCAAGTCCTGATGTGTCAGCAGTGCTTTGGAAGTAGTGTTAGGTGTGAAGTCAGCTTGGGAACTGGCCAGTTCCGGAGCAAACAAACGAGTAACTCGTTGAGATGCTGGTACAGTTGAAGCGGATGCTGCAGCTGGTGGAGCAAGTGATACTGTGTTTGTAGATTTAGCCGGTGGACTTGGACCTTCTACTGCACTATAAGTACCAGCAGAATCTGGACGGCAGATCCTTTTCCGTTTCACCCAATGAGTAACACCACTCCTTACTATATTATTTTCCTTGCTCTTTTTTGACTTTGCCATGTCAAGCCGTACCCACAACACAAAAGAATAAAATTGCTCTTCAGAACTCATTGATGCATGATACAGACAAGCAATACTTTGATGTAAGACAATCGTATGAGGATGGAATATGTAAGAAAAACAGGACAACATGACATATTCACAGCTACGATGTGTAAACTAAGTAGAAGGATTTTCAAGAAAATAGAAGTAATGCAAGCTAGACACCATATGAAAGATGCAACCAATATTACTCTGCCAAGTTAAAAGTGTCTTGCCATAAGTGGCAATTCGAAAAATTAGAAGCAATACAGCATAGAAATCAATGCAAGATGCAACCACTATCAAACTGCCATGTTAAAAGTGTCCAATCATGCGTCACTAATGCGGGATACACAACAGCTGTACTTTGATGTAAGAACATGGTATGATAGATAGATGCGGTGTATTCTAGACACAGAACACCATGTCATATGCACACGTATAACGTATGAACTCAGCAAGTGCAATTTAATCAAAATAGAAGAAATACATGCTAGACAACATATGCAACATGAAACCAATTATCACACTGTTAACTTAGAGCAAGCACCTGCGATGGTGGAGTACGGGAGATGAACTCATCATGTAGACTTGGGACTTCAACTTCATTAGCAGTAGCAGTGGCAAATCTAGAGAGTCTGTGTTTGCGTTGGTGCGGAGGACCACCAACATCCCCTAACTTACTCTTTTCCTTCCTATTTTCTGATGTTGCATTATGAAGTCAAAACCACAAGAAGATGAATAAAATTAGCTCTGCATAACTGATTGATGCATGATACAGACGAACACTACTTTGATGTAAGGCAAGCACATGATAGGAGGATGGAATATATACAAAAAAAGACAGCGTTTCATATTCACACGTACGATAGGAGGATGGAATATGTATGAAAAAATAGTAAGCGGAAGGCATTTCAACAAAATTAGGAGAAATGAAAGCTAGGCACCATATGAACATGCAACCAATATCACTCTATCAGGTAAAAAGTGTCTCGTCGTAAGTGCCATTTCAAGAAATTAGAAGCAGTATAAGCTAGAAGACAATGCAAGATGCAACCTACATCACAGTCCCAAATTAAATGTGTCTTATGGGTAAGTGATCGTTGCAGGTATAAGTTGTAAGCTACGCAGATGCAATTCAGCATAATCAGAAGCAATACAAACTAGACATCATACGAAAAATGCAACAACATATAACAGTTCCAAGGTAGAGCAAGCACCTGTGATGGTGGAGTAGGGGAGATGTGCTCATCATGTACACGTATGTTCTAGAAACAGGAACACGTGTCATATTCACATGCATTATGTGTAAAGTAAGCAGATGCAATTCAACAAAGTTAGAAGCAATACAAGCTAGACATCATACGCAACATGCAACCACATATAATAGTGCCAAGTTAGAGCAAGCACCTGTGATGGTGGAGTAGGGGAGATGTGCTCATCATGTACACGTATGTTCTAGAAACAGGAACACGTGTCATATTCACAAGCATTATGTGTAAAGTAAGCATATGCAATTCAACAAAGTTAGAAGCAATACAAGCTAGACATCATACGCAACATGCAACCACATATAATAGTGCCAAGTTAGAGCAAGCACCTGTGATGGTGGAGTAGGGGAGATGTACTCATCATCTACACAGCTACGTTGACTGTCTAGCCTTGCGTTGTCTTGCGAATCTTGTTGGGAGATGGCGGAGTAGAATTTGTAGAGAACCTCCGTTTCAGTTGCTCGGAAGGACCACCATCATCCAATGCCTTGCCAATTTCCTTCAGCTTTATTGATTTTGCATTGTGAGATCAAACCGACAAGAAAAAGGAATATAATTCGCTCTTCAGAACTCATTCATGCATGATACTGACGAACACTACTCTGATGAAAGGGAAAGTCATGATACGAGGATGGAATATGTACGAAAAAATGGACGGCTTAACATATTCACACCTATGATGTGGTAACTAAGCAGAAGGCACTTCAACATATTAGAAGCACTACAAACTAGACACCATATGAAAGGTGCAATCAATATCACTCTGCCAAGTTAAAACTGTGTCGTCATAGGTGGCGTTCATCAAACTAGAAGCAATACATGATAGAAATCATATTCAAGACGCAAACCAATATCACCCTACCAACTTAAAGGTGTTCCATCATAAGTGACTGATGCAGGATACACAAGAAGAGTAGTTTCATGTAAGAACATGGTGTGATAGACAGATATAGTATGTACCCAAAACAGGAAAGCGTGTCATATTCACACGTATCTTGTGTAAGCTAAGCAGATGCAGTTTACACTAATTAGGAGCAATACAAGCTAGACACCATATGCAAAATGCAACCAGATATCACGCTGCCAACTTAGAGCAAGCACCTTGGATGGTGGAGTAGGGGAGCGGAGACTTGGACCTTGTAATGCACTATCAATACAAGGAGAATTGGTATAGATGCTCTATTTACGTTGCCGCAGAGGACCACCATCATCGCCTTCCTTACTCTTTTCCTTCCTCTTTCTTGATTTTGCCTTGTCAAGTCAAACTCACAAGAAAAAAGAATAAAATTTGCTCTTCAGAACTCATTGATGTATGATACTGACGAACACTACTTTCATGTAAGGCAGCCGCATGATAGGAGGATGAAATATGTATGAAAAATAGGACGGCGTGACATATTGACATGTATGATGTATAAAGTGTAAACTAAGCACAAGGTGCTTGAACTTGTTAGAATCAATGCAAGCTAGAAACCATATGAAAGATGAAACCAATATCACTCTGCCATATTAAAAGGGTGCCCTAACAAATGTATTTGACTAAATTAGAAGCAATACATGGCAGCAGGCTAGAAATAATATGCAATATGCAATGAATAAAGGTGACTCATCGTAAGTGATTGATGCAGGATACAGAAGAGAGGTAGTTTCATGTAAGAACAAGGTTAACACATAGATGTAGTGTGTACCAAAAATAGGAAGGCATGTCATATTCACAGTTATAATGTGTAAACTAAGCAGATGCAATTTACCCTAATTAAAAGCATTACAAGCTAGACACCGTATGCAACATGCAACCACATATCACACTGCGAAGTTAGAGCAAGCCTTGTGATGGTAGTGTGGGGGGATTGTGGTCATCAACTAGAGAGCTACGTTGACTATCTTCATTTAGCCTTGAAGTTTCTTGAAAATCGTGTGGGGAGGATGACACTGCACTCTTTAAACGAGTATGTCATCTCACACTAACCCACTCGGGTGACTGTCTCATCATAAGTGATTGACGAGGGATACAAAAGGGCATTAGTTGGATGTACGAACATGGTTAATAGACATATGTAGTATGTATCAAAAACAGGAAGACATGTCATTATCAATGGTATAATGTGTAAAGTAAGCAGATGCAATTTAACCAAATTGGAAGCAATACAAGCTAGACACCATATGCAACATGCAACCACATTTGACAGCGCAAAGTTAAAGCAAGCACCTGGGATGGTTGTGTGTGGCAATTGAGATCATCAAATGCAGAGCTACGTTTACTGTCTCCAACTGCTGACACTACATCCTTTAGAGTGCTGAAACGCTTAGTGCTTATCTTCGAATTACACTGGAGCGACTTCTATCTTTTCTTTTCAGTATTCATCAACGCTGCGTCAGAGTCTGAAATACCCATGCATAAAAAACAATAGTGTGAGTATGGGTGAAGTGTGTGCACAATTAGTATAGTGTAAAGGTAGCAGATAGCAGGTCGGTGAGAAATAAATGACGCGAGACATATGATAGCTCTACAACATGCATGGCACACTAAATTACTACAGGATTCTATGAAAATAACATTCGACTGAAAACAAATAGGTCAGTCCATTTTTTCTACACCGTCCGATGTACAAAGAACGTGCAGATCGCCTTCATCTACCTCCAGCCAGTCAGTGTTGAGGATCTTCCTCGAAACGACAGCGACCACCGGCCCAGTCCCCTGCCTGCGCCCTCCCCTCGACCTCACCGCACCGGGGTGCTTGGCACCACCCCCCGGTAATCCATTCAAGCCTCGCCAACCTCCAGATCGGGCGCAAGCAGCTCCTGCGCCCCACACCCCTATGATAGACACTGATGCGCTGCTTCCACCGCGAACAGGCGAACTAGGTGCTCCGCGCGCCTAAGCGGGTACTGCTTCTTTTCATTGTGGTTCGACTGACCCTGAATTGAAATCCAGGCGGGCTACTGACCTCTAGCAAAGGTGAAATAGTAAAGGGAGGAAACCTTGTGCATTTAGTTTCACGAAGAAGATGCAGTAAGAAGCGCTCAACTAGTTTCTTTCGTGGGATGAATACGGTGTGAGCAGAGATGTAAGGTTTGCACGAATAAGGGAAGAGGAGTACCTCTTTCTGCTGGCAGTACTATGTCCTCCTTCTGTTTTTCCAACGATCTTCTTGTGATTCACTGGAAACGATAAGTTGTGGAGGACGGTGCAGCCTTGGACGAACCCATAGCCAAGTTGTTGAGTGTGGTGCGGTGGCCGTCTATCGACGATGGGGAAGCAGATCGGAGGCGGCGAACGACGGCGTAGCGGGAACAGCTCCGGTGCGGTGGATGGTTGCGACAGTGGAGCGGCATCAGTGAGGCGCAAGACGGCGTGGTCGGAGTGGTTCTGGTATGGCGCACGTCGGTGTCGGCATCGTGGAGGCAGCTCTACCTCGGCTTCGGTTGCTAAGTCCTTGAGGGTATTGCGGTTGCGGTTGCGGTTGCGTTGGACGACAACGTCGGGGTACCGGCTCCGGCGTGATGGAGTTGGGCGGCGGTGGATTGGGCGCTATGGGGTGGAGGACGAAGGAGGCTGGGGTTTCGCGGCTGGTGGAGAGAGCGTTTTGGTGCCCACGGAGTATAAATGGGGAAACGGAGGGAGGAGGGGAATTGAGGGGGAACAATGTTTCGGTTTGGGACGCGCTTGTTTGAAATTTGGGGAAAGTTACAAACTTTGCCCCCATCTAAAATTTCGGACATATTGCGGGTTGGGGGTAAGACAGTAATCTCAGGTGTCCCAAATGTGGGCGGGATAGATTTCGGCCGAGCGCATGGGTGTTTAGGCGCCCATGGCGTATGAATGCTTCTCGGAGGCGGTTGAGACCGGCGTCTTGGTGAAGTTACAAACCTACCCCGGTTTAGACCTTTGGACATCGGGCCGATAGGCTATACGGGCCAGAGTTAGGACAGTAATTTCCTACCGCCAAACATTAGTCTCGCGCGGTTTCGGGTGTCCAGAGGCCTATTTGGCGCTTCGTTCAATATTTGGGAGCAGAAGCATTAACGTTTTCGGTTCTCTTGAATTGAACATTCAGGGTTTGTCAAACTTCACAAATCTTTACTCTTGAAAATCCTAAAGCTACTATTATTTTGGAATGGAGGTGGTACATTTGAATATACATTGTACACGAGTATATATTAAAACATATGCAACTTACCTCAGTTCATGCATGGTTCCAGATATAATCTCCTTGGTTGCAAAAAAAAAGTTAGACATGCGTATGAATATATATAGCATGTTCAAATGCACAACAAAGATTGATGCCCCCTTTTACATCTAATTTACAAATGCCATTATCTCAGGTCCAAATAGATGAATGCACTTCCTATGAATTCGAATCTTCGAAACCCCCTTTATGTTGAATTCGACATGTATTCTATTTCGTAGCTAGCAATTTGGAATGCATCCATGCAAGTGACAAATGTATAAAGTGCTTCACACTAACAACATGGAGTGCACTAATTAATGTTTATATATGAATTGCAAAAGCATCCATTGCCTGTATTTCAAACCGCTCTCACTCTATGGATCGATAATATGAAATAAACACATGCACATGCTAGAATTCAATAGAGTATGGGTGTCTGATAGACCGATTTTCGTCCATACGCAATTTGCAAAATTCATGATCTCATCCAAAAATAATAATGCCATTTATATTTTAATTTAATGCGTAGAACCGCCTTTTACACATAGATGCACTATGCATCGGCCCGTTCTCACAAACGAGCTATATATCTCTCTATCTACCGCATAAGTGCACACACTTTATATGCATCGGCATTTCTCTTTCACACATGCTCACAATCTCTCTTGGGGTGTCGGGGAGTCTCATGCACATGCTCTCTCTGTATCTCTCTCTCTCTCTCTCTCTCTTTCTGACTACTATGTACCACTCTTTTCACTAATCTCAGTTGGAAAACACTATTTCTCTCACATGCATATATACACACGCACGGTCTCTACTAGCACTCTATACACACATATATGTTCCTACGTGTCTCCCGCACGCACATTATCTTTAGGCCTCTCTCGCACACATTGCCCCCCCCCAGACACACCTCTCTCTCTTAGTAGTTGGCAGATATGATTCCATCATATCATTCGGTAGGATATCCCTGACTGTCAGGCTGGATGGTAATACGAGGCAAAGTTTTACCCTAGTTCGAACCCTTGCAGTTGAGGAAAAAGCCTACTCCTGGTACTGTATATTAGTGATAGGGGTGTGTACAAAGTACACGTGAATACCAGGCATTGTGCGTGTGTGTATACTATCGACGAACTAGCCCCCAAGCTTCTATAACATACTGGGGCCTAGGGTTACAAATCATATATCGTCGTCTTATCACCAGTGGGGGTAGAGTCCTCCACGACTCTGGTAGCTAGCTTCGTGTTGTACGCCCAGTCCTCCACATTGGTCTTCGTATAAAGCGTCTCAATCCAACCTATGTGGCGCAGGATGGAACTGACCCATGAGTCCTCATGTTGACCCACCACAACTAGAAATGATGTGCCCACCACACCACACACGCAATCGGCCACTAAGAAAATAAGCATATACAATAGTACAATGTTATACATGAAAGTTAATTGCATGGTACATCCAAAAATATTTGTTCTGCATTGTGAATGTTTATATATTCTCCTAAAATATTAGTCACGGGAAAGAGAAACGAAGGGCATATCTCTCCTTGTCTCCACCGGACCCTCTTTCTACACCACTTTCACGTACGTACACAAACTATCTCTCGGCCCTCTAATAGTATGCATGCCCACGACACATTCACGCATGACGGCCACTATATTTCAAGCTAAAGCACTATACGGTCACTGGAGTTCTGAATATGCTCATTACAGTCACCGTATACATTCTCGTGGTGATCATACGATATCTAGCTCACGATACATCTCCGTATTTTCTTGATGACACTGACGGACTTTGCATTTGATGCGTGCTTCGTATTTTGTTGATGACACTTACGGTCATTGTATTTGAAGAGAAAGCACGATATGGTCACTGGACTTCAGAATAAGCTCATCACGGTCACCACATACATTTTGTCGTGCTAACCAACATGTGGTTGGATGGTTAGGAGGACAGTGGTTTCTCGAGCCCACGAGGGTTAAAGTCCCAGTGCTCGCATTTATCCTGGGTTAATTTCAGTATTTTCCGGCGATGTGCGTTCAGTGGGAGGAGACATTCCACTCGACTACGAGGCACCTATGTTGACTTCGTAAAATCTCAAGATCATATGCTGGCCCACTCTCTCGAAGGTGCTCATAGGGGTAGGGTTTGCGTGTGTGCGCTTATAGCGGTGAGTGCTTGCGCGTATATATGAGCCCTTGCGTGTGTATCGTGTTAAAAAAATACATTTCATGATTATACGGTCACTGGCTCATCTGTACAACTCTGTATTTTGTTGATGACACAATCAATTGACCAGTCAAACATTCCACGTGGCGCAACTAGTGTTGCACCATTGGGGCGTGTAACCGTGGGGCCCACCTGTCAGCCCGTATATGAAAGAAAGAAATGGTAGTTTGAGTCTGTACCGTGTTAATAACATAAGTACATTTTAGGGTGATCATACGGTCACTTGCTCACCATACAGCTCCGTAGTTTGTTGATGACACGATCAATTGATCAGTCAAATGGTCCACATTCAGCAGCGCACATTACCATAGGGCCCACCCGTCAGCGCATATATGAAGGACAGAAATGGTAATAAATTAGTGGTCGGTGGGTACTCGAAGTCGTGAGACCTCTGTTTGGCAGTCGCCGACGGTGGGGGCGTGCTGATTGGGCGGTGGGGTGGGGATCACCGGAGAAAAAGCTCGGCACGGGGGGGGGGTATAGGGATGGCCGGTGAGGTGGCGGACCGGCCGTGAGGAGTGGTTTCAGGGTGGGCGGGGCGGCGGGGGCCGGCGGTTCGGCCGGTGGTGGCTGGCGGCTCAGGGGGTGGAGTTTGATGATAAACTGCGGGCCCTTGATTTCGTATCCAATGGCTGGAAAATCTAATGACCAGAGATGAAAAAGTGAGTCGACTGACGTGTAGCCTCACCCCGCACGTTCACATGCACGCACGCAATACACGCACGCATGCAGGCGTGCAACACTGACACGTATACATAACGAACACATGCACGCATGCAGGCATGCAACACAGATGCGTACACATGCACTCACGAACACACGCACGTACGCACACATGCATGCAACACTAAAACGTACCCTTGCACGCACGCAACACTCGCACGCCTGCATGCACACAGCAGACGACACAAGACACACACTCAACCTATACATGCATGCACCCTTTGTTAAGGACATGGATTGTTACGGGTATTAATCAATCTTATCTGTGATAAGCAGAACATTGATGTTTGTAGCGGTCTTTATGAATAACAACGTATTGAACGTGCTATCAACATAAAAAGGATGATGTCACACTCAATGAACAATCATCGGTTTATGAAATGCCCGCTTCTGACCGCCCTGACCCACCAAACGTTCCTCTACTGTGCGCTGTCTGCGTTGGGTCACTGACATGCAGGCCATGTACCCAAAGAGCCCACACGTCAGTGGAAGAATGGCGTGATGTCCTACGTCAGAGTCGAGGGCGCCACTCGCTGCACGCCCAGCTGAACACGCCTACTTGCCGCATTCAAACGCCTCCATGAAACCCGCCCGTGTGGAAGCCGAGAAACCCACTCTCGACACACGTCCGTTCATGACCGGGCCGGAATTAAACGCAACACCGGCCGAGCTCCTCCCGTCCGCCGTCTATTTAATCTCCTATTTAAACGAGACCAAATGCCAGCCAAGAATCGCACACCTCCGCCGCTCCCCTATCTCCTCCTTCACCATTTTGTCCACTCTTACAATGGCTTACAAAGAGTAGTTATTCCGCATCCAAGCCGGCTGGGTGGCCCGCCGAGCCTGCCGGATACGAGCTATGCAACTCGCTGATCCACCTCCCTCCCCTCGCCCGACGGAGCCAGTTGTCGCCCCAAGCCGGCACGCGGTTCAACAACTCGGCGCTCCAAGCCAGCTCGACGAGGAGCAGTGCACGGGCGTCGTTGCTGCCGTCCACGCCGCCACCTCGTACCGTGTCTCCCGTTTCTGTGGCCGAGACTCCCATGCCGGCGGCCGCGCCATGCAAGCAGCGACAGAAGCCGGGTGCGCGGAGAGTGACGAGTCGGTGGCTAGCGCGTCCGCGTCTGCCGCCATCATCGAGGAGAAGTAGAACATGGGAGGCCGCCGCCACTTGGGTACCATGAAGGCCACCACGGAGGCGACGCCGGTGTAAACAGCTGGTGTCTTGCCGGATCCTTTTGTTGCAAGGACCTTCGTCGACCTTGCATATACCTCCGGGGCTCCCGGCAGTCCAGTGATCATGCTGACGGACATGAGGAACACCAATCAATCGGCGGGCGACCATTTAGGCCAGGTATTATATACATGTGCTGTCTAGAACTAGCACCGCGTAGTTCATTTAAATGTAATGAAATCCGTCATGTTTGTATGAAAATCCGGTATCTTATATGATTTCCGTCGTTGTTTATACGAAATATCGCCGTGTTTGCTTGAATTTCGTCCGGTTGGTTGACTTGCTCTCATAATGTGTGCGGCTACGATTGGATGGCGTAATTTGCGCATCGTCGGTCGGTCTGCGGGCGGCTCGGGCGGCGTGGTGGGACAAAAAGAACACAGCTCATGCGAGCTCGTCTCCAACGTGCGCGCTGGAGGATGCATGAGACCCCAAGCCATTCCTCGTTCATCGGTGGCAAAGGCACCGGTGGACAAAGGGTCGCCAATATTTTGGCTACCCCGGGCAAGATCCAAACAGCCCCTCCCAACAGATTCAAACCCCTCGTTCGCTGTGGAATTTTGCCATGTGTTGTTTTCATGGACTAGCAAGATACCCGTGCATTGCACGGAACATCAAGATGCATTTTTTTACAAAACACCTGTTGTGATTGACCCATGCAGGAGTAATCCCATTTTGTAAAAACTAATGATTGCTCGAGAATTTTATCGGATAAATGATATCTCGAGAATTTTATCGGACTCCATTTTTGTATACAAGACCACAAACCCATATTACACGTACCAAGGCAAATATTAATGTCTTCTAACTCAATGTTGCAAGCCACCTTGTTTCCTTGTTTGCCGTGTAAATTAATGTGTATTCTTCGCTTTCATGCACATCAAGCCAATGCTCACACTCCCGCATACATGCAAGGGATAATTAGTGTCCTCCTTTACTAGTAGTACTATGAAGCAAACACCATTAATATTGCATCGATTAGTGTTAGTGGCCTTGTATATCTGCAAATTGTAATTTTGATAGTGGCCTTGTATATAAAAATGGAGGGAGAAAGATGAGATATAAGGTGAGGAGGAGTGGGGCGTGGTGGTGACTGGTGGTCGGACTGGGCGGAGGCATGGGGATGGATGGCGCATTATGTATAGGTTTGTATCTCTATAGTCCCTCTCACACACACCCACGTAGGTGGGGGACGTGCACGAAGAGAAGAGGTGCACGCACGGCGCACGTACTCCCGTCTCTTTCCCAACCATACCCGCGTGGGTACACGGTGGACCTCATTTTTGTACGAAAAGGCAGCCCACGTGGTAACTTGTGAAAGCACATTTGCTCCCTGGGTGGTTTTGGTAATTAATGACAACATACTTTGTGGTTGGACTAATGCTTTTATCAAGTATGTTTCAGGAAATTCAATCACTTTGGCATGGCAAAAGGACTGAAGAAGTGGACCCCTCAAAATGCTAAGGCAAGCATTGGCAAAAGCTCAAGACTCCATTTTTGGTTTAGTGATCCAAGATCACATTGAGTCCATAGGAAAAGCCAATACTATTAAAAGGGGATGAGGTTATGATGATGATCTGGTTGCTCAAGTGCTTAGTGATACATCTCCTAAACTATCAGCAACTCTCACTGCCATATACACTCATAAGTAATCTCGGTCCCACCGATATTCCAAACTCAGTCACACCGAGATGAACCACCTCAGCCATAAGCCAAACCCTAGAAAAATCGGATTTTCCGATTCTGAAATCGGTTTCACCGAAACATGAGTTGCCAAGCTTCTGTAACCTTCTGTCATCAAATCGGTGTCACCGAGATGATGAAGTCGGTCCCACCGAAACTGGCATGCTCTTGTCATTGCACGAATCGGACTAACCGAGATTGTATATTCGGTCCCACCGAAAACCCCAACGTTCACATTATTTGAACTTTCGGTCTCACCGAGTTGTCCACTTCGGTCCCACCGAGATTGCTCAAAAGTGTGTGTAACGGTTGGATTTTGTGTGGAGGCTATTTATACCCCTCCACCCCCTCTTCATTCGTAGAGAGAGCCATCAGAAAGAACTACCACTCCTACCTTACATTTCTGAGAAGAGAACTACCTACCCTTGTGTTGAGATCAAGTTGCTCCACTCCCACCATATGAAGCTTGATCTCTAACCTTCCCAAGTTGCTTTCCACTCAATTCTTTCTTCCACCACAGCCAAATCAGTGAGGAGAGTTGAGTGTTGGGGAGATTATCATTTGAAGCACAAGAGCAAGGAGTTCATCATCATCTACAACATCTATTACCTTTTGGAGGGTGGTGCCTCCTAGATTGGTTAGGTGTCGCTTGGGAGCCTCCGTCATCGAGATGTGGAGTTGAACCAAGAAGTTTGTAAGGGCAAGGAGATCGCCTACTTCGTGAAGATCTACCCCGAGTAAGGCTAGCCCTCCGTGGGCGTAGGCCATGATGGAATAGACAAGGTTGCTTCTTCGTGGACCCTTCGTGGGTGGAGCCCTTCGTGGACTCGCGCAGCCGTTACCCTCCGTGGGTTGAAGTCTCCATCAACGTGGATGTACGATAGCACCACCTATCGGAACCACGGGAAAAATCATTGCGTCTCCAAATTGCGTTTGATCTTCTCCACTTCTCTTTACTACTTGTGCAATTTACTTTCCGCTGCCCATACTCTAGAATTGCATGTGTAGTGTGCTACTTGACTTGTGTGTTATGCAAAATCTGCCAAAATCTGTCCTTGATAAAAGACAGAATTTTTATCTTGTCGAGTAGTCTAATCACCCCCCCTCTAGACACTCTCACCTTCTTCGATCCCTCAACTTGACACGTGTACTGGTAGTTCACTAGATGGAGGGAGGATCGTCTACCACGGGTGAACAAACAAATTGCGACTTGACGCGTTATGTTAAAAAAGAGGCAAACCATGTGGGGCCTACCTTAGAGGCAAGGCTCTATACACTAGAGTACTTTCGATGTGTCCTGTCAACTCGCAGAACGAGGAGAAGCTTGCTTAGTACGCCGTCTTCCCCGCCCACGGGCGTGGTGGCTCGCAGGATGAGGTGAAGCTTGCTTTCTACGCCTTCCGCACGCTCCCTCGCCCACGCGCGCGGTGGCTCACAGGACGAGGAGAAAATTTTACTACTCCCTCCGTTTACTCATCATCCCTACTACCTTGGTGAGAGAGATTATCATATTGTTTGGAATATATATGTCCTTTAGTACTCCCTCCATTTACTTATACAAGGCCACTATAAAACAATACATGTCAATTTACCTTGTTAGAGAAAAAAATTTACTACTCCCTCCGTTTACTCCTCGTCCCTACTACCTTGGTTAGAGAGTTTCCTCTTGACACTGCTTACATCGGGTGATCTAACGCACCTGGAAATCCAACATGTGATGGTACTCCTACTAGTAGTAGAATTGAGAATATAAAACGGAAAAACGAATGTTTTTTAGATGAGCCCTATAAACCCTGGTGGGTACGTACTCCGTAAAATCAGATTTTCCCAAAACTAAGTCGCTCAACCTTCATTTGCTTGTTTCCCTTCCTGCCTCGTTGCCTCGAACAGACTATGCCAAACTCCCCTGCCTGCCGCGTGGGAAAAGACCCGCCCTCACCTTTTTTAGTTCGGGTTTGTATCGATGGATCATGCGAAGCAGCAAAAACCCAAGCCATGTCTGGTACTCCTTCGTCGACGCTCACTTTCATGAATTTTGTACTTCCTGTCGCCGACATGTGGGTCATATAGCAACCGGGTCGACGTGTCAAGCACCAAATAACAGTGCAGAACAGCAGGGGGGACGCACCCCAGTCGTACCGCCCTAGTAGTAGTAGTAATGAGCAATGAGACGTCAAATCACAATGCCGCACCTTCCCAAACGGACGAATAAACCATTATTTCACACTTCGGTTTGCCATCATCTCAAACCACGTAGTATTGCTTCTGCCTCAAGAGGGACACACGCATATCCTTGGTACAACATGACACGTGGGACCGCATGACAGGCCATGCTCCCCCGCCGATCGCTCGGTAAAATCACCTCATTTTTACTACTATACTTCCTCCGTATCGGTTTACATGGCATGCACGTCGTTCTAGGTTGAGAATTTAACTGGCTATATATGTGATGAATAGTATAAGTTTAGAAACTACATCCACTTAATAATCCAATGATATACTTTTTGTGACATAGTAACTCAGATTTAGTTAGTCAAATGGATGACCTAGAACTACGTGCACGCCCTATAAACCGAGACGTCTAAAAAAACAAGACGGAGAGGGTAGTTCAGTACGAATATTTTTAGATCAATATAGTCGGGATTCACCAAGGAGCAAAACCAAGTGGTAGGCTGCACCTGTCGTGTTGGCGTAGCGACTCAAGCAGGGTCAGTCCGCACACGAAATGGCGACACACTTAACAGGACCCCTTTGGCCGACATGTGGCTCATCCACCGTCTTGTTCCACATACAGTTCGGAGCAGCGGTTGGAATTGGAGGCACCCCGGTCATAGTGCCGCAGTAGTAGAAAATGAGCGATGAGGGGTCAAATCACAAAGCCCACCTTTCCCGCATTAAGCTGGACGGACAAAGCAACAATCATTTCACTCTAGGGCGCATGACCATAAAGAAAAGAGAAAACCAATTATGCATGTGGCAGCTACCTAGAGCACCCTAGGGTAGGGGTCTCCACTACAGATCATTTTTTCTTTTTTTGAAAGCGCCTCCACTACAAATCGACTTCTCCCTCGTCCTCTTGAAGAAAACCGATGATGCATGCAGCGCTAGGGTTTGTAGGAGTACTACTAGGGCGTGCGGGGCCACGTCGTAGTGAACGGGAGAGGGATTGAGTTCGAGTCGACGCCTTAAATATGTGTGGGCCGCTTGGTTTTAGGGGAACGAGGCAGCATTTTGGGTTTGGGGACCAGTGGAGATATAGTACGTACAAAAAATTGTGGACGTAGGTTTGGCCGAAAGGCAATGATGCATGGGCCCTGCATTTTGATATACCCAGGGCTGCGTGAAATTTTCTACTCTACTCAAAACTAGTAAGGTACACATGCATTGAACGCATGAGATTTCGAAACCAAATTATGAATAAATACACACTATAGCATGTAAAGCTTTGAGTCATATATGCATGATGTAGATGTTCGTTTAGTTCTTATAGTTCATCTCATTCAAAATCAATTAGTTTTATAAAAATGTTAAGATTCATGGGGTTGTGCATTGTAAAGCATAAAGTAAAAAACAAATAATGGCAGTTCATTTAGAAAAAAATCAATTACAATACGGAAGATTCTAGAACAAAGGAGAAGTGCTTGTGTTTTGAGGTTTGTGTATTATGCTTAAGTTCAACCATGGAGTCTTCTAAATTGTACATGTAGTAGATCTGGTGGAATGTTGATGATATCCAACGGCCAGTAATGCTCGGATTTGCCATCTCTGCACTGTCGTATTAGCTTCATCCAGCGACCATCTTTCAAGTTATTCGCACAATATATAGTTCTTGTGCCGTAGTTGCATGTCTTGGGAAAAAGCTACTAGTGAGTTGTACTAGCTATTTAGGAATAGAAGATGTATACATGAAAGTTCTAGGGAAAGAGATGCCATGGAGTATCTCAATTCCTATGAGTAGGGATTGGAAAAGAGATGTCATTTGGTTGACATCATAAGAACTTCTCTATTGAATCTAGAGATGACATGCATCTCAATTCCTATGAGGAGGGATTAGAAAAGAGATATAATTTGGTTCATATCATAGGAACTTTTATATTGAATATACGCTAATGTTTATTTTCTTTTGAAATTATGGGAGTATAGGAATCCATTCATATGAACCAAGTGGCTCTAAATCTATAGAAATGATATCATGTTTATTTCCTTTGAAATGTGGAGTATATGAATCTATTCCTATGAACCAATTGGCTCTAAAGGAAAAAATCCTATGAAAATCATATCATATAGAGTTCCTATGATATTCCTCCACACTAATGGATGGTTGAAATTGCTGCAGGTGATACGATGGCCTTTCTTTGTAGACTCCTCCCCCATCTTTATAGTTACCTCTCGAAGATGAATATTCTACATGTACAATTTGGTACAAGAAAACTCGGTAAAAGTTTGCGAGGTTCGAATTTTCAATAAAGCTATATGCACTGCATTTTGGAATGGAGGGAGCATACGACAGTTTCTTACACTCACGTGGAAGATTTGTGTGTAGGAGGAGTGGCTGTTCTGTTAAAGGACATGGCAAAACTGACACTATCGGATGCCGATCTAACGGTTCTTACGGTGTTCGTCAGGAAAAGGCTTGTGGCGAACGTTTGTCGGATAATGATTTATAGACACATGCATTGCATTGATACGTGCCCCCCTCTCTCTCATGCACACGCACCGTCCCGAGTCCTCTCGCACCCACCGTCTATCTGCGGGTAGACGTCACACACATATGTGCTCTTCACACCCTACCCTCAGAACTTCTAAAAAACAAAAGACGTCGCACACATTTTATTTTAGCTCACACGTCACACACTTATACTATTACTCTTGTGTCGAACGTTCTTTGGGCATAGTATATTGTACTCTCACAAAGAGAAGAGGTGCACGCACGCACTAGTTCTCTCACACCCACTCGCGGGTACACGTAGGAGCGCATTTTTTTTGAAGCTGGTACAACAAAATCACTCCACTATATATATAAGCAGGAGACTTAGCGCTTGCTTTACTAATGTTCCTCTCGTTCACTCTCTCATGCTCTCCAGATCTAAGCAAGACATAGGTGGCCACACTCTCTCTCAGCTCACGGCTGGTCACAAATCCGGCCGGACAACCTCGATCGGGGCAGGGGTGTAGGTGCATCTTTCACGCTGTCGTCGGCGGCGAGGGATGAGACCAACGGCTGCCCACGCGTCCCGATCGGCGGCCGTGCCGTTCTCTCTGAGAGAGAGCCGGCTCCGGAGGGCCTCCGACCCCTTCTTCCTCCCTTGGGTATTGTGGCCAAGATGCGGCCTCCCGACGCAGTCTTTGCCACATGCTGACGACCCTCAAGTATATATTCCTTCGAAACCTGCCTTGCTCTACTGTCCCAGCTCCCCACTTCGAAACCTGCCTTGCTCTACTGCCCCAGCTCCCTGTGGATATTTTTTTTACTTCTGTCCGCTGTTCCAAAGCCACCTAGAATTTTACTATTATTAGAGGTAAAGCTAGTTCATACAGTCGTCTCTAAGAGTTGGTTCAAACAGGGAAGAAAGTGGGAAAGCTGTAGCATGAATCTAGGACTTGGTTCTAAGAGGAAACATGGGAGAGTAGTAGATACAGGCTACCCAACCGGTATCTTGGTTGAAAAGACGAAGAAAGCATGGTGGATGGTGAAGGGTGGGGGAAAGTGGATCTATCTCTTGGTTGAAAAAGGAAAGAAAGTGACGGGTGTTAGGGGACAATGCAAATGAGAATGAGCAGGTCCAGATTTCCTGTGCTCACATAGGAAAATGTCACCGAGGAGATAAAAAATGCGACAAATGCAGACATGATGCCTGACTGTTTGCCGCTCTCGGCAACCACATCTGCCTCATCACTTTATGCCTCTGCTGTCCCTACGCCCATATCGCTATCGTTAATGTAAAATCACATGAAGCATTAAGCAATGCCACCTAATGTCACTATAAGTAATGGTCTAGTGCCGTCGATAAATTGAAGCAATGCCACCACCATTTTATGAAGTGGTTCCATCTTGCTTTATTTCCCATGAATTGTGTTTTTGCAGTTACACTTAAATCTCACACTGCTAACATTGCTTCATCCCAGTGGAACTGCACAAATTTGATTGCACATTTACTGACCATGTGCTACTCTCATGACAGTAATACTAATGCTATTGTTCTGCATGTTAATCTAGTGGCAGTATTGATGTGATGTGATGCTACTTACTTAAGGACACTTTCATACTGTCAATCTAGTGCCAATTATAACACAATAGATGCTGATGTTAATCATACGCCACTGCAAATATCTGTCACTGTTTAAATAACCGTATTTCGTATTTGCGCAAACAGGGATGTATGTCTCCATATCGTTTCGGGATGTCTTTCTCCGTATCGTTTCTATCCGCGCAATCAAAAGCACACACCTCAGTTTTAGTAGAACTACGCAAAATGAGATGGCTATCCCTCGTTGCCGTCCTCTAACCACCCGTCTTCCAGGTATTCCTACATTGGTAGTTACTAGGTAGAATGACCAACGCAATATAAAAGAAGTTGATTCGTACTTTTTACTTCCTGATTGCAGTGTACGGACGGAATGCACTTTCTACCAGTTCATCCATGGACCAAGGACCAGCTGGCACGGCTGCATGGTGGTTTTTTGGATAGGTGCGCGGACAAGAGGCATTGTGGTCTGCTTATTTCTGCAAATAGCGGTGCTTAAATTTAGTGGAATGCACAAGAATTTCAGCTGGTCAGTACACTACATGGTTCAGTTCAGCATTCCAGCTGAGAACACAATTACAATTAGTTATTCTGGAATGAGAGAACCTAACCCTGGGTGGTGGCAACAAGAAAAAACCAGAGTGAACTCCAGGAAATTTAAGCCTGTCGGGAGACCCTTTGCTCAGAGAAGCCTTGCTTGTTTTTTCCTGATTTGTAAACCTTCTCATAACTTTGTCTTTTGCTGTGAACTAGTATATGTTTGTTATGTTCTATGAATCATTGAGATGTATAAAATTGCTTAACTTATTTTTTTCAAGTTTTTTATGAAGCCGAGTTTAATGTGAGTGTTACACATGAACGTTGGACTAGCGTGTGAACGTTTGGAATTTACATTGTGGCCTCAGTTAACTGCATGAACCACTGTAAAAAGATACATAGTTGCTTATATGCCAGAAAGCAGATTGTTGATTGTTAGTTGGTCGATAGCCTAGTGTTGAAGCGAGCTGAGCCAATGTGCCGTGTTTTGCACAACTGCTTACAAGTGGGGTAGCACCAACAGTTTTTACAAGTACTTATGTATACGTCGGCGCATAGTTCTCAAACGAGTACTCTATTTCATCAAAACTCACACTGCTCGTATGATAAAACTAGTGAGGACGCATCTGTTTCGGCAACAATTACGATGATTCACGGGCACACAAAAGTAGCAGCAGTTCCCATAGACGGATTCAAACAGAGTACTAGCCCCAGAGGGCTCAATAACAGGCAAGGTTCGGATAAATAGACAGAATCCAAACTACTATTAAACACTAGCTGGGGCAAGTATTTCATGCCTCAATCTAATTTGGGCTGGACACAAGACGGACCTTGCCATGAACATCATCGAGGACGTCCGGCAGCAGCTCAATCCTGTCAACCTTCATGAAGACAACCTTGTGGCCTTGCCACTCATAAACTTGTTTGTGGAGGCATGCCAGGTCATCTTCCTGCGTAAGCTTGACAAGAATAGTATGCCTGACAAACGAAGGAGTAGCTTTGAACTCTTGTGCTTCAATACACCCTGGACAACACGCCTGACAACAGTGAGGCTGGAATACAACTCTTCATTGGTATAAGCGCAAATGGCTTCCAGGATCCAATAGCCTAAAAACTCTGTTTTCCCAGTGCGTATATTCAGGTCATCCGCCTCATAGCGAGTGACATGTACAACCACACAATCCTTGTCTGCATCAGGGCTCTAATTGAAACAGAAACAAATTCTAAATTACTTTCTAGTATAAGAAACACAAGTTATTTAAACCACTATGTATAGCATGGCATCGAAGCTAATAAAATTTTGCATTATTCATCACCACATACTTAGATGAAAAACCACAATCGAGATCGACAAAGAAGAAAATCACCTTGGGCAGCTCAGCAGGGGGGGGGGGCACATCCTCAAAGGGGGAAAACTGCTCCTGCGGTGCCATGGGGGCTGTAACCTCAAACGGGGCGTTGACCTTCTCAGTAGTGGCCGTGAGCGTATCTGGGGTCGGCTCGGTGGCTGCCTCCATCTTCTTAGAGCTCTCTGTCTCGTGGGGATCAGGCTCCCGCGTCTGCTCCAATATCGGCAGATCTTTGCCTGGTTCTCCTTGGTCCATCATGAAACTGACGAATACTGGGAGACCACTGAAAGGAAAACACAATCACAATGACAATGAAACAAAAAAGAGAGTGAGGATCAGTTACTGCTTTGCAAAAGCTCTTTTTTTCTCTGAATGAAAATATACCAACATCACGATTCAACTTACCTTACCTTCGTTGGGTGAGAAGAACAATGGCAGATGCGAGTGTTGCCTTTCTTGAATTCGGTGAGGGAGAAGGGGATTCAGCGAAGAGTGAAATGATGGTTGCTTCATCCGTCAAACTTAGACTGCGGGGAGGTGGGATTTTGTGATCTGACGGATCGTTATTGCCGCGCTACGACCGGGGTGACTCTCCGCCTGGATACTGGCTTCTAATTTGGTGGATGGCATTTGGGCCCGCGCGCTGCATGGCCCGCATGTCGGTGAACAAAAGTATAACGGCATTCAGTAGAGGGAGACGTTTCGATGACCTAGGAGGAGCCAGAAGCGGTATTGTATGCATTGTACTAGTAGTAATTGTTTTTCTGGGTAGCTATAGAGTGTCTCCACTGTACTAGTAGTAATTGTTTCTTTGGGCCCAAGACAAAACAGCCCATCCATCCTAGTAAATAGTAACAACGGGGCTGTGCGGGGGCTGTGGCCCGTCTAGCCAGGGTTTTATTTATGTTTACCACATCATGAGCCCATTTGTGTGTTTTACTTGCTGAAAATGGCTAGCCCAGTTCTATTTTATAAAAGAAATGACCAAACGAGGCCCACTTGCTTTATCAGCCCTGCTGGGCTGCAAATCTTTCAAGACGAGGAGAGTTTCATTCGGTTTGCCCAGAAATGAGATGTACATTTTTAAAACACATCAAACCGGGAATTAGTTTCAAATTTTTTTCATTACAAGATTTTAAATTCCATTGATTTTTATGCGTGGACAACTATTTGGATTTTATATTTATATAAATTATTTTTCAAAATAGTTTGAATGTGAATTGATATTTCAGGATTAAAAACAGTTGATTGCACCGAAATATGCAAAAATTTAGTATACTTTTTAACCGTGGCCACAATATGGGGTGTAATGCTAACAAAAAGAAGATGGGCTCCAAAAAATTCTTAAGAATTAGCAAATGGGCTGTACATTATTAGAAATAATGCACACGAGAGCAGTGACTGTTGGATGTCCATCCAACGGCTGTCGTGCTTCTTCAATCTCTGCTTTTCTTGCTCCAGCCACTCAAACAAGCGCCGGCGGGACTGCCTGCTCCCTCCTCCCGCGGCCGGCTATGCTGCCGTGCAGGCCTCACCGTCCCACCGTACTCCCATCGCTAGCCTAGCCATCCCTCTACTCACCCACACCTGTTGTTATTCTCCGGGGATGGCAGACGAACTAGTAAACCCTCGTACTTCTCCGCGTGGGAAACAACTGTCGAGTCTTCCCTGGCTCCGTGTCGTTCCCTTCCTAGGCCTCGCCGTCGTCCACCGCCCTGGTGCTCTCGGCGCGGCCTGGTCAATGTGGTCAATGAACGACATCCATCGGAAGTGGACTGTACGTGGAGAGGCTGATAGCTGGGTCCACGGCCGCACGTAAGGAAATGCCTCCTTATTACGCGCAAAATAATGATTCCTCCGCCTGACAGCTTGGACCCAGGGGAAGGGTTTCTGTATTTCGCGAAAAAATGTTTCCCCCGCTGACAGGTCGGACCCACCAGCTATATCTTCGCACGCAAGGAAGTGCCTCCTTATGACACACAAAAATGAATACCCCCTGCTAGCTGGGACCTACCATAGCGGGTGACTAACTTGTGGGCCTACTAAGTTGACGGGGACAAAGGGCTTTGTCAAGTTAGTCAATATGAACGATTCTAGCTCCAGTGATCGTACGATGTCCATCCAACGACCATAGTGCTTCTTCAACCTCTGGTCTTCTTGCTCCAGCCGCCCAAAGCAGCGTCGGTCATGCCGCCTGCTCCTGCCTCCCATGACCGGCTGTGCTGCCGTGGAGGCCTCACCGCCCGCATACTACTCCCACCGCTGGCCAGGCCATCCCTCCACAGACCCACACCCACTGTTATTCTGCGGTGACGGCAGCCTCACACCATAGCCGAACCAGTGAACCCTCGTACTCCTCTCTGCATGGGCATCTATTGCCGCGTCTTCCCTGGCTCCGCGTCGTCCCCTTCCTAGGCCTCGCCGTCGTCCACCACCTTGGTGCACTCGGCGCGGCGTGGTCAATGTGGTCGACGACCGACTTCCATCGGAAGAGTACTGTACGTGGAGAGGCTGACAACTGGGTCCACGGCCGCAGCTGGGTCCACGGCCACAACCCAGTTTTTTTGTGATTTGCCAAGTAAGTCGCTTTGTCAGGCCTGTTGGGCTGCAAATCTTTCAAAACGAGGAGAGCTTCATTCGGCTGGCCGAGAAAATGGCCTATCAGTAATGAGAAATGGGTTGTACATTTTTAAAACACATCAAATCGGCAATTAGTTTCAAATTTCTTTTTTTTCATTTCGAGATTTTAAATTGCATTGATTTTTATGCGTGGACAATTTGTTGGATTTTATATTGATATACATTTATTTTTAAAATCAGCTTGAATGTGACTCTAAATTTCGGGATTAAAAACAGTTCGCACTGCACCGAAATATGCAAAATTCCGTATAATTTTTTAACCGTGTCCACAATATGGGTTGTAATGCTAACAAAAAGAATGTGGGCTCCAAAAAAAACCTTAAGAATTAGCAAATGGGTTGTAAATTATTATAAATAATGGTAGATGGGTTGTATGATGTTTTCCATATATTTGGGGCTTTCCTAGAAATAAAGGTTGACGTACAAGCAGTGATTGTTGGATGTCCATCCAACGACCGTCGTGCTTCTTCAATATCTGCTCTTCCTGCTCCAGCCGCTCAAACAAGCGCCAGCGGGAGTGCATGCTCTCTCCTCCCCGCGGCCGGCTGTGCTGCCGCGTAGGCCTCACCGCCCCATCATACTCCCATCGTTGGCCTAGCCATCCCTCTACTCACCCACACCTGCTATTTTCTCCGGGGACGGCAGACGAACCAGTAAACCCTCGTACTCCTCCGCGTGGGAAACAACTGCCGAGTCTTCCCTGCCTCCGTGTCATTCCCTTCCTAGGCCTCGCCGTCGTCCACCACCCTGGTGCTCTCGGCGCGGCCTGGTCAACGTGATCAATGAACGACATCCATCGGAAGTGGACTGTATGTGGAGAGGCTGACAACTGGGTCCACGGCCACACGCAAGGAAATGCCTCCTTATTACGCGCAAAATAATGATTCCTCCACCTGACAGCTAGGACCCACGGGAAGGGCTTTTGTATTCCGCGAAAAAACGTCCCCCCC
>LR738711.1:805459655-805477455 GCA_902687465.1 Secale cereale
CCCCCCCCCCCCGCTGACAGGTCGGACCCGCCAGCTATATCTTCGCATGCAAGGAAGTGCCTCCTTATGACGCACAAAAAATGAATACCCCCTGCTAGCTGGGACCCACCATAGTGGGTGGCTGACTTGTTGGCCTACTAAGTTGACGGGGACAGAGGGCTTTGTCAAGTTAGTCAATATGAACAATTCTAGCTCCAGTGACCGTACGATGTCCATCCAACGGCCATAGTGCTTCTTCAACCTCCGATCTTGTTGCTCCAGCTACCCAAAGCAGCGCCGGTCATGCCACCTGCTCCTGTCGCTCGTGGCCGGCTGTGTTGCCGCGGAGGCCTCACCGCCCCCATACTACTCCCACCGCTGGCCAGACCATCCCTCCACTCACCCACACCCCCTGTTATTCTGCGGCGACAACAACCTCACACCGCGGCCGAACCAGTGAACCCTCGTACTCCTCTCCACATGGGCATCCATTGCCGCGTCTTCCCTTCCTAGTCCTCGCCGTCGTCCACAACCTTGGTGCTCTCGGCGCGGCGTGGTCAATGTGGTCAACGACCGACTTCCATCGGAAGAGTACTGTACGTAGAAAGGCTGACAGCTGGGTCCACGGCCACACCCCAGTTGTTTGTGATTTTCAAAGTAAGTCGCTTTGTCAGGCCTGTTGGGCTACAAATCTTTCAAGACGAGGAGAGCTTCATTCGGCTGGCCTAGAAAATGGCCTATCAGTAATGAGAAATGGGATGTACATTTTTAAAACACATCAAACCGGCAATTAATTTCAAATTTCTTTTCTTTTTATTTCGAGATTTTAAATTGCATTAATTTTTATGGGTGGACAATTTGTTGGATTTTATATTGATATATACATTTATTTTTATAATCAGTTTGAATGTGACTCAAAATTTCGGGATTAAAAACAGTTCGGACCGCACCGACATATGCAAAATTTCGTATATTTTTTTAACGTGGCCACAATATGGGCTGTCATGCTAACAAAAAGAATATGGGCTCCAAAAAAACTTAAGAATTAGCAAATGGGCTGTAAATTATTATTAATAATGGCAGATGGGTTGTATGATGTGTTCCACATATTAGAGGCTTTCCTAAAAAAAGGTTGACGCATCGAAAGGGCCTCTGTATTTCGCGAAAAAAACGTTACCGCCGCTAACAGCTCGGACCCACCAGCTATATCTTCGCACGCAAGGAAGTGCCTTCTTATTACAAACAAAAAAATGAATACTCCCCCTGTTAGCTAGGACCCAGTATAGTGGCAGGCTGACTTGTGGGCCTACTAAGTTGACGGGGACGGAGGGCTTTGTCAACTTAGTCAATATGCATGATTCTAGCTCCAGTTACCGTACGATGTCCATCTAACGGCCGTAGTGCTTCTTCAACCTCTGGTCTTCTTGCTCTAGCCGCACAAACCAGCTAACAAACCAGCGCTGGTCGTGCCTCGTGCTCCTGCCTCCCGAGGCCGGCTGTGCTGCCGCGGAGGCCTCACCGCCCCCTACTACTCCCACCGCTGGCCAGGCCATCCCTCCACTCACCCACACCCCCTGTTATTCTGCGGCGACGACAGCCTCACACCGCAGCTGAACCAGTGAACCCTCATACTCCTCTCCGCGCGGGCTTCCACTGCCGCGTCTTCCCTGGCTCCGCGTCGTCCCCTTCCTAGGCCTCGCCGTCGTCCACCGCCCTGGTGCTCTCGGCGCGGCGTGGTCAACGTGGTCAAGGAACGGCTTTGCATCGGACGTGGACTGTACGTGGAGAGGTTGACAGCTGGGTCCACGGCTGCAGCAAGGAAGTGCCTCCTTATTACGCGCAAAATAATTATTCCTCCACCTGACAGCGGGGACCCACCGGACGGGCCACCGTATTTTGCGAAAAAAAACGTTTCCCCTGACTGCTAGGACCCATCAGCTACATCTTCGCACGCAAGTAAGTGCATCCGGGCAAAAAAATGATTCGCCCCCTGACTGCTGGGACCCACCAGCTACATCTTCGCACGCAAGGAAGTGCCTGACAGTCGGGACCCACCTGGTCGAAGCGTACGTAGCGTTGTCATTCTGTTCGCGAACGTGTACGTACATACTGGTCGATGTAGAGGCGCGCACGTGTCGTAGTAGAGGCGCGCACGTAGCATGTACACGTGCGTACAGCGGCCAGGGTGCAAAAAAGTAAATACGACCACGTACGTACATACGGGCAGGGTCTCGAATGCCTACTCGCGCGTACGTACGGCCAAGGCTCGTGTACATGGCTGGGTCAGAACAGAGAAACAACGTTGTTGTCGTGTTCATGGGGAGCCAACCGACTGGGTCAGAACGGAATGCATCATCGTGTTCATCGGGAGGGCTTGGATGGAACAACCGATGGAAACGAGGCCTGGCATACCGCAGTACGGAGGAAACGGCCTTGTGTTCGACCGGCCACAGTCGAAACGGGATCCTGTTCATCGGGAGGGGTCTGGCGTACCGCAAAAAACGGAGGAAACGGCCTTGTGTTCGACCGGCCACGTTCGAAATAGGATCCTGTTCATCGGAGGGGTCTGGCGTACCACAAAACGGAGAAAACGGGCCTCCTACGGTCGACATGGGGGTCCTGTTGATCAGGAGGGGTGTGGCGTACTGCAAAACGGAGGAAACAGACTTGTGTTGGAGCGATATGGTCGAAACGGGGGTCCTGTTCGTCGGGAGGGGGTGTGGCGTACCACAAAACGGGACTCCACAGGATACTGTTCATCTCCACCGTCGACCCCCTCCAGCTTGCACAGGCTAATGTTCATCCACCGTCGACCTCCTCCTGCCTCCACTTGTGACTGTTCAGCCTCCACCGCGCTACTCCACCGGCTACTGTTCAACCAGCCCTCTCCACGGGCTCCTGTTCAACCACCCCTCCACGGGCTACTGTTCATCCAGCCCTCCACCGTCTACTGTTCATCCTGCCCTCCATGGGGTGGTCCTGTTCATCCAGCCCTCCACGGGGTCCTGTTCATGCAACCCCAACCGGCTCGATAGATCGGGGTCCTATTCAAGACCACGGGGTCCTGTTCAGCCACCCCCACCGGGAACTGTTCATCCAAACCCCCCAGCAACGCTCACTGTTCATGCAGAGCCAACATCGATCGGCTCCAATTAGCAGCAGTAGTGAAGGAATCGCTCGATCGGGTTCAGTTAACAACCATCTATTGATTGCTCGGGTTCAGTAACGCGTAGCCTGCAGTGCAATCGCTCGGGTTCAGTTAGAGCCCAACGCCTCGCTCGGGTTCGGTTAGAGCCCAACGCCTCGCACCCACGCGTGTGCGTGTACGAGAGAAACATGCATCGCTCGGCCCCGACCACCCCACCGTAACCGGGAACACCCCGATATTTTCCTCGCCCTTGCTTCTACCACGGTTTTTTCCATCATGGACGGCCCAAAGAATGTCATGCAGCTGCGTCTCCGGCCCGCCCAGGACGAAAAGCCCATTTTCTGTCATGATTTTTTGTCATAGAAGTAGGACCCCACAGCATCTATGATGATACCAGGTTTTGTCACAATTATCGTCATAGAAGTGTCATAAGTATGACAGAAAAAAGTTTTGTTCGGCCCAAAATGTCACGGATGTGTCTTTTTTTTTGTAGTGATAGAGGACGCCTGGCTGGCTCAAAAAGAGAAAGCGGATTCAATTTGCGTCGAGAGTTTGAAACGCGACAAGCGGGTGTGTCGGCATGAGCGTATTTGTCGGTGTGTGTCCGTCGACCCACCTCAAAAAAGGAAAAAACATGTTATAGGATTTAAAACTGCCCTTGATGGCCTGCTGGACAAGCCGTGCTCAATCCACTTTGTTCTGCTAAACACCAACCAAACTCATAGTCTTTGAGATTGCTAGGTGGTGAAACAGGTGGCCAAGGAGGCGAGACTCTCCTCGGGAACAAGCACGAGTGCAAGCATCTGACAAAATCTTTGGACGAATACGAGGTTCTAATGGATTATGAAACCTTCACATCAAGAAACCTGAGGAAAAGAGCCCTCCGAGAGCTTAGTCACGTCTATCACGTCGCGAGCCCACACGGGTGGTTAGACACGTCGATTACCTTCGAACAACGGGACCGACCAAAGTGCGGCACGAGCCGATGTCCAACCGCCTTGGTCCTCGACCCCATTGTGAGCGGTTGTTGACTTTAGAAGGTGTTGATGGATGGGGACAGCAGTCTAAATCTCATATACGAGGGTACTCTGGACAGGATGCAAAACGATAAATCGCACATCGAACAAAGTTACCTCTTCGATATTTTGAACTATTTCGTTGTATGATAAAACCCATCGAACGCTTTACTTTTCAAATCAACCCCGTGCATTGCACTCGCCAGCAGCCCGAGCTTGCACCTGGTAGACCTGAGTTCGAATCACAGGCCCTCTTGCTTTTTCTTGCATGGCATTTTTTAAGAAAATTTTCCATGAGAGTTTTAACGATTTTGCGAAATATGTTACATGGCGGTTTAAACACGATGGCATATTTCTAGGAACAAATAACATGAATTTTTAACCATGATAGCATTTTCATATTAAGAGATGATATTTCTTGTTTATTAAGAAATGGCAATTTATATTAAGTGGTCACATTTTATTATTAAGAGATGGCATTTTTTGTTTATTGAGATATTATTGCATTTTTGTTTAAGAGATGTCAATTTTTGTTTATAAAGAGATGGCATTTATATTTTGGAGATGGCACTTTATTATTTAGGAGATGGCATTTTTATTTGAAGAGATGGCATTTTATTATTCGAAGTTGAGATTTTATATTCACACATGACATTTGTTATTAAGTGATGACATTTTTGTTTATTAAGAGATGCCATTTTTTTATAGCGCCACCTTTTTTTACCCAAATGTTTTGGATGGTGAAAGGTGGCCACTTTTGTGGCGTTTTTCATTCATCTAATATTTTATCATGGAATTTTCTAAAAAATAATTAACTAGGCCTTTGGGCCGAGTCAGAGTTCACGCTAACCTTCCTCCTGATGAACTATTTGGCAAGCCAAAGGGTTCGCTGGATTTCGCCCCCTGTCGGGCGAATCATTCGGGGGGGGGGAGTCCTCCATAGCAATCAGTTGCCAGTTATTGGCGTCCTTGATTTATATGTTGTGAACCAATTTTTTCGGTGTGAACAGCCTGGGAAACGTTTCTGGCCGGGGCGCCGGTCACGTGCGGTTCGTTCGATTGCAACAGATCGCCTGGCCTGTGTGCGGCCTTATCCACTCACCACACCGCTTTTTAATCCACTAACCCCAACTGCTCCTCTTCCTTATCCTTTCTTTCTTATCCACTCGTATGCGTCCCCAGCCTCACAGCCATCCTTCCCCGCGTCCTCTCTCTCCCCCATGGCCTACCTCCAAATAAACAGCTCACCGGCGGCGGAAGAGGTGTGTGGCGAGCGAGCGACCCCTGAGGAACACAAACGAAGATGCAGAGGTGAGTAGAGTATGACTGTCGGCGAGCGAAGGTGCAGTGCTTCTAGCTACAGCGGCAGCCTCTTGATGCTGGCCAGAGCAACAACCATGGCAGCCAGATGCCGGAATGCACAAAAATTTCTACTTCCATCGGCGTTCTGTTTTTTGCTGAAACTAGCGATGTTCTGTATGTTTTTGCTACCACCGTTTTGTATTTTGCTGGAACCATCGTTGTTTTTTGCTACCGCCGCTTTTTTGATTTGCTGGAACCAGCCCTCGACTTGCACCTTTGCTACCACCATGGCGGCTGATGACCCACAAGTGTAGGCGATCTATCGTAGTCCTTTCGATAAGTAAGAGTGTCGAACCCAACGAGGAGCAGAAGGAAATGATAGGCAGTTTTCAGTAAGGTGTTTTCTGCAAGCACTGAAATTATAGGTAACAGATAGTTTTATGATAAGGTAATTGGTAGCAAGTGACAAAAGGTAAAAGTAAATAAGGTGCATCAATGTGGCCCAATCCTTTTTGTAGCAAAGGACAAGCCCGGAAAAACTCTTATATGAAGGAAAGCGCTCCCGAGGACACATGGGAATTATCGTCAAGCTAGTTTTCATCACGATCATCTGATTCACGTTCGGTACTTTGATAATTTGGTATGTGGGTGGACCGGTGCTTGGGTGCTGTCCATACATGGAAAAGCCTCCCACTTATGATTAACCTCTAATGCAAGAATCCGCAAGTACAAAAGAAGTATTAAGGTAAACCTAACCATAGCCTGAAACATATGGATCCAAATCAGCCCCTTACGAAGCAACGCATAAACTAGGGTTTAAGCTTCTGTCACTCTAGCAACCCATCATCTACTTATTACTCCCCAATGCCTTCCACTAGAGGAGAGACAACATACATCTCATCAAAATATCAAACGAAGACCAAATTCACATGACTACTAATAGCAAGACTTCTCCCATGTCCTCAGGAACAAAAGTAACTACTCACAAGACATAATATTGTTCATGATCAGAGGAGTATTAATATGCATAATGGATCTGAACATATGATCTTCCACCAAATAAACCAACTAGCATCAACTACAAGGAGCAATCAACACTACAAGCAACCCACAGGTACCAATGTGAGGTTTGGGTACAAAGATTGGATACAAGAGATGAACTAGGGTTTGAGAGGAGATGGTGCTGGTGAAGATGTTGATGAAGATAGCCCTCCCCAATATGGGAGAGTTGTTGGTGATGACGGCGGTGACGATTTCCCCCTCCTAGAGGGAAGTATCCCCGGCAGAATAGCTCTGCCGGAGCCCTAGATTGGTTTCCGCCTCAGTTCTGCCTCGAGACGGCGGCGTCTGGTCCCGAAAGCCTCCTTATGATTTTTTCCAGGTCAAAACACCTCATATAGGAGAAGATGGGCATCGGGGGGCCCACGAGACAGGGGGGCGCGCCGCCACCCTCGTGGACAGCAGGTGGCCCCCCTCGTGAACTTCTTCCGCCAGATATTTTTTATATTTTCTGAAACAGAGTTCTGTGGAGTTTCGGGGCTTTTGGAGTTGTGCAGAATAGGTTTCCAGAGTTTGCTCCTTTTCCAGCCTAGAATTCCAGCTGTCGACATTCTCCCTCTTCATGTAAACCTTGTAAAATAAGAGAGAAAAGGCATAAGTATTGTGACAAAACATGTAATAACAACCCATAATGCAATAAATATCAACATATAAGCATGATGCAAACTGGACATATCAACTCCCCCAAGCTAATACCTCGCTTGTCCTCAAGCGAAAGCCGATATCGAAAAATATGTTCACATGTTTAGAGATAGAGGCGTCGATAAAAACAAAATACGGACATGAGGGCATCATGATCATTCTTATAACAGCAACATATATATATATTTTTTTTCATATGATTCTTATGCTAAAGTAACAATTCATCCACAATATCAAGTATGAATCATAAACTCCATTGAAAACTAACAAACTTTGATCTCGGTCATTGAAGCAATTGCAATTTATCGTAACATCGGAAAGAGTCAATATAAGAGCTTTTCAGCAAGCCTACATACTCAACTATCATAGAGTCTTTCACAATTGCTCACACTCACGCAATACTTATGGTTATGGAGTTTTAATCGGACACAGAGAAAGATAGGGGCTTATGGTGATGCCTCCTAACCTTTTACCTCAAGGGTAATGTCTGTTGGGGAATGTAGCATAATTCAAAAAAATTCTATGCTTTCACCAAGATCCAACTAAGGAGACACCTAGCAACGAGCAAGTAAGAGTGCATCTACATACCGTTATGTAGATCGCGAGCGGAAGCTTTCGAAGAAGCGTGGATGAAGTAGTCGTACTCTTCGCGTTCTTCGTCACCGATGATCTAGCGCTGAACGGACGGCACCTCCGCGTTCAACACACGTACGGTGCAGCAACGTCACCTCCTTCTTGATCCAGCAAGGGGGGAAGAGAAGTCGTCAGAGATCCAACAGCACAACGGCGTGGTGGTGGATGCAGTGGAGATCGCAGCAGGGCTTCACCGGGCGCCGTGCGTTGGGAGTATGGAGGTGTGACGGGAGGGGGAGAGGCGCCAGGGCTTGGGTGCGGCTGCCCTCTCCCTCCCCACATATATATAGGGGGCCAGGGGGTGCGCCAGGGCCCTGCAGATCCAATCTGCAGGGGGGGCGGCGGCCAAGGGGGGAGTCCTTGCCCCCCAAGGCAAGTGGTGGCCCCCCTCCCCCTTAGGGTTTTAACCCTAGGCGCATGGGGAGGTGGGCCCCTAGTGGTGCGCCAGCCCATTAGGGCTGGACACTTCCCCTTGCGGCCTAGGGGCCCCACCGGGATGGGTGGCCCCACCCGGTGGACCCCCGGGGCCCCTCCGGTGGTCCCGGGACGCTCTCGGTGACCCCCGGAGATCACCCGATGGCCGAAACCTGACTTCCTATATATCAATCTTTACCTCCGGAACTCCTCGTGACGTCCGGGATCTCATCCGGGACTCCGAACAAATTTCGGGTTTCCACGTGCATTTATCTCTATGACTCTAGCGTTACCGAACCTTAAGTGTGTAGACCCTACGGGTTCGGGAGACACGAAGACATGACCGAGACCACTCTCCGGTCAATAACCAACAACGGGATCTGGATACCCATGTTGGTTCCTACGTGTTCCTCGATGATCTTCATCGAATGAACCAGCATGTCAAGGATTCACTCAATCCCGTATGTTATTCCCTTTGTCCATCGGTACGGTACTTGCCCGAGATTCGATCGTCGGTATTCCCGATACCTTGTTCAATCTCGTCATGGCAAGTCTCTTTACTCGATCCGTAATCCATCATCCCGTGACTAACTACTTAGTCACACCGAGCTCATTATGATGATGTCTTACCGAGTGGGCCCAGAGGTACCTCTCCGTCATATGGAGTGACAACATCCCAGTCTCGGTTCGTACCAACTCAACAGACACTTTCGGAGATACCCGATGCATACCTTTATAGCCACCCAGTTACGTTGTGATGTTTGGCACACCCAAAGTATTCCTATGGCATCCGGGAGTTGTACAACCTCATGCTCTAAGGAATAAATACTTGACACTGAAAAGCTTATGCATTACGAACTATACGATCTTGTGCTATGCTCAGGATTGGGTCTCGTCCGTCACATCATTCTCCTAATGATGTGATCCCGTTATCACCGACATCCCATGTCCATGGTCAGGAAACCGTGACCATCTGTTGATCAACGAGCTGGTAACTAGAGGCCTACCAGGGACACATTGTGGTCTATATATTCACACATGTATCGCTGTTTCCGTACAATACAATTCAAGCATGAATAACAGACAATTATCATGAACAAGGAAATATAATAATACTTTTATTATTGCCTCTAGGGCATATTTCTAACAGTCTCCCACTTGCACTAGAGTCAATAATCTAGTTACATTGTGATGAATCGAACACCCATAGAGTTCTGGTGTTGATCATGTTTTGCCCGTGAAAGAGGTTTAGTCAACGGGTCTGCAACATTCAGATCCGTATGCACTTTACAAATATCCATATCTCCATCTTGAACATAGTTCCGGATGGAGTTGAAACGGCGCTTGATGTGCTTGGTCTTCTTGTGAAACCTGGGCTCCTTGGTAATAGCAATAGCACCAGTGTTGTCATAGAAGAGAGTCATCGGGCCTGACGCGCTTGGAATGACTCCTAGGTCGGTGATGAACTCCTTCATCCAGACTCCTTCATGCGCTGCTTCAGAAGCAGCTATGTACTCCGCTTCACATGTAGATGCTGCCACGACGCTTTGCTTGCAACTGCACCAGCTGACTGCCCCTCCGTTCAAAATATATACGTATCCGGTTTGAGACTTAGAGTCATCCAGATCTGTGTCGAAGCTAGCATCGACGTAACCCTTTACGACGAGCTCTTCGTCACCTCCATAAATGAGAAACATATCCTTAGTCCTTTTCAGGTACTTCAGGATGTTCTTGACCGCTGTCCAGTGTTCCGTACCGGGATCACTTTGGTACCTCCCTACCAAACTTATGGCAAGGTTCACATCAGGTCTGGTACACAGCATGGCATACATGATAGAACCTATGGCCGAGGCATAGGGAATGACACTCATCTTTTCTCTATCTTCTGCCGTGGTCGGCGACTGAGCTTTGCTCAATCTCATACCTTGTAAAACAGGCAAGAATCCTTTCTTTGACTGATCCATATTGAACTTCTTCAATATTTTGTCAAGGTATGTACTTTGTGAAAGACCAATGAGGCGTCTCGATCTATCTCTATAGATTTTGATGCCTAAGATGTAAGCAGCTTCTCCAAGGTCCTTCATTGAAAAACTTTTATTCAAGTAGGCCTTTACATTTTCCAACAATTATATATCATTTCCCATCAGTAATATGTCATCCACATATAATATGAGAAATGCCACAGCGCTCCCACTCACTTTCTTGTAAATACAGGCTTCTCCATAAGTCTGTATAAATCCAAACGCCTTGATCACTTCATCAAAGCGAATATTCCAACTCCGAGATGCTTGCACCAGCCCGTAAATCGAGCGCTGGAGCTTGCATACCTTGTTAGCGTTCTCTGAATCGACAAAACCTTCCGGTTGCATCATATACAACTCTTCCTTGAGGAAGCCGTTAAGGAATGCTGTTTTGACGTCCATTTGCCATATTTCATAATCATAGAATGCGGCAATGGCTAACATGATTCTGACTGACTTCAACATCGCTACGGGAGAGAAAGTCTCGTCGTAGTCAATCCCTTGAACTTGTTGATAACCTTTAGCGACAAGCCGAGCCTTATAGATGGTCACATTACCATCCGCGTCTGTCTTCTTCTTAAATATCAATTTGTTTTCTATGGTGTGCCTGTCATCAGGCAAGTCCACCAAAGTCCATACTTTGTTTTCATACATGGATTCTATCTCGGATTTCATGGCTCCAAGCCATTTATTGGAATCCGGGCCCGCCATCGCTTCTTCATAGTTGGAAGGTTCACCGTTGTCTAACAACATGATTTCCAGAACAGGGTTGCCGTACCACTCTGGTGCGGAACGTGCCCTTGTGGACCTTTGAAAGTGCAACTAATCCCCGGGTGGTTTTGGTAATTAATAACAACATATATATCATTGAACTAATATTCTCTTGAGAATCATTTCAGAAAAGTTCGATGATGTGGGTATGGAAATGTCTGAAGAAGTGGACCCCTCAAAATGCTAAGACAAGCATTGGCAAAAGCTCAAGACTCCATTTCTGGTTTAGTGATCAAAGATCACATTGAGTCCATAGGAAAAGCCAATACTATTAAAAGGGGATGAGGTTGTGTTAATGTTCTTGTTGCTCAAGTGCTTGGTGATCTAACTCCCTCAACTATCAGCACTCTTCACTTTACAACACACTCATAAGTAATCTCGGTCAAACCAACTCTGTCCCACCGAGATGAAGTTATTCCTACAAACCCTAACATCTCGGTCACACCGATTTCTCCAACTCAGTCCCACCGAGATGAACCACTTCAGTTGTTTCTCCAAACCCTAGCTTCTCGGTCAAACCGATTTCGAGTTTCGGTCTCACCGAAAAAGGGCTGCCAACCTTCTGTGATCAGTTGACATCAATTCGGAATATCCGAGTTTATGTTTTCGGTCACACCGAGATGGCAAACCCTAACCTTTGACTCACTTCGGACATACCGAGATGGTATTTTCGGTCCCACCGAAAACCCTAACGTTCACTATATTTGAACTTTCGGTCTGACCGAGTTTTCACTTCGGTCTGACCGAGATTGGTCAAATGTGTGTGTAACGGTTGGATTTTGTGTGGAGGCTATATATACCCCTCCACCCCCTCTTCACTCGTGAGGAGAGCCATCAGAAAGTACCACCACTTCTACCATACACTTTCTGAGAAGTGAACCACCTACCCTTGTGTTGAGATCAAGCCATTCCATTCCTACCATATGAAACTTGATTTCTAGTCTTCCCAAGTTGCTTTCCACTCAAATCTTTCTTCCACCACAGCCATATCAGTGAGGAGAGTTGAGTGTTGGGGAGATTATCATCTGAAGCACAAGAGCAAGGAGTTCATCATCATCAACACCATCTATTACCTTTTGGGGGGTGGTGCCTCCTAGATTGGTTAGGTGTCGCTTGGGAGCCTCCGTCTTTGAGATGTGGAGTTGAACCAAGAAGTTTGTAAGGGCAAGGAGATCGCCTACTTCGTGAAGATCTACCCCGAGTAAGGCTAGTCCTCCGTGGGCGTAGGCCGTGATGGAATAGACAAGGTTGCTTCTTCGTGGACCCTTCGTGGGTGGAGCCCTCCGTGGACTCGCGCAGCCGTTACCCTCCGTGGGTTGAAGTCTCCATCAACGTGGATGTACGATAGCACCACCTATCGGAACCACGACAAAAATCTCCGTGTCACCAAACTGCGTTTGATCTTCTCCACCTCTCTTTTACATGTGCAATTTACTTTCCGCTGCTTATACTCTAGAATTGCATGTGTAGGGTGTTACTTGAATTGTTCTTAATTGTGAAACTGCCAAAAACATTGCATGATCTAAAGGCAGATTTTTTATATTGTCAAGTAGTCTAATCACCCCCCCTCTAGACCTACTTTCGATCCTACAAGTGGTATCAGAGCTTTGGTCTCCATTGCCTTGGTTTCCATTGCATTGGACTCCATAAGCTTGGTTTCACAACCTAGGAGAGTATGGCGTCTAGTGAGGGTAATTATCGTAGAGGTCCTTACTTTGATGGTACAAATTTTGCTAGTTGGAAGCATAAAATGAAAATGCATATTCTTGGTCATAACCCAGCCGCATGGGGCATTATTTGTGTTGGCATGCAAGGTGACTTCTTTGAAGAAGGAAAAGTTCCGGATCGCGAAGCTACACCCGAAGAATTGAAGATGTTGCAAAACAATGCTCAAGCTTGTGACATTCTCTTCAATGCCTTGTGTCCCGAAGAGTTCAACAAAATCAGCCGTCTTGAGAATGCTAAAGAGATTTGGGATACTTTGGTTGAAATGCACGAGGGTACTGAATCTGTGAAGGAATCAAAGCTAGATATTCTTCAAGGTCAACTTGACAAGTTCAAGATGAAGGATGGTGAAGGAGTCGCTGAAATGTACTCTAGGCTTGCTCTCATCACAAATGAGATTGCTGGCTTAGGAAGCGAAGAAATGACCGACCGATTCATCATTAAGAAGATTCTCAGAGCTTTGGATGGAAAGTATGACACCGTGTGCACTTTGATCCAAATGATGCCAAACTACAAGACTCTCAAGCCAACTGAAGTCATTGGAAGAATTGTTGCCCATGAAATGACACTTAAGGATAAGGAAGAGCTTCACAACAAGTCAAGTGGTGCTTACAAAGCTACAAGTGATGCTCCTACTACCTCAAGTGACAAGCTAGTTTCCAATGAAGAGATAAGCCTAATGGTCAAGAACTTCAACAAGTTCTACAAGAATAGAGGCAAAGAAAGAAGCTCAAAGTCTAGATCATTTGATGGAAAGAGATCTTCTAGTCGTGATCGAAACTGCTACAATTGTGGAAGACCCGGACACTTCTCAAATGAGTGTACGGCTCCCCACAAGAGAAGAGAAGAATCTCCAAGAAGAAGAGCAAGAGATGAGTCACCTCGGAGAGAGAGAAGGAGTAGAGATGATCGTTATGAACGAAGACCCTCTCGGAGAAGCAAGGATTCGGAGAGGAAAGACAAGTCATCAAGGAGCTACACAAGAAGAAGACATCAAGCTCATGTTGGTGAATGGGTCTCCGGCTCCGACTCTGACAGTCAATCCGATGGAAGCTATCACTCCGACTCCGACTATAGTCAAGATGAAGGTGTTGCCGGACTTGCACTAGTATCCTCCAACTCCAACTCCTACGACTTATTTGATTCACCAAATGAGGGAATTGGAAGATGCTTCATGGCTAAAGGCCCCAAGGTAACACACCCTGAATTCATTGACTTTGATAGTGATGAGGATGACTTGCTTGGTGAAGATGAGCTCTTGCATGATAAATCTAGTGAGCTTAGTAATGATGAAAATGCTAGTAGTCTTTATAGCCGAGAAGAGTCGAATGACAATGCTATGAAGGAGATTGAGCGTCTAACTAAAGAACTAAACACTCTTAAGTTAGCTCATGAAACAACTCAAGAAGATCATAGAGAGCTCCTAAGATCTCATGAGAAGCTACGCTTCGAGAAGCTCACCCTAGAGCAAGAACATGAGTTTCTAAAAGCGATCAATGACGATCTTCGAAAGAAGAGTTCTTCATATCTTGCCAAACGACTTCTCTTGTCTAATTTCTTGCCACCTATTAAGACTAAGCATGACAAGCATAAGAAAAATTCTTCCTCTAGTAGTAACAATAACAATGTTAAATCCAATATTGTTGCTTCTAGTAGTTCTCTTGATTCCACTAACAATGTTTCAAGCCAAGTTACACTTGAGCAAGAAAATAGCTTATTGAAGGAAATCATAGAGAAAGGTGTCTACAAGAGTCTTGCCGGAAGCAAGAACTTTGAGGAGATTGTTCGCAAACAAGGAAGACACCGGAAGAATCAAGGGATTGGTTTTGAGCGAAAGTTCAACGCCGAAGGTGTTGAGTGGGAAGAAGGTCAATACCCTACTCCACAGTTTGTTTCACAAAAGGAGAAGTATTATCCTACTTCTTCCAATGTGGAACAAGCTCAAGATGACCTTCCACCACAAGACCACAAGCTAAAGGCCAAGGACAAGCTTCAAGAGGAGATTGATGCATTCATTGAAGCACCTCAAGCCATGGTCAAGTGGGTTCCCAAGGACACATCAAGTTCTACTTCGTCAAGCTCAACTACAACACCAAGGATTCCCATCAAGATGATGTGGATCCCAAAGAAGAAGAACTAGTAGGTTCTTGAGGGTGACTCCGCCAACAAACTTCACTCATATTCATTTTGGCAAGAACTTGTGCAATCAACTTCCACATCATGCACTTGTTCATGGAGTCACAAACCCTCTTGTTGGTAAGTCAAGGGACAAGGTAATCATTGCTTTCATGGACATCATCTTTTGTGAACTTCAATCTATGTCTATGGATATCCTTGTTTGTTCCTTGTGGGACTAACCCATGTAGGTATTGAAAGTGCCCTAATCCAAAGGATTGCTCCCAACTCTTGATGATCTACATCAACATTGAGCATCCACATCTTCAACATCTACATGAAGTCTTCTACGACAACCCAAGGTTAGTTTGACCCTTTAAAAGGGGTTCTCACATCTAGGGGGAGCTTTGCTCTAAAAATTGAGGTAAAGCATCTTCAAATGATGTGAACACATAAATGCTTTATGTAAAAGTGGTAACCCCACTTGTGCTTAAACGATGAGTATGACCTATGATCAAATGTTCTCATTTGGCTCCTAAGTCAATATACTCATATATAGATGACCTAGTCATCGACAAATTGTATGCTAGTAGCTAGAGTGATTGGTTGTGCATGTTTGACACATATTTCAGTTGCTATCTTATTGTGTGAGCATGTTGAATGCATGATTTTATCCATTCAAGGACATCCATTTGTTGTTTTGATTGCTTGGTTTCTCTTTCTGGCCAAATGGATGGACAAGAATGCCTAAGCACCTCTCCCTAGCTATCTATGCTTTCTTGTCTCAAATTCTATTCATGCTCATATCACAACTTTGAACAAGTCTTTTTCGGACAGTCCGAGTGAGGAGCACTCGGAACCACCGATTCGTCTAAGGCTGACTTCCAAAACCTTCCAAGTCCATTTCGGTCTGACCGATTTCTCAATCTCGGTCCAACCGAAACGCTTAGACTGATCTAGGTTTCATCTCGGTGAAACCGAGTTCAAACACTCGGTCTGACCGATATGTGTAACTGCATAGCAGATATACATCTCGGTGACACCGAGTTTTTCAACTCGGTCCCACCGACAGCACGGGGTTATATATACTGAGGGCTGCGCGCGATCTATTCCTTTCAAACGTTCGCCCTCCAAGACCCCTGCTGCCGCCGCCCTGGTCTACGGATCGTCGCCTTCGTCGCCTGTGCGCCCTCGCCGCAGGTCTCCGCCGCCGTCAACGGTAATCATCTCCACCGTTGCCGCCGTAGAGGGACACCACCAAGTTAGGGTGTGTCCCGATCCCTTTCATGCTCCACTTCTGATTCTTGCATGATAGGACTGCCATGTTTCAATCCATGTTTGATATGTTCCCCACAAAATAGTTCAGATCATCTAGTTTCGAGGAAAATTCTTAGGTTTAGGTTTCCACGGAATGCATCTCGGTGAAGCCGATTTTGAAAATCGGAATGACCGATTTGGCCTCTGGCCATTGCACTGCATAGTTCGGTTTAACCGAGTTGTGCCAATCGGAACGACCGAAAAGAAGTTTCAGTGAAACCCTAAGTTTTCGGTAGGACCGAAACCCATTTCGGTCTGACCGAAAGTGGTGTGTAGGTTTCTATTGAGCACTTCGGTTGCACCGAAACCTGAAATCGGTTTGACCGAAATACATTCTGTGAAAACTCAAAACTAAGTTTTGAACTCATTTTTTTTTGCAAAAACTTCTGCAGTTGTGATAACTCTTCTACTCTGCCTATACCTCATCTTTTCACAGGTTTTTCAGCCATGTCAGATGTCAGTGACAGCCAGAACAGGTCCGAATCACCGTTTGCTGAAATTCCAGAGGCTGATACAAGTCCTGCTAGCAGCTCCAGTGATGATGGTGAGAGGAGCACCCCTAGTGGTCTGCCTCTTGCTGCTACGAGAACAAGGAAGAAGAGAACTTCTGATGATGAGGACTCCGACTTTGTTGCTGAGGAAGTTACCTCCAAGCCCAAGAGGAATGTGGTTGCCAAAGAGCACCAAGGGCAGCAGCCTAAGAAAGGCACAAGCAAAGTGAAGCAGTCAGCAGTTGCTAAGAAGCTCAACTTGGAAGAGCCTGCTCCAAGCAAGGTGAAGAAGACTTCCAAAAGGAAGAGGGTTGTATATGCTGAATCTCAAGTTGATGCTGAAGAAGAAGAAGAAGAAGAAGCACCCCAGCCTCCTCCTCAGAAAGCTAAGTTCATGGGTGATGCTATAAGGGCTCAAGCCTCCTCTAAGCCCAAGAAGCCTGCTCAAGCCAAAGCAGCTCCAGCCAAGCCCAAGAGAACAACCAGAAGCATTCCAGCTTCTGAGAAGAACAAAGGTGAGATGCCACCGTCTGAATCAGATGAAGAGCATGTGTTGCTTAAGCTCCGTCCCAAGTTGCCACTCCACAATGATGCTCATCCTCAAGCTGAGGACATGAAGGCAAGGAAGGACAAAGGTCTCAGGCTATGGAGACAGTCTGATCCATATGCTGTAAGGAGAAGGACTGCTGTGGACCCCAGATTCCACACCAGAGAGCAGCAGGATTTCTATGAGACCGTGCTGATGGATAAGAAGCCCATTGTTGCTGACACCAGGTATGTTGACTGGAAGTACATTGACAGTAGAGAGCATCGGGACTTCTTTCCCCATGTGCATGAGAGCTTTACTGCATGTGGAGTTGCTGATTTTGTGGGTCAAGAGCTGACAGCCTGGAATGACGAGATGATCATGCAGTTCTACGCCACAGCCCACTTCTATCCTGATGGCAAGATCACCTGGATGACTGAAGGTCAAAGGTTTTCTTCGACTGTTGCAGAATGGGCAGAACTTCTGAACGCTCCAGTGCAGAGAGAGGACGACATTGATGTCTATGGGATTCCTAAGAAGAGTCATGATTCCATGAAGAACATGTACAAGGAGATCCCGGCTGCTGATTTGGAAGGATGGAAGCTTGGCTCAGTGTATTATCTCCAGGCAGGTCTGACCAC
>LR738711.1:805477465-805514207 GCA_902687465.1 Secale cereale
GTAAGGAGAAGGACTGCTGTGGACCCCAGATTCCACACCAGAGAGCAGCAGGATTTCTATGAGACCGTGCTGATGGATAAGAAGCCCATTGTTGCTGACACCAGGTATGTTGACTGGAAGTACATTGACAGTAGAGAGCATCGGGACTTCTTTCCCCATGTGCATGAGAGCTTTACTGCATGTGGAGTTGCTGATTTTGTGGGTCAAGAGCTGACAGCCTGGAATGACGAGATGATCATGCAGTTCTACGCCACAGCCCACTTCTATCCTGATGGCAAGATCACCTGGATGACTGAAGGTCAAAGGTTTTCTTCGACTGTTGCAGAATGGGCAGAACTTCTGAACGCTCCAGTGCAGAGAGAGGACGACATTGATGTCTATGGGATTCCTAAGAAGAGTCATGATTCCATGAAGAACATGTACAAGGAGATCCCGGCTGCTGATTTGGAAGGATGGAAGCTCGGCTCAGTGTATTATCTCCAGGCAGGTCTGACCACCACTAACACTATTCTAAGGCATACTTTGATGCCTAAGTCTGGAGACCACCGGATGATACGAGGCTATTCTATCAACATGCTGCACATTCTCGATGAGAAGGCACCTTTTAAGGTGATGGACTTGATGGTAGAGACCATTAAGAGGACTGCAGCTGACCAGAAGAGGTCGTGTGGGTTTGCACCGCAGATACAGATGCTCATCAACGCCAAGTTTGGCACGGGCAAATTCTTGCTGGATAGGAAGCACTTGCCACTGCAGCCAGAGCATGAGGACAACGTAGTTGTGATGGATGAAGAGGATCCTACCTCAGTTGAAGGACAAGCCAAAATCGAAGCTGCAAAGAAGGCTAAAGCTGACAAAGAGGCAGCAGCAGCAGCAGCTAAGCCAAAGAGCTTTGGAGAACAAATTCTTGAAGCTACTCAAAGGATTGAACAACGCCTGGCCAGCATTGAGCAATCTCAGGAGAGCCTTGAGAGGATTGTCGAGGACAAAATCCACGCTCTGGACGTGAAGCTGACTGAGATTCAGGTGTCTGTCAACAAGCTTGAGGCAGACATGGAGGAGACAAGGCAGGAGAGAGCAGAGCTTATGCAGGATGATCTAGTCCAGGACTCTCATCGCCAGACTGCTCAGATTCCCAGAGGATCCAGATCTGCAGCTATCCCAGTGACAGACTCCACGGCTACCACTTCAGCTCCAGCTACAGCTCCAGCATCCACTCCTCCACCGCAGACATCAGCAGAAGTCTTCGCAGATGCAGTTATCTCTACACCGACATCTACCCAGACGGGAGCCGCCAGCAGAGCCCGCAGTGACGTTTAGCTCTATACATTTTCGAACTTTTTGGTAACTTGTTGCCAAAGGGGGAGAAATTGTTATAGATCATAGGGCTTCGAGAGAGAGAGTGCTCTTTCGTCTTTCGTTCTTTTGCCGGTTTTTCCTTGAGATACATTGGTTTCTTTTGGTTCCTGATACTTTAAGTGTGCTTGCTACCACGTTTGATGCTATCTTAATGAGTGCCTAGTCATACTATGCTTTAATGTGTGCTTATTGCTTATCCTATGCTATTCCTTATTGTATGGCTATTTACTCTTGTCTTGGTGATCAAGTGCATGTTATTCATTCTTATCATTTTGTGCGCTCCACCAAGATGTATGTGACATGGAAGAGTGACCCATAATCCTAATCGATTGTGCATTTGCATTCAAACGCAAATTCTAAATAATGCACAAATTTAGGGGGAGCTCTTGTTTATCACATACTTCTCAAAGCGACGATATTATTCATTGATTATATCCTTTGTCGAAGCTTTGATCTATATGTTGTCATCAATTACCAAAAAGGGGGAGATTGAAAGTGCAACTAATCCCCGGGTGGTTTTGGTAATTAATAACAACATATATATCATTGAACTAATATTCTCTTGAGAATCATTTCAGAAAAGTTCGATGATGTGGGTATGGAAATGTCTGAAGAAGTGGACCCCTCAAAATGCTAAGACAAGCATTGGCAAAAGCTCAAGACTCCATTTCTGGTTTAGTGATCAAAGATCACATTGAGTCCATAGGAAAAGCCAATACTATTAAAAGGGGATGAGGTTGTGTTAATGTTCTTGTTGCTCAAGTGCTTGGTGATCTAACTCCCTCAACTATCAGCACTCTTCACTTTACAACACACTCATAAGTAATCTCGGTGAAACCAACTCTGTCCCACCGAGATGAAGTTATTCCTACAAACCCTAACATCTCGGTCACACCGATTTCTCCAACTCAGTCCCACCGAGATGAACCACTTCAGTTGTTTCTCCAAACCCTAGCTTCTCGGTCAAACCGATTTCGAGTTTCGGTCTCACCGAAAAAGGGCTGCCAACCTTCTGTGATCAGTTGACATCAATTCGGAATATCCGAGTTTATGTTTTCGGTCACACCGAGATGGCAAACCCTAACCTTTGACTCACTTCGGACATACCGAGATGGTATTTTCGGTCCCACCGAAAACCCTAACGTTCACTATATTTGAACTTTCGGTCTGACCGAGTTTTCACTTCGGTCTGACCGAGATTGGTCAAATGTGTGTGTAACGGTTGGATTTTGTGTGGAGGCTATATATACCCCTCCACCCCCTCTTCACTCGTGAGGAGAGCCATCAGAAAGTACCACCACTTCTACCATACACTTTCTGAGAAGTGAACCACCTACCCTTGTGTTGAGATCAAGCCATTCCATTCCTACCATATGAAACTTGATTTCTAGTCTTCCCAAGTTGCTTTCCACTCAAATCTTTCTTCCACCACAGCCATATCAGTGAGGAGAGTTGAGTGTTGGGGAGATTATCATCTGAAGCACAAGAGCAAGGAGTTCATCATCATCAACACCATCTATTACCTTTTGGGGGGTGGTGCCTCCTAGATTGGTTAGGTGTCGCTTGGGAGCCTCCGTCTTTGAGATGTGGAGTTGAACCAAGAAGTTTGTAAGGGCAAGGAGATCGCCTACTTCGTGAAGATCTACCCCGAGTAAGGCTAGTCCTCCGTGGGCGTAGGCCGTGATGGAATAGACAAGGTTGCTTCTTCGTGGACCCTTCGTGGGTGGAGCCCTCCGTGGACTCGCGCAGCCGTTACCCTCCGTGGGTTGAAGTCTCCATCAACGTGGATGTACGATAGCACCACCTATCGGAACCACGACAAAAATCTCCGTGTCACCAAACTGCGTTTGATCTTCTCCACCTCTCTTTTACATGTGCAATTTACTTTCCGCTGCTTATACTCTAGAATTGCATGTGTAGGGTGTTACTTGAATTGTTCTTAATTGTGAAACTGCCAAAAACATTGCATGATCTAAAGGCAGATTTTTTATATTGTCAAGTAGTCTAATCACCCCCCCTCTAGACCTACTTTCGATCCTACAACCTTCGAAGTTCAGTAGTAACTTGATCTGTTTCTTCATGATCATTATCATTATCTTCCTCCCTTGTCGGTGCAGGCACCTCAGGACAGTTTCTTGCGTTGCGCTACTTTCCGGTACAGGAGGGGTGACTGTCACCTCATCAAGTTCTACTTTCCTCCCACTCACTTCTTTCGAGAGAAACTCTTTCTCCAGAAAGCATCCATTCTTGGCAACAAAGACTTTGCCTTCGGATCTGTGGTAGAAGGTGTACCCAATCGTTTCCTTTGGGTATCCTATGAAGAAGCATTTTTCCGATTTGGGTTCGAGCTTTTCAGGTTGAAGTTTCTTGACATAAGCATCGCAACCCCAAACTTTTAGAAACGACAGCTTCGGTTTCTTGCCAAACCAAAGTTCATACGGAGTCATCTCAACGGATTTCGACGGAGCCCTATTTAAAGTGAATGCGGCAGTCTCTAAAGCATAACCCCAAAAAGATAGCGGTAAATCGGTGAGGGACATCATAGATCGCACCATGTCCAACAGAGTACGATTTCGACGTTCGGACACACCGTTACGTTGAGGTGTTCCGGGCGGTGTCAATTGTGAAACAATTCCACAGCTCCTAAGGTGTGTGCCAAATTCATGACTTAAATATTCACCCCCACGATCCGATCGCAAGAACTTTATTTTTCTGTCACGTTGATTCTCAACCTCATTCTGAAATTCCTTGAACTTTTCAAAGGTCTCAGACTTGTGTTTCATCAAATAGATATACCCGTATCTACTCAAGTCATCCGTGAGGGTGAGAACATAACGGTAGCCTCCGCGAGCCTCAACACTCATTGGACCGCACACATCGGTATGTATGATTTCCAATAAGTTGGTTGCTCGCTCCATTGTTCCGGAGAACGGAGTCTTGGTCATCTTGCCCAAGAGGCATGGTTCACACGTGTCAAATGATTCATAATCAAGAGACTCTAGAAGTCCATCTGAATGGATCTTCTTCATACGTTTGACACCAATATGACCAAGGCGGCAATGCCACAAGTATGTGGGACTATCATTATCAACTTTACATCTTTTGGCATCTACACTATGAATATGTGTATCATCACGTTCGAGATTCATCAAAAATAAACCATTGACCAGCGGGGCATGACCATAAAACATATCTCTCAAATAAATAGAACAACCATTATTCTCCGATTTGAAAGAGTAGCCATCTCGCATAAGACGAGATCCAGATACAATGTTCATGCTCAAAGCTGGTACTAAATAACAATTATTAAGGTTTAAAACTAATCCCGAGGGTAGATGTAGAGGCAGCGTGCCGACGGCGATCACATCGACCTTGGAACCATTCCCGACGCGCATCGTCACCTCATCCTTCGCCAGTCTCCGTTTATTCCGCAGCTCCTGTTTTGAGTTACAAATGTGAGCACCTGCACCGGTATCGAATACCCAGGAGCTACTACGAGTGCTGGTAAGGTACACATCAATAACATGTATATCATATATACCTTTGACGTTGCCGACCTTCTTGTCTGCTAAATATTTGGGGCAGTTCCGCTTCCAGTGACCCGTTCCCTTGCAATAAAAACACTCTGTCTCAGGCTTGGGTCCATACTTTGGCTTCTTCCCGGCAACAGGCTTGCCGGGAGCGGCAACTCCCTTGCCGTCCTTCTTGAAGTTCTTCTTACCCTTGCCTTTCTTGAACTTAGTGGTTTTATTGACCATCAACACTTGATGTTCTTTCTTGATGTCCACCTCCGCTGATTTCAGCATCGAATACACCTCGGGAATGGACTTCTCCATCCCCTGCATATTGAAGTTCAACATGAAGCTCTTGAAGCTTGTGGGAGCGACTGGAGGATTCTGTCAACGACCGCTTCATCTGGGAGATTCATTCCCAGCTGAGACAAGCGGTTGTGCAATCCTGAAATCTTGAGGATGTGCTCACTGACAGAACTGTTCTCCTCCATCTTACAGCTGTAGAATGCGTCGGAGACATCATATCTCTCGACTCGGGCATGAGCTTGGAAAACCATTTTCAGCTCTTCGAACATCTCATATGCTCCGTGGTGCTCAAAACGTTTTTGGAGCCCCGACTCTAAGCTGTAAAGCATGCCGCACTGAACCAGGGAGTAATCATCACTACGCGACTGCCAGACGTTCAAAACGTCTTGGGCCGCATCGGGAGCAGGTGCATCACCTAGCGGTACTTCTAGGACATATGATCTCTTGGCAGCTATGAGGATAATCCTCAGGTTACGGACCCAATCCGTATAGTTGCTACCATCGTCTTTCATCTTGGTTTTCTCTAGGAACGCGTTGAAGTTGAGGGAAACCTGAGCGTGGGCCATTTGATCTACAAGAGATATTGTAAAGAATTTAGACTAAGTTCATGATAATTAAGTTCATCTTAATCAAATTTTAATGAACTCCCACTCAGAATGACATCTCTCTAGTCATCTAAGTGATACACGATCCGAATCGACTAGCCCGTGTCCGATCATCACGTGAGACGGACTAGTCATCAACGGTGAACATCTTCATGTTGACCGTATCTTCTATACGACTCGTGTTCGACCTTTCGGTCTTCCGTGTTCCGAGGCCATGTCTGTACATGCTAGGCTCGTCAAGTGAACCCTAAGTGTATCGCGTGTGTAAATCTGGCTTACACTCGTTGTATGCGAACGTTAGAACCTATCACACCCGATCATCACGTGGTGCTTCGGAGCAACGAACTTTAGCAACGGTGCACAGTTAGGGGAAACACAATACTTGAAATTTTAGTGAGAGATCATCTTATTTACTACCGTCGTTCTAAGTAAACAAGATGCATAAACATGATAAACATCACATGCAATCAATTAAAGTGACATGATATGGCCAATATCATCTTGCTCCTTGGATCTCCATCTTCGGGGCACCATGATCATCTTGTCACCGGCTCGACACCATGATCTTCATCATCATGATCTTCATCATCGTGTCTTGAAGAAGTCGTCACGCCAACTATTACTTCTACTGGCGTTAATCAGTGACACGCAGGTCATACAATAATTAAGACAACTCCTATGGCTCCTGCCGGTTGTCAAGTTCATCGACATGCAAGTCGTGATTCCCTATTACAAAAACATGATCAATCTCATACATCACATATATCATTCATCACATCTTCGTTCTTGGCCATACCACGTCACAAAACACATGCTGCAAAAACAAGTTAGACGTCCTCTAATTGTTGTTGCAAGTTTTACGTGGCTTCTATAGGATTTCTAGCAAGAACGTTTCTTACCTACGCCAAAACCACAACGTGATTTGTCAACTTCTATTTACCCTTCATAAGGACCCTTTTCATCGAATCCGATCCGACTAAAGTAGGAGAGACAGACACCCGCCAGCCACCTTATGCATCTAGTGCATGTCTGTCGGTGGAACCAGTCTCACGTAAGCGTACGTGTAAAGTCGGTCCGGGCCGTTTCATCCCACAATACCGCCGAATCAAGATTGACTAGTAATGGTAAGAAAGTTGAACAAAACCAAACGCCCACAACTGCTTTGTGTTCTACTCGTGCAAGATGCTACGCATAAAACCTAGCTCTGATGCCACTGTTGGGGAACGTAGCATAATTCAAAAAAATTCTACGCTTTCACCAAGATCCATATAAGGAGACACCTAGCAACGAGCAAGAAAGAGTGCATCTACATACCGTTATGTAGTTCGCGAGCGGAAGCTTTCGAAGAAGCGTGGATGAAGTAGTCGTACTCTTCGCGTTCTTCGTCACCGATGATCTAGCGCCGAACGGACGGCACCTCCGCGTTCAACACACGTACGGTGCAGCAACGTCACCTCCTTCTTGATCCAGCAAGGGGGGAGGAGAAGTCTTCAGAGATCCAACAACACAATGGCGTGGTGGTGGATGCAGTGGAGATCACAGCAGGGCTTCGCCGGGCGCCCTGCGTTGGGAGTATGGAGGTGTGACGGGAGGGGGAGAGGCGCCAGGGCTTGGGTGCGGCTGCCCTCTCCCTCCCCACATATATATAGGGGGCCAGGGGGTGCGCCAGGGCCCTGCAGATCCAATCTGCAGGGGGGGCGGCGGCCAAGGGGGGAGTCCTTGCCCCCCAAGGCAAGTGGTGGCCCCCCTCCCCCTTAGGGTTTTAACCCTAGGCGCATGGGGACGTGGGCCCCTAGTGGTGCGCCAGCCCATTAGGGCTGGACACTTCCCCTTGCGGCCTAGGGGCCCCACCGGGATGGGTGGCCCCACCCGGTGGACCCCCGGGGCCCCTCCGGTGGTCCCGGGACGCTCCCGGTGACCCCCGGAGATCACCCGATGGCCGAAACCTGACTTCCTATATATCAATCTTTACCTCCGGACCATTCTGGAACTCCTCGTGACGTCCGGGATCTCATACGGGACTCCGAACAACTTTCGTGTTTCCACGTGCATTTATCTCTATGACTCTAGCGTTACCGAACCTTAAGTGTGTAGACCCTACGGGTTCGGGACACACGAAGACATGACCGAGACCACTCTCCGGTCAATAACCAACAGCGGGATCTGGATACCCAAGTTGGTTCCTACGTGTTCCTCGATGATCTTCATCGGATGAACCACCGTGTCAAGGATTCACTCAATCCCGTATGTTATTCCCTTTGTCCATCGGTACGGTACTTGCCCGAGATTCGATCGTCGGTATTCCCGATACCTTGTTCAATCTCGTCATGGCAAGTCTCTTTACTCGATCCGTAATCCATCATCCCGTGACTAACTACTTAGTCACACTGAGCTCATTATGATGATGTCTTACCGAGTGGGCCCAGAGGTACCTCTCCGTCATATGGAGTGACAACATCCCAGTCTCGGTTTGTACCAACTCAACAGACACTTTCGGAGATACCTGATGCGTACCTTTATAGCCACCCAGTTATGTTGTGACGTTTGGCACACCCAAAGTATTCCTACGGCATCCGGGAGTTGTACAACCTCATGGTCTAAGGAATAAATACTTGACATTGAAAAGCTTATGCATTACGAACTATACGATCTCATGCTATGTTCAGGATTGGGTCTCGTCCGTCACATCATTCTCCTAATGATGTGATCCCGTTATCACCGACATCCCATGTCCATGGTCAGGAAACCGTGACCATCTGTTGATCAACGAGCTGGTAACTAGAGGCCTACCAGGGACACATTGTGGTCTATATATTCACACATGTATCGCTGTTTCCGTACAATACAATTCAAGCATGAATAACAGACAATTATCATGAACAAGGAAATATAATAATACTTTTATTATTGCCTCTAGGGCATATTTCCAACAATGTCAACAGTAATAGACCATGAAAACTTACATCCAAGTGGGTATATATGTCAGGATCTTTCCAACACAATGTGCTTGCCAAAGGATAAAATGTAAAAAGGAAACATGAATTTCACCTTGACTCTTATAAGGAAAGAATAATAGATAGGCCCTTCGCAGAGGGAAGCAGAGGTTGTCATGTGTTTTTATGGTTGGATGCACAAAGTCTTAGCACAGAAGAACGTCACTTTATATTTCCACTTGTGATAAGGACCTTTATTATGCAGTCCGTCGCTTTTATTACTTCCATATCACAAGATCATATAAAGCTAATTTTCTCCAAACTAATAAATCATACATATTTTAGCGAGTTTGCAACATGACAACTTACTTGGAAGGATCTTTCTCAATCCATAGGTAGGTATGGTGGACTCTCATGGCAAAACTGGGTTTAAGGATATATATGGAAGCATAAGTAGTATCTCTACTTAGTGGGAGGAGTTTTGGCTAGCATGAGGGGGAAAGGCAAGCTCAACATGTTGGATGATCCATGACAATATGCTTTATTTCAGATATAAGAAAACATAACCCATTAGGTTGTCTTCCTTGTCCAACATCAACTCTTTAGCATGTCATACTTTAATGAATGCTCACAATCATAGATGTCCAAGATAGTATATTTGTATGTGAAGCCTCTCTTTCTTTATTACTTCTTATTCATCATACTCTTTATATGTGAAGTCATTACTTCCCATAAGATCAATATGATCTCTTGGATACTCTTTATGTTTTCTTTCTTTTTATCATGACCCAAGTGAGGAAATCAAGCCCTTGACTCAACACTAATCTTTATTATATAGCTCACGGACTCGATTACAAAGGGTAAAGATCATAAGGCAAAAGCTCACAACTAGATCATGCTAACTTTATTCTACTAGACCAAGATACTACCAAAAGGATCGAACTAAGGAAAACGGTAAAGATAGGAGTGATGGTGATATGATACCGGGGTCACTCCCCAAGCTTGGCAGTTGCCAAGGGGAGTGTCCATACCCATATGATTATGTCTCCTTCTTCGGGGGCAGTGATGATGGAGTTGTTGATGATGTAGGCTTGTTGATACGTCCATTTTGCATCATGCTTATATGTTGATATTTATTGCATTATGGGCTGTTCTTATATGTTTTGTCACAATCCTTATGCTTTTTCTCTCTTATTTTACAAGAATTACATGAAGAGGGAGAATGCCGGCAGTTGGAATTCTGGGCTGGAAAAGGAGCAAACTCTGGATACCTATTCTGCACAAATCCAAAAGCCCTGAAACTCAACAGAACATCGTTTCAGAAAATATAAAAAATATCTGGCGAAAGAAAGCCACGAGGGGGGCCACCGACTGTCCATGAGGGTGGGGGGCGCTCCCCCCTTCCCAGGGCGTGCCCCCTGCCTCGTGGGCCAGCCGGCAGGCCCCCGATGCCCATCTTCTCCTATATGAGGTGTTTTGACCTGGAAAAAATCATAAGTAGGCATTCGGGACCATACGCCGTCGTCTCGAGGCGGAAACCAATCTAGGGCTCCAGCAGAGCTGTTTTGCCGGGCATACTTCCCTCCGGGAGGGGGAAATCGTCACCGCCGTCATCACCAACAACTCTCCCATCTCGGGGAGGGCTATCTTCATCAACATCTTCACCAGCACCATCTCCTCTCAAACCCTAGTTCATCTCTTGTATCCAATCTTTGTACCCAAACCTCAGATTGGTGCCTGTGGGTTGCTAGTAGTGTTGATTACTCCTTGTAGTTGATGCTAGTTGGTTTATTTGGTGGAAGATCATATGTTCAGATCCATTATGCATATTAATATCCCTCTGCTCATGAACAATATTATATCTTGTGAGTAGTTACTTTTGTTCCTGAGGACATGGGAGAAGTCTTGCTATTAGTAGTCATGTGAGCTTGGTCTTTGTTCGATATTTTGATGAGATGTATGTTGTCTCTCCTCTAGTGGTGTCATGTGAACATCGACTACATGACACTTCACCATTATTTGGGACTAGAGGAAGGCATTGGGAAGTAATAAGTAGATGATGGGTTGCTAGAGTGACAGAAGCTTAAACCCTAGTTTATGCATTGCTTCGTAAGGGGTTGATTTGGATCCATATGTTTCAGGCTATGGTTAGGTTTACCTTAATACTTCTTTTGTAGTTGCGGATGCTTGCATTAGAGGTTAATCATAAGTGGGAGATTTGTCCAAGTAAGGGCAGCACCCAAGCACCGGTCCACCCACATACCAAATTATCAAAGTACCGAACGCGAATCAGATGATCGTGATGAAAACTAGCTTCACGATAATTCCCATGTGTCCTCGGGAGCGCTTTACCTTACATAAGAGTTTGTCCAGGCTTTTCCTATGCTACAAAAAGGATTGGTCCACCTTGCTGCACCTTATTCACTTTTACCTTTTGTCACTTGCTACCAATTACCTTATTTCAAAACTATCTGTTACCTATAATTTCAGTGCTTGCAGAAAATACCTTACCGAAAACTGCCTATCATTTCCTTCTGCTCCTCGTTGGGTTCGACACTCTTACTTATCGAAAGGACTACGACAGATCCCCTACACTTGTGGGTCATCAAGAATCTTTTCTGGCGCCGTTGCCGGGGAGTGAAGCGCCTTTGGTAAGTGGAATTTGGTAAGGAAAAATTTATATAGTGTGCTGAAATTTATTGTCACTTGTTACTATGGCTCAAAATCCTTTGAGGGGCTTGTTCGAGGTATCTTCACCCCGAGCAGAAGAGCAAAGAGTTGCTCCTCAACCTACTGCACCTATTGAAAATGTTTGCTTTGATATTCCTTCGGGTATGATAGAGAAACTGCTTGAGCATCCCTTTACAGGAGACGGAACATTGCATCCCGACTTACACCTAATCTATGTGGATGAACTTTGTGGATTGTTTAAGCTTGCAGGTATGCCCGAGAATGTTATCAAGAAGAAGGCCTTCCCTTTATCTTTGAAGGGAGATGCATTGACCTTGTTTAGGCTATGCGATGATATGGGATCATGGAACTTAATCATCTAAAGTTGGAATTTCATCAGAAGTTCTACCCTATGCACCAGGTTCATCGTGATCGTAATTATATTTATAATTTCTGGCCTCGCGAAGGAGAAAGCATCACTCAAGCTTGGGGGAGGCTTAAGTCAATGTTATATTCATTTCCCAATCATGAGCTCTCAAGAGAAATGATCATTCAAAAATTTTATGCTCGCCTTTCACATAATAATCGCTCCATGCTCGATACTTCCTGTTCTGGCTCTTATATGCTGAAGACTATTGACTTCAAATGGGATTTATTGGAAAGAATTAAAGGCAACTCTGAAGATTGGGATCTCGACGAAGTTAAGGAGTCAGGTATGACCCCTAAGTTTGATTGTGTTAAAGCTTTTATGGATATGGATGTTTTCCGTGAGTTTAGCACTAAATATGGACTTGACTCTGAGATAGTAGCTTCTTTCTGTGAATCCTTTGCTACTCATGTTGATCTCCCCAAGGAGAAGTGGTTTAAATACCATCCCCCTATTGAAGTAAAAATAGTTGAACCTATTAAAGTTGAAGAAAAGACTATCACTTATAATGTTGATCCTGTTATACCTACCGCTTATATTGAGAAACCACCTTTCCCTGTTAGGATAAAGGATCATGCTCAAGCTTCAACTGTAGTTCGTAAGAGTAATACTAGAACACCTACACCCTCTGAGCAAAGTAAAGTTGAACCTAGTGTTGCTATGGTTAAAGATCTCTTGGTAGAAGATTTAGATGGACATGTTATTTACCTCCAAGAAGAGTCTGCTAGTATAGCCAAACCCAATGCTAGGAATAAACATAAACCTGTTGTAGGCTTGCCTGTCATCTCTGTGAAGATAGGAGATCATTGCTATCATGGTTTATGTGACATAGGTGCTAGTGCGAGTATTATCCCCCTTGATTTGTATAACGAAATTATGCATGATATTGCACCTGTTGAGTTAGAAGGGATTGATGTTAATATTAAGCTTGCCAATAGAGACACTATTCCACCAGTTGGGATTGTTAGATATATTGAAGTCTTGTGTGGGAAGGAAAAATACCCTGCATTCTGTCCCATTATATTTGGTAGATCCTTCTTGAATACTGCTAATGCCAAGATAGACTGCTTGAAAGATATTGTTACTGTTGGATTAGGGGATATGTCTCATGATTTTAACTTCGCTAAATTCCGTAGACAACCCCTTGAAAAGGCACCACCCAGTAAGGATGAAATTATCGGTCTTGCTTCTATAGCCGTGCCACCTAATTATCCTTTAGAACAATACTTGCTAGACCACAAAAATGATATGCATATGAATGAGAGAAGGGAGATAGATGAAATATTCCTTACACAGGGAACTGTATTGAAAAACAACTTGCCCGTTGAAATCCTAGGGGATCCTCCTCCACCCAAGGGTGATCCCGTGTTTGAACTTAAACCTTTGCCTGATAATCTTAAATATGTTTATCTTGATGAAAAGAAGATATATCCTGTTATTATTAGTGCTAACCTTTCAGAGCAGGAAGAAGAAAAATTATTGAAAACTCTGAAGAAGCATTGTGTTGCTATTGGATATACTCTAGATGATCTTAAGGGCATTAGTCCCAATATATGCCAACACAAGATAAAATTGGAAGAAAATGCTAAACCAGTTATTGTTCATCGGCGACGGTTAAATCCTAAGATGAAATAAGTGGTAAGAAAGGAAATACTAAAGCTTCTAGAGGCATGTATTATCTATCCAGTTGATGATAGCCAGTGGGTAAGTCCTGTCAATTGTGTTCCTAAGAAAGGAGGTATGACTATCGTTCCAAATGATAAAGATGAATTGATCCCGCAAAGAATAGTTACAGGTTATAGGATGGTGATTGATTTCCGTAAGTTAAATAAAGCTACTAAGAAAGATCATTACCCCTTGCCATTTATTGATCAAATTCTAGAAAGGTTATCCAAACATACTCATTTCTGCTTTCTAGATGGTTATTCTGGTTTCTCTCAAATACCTGTGTCAAAAGGGGATCAAGAGAAGACCACTTTTACTTGTCCTTTCGGTACCTTTGCTTATAGACGTATGCCTTTTGGTTTATGTAATGCACCTGCTACATTTCAAAGATGCATGATGGCTATATTCTCTAATTTTTGTGAAAAGATTGTTGAGGTTTTCATGGATGATTTCTCCATTTACGGAACTTCTTTTGATGATTGCTTAAGGAACCTTGATCGAGTTTTGCAGAGATGTGAAGACATTAACCTTGTCTTGAATTGGGAGAAGTGCCACTTTATGGTTAATGAAGGCATTGTCTTGGGACATAAAATTTCTGAAAGAGGTTTTGAAGTTGACAAAGCTAAAGTTGATGCTATTGAAAAGATGCCATGCCCTAAGGATATCAAAGGTATACGAAGTTTCCTTGGTCATGCTGGGTTTTATAGGAGGTTCATTAAGGACTTCCCAAAATCTCCAGGCCTCTAACTAATCTATTACAAAAAGATATTTCTTTTGTCTTTGATGATGATTGTCTAGAAACATTTGAAATACTTAAGAAATCATTGATCTCTGCGCCTATTGTCCAGCCTCCTGACTGGAATTTACCCTTTGAGATTATGTGCGATGCTAGTGATTATGATGTAGGAGCTGTTTTAGGGCAAAGAGTTGATAAGAAATTGAATGTTATCGAGTATGCTAGTAAAACTCTAGATAGTGCCCAAAGAAATTATGCTACCACTCAGAAAGAATTTTTAGCAGTTGTGTTTGCTTGTGATAAGTTTAGACCCTATATTGTTGATTCTAAGGTAACTATTCACACTGATCATGCTGCTATCAAATACCTCATGGAAAAGAAAGATGCTAAACCTAGTCTTATTAGATGGGTTCTCTTGCTGCAAGAATTTGACTTGCATATCATTGATAGAAAGGGAGCTGAGAACCCCGTTGCAGATAACTTGTCTAGGTTAGAAAATATACTTGATGACCCACAACCTATTGATGATAGCTTTCCTGATGAACAATTAGCTGTCATAAATACTTCTCGTACTGCTCCATGGTATGTTGATTATGCTAATTATATTGTCGCTAAGTTTATACCATTAAGTTTCACATACCAACAAAAGAAAAAGTTATTCTATTATTTGAGACATTAGTTCTGGGATGACCCACATCTTTATAAAGAAGGAGTAGATGGTATTATTAGACGTTGTGTACCTGAGCATGAACAGGAACAGATCCTACGCAAGTAACATTCCGAAGCTTATGGAGGACACCATGTGATACGTCCAAAACGTATCTATAATTTCTGCTTGCTCCATGCCTCTTTTGGGTGATATTGCTATGATATTTATACACTTCCATACACTTTTGATCATATTTGGACTAACCTATTAACTCAGTGCACCCCAGTGCTAGTTTCTGTTTTCTGTTGTTTTTGTATTTCAGGTTTTCCCATTACGAAAACTGCCAGAAAAATCCCAGAAAAATTATATAAAAAATCAGCGTTCCAGAAGCTTCCCGGCAGCCGAAGTAGGGCCGGAGGGGGGCCACCAGGGCTCCAGGCGCCCTGGTGGCGCGGCCCCCCTCCTGGCCGCGCCGGGGGGGCGCCTGGGCCCCCCAGGCCTCCGCTGATGCCCCCCTTTGGCATATATTTAACACGCATCCCGAAACCCTCGAGACGGGAACCCTTTTTCGCGATCTCATCTCTGTTCCGCCGCCGCCGCGCTTCCAAGATCGGGAGCACCAGGAGAACTCTTCCCGGCACCCTGCCGGAGGGGAGGATCACCACCGGGAGCCTCTCCACCACCATGGACGCCTCCCGGATGAGTTGTGAGTAGTCTCCCTTGGACCATGGGTCCATGACCAGTAGCTATGTGATGTTCTCCTCCCCTTCTTGTGCTTCACTAATTAGACCTCGTGAGCTGCCCTACATGATCGAGGCACATATGTAATCCTTATGTTGTTGCTATGTTGAGTTTGCTGGGATCCGATGGATTGTGAGATTATGTTCAGATTGTGTTTGAGTAATATATTTGATTTACCTCTTTTATATTTATGTTCGTAAGTAATTCTTGCATGTTCTCCGTTGCTATTTATTGCTTTGGCCAAGTAGTAGGTAGTGACTCCAAGAGGGAACGTTATGCTCGATTGTGGGTTCATGCCCCTCGATGACTAGCTTGAGTGACAGAAACATGAGTCTAGGGGATGTGCTGTTGCCACAAGGGGGAAACAACGGTGCTTGTGCCCGCGGGTGCAAGGATTGTTTACTTTACGCAAAGTTCTTTTAATGAAGTTGTCTGTTGCTTTGAGTTTACACTATGGGTGGGACTCGCAACTTAATACCAGCGGGATGTTCTGGATAGATATCTCAAGGTGGATGATTAGTAGTAGATGCAGATGGATTTCGGTCTACTTGCCTTGGCGTACCGCCCATGCTTTGAACCTCTACCTTTCTTGCAACATAGTTAGCATTGGTTTGCGCACATAATTCTGTCAATTGCCCAGCTGTAATTCGTTCACCTAACATAGCTGTTTTATCGTCTTTTGGGAGAGAGACATCACTAGTGAACATCATGGGACCCCGGTCCATATTACCATCACTGATCACATCCGCTATTTACTTTCTATTTTTACTTACTATTTGCAGCAATACCTATCACTATTATCACTTGCGTTTGATCCTTTGTAAACGACAAGGCCGGAGGGATTGACAACCTCTCTGTACTCGTTGGGAGCAAAGTTATTTGTATCTGTGTGCAGGTCCACGTTGATTGCTAATATCTGACGCCGTTAGCAGTTGACACCTTCTTGTTGAAACTGGGAGTCTCAGGGGAAATCGATCCTTGGTATCTTTGCCAAGGGAAAACTTCCGCTACACTGCATCTCAAACCTTCCACTTGGGGTAACCAACGAGGGGCGAGAAGCCATCAAGCAAATTTTCTGGCGCCGTTGCCGGGGACTCCACTCTTCAAGATAGGGGAGTTGCACGCTATCTTTTACCTTTGCTTTTTAGTCTTGTTAGTTTACCTTTCAGTTTTCTTTATGTCTTTTCACTAGTTTTGCTTAATGGAAAACAACAAAAATATGAGAGAGCTTTATAAGCTCTACCTTGCTTTGGGACATGATGTGTTTGAAGAGAAAATTAAAAACCTATGGAACTTTATTATCTGCATAACAATCATGATGGTGGTGATGTTATTAGTATGCTTTCTTTGAATATCAATATTGCTAATGACATGGAAAGCTCTAAGCTTGGGGATGACACGTTTGATGAACATGACATTTTTAGTCCCCCAACTTTTGAAGAGAAAATTTACTTTGACGATACTTTGCTTCTTATACATGATGATTACAATGATAAATATGATGTTTTCAGTCCACCTACTATTGAGGATAAAATTTATTATGATTATGATATGCCTCCTAAATACAATGATTACCATGATGGTTATGATTGCTTTACTCTCACTATTCCTAATAAGAAAGATTTTGCTTATATGAAGAGTAATGACACTTTTTTGCATGTGGATCATGGTAACAATGCTTTATGTGATGCTTATATTGTTGAGTTTATTCATGATCCCACTGAAAATTATTATGAGAAGGGAACATATGCTTATAGATATTTCAATGATATCAAGTTCCCTCTCTTTATGTTGAAGGTTTTGAAGCTACACTTGTTTTGCCTTCCTATGCTTATTGCTTTATGCTTCAATGAATTATTCTATTGCAATATTCCTATGCATAGGAAGCATGTTAGGCTTAAATGTGTTTGGTATTTGCTTCTTGATGTTCTCTTTTGTTCTTCAACTCTTATTCCTACGAGAGCATCATTAAAGTCTCATGCCTAGCTTAAAGGCATAAAAGAAAGCGCTTTTGGGAGGCAGCCCACATGAATAAAATTTTATTTTGCTTTTGTTGTGTCTTGATGTTCTTACTATAGTAGCATCATCATTGTATCTTTACTTTTCAACTTTGTGCCAAGTATAGTGAAAGTGCAACTAATCCCCGGGTGGTTTTGGCAATTAATAACAACATATATATCATTGAACTAATAGTTACTTGAGAATCATTTCAGAGAAGTTCAGTGATATGGGTATGGCAATGACTGAAGAAGTGGACCCCTCAAAATGCTAAGGCAAGCATTGGCAAAAGCTCAAGACTACATTTTTGGTTTAGTGATCCAAGATCACATTGAGTCCATAGGAAAAGCCAATACTATTAAAAGGGGATGAGGTTGTGTTGATGATCTGGTTGCTCAAGTGCTTAGTGATATATCTCCTTTAACTATCAGCAACTTTCACTACAAAACACACTCATAAGTAATCTCGGACCAACCGATTTTCCAAACTCAGTCCCACCGAGATGAACCACCTCAGCCATAAGCCAAACCCTAGAAAAATCGGTCATTCCGAGTTTGAGATCGGTCTCACCAAAATACGGGCTGCCAAGCTTCTGTAACCGTTTGTCATCATTTCGGAATAACCGAGTTGGTGATTTCGGTCTCACCGAAACTGGCAAGTTCCTATCCTTGACTCAAATCGGATAAACCGAGATGGTATTTTCGGTCCCACCGAAAACCCCAACGTTCACTATATTTGAACTTTCGGTCTGACCGAGTTGTCCACTTCGGTCTCACCGAGATTGCTCAATTATGTGTGTAACGGTTGGATTTTGTGTGGAGGCTATATATACCCCTCCACCCCCTCTTCATTCGTGGAGAGAGCCATCAGAAAGAACTACCACTCCTACCTTACACTTTCTGAGTAGAGAACTACCTACCCTTGTGTTGAGATCAAGTTGCTCCATTCCTACCATATGAAACTTGATTTCTAACCTTCCCAAGTTGCTTTCCACTCAATCCTTTCTTCCACCACAGCCATATCAGTGAGGAGAGTTGAGTGTTGGGGAGATTATCATTTGAAGCACAAGTGCAAGGAGTTCATCATCATCTACAACATCTATTACCTTTTGGAGGGTGGTGCCTCCTAGATTGGTTAGGTGTCGCTTGGGAGCCTCCGTCATCGAGATGTGGAGTTGAACCAAGAAGTTTGTAAGGGCAAGGAGATCGCCTACTTCGTGAAGATCTACCCCGAGTAAGGCTAGCCCTCCGTGGGCGTAGGCCATGATGGAATAGACAAGGTTGCTTCTTCGTGGACCCATCGTGGGTGGAGCCCTCCGTGGACTCGCGCAGCCGTTACCCTCCGTGGGTTGAAGTCTCCATCAACGTGGATGTACGATAGCACTACCTATCGGAACCACGGGAAAAATCATTGCGTCTCCAAATTGCGTTTGATCTTCTCCACCTCTCTTTACTACATGTGCAATTTACTTTCCGCTGCTTATACTCTAGAATTGCATGTGTAGGGTGATGCTTGACTTGATCATAATTGTGAATCTGCCAAAAACTGTTCTTGATCAAAAGGCAGAATTTTTATATTTACAAGTAGTCTAATCACCCCCCTCTAGACATACTTTCGATCCTACATATAGCCTCTGATTGCAAGAAAGTTCAAAGGTTGTGACGTGCTGTCCAGGAAACAGATTCTGTCCTTGGATAGAAAAATTCGTATAAAATCACCAGATCATCTTTTTGGTCTGAATTTTTTCGACAGCGTGCTCTATACAATTGTCTTTCGGGCGTCTGTTCTGAGTTTTTTGATTAGAGTTGCATAAGTGCCCCGAAAAAATCATTTACTACCTGATGTTATGTTTTTCAAAGATTATGTCCTGTTTTGCCTTTCCTTCATTTTGCAAACCTTGAGCTTGCTTTTTCTTTGCAAAAATCTGTTGGCAATCTTGAGAAACAGTAGACCTTCAAGAATATCCTTATTTCCAGCAAGGAACAATTATTTTATTAAGGGTACTAACCTCGCTAATCAGATTATGATGAGTTATGTATGAAGGAAGTTTTCAAGTGTGCGAGGGAAGATGATAAAAAGATTCAGGAGTGTCAAACGCTCAAGCTTGGGGATGCCCCCATGCACCCCCAAGAAATATTCAAGGAGACTCAAGCGTCTAAGCTTGGGGATGCCCCCGTGCATCCCCTTCTCCATCAACATTATCAGTTCGTCTTTCGTTCCACTATATTTTTATCACTTCATGTGTTATGTGCTATGCTTGGAGCGTCTTGCTTTTAGTTTCGTTTTTAGTTTTCTTTAGCTTTTCATAACGAGTCGGAACTCAGCTTTCTTTGTGTGGGAGAGAAACACGCTCCACTTCTACCTAGAACATAACATAGAATTTTCATGTCTATCTTTGTTGTGTGTGTTCTTTGTCTTTCAATAGCTACTATCATGCTTAGCTCTTAGTTTTCATGCTTATCTTTTTAAAGAGCTTTTGTTTAGTTGGATGCTTGAACTCTCTTTAGTTATCATGCTTATCTTATTAAGAGAGTTTGCTTCTGTTGCATTGGTTGATATGTCTATGATAAAAATGCTACGTGCATAATGGCGCTTAGTAGTTCATGTTTTCTTATGGTTAGTCTCAAATAGCTGGGGGGTTCCCAATGTGTTATTGGAGTACCAACATGATTTGTTTGCCTATGATGTGGTATGGTTTAGTAATATCTTCCGTCAAGAATTCATTTTGATTGACTTGGCGTATGCTCACGCATATTTAAGACTGTAAAGAAAGTCTGTCAAGCCTTGATGATCTTTTATTTCTGAGTAGCGATATAACTTCCATGCCTGATTCAATGTTGCTTTGTCGCTCTGCATGATTATGACCGTCATTGCTCTCTTAGTTGGTCGCTCCCAGTCTTTTGCTAACCTTCGCCTGTACTAAGCGGACTGACTGCTTGTGCATCCAAAATCTTTTAAACCAGTTATGCCATATGAGTCCACCATACCTTCCTATACATGGTATTTACCTGCCATTCCTAATGGAGACTTTCATGTACCATCTCAAAATTATTCAAAAAAAAATGCATTTCTGTTTTGTGCCTCTATTTTAGCTCATGAGGAAGTAGTAGTTAATTCATGATCTTTTTAAGTTGGAAAAGTTTACCCCGGGATTGCATGTCTAATATGCAAACCCATAATACGAGAAGGAACTGGCAAAGAGTGCGCCCGGCTCAAAATTAATATAACAAACAAACCCTCCTTCACGCTTTGTTCATGAGAAATCAGAAAACTTTGGCAATGATAAACAAAGGAGATTAAGAGGATGTGATCGTCCTCATTCGGGAGCCGTTCCTCGAAACTTGTCCATCTCAAGAAGTGATTGAGTTGTCTGCTAGCATTCGTTGACGAAACATGCATATTCAAACAATAATAATTATTACCTCTGTTTTTTAAAACCAAGAACTCTGGTACATGTTTTGTCTTTGTTTCCGACCATGGGTTTTCAACCTTGCCAACAAAAGCCACGGTTCGAGAGTCTCCACCTTCTTTTAAAGCACCAACTACTGAGAGCATGATTGTCATTCTGAGTGTAATGTGCATTGTCCCAAAGTAGCATTGTCTTTTGCATGATTATGATATCGTTTATTCTGAAATCATTGTATCTAGTCATCACTTAAACCTTGGAGGTGCCCCTGCATTTATGTTTTGCTTCACTAAAGGGGGCAAGCGAGATATCACTTTATCATATTTGCACACCATGCTCATTACAAATCTATTTGATGTTTCAGTATCATATTGTAAAACTTTCAGTTCTTTGTGATTTTCTCATAAGGCAACTTAATTACTACAGATTCATTGTCTCAGTAAGCTTTTGTCATGTGACTATGAAAAAGTCCTATATGGTTAATAGCATGTCACCACAGAAATTATTCTTGTTATCATTTACCTACTCGAGGACGAGCAGGAATTAAGCTTGGGGATGTTGATACGTCCAAAACGTATCTATAATTTCTGCTTGCTCCATGCCTCTTTTGGGTGATATTGCTATGATATTTATACACTTCCATACACTTTTGATCATATTTGGACTAACCTATTAACTCAGTGCACCCCAGTGCCAGTTTCTGTTTTCTGCTGTTTTTGTATTTCAGGTTTTCCCATTACGAAAACTGCCAGAAAAATCCCGGAAAAATTATATAAAAAATCAGCGTTCCAGAAGCTTCCCGGCAGCCGAAGTAGGGCCGGAGGGGGGCCACCAGGGCTCCAGGCGCACTGGTGGCGCGGCCCCCCTCCTGGCCGCGCTGGGGGGCGCCTGGGCCCCCCAGGCCTCCGCTGATGCCCCCCTTTGGCATATATTTAACACGTGTCCCGAAACCCTCGAGACGGGAACCCTTTTTCGCGATCTCATCTCTGTTCCGCCGCCGCCGCGCTTCCAAGATCGGGAGCACCAGGAGAACTCTTCCCGGCACCCTGTCGGAGGGGAGGATCAGCACCGGGAGCCTCTCCACCACCATGGACGCCTCCCGGATGAGTTGTGAGTAGTCTCCCTTGGACCATGGGTCCATGACCAGTAGCTATGTGATGTTCTCCTCCCCTTCTTGTGCTTCACTAATTAGACCTCATGAGCTGCCCTGCATGATCGAGGCACATATGTAATCCTTATGCTGTTGCTATGTTGAGTTTGCTGGGATCCGATGGATTGTGAGATTATGTTCAGATTGTGTTTGAGTAATATATTTGATTTACCTCTTTTATATTTATGTTTGTAAGTAATTCTTGCATGTTCTCCGTTGCTATTTATTGCTTTGGCCAAGTAGTAGGTAGTGACTCCAAGAGGGAACGTTATGCTCGATTGTGGGTTCATGACCCTCGATGACTAGCTTGAGTGACAGAAACATGAGTCTAGGGGATGTGCTATTGCCACAAGGGGGAAAACAACGGTGCTTGTGCCCGCGGGTGCAAGGATTGTTTACTTTACGCAAAGTTCTTTTAATGCAGTTGTCTGTTGCTTTGAGTTTACACTGTGGGTGGGACTCGCAACTTAATACCAGCGAGATGTTCTGGATAGATATCTCAAGGTGGATGATTAGTAGTAGATGCAGATGGATTTCGGTCTACTTGCCTTGGCGTACCGCCCATGCTTTGAACCTCTACCTTTCTTGCAACATAGTTAGCATTGGTTTGCGCACATAATTCTGTCAATTGCCCAGCTGTAATTCGTTCACCTCACATAGTTGTTTTATCGTTTTTTTGGGAGAGAGACATCACTAGTGAACATCATGGGACCCCGGTCCATATTACCATCACTGATCACATCCGCTATTTACTTTCTGTTTTTACTTACTATTTGCAGCAATACCTATCACTATTATCACTTGCGTTTGATCCTTTGTAAACGACAAGGCCGGAGGGATTGACAACCTCTCTGTACTCGTTGGGAGCAAAGTTATTTGTATCTGTGTGCAGGTCCACGTTGATTGCTAATATCTGGCGCCGTTAGCAGTTGACACCTTCTTGTTGAAACTGGGAGTCTTAGGGGAAATCGATCCTTGGTATCTTTGCCAAGGGAAAACTTCCGCTACACTGCATCTCAAACCTTCCACTTGGGGTAACCAACGAGGGGCGAGAAGCCATCACCATGCGGGAGATAGAACTGCACACAAGGTATTGCAATCTGGTTTTTATTGGCCTACTCTCTTCAAGGATGCCCGTAAGTTTGTCTTATGTTGTGATGAATGTCAAAGAATTGGTAATATTAGTAGACGTCAAGAAATGCCTATGAATTATTCACTTGTTATTGAACCATTTGATGTTTGGGGCTTTGATTACATGGGACCGTTTCCTGCCTCTAATGGGTATACACATATTCTAGTTGTTGTTGATTACGTTACTAAGTGGGTAGAAGCTATTCCAACTAGTAGTGCTGATCGTAACACCTCTATTAAGATGCTTAAAGAAGTTATTTTTCCGAGGTTTGGAGTCCCTAGATATATAATGATCGATGGTGGTTCACACTTTATTCATGGTGCTTTCCGTAAGATGCTTGTAAAGTATGATGTCAACCATAGAATTGCATCCCCCTATCACCCACAGACTAGTGGTCAAGTAGAACTAAGTAATAGGGAGTTGAAACTAATCTTGCAAAAGACAGTTAATAGGTCTAGGAAGAATTGGTCCAAGAAACTAGATGATGCATTATGGGCCTATAGAACTGCATACAAAAATCCTATGGGTATGTCTCCATATAAGATGGTATATGGAAAAGCATGTCACTTACCTCTTGAGCTCGAACATAAGGCATATTGGGCTATTAAAGAGCTCAAAAACGATTTCAAACTTGCTGGTGAAAAGGGGTTATTTGACATTAGCTGCATTGATGAGTGGAGAATCCAGGCCTATGAGAATGCCAAGTTATTTAAAGAAAAAGTTAAAAGATGGGATGACAAAAGAATACAAAAGCGTGAGTTTAACGTAGGTGATTATGTCTTGCTATTCAACTTTTGTTTAAGATTTTTTGCAGGAAAACTTCTCTCCAAGTGGGAAGGACCTTACGTTATCGAGGAGGTCTATCGTTCCGGTGCCATAAAAATCAACAACTTCGAAGGCACAAATCCGAAGGTAGTGAATGGTCAAAGAATCAAACATTATATCTCAGGTAATCCTATAAATGTTGAAACCAATATTATTGAAACCATAACCCCGGAGGAATACATAAGGGACACTTTCCAGAATGATTCAGCCTCTCAAAAGGAAGAGGTACGTGATACGGTAAGTAAACCGACTCCAAAACAGTTCTAAAGGTATTTTTTCTCCGTTTTGGAATATTTAGAAAAATAGAAAAATAAACCGCAGTCTGAAAGAGACACGAGGCGTCCTCGAGGGTGGAGGGCGCGCCCCCTACCTTGTGGGAACCCCGTGTGTCCCGTGGACTCCGTTTTCTTGTGGGTTACTCCTTTTGGTCGGTAAAAATTCATTATATATATTCCCGAAGGTTTTGACCTCTGTATCACGCATAAATCCTCTGTTTCATTTTGAGCTGTTTCTGTCGCAGATAAAGGCAACATGTCGTCCCAGGATTTGGAGGGAGAAAGCTATGTGGTTGATTCTCTTGCTGACCCTAAAGTCTATGGTGACTTGGAGCATTATGGTTGGACCACGGAGGAAGAAGAAGACCATGATCCCAAGGGGAAGGATTGGACCAGCTCAGATGAAGATGAATTCCCGCTACCTCAACCGGGGGACATGCATGTGGAGTTCAAAAAGTCAAGCCTCCCCGACAAAGTAAAGAAACCTAAGATCGAATTTATCCCTTTTAACCTCTTGCAGGAAAACAAGCAGGCATTATGCAAGAAGATATTAAACCTTGAGCAAGAGATCAATGATCTAAAGGAGCAAAATTCTGCTCTTAAGCGCAAGTTAAGGAAGAAGCCATCATCACCACCCCCGAAGAAGGAGACATAAGCACTTGGGTATGGGCACTCCCTTGGCAACTGCCAAGCTTGGGGGAGTGACCCCGGTATCGTATCACCATCACTCCTATCTTTACCGTTTTACTTAGTTCGATCCTTTTGGTAGTATCTTGATATATTAGAATAAAGTTAGCATGATCTAGTTGTGAGCTTTTGCTTTGTGAGCTTTACCCTTTGTAATCGAGTCCGTGAGTTATATAATAAATATTAGTGTTGAGTCAAGGGCTTGATTTCCTCACTTGGGTCATGATAAAAAGAAAGAAAACATAAAGAGTACCAAAGAGATCATATCGATCTTGTGGGAAGTAATGACTTCACATACAAGAGTATGATAAATAAAAGTTGTTGGGAGGTGACAAACATAGTTTTGGTCATCGTTGCAATTAATAGGAAGTAATAAAAGAAGAGAGGCTTCACATACAAATACAGTATCTTGGACATCTTTTATGATTGTGAGCACTCATTAAAGTATGATATGCTAAAGAGTTGATGTTGGACAAGGAAGACAACATAATGGGTTATGTCTTCTTATATCCAAAATAAAGTATATTGTCATGGATCATCCAACATGTTGAGCTTGCCTTCCCCCCTCATGCTAGCCAAAACTCCTCGCACTAAGTAGAGATACTACTTGTGCTTCCATATATCCTTAAACCCAGTTTTGCCATGAGAGTCCACCATACCTACCTATGGATTGAGAAAGATCCTTCCAAGTAAGTTGTCATGTTGCAAATCCGCTAAAATATGTATGATTTATTAGTGTGGGAGAAATTAGCTTTATATGATCTTGTGATATGGAAGTAATAAAAGCGACGGACTGCATAATAAAGGTCCTTATCACAAGTGGCAATATAAAGCGAAGTTCTTCGATGCTAAGACTTTGTGCATTCAACCATAAAAACACATGACAACCTCTGCTTCCCTCTGCGAAGGTCCTATCTATTATTCATGGCTTATAAGTGTCAAGGTGAAATCCACCTTTCCTTTTTACATTTTATCCTTTGGCAAGCGCATTGTGTTGGAAAGATCCTGACATATATACCCACTTGGATGTAAGTTTTCATGATCTATTACTGTTGACATTACCCTTGAGGTAAAAGGTTGGGAGGCAACACCATAAGCCCCTATCTTTCTCTGTGTCCTAAAACTCCGTAAACATAAGTATTGCGTGAGTGTGAGCAATTGTGAAAGACTATATGATGGTTGAGTATGTAGGCTTGCTGAAAAGCTCTTATATTGACTCTTTCCGATGTTACGATAAATTGCAATTGCTTCAATGACCTAGATCAAAGTTTGTTAGTTTCCAATGAAGTTTATGATGCATACTTAATATTGTGGATGAATTGTTACTTTAGCATAAGGATCATATGACTATATTTATATAAGTTGCTGTTATGAGAATAATCATGATGCCCTCATGTCCATATTTTGTTTTTATCGACACCTCCATCTCTAAACATGTGGACATATTTTTCGATATCAGCTTTCGCTTGAGGACAAGCGAGGTATAAGCTTGGGGGAGTTGATACGTCCATTTTGCATCATGCTTATATGTTGATATTTATTGCATTATGGGCTGTTCTTATATGTTTTGTCACAATCCTTATGCCTTTTCTCTCTTATTTCACAAGGTTTACATGAAGAGGGAGAATGCCGGCAGCAGGAATTCTGGGCTGGAAAAGAGCAAACTCTGGAAACCTATTCTGCACAACTCCAAAAGACCTAAAACTCAACAGAACATCGTTTCGGAAAATATAAAAAATATCTGGCGAAAGAAACCCACGAGGGGGGCCACCGGCTGTCCACGAGGGTGGGGGGGCGCCCCCTGCCTCGTGGGCCAGTCGGCAGGCCCCCGATGCCCATCTTCTCCTATATGAGGTGTTTTGACCTGGAAAAAAATCATAATTAAGGAGGCTTTCGGGACCAGACGCCGCCGTCTCTAGGCGGAACCGAGGCGGAAACCAATGTAGGGCTCGGGCAGAGCTGTTCTGCCGGGGATACTTCCCCCCCGGGAGGGGGAAATCGTCACCGCCCTCATCACCAACAACTCTCCCATCTTGGGGAGGGCTATCTTCATCAACATCTTCACCAGCACCAACTCCTCTCAAACCCTAGTTCATCTCTTGTATCCAATCTTTGTACCCAAACCTCATATTGGTACCTGTGGGTTGCTAGTAGTGTTGATTACTCCTTGTAGTTGATGCTAGTTGGTTTATTTGGTGTAAGATCATATTTTCAGATCCATTATGCATATTAATATCCCTCTGATCATGAACAATATTATGTCTTGTGAGTAGTTACTTTTGTTCCTGAGGACATGGGAGAAGTCTTGCTATTAGTAGTCATGTGAGTTTGGTCTTCGTTCGATATTTTGATGAGATGTATGTTTTCTCTCCTCTAGTGGTGTCATGTGAACGTCGACTACGTGACACTTCACCATTATTTGGGCCTAGAGGAAGGCATTGGGAAGTAATAAGTAGATGATGGGTTGCTAGAGTGACAGAAGCTTAAACCCTAGTTTATGTGTTGCTTCGTAAGGGGCTGATTTGGATCCATATGTTTCAGGCTATAGTTAGGTTTACCTTAATACTTCTTTTGTACTTGCGGATTCTTGCATTAGAGGTTAATCATAAGTGGGAGGCTTTTCCATGTATGGACAGCACTCAAGCACCGGTCCACCCACATACCAAATTATCAAAGTACCGAACGTGAATCAGATGATCGTGATGAAAACTAGCTTGACGATAATTCCCATGTGTCCTCGGGAGCGCTTTCCTTCATATAAGAGTTTTTCCGGGCTTGTCCTTTGCTACAAAAAGGATTGGGCCACATTTATGCACCTTATTTACTTTTACCTTTTGTCACTTGCTACCAATTACCTTATCATTAAACTATCTGTTACCTATAATTTCAGTGCTTGCAGAAAATACCTTACCGAAAACTGCCTATCATTTCCTTCTGCTCCTCGTTGGGTTTGACACTCTTACTTATCGAAAGGACTACGATAGATCCCCTACACTTGTGGGTCATCATCCACCTTCCAAGGCATGGGCTCACCATCGTAGAAGGATGATCGAGTCTCCGGGATACTCAAATCTGCAGCCAAACTCATCTTCTTGAATCTATATTCATACTCACAGTTTTGGTTTTGCAGGTCATAGATCTGGGCTTGGAGGTGTTCGATTTTCTCTTGAAGATTGGAGATAGCTTCCCCGAAGATCCTTGAGTCTAGCTTGAGGTTGTTGGCGAGCTCCGAGATCATCATATGGTTGGCGTTGAGTCCTCGTTCCACCATACCTTGGCACTTGAAAACTTGCTGCTCCATTGCTTCGAATCTTGTCTCCACGCTTCCGGTCCTCCTCGGCCCCTCAACATCACGGATGTGCAGCACCCCCTCATGCAACTCCATGGTTTTAGGGTGATGCAGCACCTCCGCAAGGTAGGGGTTGATGACCTTCTCGAAGAACTTGTCCTTGGGGATGTTGGAGGACGCCATGATGATCTAGATCTGTCAAAAACAGTAGCTCGAAATGAAAACAGAGGATTTTTGCGTGATACAGAGGTCAAAACCATTGGGAGTATATATAATGAATTTTTACCGACCAAAAGGAGTAACCCACAAGAAAACAGAGTCCGGGAGGCACACGGGGTGCCCACGAGGCAGGGGGTGCACCCAGGGAAGGGGGCGCGCCCTCCACCCTCGTGGACGCCTTGTGTCTCTTCCGAACTGCTACTTATTTTTCTATTTTTCTAAATATTCCAAAACGGAGAAAAATTGCCTTTAGAACTATTTTGGAGTCGGTTTACTTACCGTACCACATACCTCTTCCTTTTCGGAGTCTGGATCGTTCTGGAAAGTGTCCCTTATGTATTCCTCCGGGGTTACGGTTTCAATAACATTGGTTTCAACATTTATAGGATTACCTGAGATATAATGTTTGATTCTTTGACCGTTCACCACCTTCGGATTTGTGCCTTCGAAGTTGTTGATTTTTATGGCACCGGAACGATAGACCTCCTCAATAATGTAAGGTCCTTCCCACTTGGAGAGAAGTTTTCCTGCAAAAAATCTTAAACGAGAGTTGAATAGCAAGACATAATCACCTACGTTAAACTCACGCTTTTGTATCCTTTTGTCATGCCATTTTTTAACTTTCTCTTTAAACAATTTGGCATTCTCATAGGCCTGGGTTCTCCATTCATCAAGGCAGCTAATGTCAAATAACCTCTTTTCACCGGCAAGTTTGAAATCATAATTGAGCTCTTTGATAGCCCAATATGCCTTATGTTCTAGCTCAAGAGGTAAGTGACAAGCTTTTCCACAAACCATCTTATATGGAGACATACCCATAGGATTTTTGTATGCAGTTCTATAGGCCCATAGTGCATCATCAAGTTTCTTAGACCAATTCTTTCTAGACCTATTAACTGTCTTTTGCAAAATTACTTTCAACTCTCTATTACTCAGTAATACTTGACCACTAGTCTGAGGGTGATAAGGGGATGCAATTCTATGATTAACATCATACTTTGCAAGCATTTTACGGAAAGCACCATGAATAAAGTGTGAACCACCGTCAGTCATTAGATATCTAGGGACTCCAAACCTCGGAAAAATAACTTCTTTAAGCATCTTAATAGAAGTGGTGTGATCATCACTACTACTTGGAATAGCTTCTACCCACTTAGTAATGTAATCAACAGCAACTAAAATATGTGTGTACCCATTAGAGGCAGGAAATGGTCCCATATAATCAAGGCCCCAAACATCAAATGGTTCAATAACAAGTGAATAATTCATAGGCATTTCTTGGCGTCTACTGATATTACCAATTCTTTGACATTCATCACAAGATAAGACAAACTTACGGGCATCCTTGAAGAGAGTAGGCCAATAAAAACCGGATTGCAATACCTTATGTGCAGTTCTATCTCCAGCATGGTGTCCTCCATAAGCTTCGGAGTGGCACTTGCATGCTCAGGTAAACAATGCCTAATAACACCATCTACTCCTTCTTTATAAAGATGTGGGTCATCCCAGAAGTAATATCTCAAATCATAGAAGAACTTTTTCTTTTGCTGGTATGTGAAGCTAGGAGGTATAAACTTAGCAACAATATAATTAGCATAATCAGCATACCATGGAGCAGTATGAAAAGTATTTATGACAGCTAATTGTTCATCGGGAAAGCTATCATCAATAGGTTGTGTGTCATCAAGTATATTCTCTAACCTAGACAAGTTGTCTGCAATGGGGTTCTCAGCTCCCTTTCTATCAATAATATGCAAGTCAAACTCTTGCAGCAAGAGAACCCATCTAATAAGTCTAGGTTTAGCATCTTTCTTTTCCATAAGGTATTTGATAGCAGCATGATCAGTGTGAATAGTTACTTTAGAATCAACGATATAGGGTCTAAACTTATCACAAGCAAATACAACTGCTAAAATTTCTTTCTCAGTAGTAGCATAATTTGTCTGGGCACTATCTAGAGTTTTACTAGCATACTGGATAACATTCAATTTCTTATCAACTCTTTGCCCTAAGACAGTGCCTACAGCATAATCACTAGCATCGCACATAATCTCAAAAGGTAAATTCCAGTCAGGAGGCTGGACAATAGGTGCAGAGATCAATGCTTTCTTAAGTATTTCAAATGCTTCTAGATAATCATCATCAAAGACAAAAGGAATATCTTTTTGTAAGAGATTAGTCAGAGGCCTGGAGATTTTGGAGAAGTCCTCTATGAACCTCCTATAAAACCCGGCATGACCAAGGAAACTTCGTATAGCTTTGATGTCCTTAGGGCATGGCATCTTTTCAATAGCATCAACTTTAGTTTTGTCAACTTCAATACCTCTTTTAGAAATTTTATGTCCTAAGACAATGCCTTCATTAACCATAAAGTGGCACTTCTCCCAATTCAAAACAAGATTTGTGTCTTCGCATCTCTACAAAACTCGATCAAGGTTGCTTAAGCAATCATCAAAAGAAGTTCCGTAAACGGAGAAATCATCCATGAACACCTCAACAATCTTTTCACAAAAATCAGAGAATATAGCCATCATGCATCTTTGAAAGGTAGCAGATGCATTACATAAACCAAAAGGTATACGTCTATAAGCAAAGGTATCGAAAGGACAAGTTAAAGTGGTCTTCTCTTGATCCCCTTTTGACACAGGTATTTGAGAGAAACCAGAATAACCATCTAGAAAGCAGAATTGAGTATGTTTGGATAACCTTTCTAGCATTTGATCAATAAATAGCAAGGGGTAATGATATTTCTTAGTAGCTTTGTTTAACTTACGGAAATCAATCACCATCCTATAACCTGTAACTATTTCTTTGCGGGATCAATTCATCTTTATCATTAGGAACGCCAGTCATACCTCCTTTCTTAGGAACACAATGGACAGGACTTACCCACTGTTTATCAGCAACTAGATAGATAATACCTGACTCTAGAAGCTTTAGTGTTTCCTTTCTTACCACTTCTTTCATCTTAGGATTTAATCGTCGCTGGTGATCAATAACTGGTTTAGTATTTTCTTCCAATTTTATCTTGTGTGGGCATATGGTGGGACTAATGCCCTTAAGATCATCCAGAGTATATCCAATAGCAGCACGGTGCTTCTTCAGAGTTTTCAATAATTTTTCCTCTTCCTGCTCTGAAAGATTAGCACTAATAATAACAGGATATATCTTCTTTTCATCAAGATAAACATACTTAAGATTATCAGGTAAAGGTTTAAGTTCAAACACGGGATCACCCTTGGCTGGAGGAGGATCCCCTAGGATTTCAACAGGCAAGTTGTTTTTCAATACAGGTCCCTGTTTAAAGAATATTTCATCTATTTCCCTTCTCTCATTCATATGCATATCATTTTCATGGTCGAGCAAGTATTATTCTAAAGGATCATTAGGAGGCACAGCAATAGAAGCAAGACCAATAATTTCATCCTTACTAGGTAGTTCTTTATCGAGGGGTTGTCTACAAAATTTAGCAAAGTTAAAATCATGAGACATATCCCTAGGGATGAAAATTGAGTGGAAACTTTTCGATTTTCCGGAGGAAAAATAGAAACGGAGAGGAAATATGAAAACGGAAATGGAAATTTGCAAAATGGAAGTGGAAATGGAATTTTTCATGCGGAAATGGAAACGAAAACGGAACGGTGTTTTCCGGTGGAAAATGCGTGGAAACGGAACTTTCCGTTTCCGTGTATATGGAACTTTCGCTTTTACTATAGACTTATGGCTGCTTTGTAGTCCAACCGCCAAACAACACACAATGACATAATGAGTAGAATGGATCATTTGAGGCCCAACTTCTACCACCACACATCTACTCAGCTTGATCTTATAGCCATGTTAAGAATTCATAAAATGTTTCTTTTTGTGTGTTTTTCTCTATGTTTCAATGGGTTTTTATGTTCCGGTCAACGCCCACTTTTGTTTCCGTGTCTGCTTTGTAGTCGCTCCGTGTCCATTTTTGGCAGTATCTGTTTCCGTATTCATTTATGGGGTTTCCTTATTCGTTTCCACTTCTACAAAAATATATGAAAACAAATATGGTGGCACTCAGTTCCGTCCGTTTCCGCTCCGTTTTCATCCCTACATATCCCCTAATCCAACAGTAACAATATCTTTCACGCAGTCTATCTTGGCATTAACAGTATTCAAGAAGGGTCTACCAACTATAATGGGAAAGAATTCATCTTGTGGGGAACTAAGAATAAGAAAATCAGCAGGGTATTTAACCTTCCCACATAAGACTTCAACATCTCTCACAATCCCAACTGGTGAAATAGTGTCTCTATTAGCTATCTTAATAGTAACATCAATCCCTTCTAGCTCAACAGGTGCAATGTCATGCATAATTTCTTGATATAAGGTATGAGGGATAATACTCGCACTAGCACCCACGTCACATAAACCATGATAACAATGGTCTCCTATCTTGACAGAGATAACAGGCGAGCCTACAGTAGGTCTATGTTTATTCCTAGCATTGGGTTTGGCTATTCTAGCGGACACTTCTTTGAGGTAAATAACATGTCCATCTAAATCTTCTACCAAGAGATCTTTAACCATATCAACACTAGGTTCATCTTTAATTTGCTCAGAGGGTGTAGGTGTTCTAGTATTACTCTTATGAACTACAGTTGAAGCTTGAGCATGATCCTTTATCCTAACAGGGAAAGGTGGTTTCTCAATATAAGTAGTAGGAACAATAGGATCAACATTATAAGTGATAGTCTTTTCTTCAACTTTAATAGGTTCAACTACTTTTACTTCAATAGGGGGATGGTATTTAAACCACTTCTCCTTGGGGAGATCAACATGAGTAGCAAATGATTCACAGAAAGAAGCTACTATCTCAGAGTCAAGTCCATATTTAGTGCTAAACTCACGGAAAACATCGGTATCCATAAAAGCTTTAACATAATCAAACTTAGGGGTCATACCTGACTCCTTACCTTCGTCGAGATCCCAATCTTCAGAGTTGCATTTAATTATTTCCAATAAATCCCATTTGAATTCAACAGTCTTCATCATAAAAGAGCCAGAACAAGAATTATCGAGCATGGTGCGATTATTGAGAAAGCCGAGCATAAAATTTTTGAATGATCATTTTTCTTGAGAGCTCATGATTGGGGCATGAATATAACATTGACTTAAGCCTCCCCCAAGCTTGAGCGATGCTTTCTCCTTCGCGAGGCCAGAAACTATAAATATAATTACGATCACGATGAACCTGGTGCATAGGGTAGAACTTCTGATGAAATTCCAACTTCAGACGATTATAGTTCCATGATCCAATATCATCACATAGCCTAAACCATGTCAATGCATCTCCCTTCAAAGATAAAGGGAAGATCTTCTTCTTGATAACATCCTCGGGCATACCTGCAAGCTTAAATAATCCACATAGATTATGTGTAAGTAGGGATGCAGTGTTCCGTCTCCTGTAAAAGGATTTTCAAGCAGTTTCTCTATCATACCCGAAGGAATCTCAAAGCAAACATTTTCAGTAGGTGCAGTAGGTTGAGGAGCAACTCTTTGCTCTTCTGGTCGGGGTGAAGATACCCCGAACAAGCCCCTCAAAGGATTTTGAGCCATATAGTAACAAGTGACAATAAATTTCAGCACACTATATAAATTTTTTCTTACCAAAGGTGCTTCACTCCCCGGCAACGGCGCCAGAAAAGAGTCTTGATGACCCACAAGTGTAGGGGATCTATCGTAGTCCTTTCGATAAGTAAGAGTGTCGAACCCAACGAGGAGCAGAAGGAAATGATAGGCAGTTTTCAGTAAGGTGTTTTCTGCAAGCACTGAAATTATAGGTAACAGATAGTTTTGTGATAAGGTAATTGGTAGCAAGTGACAAAAGGTAAAAGTAAACAAGGTGCAGCAAGGTGGCCCAATCCTTTTTGTAGCAAAGGACAAGCCCGGACAAACTCATATATGAAGGAAAGCGCTCCCAAAGACACATGGGAATTAACGTCAAGCTAGTTTTCATCACGATCATCTGATTCGCGTTCGGTACTTTGATAATTTGGTATGTGGGTGGACCGGTGCTTGGGTGTTGTCCTTACTTGGACAAGCCTCCCACTTATGATTAACCTCTAATGCAAGCATCCGCAACTACAAAAGAAGTATTAAGGTAAACCTAACCATAGCCTGAAATATATGGATCCAAATCAGCCCCTTACGAAGCAACGCATAAACTAGGGTTTAAGCTTCTGTCACTCTAGCAACCCATCATCTACTTATTACTTCTCAATGCCTTCCTCTAGGCCCGAATAATGGTGAAGTGTCATGTAGTCGACGTTCACATGACACCACTAGAGGAGATACAACATACATCTCATCAAAATATCGAACGAAGACCAAATTCACATGACTACTAATAGCAAGACTTCTCCCATGTCCCCAGGAACAAAAGTAACTACTCACAAGACATAATATTGTTCATGATCAGAGGAGTATTAATATTCATAATGGATCTGAACATATGATCTTCCACCAAATAAATCAACTAGCATCAACTACAAGGAGCAATCAACACTACTAGCAACCCACAGGTACCAATCTGAGGTTTGGGTACAAAGATTGGATACAAGAAATGAACTAGGGTTTGAGAGGAGATGGTGCTGGTGAAGATGTTGATGAAGATAGCCCTCCCCAAGATGGGAGAGTTGTTGGTGATGACGGCGGTGACGGTTTCCCCCTCCCGGAAGGAAGTATCCCCGGCAGAACAGCTCTGCCGGAGCTCTAGATTGGTTTCCGCCTCGGTTCCGCCTCGAGACGGCGGCGTCTGGTCCCGAAAGCCTCCTTATGATTTTTTCCAGGTCAAAACACCTCATATAGGAGAAGATGGGCATCGGGGGGGCCTTCCGGGGGCCCACGAGACAGGGGGCGCGCCTTGAGAGGGAGGCGCGCCCCCCACCCTCGTGGACAGCAGGTGGCCCCCCTCATGAACTTCTTTCGCCAGATATTTTTTATATTTTATGAAACGGAGTTCTGTGGAGTTTCGGGGCTTTTGGAGTTGTGCAGAATAGGTTTCCAGATTTTCTCCTTTTCCAGCCCAGAATTCCAGCTGCCGGCATTCTCCCTCTTCATGTAAACCTTGTAAAATAAGAGAGAAAAATCATAAGTATTGTGACAAAACATGTAATAACATCCCTTAATGCAATAAATATCGACATATAAGCATCATGAAAAATGGACGTATCAGCGGCCTGATGCTGGAACCGCATAATTTTTTGCTTCCATCGGCGTTTTGGTTTTGCTAAAACTAGCGCTGTCTTTTGTTTTTTTTTTGCTACCACCCTTTTGTTTTTTGCTGGAAGCAGCGTAGATTTTTGCTACCACCGCCTTTTTGATTTGTTGGAACCAGCCCTCAACTTTGCATCTTTGCTACCACCGGTGTTCTGGTTTGCTGGAACAAGCTTCAATTTTTGCTACCATCACGGTTTGGTTTGTTGGGATGTCGTCTGATTTCCAAATTTTTTGCTACTACCGTTTTTTGGTTTGCTGGAACTAGCCCTAATTTTTGCTACGACTACCGTTTGCTGCGAGACCACGGAGTCATCGCCATTTGTTTCTGCAGGAGGGCGAGGGAGGGGGATGGACAGCACCGAGGATGTGAAGTGATTTTTTTGCTGGAACCGTCATAATTTTTTGCTACGACCCATGATTTATTTTTGTTGTGACCAGCAAATTGAGGGCGAGGTACGGCGTGAGCTCGACGACGGGGTGTTGTGGCCATCTCCACCGGGGTTGCCATGGGCGGTAAGCACGGGCGGCCAAGGATGCGGCGGGCGAGCGTGGGTTGCCAGCGAACACAAGGCCGAGAACGAGCGTGGCGCGGCTAAGGATGCGTCGTCAAGAGCGGGTTGCCAGCGAGCATGAGGTCGAGGAAGAGCGCGGGTGGCGCAAGTGGAAGGCGAGTGCGACGCTGGGAAAAAGCTGCACGAAGTGGTGAAATACAGAGAGCTGCGCGTCCGCCACATGCGTCAGGAGGAAGAAGATGTCTGGGTGAATCGTTCTTTCTTTTCTTTTTTTGCTATTTATCCAACGGCCAGGGCTAGTGGCATCTGGCGGCTAGGGTGCGACCGGCCGAAACTTTCGGCCGGCGCGCCGGCGCCCGGTATTGGCCTAACAGCCCCCCCCCCCCCCCCCCCCC
>LR738711.1:805521141-805531510 GCA_902687465.1 Secale cereale
GGGGAGCGGTACGTGCTCCGTCCGGGCTCCGGGGTGGTGGTGGTGGTGTTGGAGGCACTGGAGCTCTAATAATTATTATGGCCCGTGGCCGCTGGGTATTTATGCACCGCCGGCCGGTGGTAAACCAACCGGCGACTCCTCGTCCAAGTCGGATGGTTGTGGCTGTAAATCACCGGCAATTAAGGGCCCGGTTCCGACGTGGCTGCCTCAGATATGTGGCTTCTCCGTCAGCCAGTATCCGAGCCGGACACGGTTAGGCCAACACAGTGACAGGGCCGAGGTGTAACTGTCACGCCGATCCGATCGAGCTCAGGACTCAGGATTCAGACCGCAGCCGGTTGCGTGCAAGATTTCTCGGTGCTGCCGCGGCGAGAGCGAGACACCTGGTAGCCGCTGCTGTTCCAAGCTGACCAGCGGCAGCCTGACCTGTCTAGCTAGCCAGAAATTAATGGCGGATGACCTATGGCTGTATCGAGCTCCTGGCCCTGGTTACCCCGAGCTGGTTACGGTTTACCCGGCGGCCACGACGACAGGGAGACTGCGGAGATCATCACAATTCATATGGCTCGCAGAGGCCAGCCAGCTCTCAATCTCTCATGGACGTCACGGCGATGAATCTGGCCGTCCACGAAGCTGAAGCGAAACCAAACACCGCGATCGCCGAGAGCGATCTGCGGCGACGGCGTTCGTCGGCGGAGCTTGGAAGTTCCCAAAATTGCGGGTTGGCTTCTTCCATCTTGGCCTGACGCATATACATACACAGCAAAACTTGCCTAGCTCGAATCGGAAGCCTGAACCGACGCCGGAACGGCATACGTATCACATATGGCATGTTTGGATCCTGCAAACATGGAAGTAATTCGACGACGAGTCGGGTTCAGTTCCGTTCGAGATGCGAGAAGATTTAGCCGGGCGTCGACGTGAAGGCGTTTCCCGCCACTCGGATCGATTTCAGCTCCGTTTCTAAATGCATTGAACCTCCGGGAGTCCGTGGCGCCTTGTCTCCCGGCGGTCACCCTCAGGCCGGGCGGCCACTTTCACCCGCTTGAGAAACATCGCCATTGTTTCCATGGAGCAGTAATGCCGCGTTCCCATCAGCCCCCGCAGGTACGGTTAAAATCCCGGCCTTTCTACGGCCACGCTCGCAGCCGCGGTTACTGTCGTCCCGCCTCGGCGCCATTAAAATGAAACCACCATGACCTGCAGGCAACAGAGGTGATGTCAGGCCCGTAGAGCCGAGGCGTGTACAGGCTCCCAGCCATGTCTGGCCGGCACTCGCACCCATGCCTTGGACCGGCTTCAACGTGAAGACGGATCGATCCCGCCATTAACCACCGTTCCCACAGCGTAACGGTGACATCACGGCATACGGTGGCCGCCGGTATCTGGGAGGCGGGCTGCTCTGCTCCTCTCCTACGCTGTACGGAGTGCAGCCTGACCATACCTGAGGCCTAACAAATGAAATGGGATGGAATTCCATCCCGTTCTGCATTCAGACAGGCCTTGGAGCTGGGACTGAACTGCCGTTTTCGTTCGTTCGACTAGATGCATGATGATGCGTGGCGTTGTGTTGGACTGGACGAAACGAACAGATGGAAACGTATACTCATGTCCAACACGCTTGATTTCCGAGATATCCAGAGGCCACCGTTGGCACGCGAATCACATTCATTCAGCCTTCAGGTTCAGGTTCAGGTTCAGGCTCCGAGCAACAAATAATCATGTACACGAATCTGAGATCACCCTGAGCAAATGCTGATCTCATCCGGTAACAATAGACGAAAACGCCGTCAGAGCATGAGGAGACAAGCCACATGGCAGGGCTCGAAAAGAGCTGCACATTCGGTTGCTCCGTCATCTGAACCGCCGCGTCGCAATCCTTTCGGTTGAATTTCAAAAAAGTATATATCCATGTGCAACCCTCATGCCAAAGTGATGAAGTCTATAGCTCAACATTCAGAATTCAGACATTTCGGTCCGACGAGTGGGAAGATTGGTAGGATGATGAGCAACAACTGGTTCAAAAGGGGGTGAATGCAGGCCTAACCAACCTACCATCTACATTCTGCTGGCGTGAAGACACCACATGTCCCGCTTTGAGAAGCCAGTTAGGTGTGTGAAATCTAGAGTTCCAAGGCAGTTCAGATAGTCAAATGATGTAAGTTCGTAAAAAGGGGTTGCGGTTTCTACGTGACACATGTCAAAGGTCCAGTCAAGACTCAAGACTGCATCACTTATTTGCTCATGATAACCCTCGTCAGGGTTCAGAGTCCCTCACTCAACTATTTTGGCGGTGCCCATTCTCCGAGGCGACTCGGTTGCCGTCCTTGAGAAGATCCTTGTTCACCTGTGTCCTTGAAGCAAGTCTTACTGGATGTGGCGTCTCTCTTCTGAATGTCGCAGTTTCTTCTAGGACTACTCCTACATTGTTGATAAACCCGACACTGCAAATGTAATGCGCTGCCCTCCGGGTGATGTGGAGCATTCTCTGCAAACTAAGGCTTCAGCAATGGGGATTTTAAAAGAGACAGTACTCTCATCCGCTGGAAGAGACGGTAGGCCGATCACCACATTACTAATAACACCAATAATTCAATACCGTCTCTTTTCCTCTGGGACAAGTTAATGAAATCGAAGTGAATTTCAGAAAGTGGGAGGAGACAATGGTTGAACACCACACTGAGACCGGGCGCCGGATTCAGTAGCGTCTCGGTCTCTTGACAAATTCAGAAGAATCCATCCACTAGGGGAAAACGTGTGTCTGCGGGCGCAAAGACGTATCCAAGGTGGCGCGGCGCCGAGACCTCACCTGCGGACAAGGAGAGGAAGATTGAACGCTGCCCGGCCGCTGCCGTGACGGCGAGGAGGTGAAGAAGCCCTTTATTGGCTGCCGGTGGCCAACGGCAGACCGAGAAGTCCGCGTCCCTCCGGCAAGTTCGCCTCGAATTACTTACGCTAATCGCGAGTCGCAGGGACCGGTTGTCAGTGAGACGGCGCGCCGTAAAACCCCTCGTCGGCCCAATTGGTATGTGGGCTAGGCCATTTTTTGACCCAGGTTGGTGGTTATAGCAGAGTGGGCCATCTTCTAAAACAAAGTAGAGTGGGCTTTATTTCTTTTCCTGCTAGGCCTCTTCCTACCAGAACTATCGAAGACATTTTATATTTATTTTTTAAAACACAGTACTGACCCAAGCGCTCATATATATGCGCATACACTCACTCTTTATGAACGCACAAACGCACACTACCCTTATGAATACCTCTAAGAGACTGAGCCGGCATATCATGTTAATATTTTACAAAGTCATCGTAGGCGTCTCATAGTCGATGGGGACGTCTTCTCCCACTGAAAGCGCATCGCCGGAAATCCTGAAATAAATCCAGGATAAATGCGAGCACCAAAATTTGAACTCTGTTGGGCTGTGTGTACCACTGTCTTCCTAACCATTCATATTTTTTTTTTCAAACCCTGCCAGATTTCTTTGATATTTGGTGATTTGCATTTTGGAAAATTTCTTGTGTCTGGTACTTTCGGAATTCACAGTCGGGTTCCTCAAAATCATGGTCCAACTTTCAGAATATGTAACCGTGAAATAAAAAATTGAACTTTCAAAAAAATTGGAGCTTTTCAATGGGGCGAAACTGAGAACAAAGACACATGACCATGGCCGCAAACAATCAAAAAGAGAAAAGGTGAGAGAGAAGACGATGCCACGTGTTGGGGCCCACACCTTGATCGCATCTCGACAAAAAGGAGTCAATCCCCTCCCCCTCCCCCGCCCCCGCCGACAAAAAGGAGTCACCCCGCCCACGCCGACAATACTATTAATAATGGAGTTTGCTAAATAGTGTCCATTTTATCAGGAAGCACACCCACACGCAGTGATCAGAAAACCACAGTGCAATAAATATAATTGCAACACTACTTGAGCACTAATCGAAGACCTTTTTTTTTCTCGAATACACACGAGTGTGCGTATCATTCATTAAAGAAGAAGAGGGGGTGGGGAACCCCAATCCACCAATACAACATTTTGTTTATTTACAAGCGGATTTTATCCGTCCTACCCGCTACTCACTTAAGTCTAACTACTCGTGCCCTATCCGCTCCACTCTAGCTGGCTCCTGCCCTAGGACCTCGCCATTAATCAGGCCTACCTTTGCCCAGATAGCTCCCTCCGCTTGTATCTTCTGCAACACACCTGGCAGAGATGGTGTGTCTCCCTCGAACACAATATCATTCCTATGCTTCCACAACGTCCACATTACCAATAAGCACAATGCCCGTGTGGACTTCCGATGTTCCTTGCTCTCCTCCTGTCTCATGCACCAATCGCCCAAACTCTCACCTGGCAGGGGGAGGAACTCCATCTTACCAGCCAACGAGGTGCACCAATGCCATACCTGCCTTGCAAAGACGCAGCCGATGAGATGTTGCATGGTCTCATCGTGTTGGTTGCAAAAAGGGAAGCGTCTTGGTGTGGTAGCCCTCGACGTGCAAGTCGGTCTGAGGTCCAACAACGATTCCTGAGGGCAAGCCAGGTGAAGAAACGGCATCTTAACGGAGCCTTCGACTTCCAAGTAAATGGCGCTGTCGGGGATAGTTGTCGTCCCATGAATTTTGCCGAGTATGCCGAACTAGCAGAGTACAAGCCATTTGCTTCCCGGGACCACTGAACCTTGTCATCCACCCCTCCGTCAACTCAAAATCTGCAAGCCTCGTCCATAGCCGCAAGTACTCGTCCAGCTCTGGTCCCGTGAGGTTGGGGCCAACATCTCCAGCCCAAGCACCATTACTGAGCGCATCCGAACCAATCTCGTCGTCCTGAGTTGATTTGGCACTCTGTTGTACAGCGCCGGTGCTAGCTCACTTATCCTAGCTCCGTCCACCCAGCGGTCTTCTGTTTGGTTGGTCTCCAAAATTACTAATCGAAGACCATTGCTTGTCAAGAAAGGAAAGACGAATATGTTTGGTTGGTCTCCAAAATTAATTTACCATTTCTGCTCATACCCAAGTTTTGGTCCTTCAGTTTAGATAATTGGCCAAGTTTTGGTATGCCCATACCAACTTTTCCACTCTTAGTTCTTGCCAATAGTGGCCAAATAACAGGCAAGCAAAACCTTCTCCAAAATGTTAAAGTTGGGCTCAAACCAAACATACCCTATAACATCGACGTACATTGAATATGTGTCGTTTCAACAATATGGTATAGACAGCGGTGGCGATACCGAGCGACCTCGAGCAGAAATATTGACATAAAAATAAAGTTGAAAATCCCTAAACTATGGTCAAAATATCGAGTTAAGGTTTTGATTTTCAACAACAACAACAAAATAAATTTCAAATCCAAAGTTTTCAAGTTATCAATGGGTTCAAACTTTCGAGTCTCAGAGGTTCTCCAGCTATGATGTGCTGAGCTAGAGTTAGAGGTATGGTTTGCGCGCTCAGCTTAGCTGATGCCCAAAAATAACTATTTTGCTATGATATTTGTACCACAGTTGATTTCATCCATCAGCTTCTATGAGTCCTGTACTACAGCTCCACTGTTGTTAGCATTGCGATCTGGGTCCGCATCTCCTCTGTCGCGGCCTGCCGCTTCTCCATCTTCTTCACACACATGCTCGTCGGCGGCGCGCCCACGAAGGCAGATGAAGTACACGCAGAGCCCGCCGAACAGGAGCAGGCCGATCACATCCACTACGGCGAAGATGATCAGGATCTTGGTGAGCGCCTCGTTACTGGCACCGTCATCCTCTTCGTCTTCCCGGCAGCTCCTCTTACTCTCCTTGAGAACCTTCACCCAGTAGCTGTGCCGCTGGCCGTCGCCTTCGCCGATGGCCTCCCTCGCCCCCGCCGTCAGCTCGTAGTGGGAGCAAACGCCGCTGCCGGCGACGGCGTCGTCCTTCACGTGGAGCGCGGCGGCGCACGAGCAGTCGCGCAGGCACAGGTCCACGCACTGCTGCACCGTCACGTTGGTGACCGGCGAGTCGGCCCTGAGAACGGTGGTGACGCCCCTCACCTCCACCATGTCGTGGGCGTCGTCGGAGCTGGTCGCCGTCGCGTTGCAGAGGGTGCCGCCCTGCGCCGGCCGGACGCCGCGCGCGGAGAAGTCGCGGCAGCTCCCGGAGAGGGAGCAGACGCCGAGGACGCCGCAGGAGAGGGGGAGGTCGCAGAACGCGAGCGCCTCGTACGAGGGCGTGAACTCCCCGTGAGGGCTGTCGTAGGCGTAGAGCCCCAGGCTGCCGTCGTCTCCCAGCGCCAGGAACCTGACCGGCCCTTTGTTCACCGCCGGCGAGATTTTCGCGACGGGTCGCCGCCGCTGGTCGTACATCGTCAGCCCCGACTCGTCCATTCCCGCGAACGCCATGGCCTGGTTGCTGCTGGGGGGCAACTCCCAGTAGGAGTACTTTCGCTGTCCGAAGTAGATGTACGCGGCGATCTTGTCGGTGTCGAGCTCGACGCTGTATAGCGCCGAGGAGGTCTTTGCCAGGGACACGCTGAAGTACGAGGGCAGCCGGAGCCACTGGCCCGGCAGGAGTTTGTCCGTGGGCTTGTCGAAGCTTTGCCATACCGTATGCTTCTTGTCGTCCAGGAGGAGGAGATTGCCGGTCCTGGAATCCAAGCGCAGAGCCTGCGCATGTGCCGCAAGAGGAAATCAAAAAATTGAACAAGCTCACACTTCGCTATATGAGAAAAAAAATTAGTAATTCAACAAAAAGTCAAAAATTCCTGAAAATATTTTTGAAATAAACTTGACCTTGTACTGTAGTTGTGAGAGAAAATCCACAAACAGAAAATATTCCTTTGACTTCTTTTCAAAAAAGACAAATTTTTGGCCAAAATAGTGACCTATAATAGCAAATAAATTTTGTCTTTTTTGTTGTGAGGTCAAATCTTGTTTTTTTCGTGAAAATCTATATACTGGTGCAAAAGTAAGTCAAGTGTTTTGTCAAAATAGTTCTTACCTATTTTGACTTTTTATAAAAATATTTAAAAAATCCCCATATAGGGTGCATATACAACCAGGAACCAAAGGGTAATTCCCGGAAAGAGTTCACTATCAAGGGTAATTTTGGATATATAAACATGGCGAACGCATCCGACGCTCCCATTCATAGGGTATTCTCGATCGGTCCTAAGTGCCAAAAATCCTTGTTCTAAATCACAACAAATTCAAATCGGGCTACAAGTTTGGCCCATTACCGGTATCAACAAGGAATTTGTCTTTTTGTTTCTCCAGCTGTGAATCAATTTTGGTCATGGGAACTAACAACAAATTCAAATCCTTGTTCTAAGTATCCACAAGGATTTACTTATATTTGAAATTTTGTATGATGATACATATATAGACCCATGTGTCCAATATGCGCTGATATATTTTCTATTTTTTCAAAACTAAAATGGGGTGCGTTTTTTCGGATTTGGAGCACCTGATACATTCTCTATAAAAATGGTAAGTATAACAATTTACAACAATTTTTTTGACAGATTTAACGTTCAGTCCTTCCAAATATGAAGGTTTTCATAGGCACTATTTGTTTTGGTGTAAAATATGTGCCACATACACATTTTTTTCTTCTGCCGCGCCTAGGTTTGTATAAGAGATATACTTGGATAGTTTTCACATTGATTTTTTTAAAGGAATGTATGAGAATAAATTTTGTGTTTCGTTTTTAAGGCATGCATATGTTAGTATATGTATAAGTATGACAAGCGGTAAAAACATAATTTGTCTAAATTACCTAAGTAACTAAAATATTGTTCAATATACATTCATTCATTCATTCAAACAAATAATCAACATACTTATGTCGATACAATATTCATATATGTCATTATATACTTATATTTTTAACAAATGTTTTTTTTGCGTGAAATTCAAAAACTGTGTGTGTGCGCACGCGCGCGTGTGTGTGTCAGCAAAACAATGATAATATTGTTCACATATCATTGCACATGTGAAGTGCCAACGACCAAAATAACTCCATGTATGGTGCACTTGTATGTAAACAAAATTGGAAACAAATATATCAGTTAACGAGCATTTCTGGAACTTCCTTATTTATATTTGTGTTTTAGAGACGTTGTAATTTACTTCCTTATTTGTAGAAACGCAAAATAAAAAATCAACCAAATAATGATATTTTGTTATCATCTTATTTTCCAAGAGGAAAATAATCCTAATATTAGCCGGTGGGTCATCGAAAATAAAAGGCCCGTAGTATCACGTTAGGAGTACCTTAAAAGAGCTCAAGATTTGAACATTTAGTTAGCTTAAGAGGGGACTCATTCTACAGCACAATGAATGCAGGGATTTTATTTTCATTTATATATTAATGAAACTCATTAGTGCTAGAATAAAATTTATATACACGGCATGGAAGTTATCGAAGCCTCATTGTGCTTTTGAATAAGTATTTTTTCTATTTAAGCCCAACAAATTTAAAGATTTCTCTCTACGTGGGCATTTCGCGCGCCTTTTCAAAATACCCGTATATATAGCCCATTTCGACCATATCCATTATAGTTTCGCGCCTTATAAAATAGAACATATATTTAGAATTGCCCCTCAAAAAATGTATTTATAATTGCTTTTTATAGCGAACATATCCGAAAAGTGTATTTTGCCCCACTGCTAGTTTGCATCTGGAGAACATATGAAATCTGATACTGGCTAGTTCATGTTGCTTAGCAGTTCTGGATTCACACAGACATATGCTATGGGTTCTTTGTAGCCCGGATGATTCCTATTGCCGAACGCCGATGCACTCTTCTATCTTCAACATGAATAAACACTGCTTATACCCTGATGCATTAGCCATTAGGAATCTCCACATTTCTAATTTCCAATCGTGTTAGCATTTAGCACTATGAAATCGGAAATTTCGGCGTGACAATTCAAAAAACCACGCTACCTAGAACTCGATCAAACAAATGACGATGGGAAACGATGGAAAGAGGAGACGGCGTATCACCTTGGCGCCCTGCCCCGCCGTGCTGGACCACCACACGGCGGCCCTGTCGCCGTCCGTCAGCCGCAGCTGCCCGTCCTCCGTGAGCTCGAGTTGGCAGACACCCGTCGCCGGGAACTCCTGCTCGGGACGATCCGAAGCCCAGACCGTGACGTTGGCCAGCAGGACGACGAGAGAGCACAGGTACCCTCCTCCCGTGCCGGCCTCCACGCTCACGGCCACGGCAAAGCGGGGCTGCCGCTTGCCGGCCGCCTCGAGCACCGTGGTCCGCCCCGTGAAGCCCGGCTGGTAGGCTCGGGGCAGACGCACGGGGAACCGGGCGCCGACACGGAAATCCGGCGACGAGAGCGCGGGTTGCAGGAGGAGCGCGGCGAGGAGCAGCGCACCCCAGGTGCACCCGGGGCTCATCGTGATCTCTCTACGTTCGTTACCGTTGAGTTTTGAGGGAGAAGGGGAGATCAAAATGTGTAGATTTCGATTTGGATGCCCGTGTATTTATTTAGATTGTGGTGAAGACTCGCGTATGAGGGGAGAGGAGATTTAGCTGTTGAAATTGAATTTAGTAGCAGGATTAGTTCTGTAAGGTAATTTATTATGGGTTCCTTATACACCCCAAAAAAAGGTAATTTATGGGTTGCTTAGAAACGGCAGGGGTCCACGCGATTCTATTTTCAAAAAAGGATAGTGGCTTCATTTTTCCATTTCAAGCAAAGGGATTTGCTCATTGATTGCTAGCACTCTAGGGAGTGCATGCACCAAAGTAGATTGCAATTCTCACATTCGTTTTATGGAGGACGAAATACCACGTACAAGGTCGATCAATCAGAATAGAGAAGTGCCTTCAAGAAATTGCATCATTGCAGTAACTATGGTAAAACTAAAAATTATTAGGTTATATTTTTATTTTTAAAACGAAAGAATCGTCGCGCAGAGCTTTGCATGGTACAACTTTTTTTTCTCTCTAGCCGAAATGGTAATATTGAATGATTATTTCGCCTGGACCCAGAGGTTATTATTGACTTCCTTACAAATTCACCAAACCAAAAGCGTCAGAACTCATAATAATAATCAAAATGGAGGCTAGAGTGGCAAAAATATACTCTAGCAAATTCACTGTCGACACCTTGGTCTTCCAAAATTTTGGAGCACACTCCAAAAATTGAGGTGTGGCCTATGTTTTGAAGGTTGGAGATTGTTTGAGAGTGTACTCGAAACTAATCCCGCCACCCTAACTAGCCCAGTAGGCGCCCCCTCCCCATAGGAAACCAAACCCTAACTTAAGTTTTGGAACAGGACGCGGCTGCCTCCAACTCATGAGAAAAAGCGCTATGTTTCCTCCACTGCCGCTATTTCCCCTCGCCTCTAGGTTCCTTCTGGCGCCGGCGAGGTGGGGGGG
>LR738711.1:805539870-805593636 GCA_902687465.1 Secale cereale
GGCTCACCTCCTGGTGCGCGGCGCGGCGGCTCCGGTTGTGGCGGCAGCGAGGCTTCGTCTCCGGCGGGTGGCGGCCGCGGCGACGTCGGCGGCGGGCTCCAGGGCTGCGGCCCTGCTGTTCCTCCTCGTCGATTTGGGGCGGGGGTGGCGGCTCCGCTTCCTTCCTTCTGGTCGTCCTCCAACCTGCTTGCTGATCTGTGATGCGTCAAGGAGGTGCCTGATCCGGCTGCTCTTCGGCCGGATCTGGTCCGTCTGTGCCTGCCGGAGGGGTGGTCATCGTGGTGGCCTCGGCTGCGGCAGTTGGACGGAAGTGCGCTGTGGTGGACCTTGTGTGGCGATGGCGTGGTGGCTGCGCAGGGGGTGTGCGGGCCAGCGGAGGTGCGGGCCGGCTTCGGCCGGCTGCGCGAGGGTGTTCATTGGGTCTACTCCGAGCGCAAGCTCTGCCCGGCTATGGCCGGCCGACGGTGGCGGCGCCTTTTGGGCGTCGTTCCCCTTCTTGAAGGCACCGTCGAGGAGTTCTCCAACCTGGTCCATCCTCGGATCTCGTTCTTCAGGCGAAAGCCTAGACCCATCTCGGTCGGGCAACGACGTCGTCTCAACGGTGTTTCCCTCTTTAGGGCGTTGCTTTGAAGATCGGTGATTCTTCCCCGCCCTTCTCTTGGGCTGGACGTGCACGGCTCACGGTTGGCAGGTGCCCAACTGGTGATGCGCGTGGTTGGCGTTGCGATGCGTGTGGCGACGATGATGATGACATGTGGACCTGGGTCGCGGCCTGTCCTTCTGATGTCGGCGGTTCGGTTCGCCAACGAGTCGGCCTATGCTTGTTTCTCACTGTGACAGAGAAGTCGAAGCTGCGTGCGGCGGGGCCCCTGCGGCAACGATGACTCCATGAGGGTGGTTTCAGCGGATGGTGCTCTCCGGAGGTGGACCTGGGCTAGGTCGGTGCGAGGCGTGCAACTTTCTCCAGTGAAGCGTATCAACAAAATCGGAGCTGTCGGTCCTCGACGTCGCCGGTCGATTGTTTGGCTTTGGCTAACAAGGTCGTGGTGTCCCGTTCTTTCGAAGGGGCCTGGACAGGTCGTCTGCGGCGGAGTCGGAGTCGCTTGCTCGGGGAGAGGTGATGGCGATGACAATGTATGCAGCCTCGATGGTGCCCTCTTCTCGGCGGTGTGTGTGGTCTTGTTGGTGCCAAGTCGGCCGGGGTGCCCTTTCTTGTGGGCTTGTTGTAACGGTTTTCGCCCGGGTTTCCGTTAATTAACCGGGCAACTCTATTCTACTTTTTTAATGAATCGGGCCCTAAGGGACCGCGTTTCAAAAAAAAAACTAGATGGAAATTGATGTAACAAAAGAAATGGGTGTTCCAAAAAGAAATTTTACAGAGCACAACATGGCATCATTGCAGTACATACCGTCAAGGCATAGTATTGAACTTTCGGATCCTTATGTTGCAATCGCTTCTTCACTGCCTTTACCACATCTTTGGTTTGCCTGATTAAGGTGTTTACAAATTAAATTAGCATGGTAGGCAGACAGCTACTTGGACTAGAAAAAACTTTGTTTATTTAAGTATAATACTCCCTCCGTTCACTTTTGTAAGACCGTTTAGACATTTAAGACAGCACATAAAATAGTTCAATTTCAGCTGTCCTAAAGGACTTACAAAAGTAAACAGAGGGAGTATTATCAATGAAATGCAAATGTTCACATGTTGCATAAGTAGAAGTGAAAAAGGTGCAAAATATGTTTACAGTTAAATTTTTTCCAGGAATAAATGTGCTAAAGCAGATGCAAGGTACGCTTCCAATGCCCGCATAGTACACCTGTAAGCAAATGTGATATTCTAATCTGGTTATTATGTCTGTACCATGATTGTCCACTGGTATAGGACCCCGGAGGTCTTTTTCATACTAATAATGATCACTATAATGCAAGTCGGATAGAATTAGCATGATGAATTTTGGAAACACTTTAATCTTTACCATAATCATAAATCCCCTCATGCTTTGTTCCCCTCATCATTCTGATTCACCGTGAGATGTACGCAGTAAGCTCTATTACCCCTAGCTTTGGCCTTTGGCCATGGCCCTTCAGAAGCTATCCCCCACTTCATAACCATAAGGTCTCTTAGCAGCAGCTTACAAAAGGGCAAAGGCCGAGTTCGTGTACGTCCTACACCAGAAGCTAAAGCTCACCTTGGATCCCCTTGCCCAAATTGCCTCCTCTCGTCGCAATACCAAAATCAACCCCAATTTCGGCCGAAACAGGGAGCGATTGAACAAGCCAACACTATAACACACTAAAGGCTCAAGTCCTGAGCCCAAATTCTTCAAAACTCTGCACCTAATTTCGCACGCAAGAACTGAAACAACAACACACAGGCACGGAGAGAGGGGCTCTAGGAAGGGGAGGCGGCGGAAGGGAATCACCCACCAGACGTCGGCGTTGATGATGTCGCAGATTTCGAGGTTGACGGCCCAGTCGGGGCCCATGAGCAGGTGGCTGGTGGCCTTGTCGACCCGCGACGCCGCCTGGCGCGCCGGCGCCGCCGCGGCCGCCACCATGGCCCCCGCCGGGTACATCGCGTCGCCGGCCGGCTAGGGTTTCCGCGCGGCGCTCCCGAGGGGACGAGCAGCAACTATACCGGTGGCGCCGTTATTGGCGAAGCGGAAGGGGATTTGGAATTTGTCGTTGTAAAAAATCTGGTTGTCGGTTTCTTTTGACGCGGACGGGCGCAGCCGCAGGCCCGCAGCGGAGGAAGGGCGTGGCTGGACCTGAACAAAATGGCACCATCTTATCTGTCGCCGTCTCGTAAATTTGCTTCAGTCTTGACGGATGGGCTGGAGCCCACACAGTACTAGCGGCCTGGTCAACGGGTCAACCTTTTTCTCACCCTGCCTTCTGAAGGTTTTTTTTTCTGCTGTTCTCTGACTTTTGAATATATTTTTTGAGAAACACAGATGCAGATACATTCACACATGTGAACGCATCATCTTTTATAATACCGAGCGGAGTCTTGAGATTGAGAAAGTCAGCACAGACGTCTCACTATCCCTGTACCATATCCTCCAGTTTGCAACCAGATGGGCACTCTTTGTATGTCAATTCTTTCTTGCAGTTTCAGTCGTTCAGGTTGACATGTATTTCCTTCGTTTCTAAATATAAGTCTTTTTACAAAAATTCTAATATAGATTACATACATATGTATATATACATATTTTAGGGTGTAGATTCATTTTTTTCTTTGTATGTATAGTCGATTGTAATCAAAAAATACTTATATTTAGAAAAGGAGGGAGTGGTATCTTTTGTTCGTTTGGTAACCTTGAATCGACATGCAGACTTTGGAGGGGTCGAAATGGAAAATGTCATTTGGAGCCTCGTGTGCACATAGTACTTTGGTTTATCATCCGCCTAGCTCTATGCCTACGTAACTACTCCCTCCGTTCCACAATGTAGTGCCTATAGATTTTTGTGAAAGTCAAACGTTGCCAACTTTGACCAAGTGTATAGACAAAACTGTCCATATCTACAGTACCAAACAAGTATATTCTGAAAATATAACTCACGATGTATCCAACGATGTGCATTTGGTATTCTAGATGTACATACTTTTCTCTATAAACATGGTCAAAGTTTGTAGTGTTTGACTTTTGTAAAAATCTATAGGCACTACATTATGGAACGGAGGGAGTACCAATTCTCTATGGGGTGACAGGGATATGATTGAGCTGGAAGAACGCGTGTTCACTGCATTTATGTAGCGCAACAACTAACCACTTTCACATACACAGTGGCAGCATCGAATGATCACACATGCTAGCTAACAAAACACAGCATTTGACAGCACGGCCAGCACTGCCACTGAATAACACGACGGCCTTTTCGCCTTGAATTCATTTCCATGTTTCAGATTCCAAACTCCAAACTGGCCACATTCGCCATTCCAATTGCTCCTTTCATCTTTTACCTGCGTTTGTGTAACCATATAAATGGGACCATCAGCGGAACATGATTACGCCTGATTCTCACAAAAGTCGTTCGTCCTAATTTTATATCAGTCATGCTTCGATAAAACCCCTCCCTCCCTCTTTACTAAACGTAAAGAAGGCAATATGAACCTTTGACAAATTGTAGCATATACATACGCCGTACATTCGCAAAGGGCAGCTCACTTGGGCTGGTCCATTTGCGGTGGCACACGGTATAAGTTAACGAAAAAGATCACACTAGCTGGGAATCAAATACGCGCCCGCCTACAAAATAATGTGCGTGCATAGCCACACTGACTGCCTTTAGTGAACGTTGTGAAGACAGACACTTTAAGCAACGAACGGGCTGGGAATTTTAAATAGATTTTACTAACACTTTCCGAACCGGTCTTTTTTCACTGTTTCTTTTTCTTTCTTTTCTCTACTGTTTTTCTCATTTTTCCTGTTACGTTCCTTCTTCTTTTTTCAAAAAATGGTCGCCCTTCCAAAATTTCTAAAAATGCTTGTTGTTTGAAATTCTGTTCATAAATTTATAAAATCACATTTTCTAAAATTGTAAGGGAATTTCAAAAAACTGTAAAACTTGTTCAGAATGTCAAAATGCGAATAACTTTTTTGAAAAGCAAAAGCAAAATGTTGAAAACAAATATTTTTGGAAAACATAAAAAATTGAAATTTCAAAACATTTTTCAGAAAGATGAGCAAATATTTTTGAAAGAAAAAAAGTGTTCTAAAAGATTTTTTTTAGTTTGTGAACATTTTTTAAAACAATAACATTTTTAAAATTCTGAACAAATTCCAGCAAGCGCTCAACAGGAGCAATGACGTCGCTTAGTTGGGCAAGGCCTAATTTTCTTTCGCTTTTGTTCTCTTTTTTCATTAATTATTTCCTCCTTTTTGAATTTTATTGCTCTTTTTGAAACCTGTTCAAAAGTACGATATTGTTTGGAATACTAAATAATAGTTTTAAGTACCTATTTCAAATTATGATTTTAAATCTTTTTCCTTCAAATATTTATTAAATGTTTTTTTAAAGCATTTACTGTTTTCAATTTTATCCCTTTATATTTATTACTAGTTATGTTAAAAACTTGATATAACAGTTAGACGCACTTGTTTGCATTGTGGTTTAAATACTTTTTTACCTTCAAACCCGGCATGGATGCTTACCTGGACATCCTACATTGAGCATGTTTTTTTTTACATTCTTGAAATAACCTACACTTTTGCCGGTAGTTGGGCATGCCCATGATAGGCATCCATTTCCCTAATTTTTTCCATGGCTTTCTACGACCAATTCAAGGCGTCATGCCATTTTGCTTGGGTTTTCGACAAGTTTGCAATTTTTAGAGTTTTCTCGGTCAAAAAAAGCCGATAAAATGGCTGGACGTGTCACAAATTGCATACAGTGTCGGAAGTCATTCAAATCTGGCATAGATGCCTACCATGGGCATGTCCAACTGGAGGCAAAAATCGGGGTAACTTCAACGATGTCCATAAAAACATCATGTTCAACGGAGATTGTTCGGGTAGGCCACAAGGGTCCGTTTGAGAGCACGTTATTTTTGACATCCCTAAAATGATCCCGTTTTATGGCCTTGTATCATCAATTCAAGGCACCATGAAAAGTTGTTGTTTTTCAATAAGTTTTGTATATTTTTGACTTTTCTCGGCCAGAAAAGACCGATAAATGGCCGGAAGTGTCACAACTTGCATACAATGTCAAGAATCATAAAAACCTGTCATGGATGCCTAACATGGGCATGACCACCTATTGGGAAAAAGTTTGGGTCATTCCAAGGATGTACAAAATAGACCATGTTGAATAGAGGGTGTTCGGGTAGGCCAGGAGGATCCATCTTAGAGCATGTTGTTTCTGAACATTCTTCAAATCACTCCAATTATATTCCATGCCATTGCATGACCAATTCCATGCACCATGGCAAGTTGTTTATGTTTTCAACAAGTTTTGCATTCCCTGGAATTACTTGGTGAAAAAAGGTCGACTAATGGTCTGACGTGTTGCAATGTGCATACGATGTGAAAGTAATTCAAACCAGGCATATATGCCTAACATGGGCATGCCCACCTACTTGCAAAATTTGGGGTCGGTCATAAGATTTCCAAATAAATACAATGTTCAAAGAAGAGTGTTCGGGTAGGCTAGAAGGATTCATTTGGGAGCACCTCGTTTCTCAACACCCCTTAAATGGCCCCAAAGAAAATTCATGGCCTTGTATGACAATTCAAGACACCATGCCAAGTAGTTTGGATTTTCGACAAGTTTTGCATTTTCTGGAGTTTTATCCATTAAAAAAGGTTGATAAATGGCCGAACATGTCGTAACTTGCATATAGTATAGAAAGTCATCCAAACCAGGTATGGACACCTACCATCGGCATTGCCCACCATGTTGCAAAGTTGGGGTCATTTTAAGGATGTTCAAAAATAAACAATGGACAACGAAGGGTGTTCAGTTAGGTCAGAAAGGTTCGTTTGAAACTCATTGTTTTTCAACATCCGTCAAATGGCTCCAAGGCATCATGCCAAGTAATTTCTATCTTTGACAAGTTTTGCATTTTGAGTTTTCTCGATGAAAACTGATAAATAAATGGGCAAAGGTGTCGCAACATGTAAACGGTGTCGAAAGTCGTTCAAACTTTGCATGGATGCCTCATATGCCCATGCCAGACTATTATTAAAAGTTTGGATCATTTAACCGTGAATAAAAAAACACTAGTTGAGAAGAGTGTGCCAGACTATGCCAGACGGGTGCATCCTGTTGGTGAACGTAGTATTTCAAAAAAAATCCTACGATCACGCAAGATCTATCTAGGAGAGGCATAGCAACGAGCGGGGAGAGTGTGTCCACGTACCCTCGTAGACCGAAAGCGGAAGCGTTTAGTAACGCGGTTGATGTAGTCAAACTTCTTTGCGATCCAACCGATCCAAGCACCGAACGTACGGCACCTCCGCGTTCAGCACACGTTCAGCTCGATGACGTCCCACGAACTCTTGATCCAGTTGAGGTCGAGGGAGAGTTCCGTCAGCACGACGGCATGGTGACGGTGATGATGAAGTTACCGGCGCATGGCTTCACCTAAGCACTACGACGATATGACCAAGGTGTGTAACTGTGGAGGGGGGCACCGCACACGGCTAAGAAATCAACTTGTGTGAATATGGGGTGCCCCTTGGCCACGTATATAAAGGAGGAGAGGAGGAGAGGGTCGGTCCTCCTATGGCGCGCCCAAGGAGGGGAGTCCTACTCCCACTAGGAGTAGGATTCCCCCTTTCCTAGTAGGAGTAGGAGAAGAAGGAAGGGGAGGGGGGGAAGAGAAGGAAGGAGGGGGCGCCGCCCCTCCCCCTAGTCCAATTCAGACTAGGCCATGGGGGTGGGGCGCGGCCTGCCATAGGCTGCCTCCCTCTCTCCCCCCTAAAGCCCAATAAGGCCCATTTACTCCTGATGGAGTCCTGTATTCAGGGGTCCTCAAGCGTGCGGGTCGACGAAGCTGGGCCGTATTGATGGGCCGCAAAAGAAGAAGCAGAAGACTCTCCCATGCATCTGGTCAGGACTCCTATGTACGTAGAAAGGCAAGCGTAGAGTCAAGATGTATCTATTACTTCCTCCCCAAGTCACCCTTGTAACCCTAGGCATGTTGGAAATATGCCCTAGAGGCAATAATAAAATGGTTATTATTATATTTCCTTATTCGTGATAATTGTCTATTATTCATGCTATAATTGTATTAACCGGAAACTGTAATACATGTGTGAATACATAGACCACAACATGTCCCTAGTGAGCCTCTAGTTGACTAGCTCGTTGATCAATAGATGGTTACGGTTTCCTGACCATGGACATTGGATGTCATTGATAATGGGATCACATCATTGGGAGAATGATGTGATGGACAAGACCCAACCCTAAGCATAGCACAAGATCGTGTAGTTTGTTTGCTAAGAGCTTTTCTAATGTCAAGTATCATTTCCTTAGACCATGAGATTGTGCAACCCGGATACCGTAGGAATGCTTTGGGTGTATCAAACGTCACAACGTAACGGGGTGGCTACAAAGGTGCACTGCAGGTATCTCCGAAAGTGTCTGTTAGGTTGGCACGAATCGAGAGTGGGATTTGTCACTCCGTATGACGGAGACTTATCTCTGGGCCCACTTGGTAATGCATCATCATAATGAGCTCAATGTGACTAAGGAGTTAGCGACGGGATCATGCGTTACGGAACGAGTAAAGAGACTTGTCGGTAATGAGATTGAACGAGGTATGGGGATACCGACAATCGAATCTCGGGCAAGTAACATACTGATGGACAAAGAGAATTGTATACGAGATTGATTGAATCCCCGACATCGTGGTTCATCCGATGAGATCATCGTGGAACATGTGGGAGCCAATATGGGTATCCAGATCCCGCTATTGGTTATTGGCGGGAGAGTTATCTCGGTCATGTCTGCATGGTTCGCGAACCCGTAGGGTCTACACACTTAAGGTTTGGTGCCGCTAGAGTTGTTATGGGAATAGTATGTGGTTACCGAAGGTTGTTCGGAGTCCCGGATGAGATCTCGGACATGACGAGGAACTTTGGAATGGTCCGGAGGCGAAGATCGATATATTGAACGACGGATATTGGAGTCCGGAATTGTTCTGAGCATACCGGGTGACGACCAGCGTGTCCGAAAGAGGTTTTGGAGGCCCCGACAAGCGTTGGGGGCCTTATGGGCCAAGGGGAGGGGGCACACCAGCCCACAAAGGGGTTGTGCGCCCCTCCCACCCCATCTCACGTAACGTGGAGAGGTGGGGGCGCCTCTGTTGGGGAACGTAGTATTTTAAAATTTTCCTACGATCACGCAAGATCTATCTACCAGATGCATAGCAACGAGAGGGAAGAGTGTGTCTACGTACCCTTGTAAACCGGGAGCGGAAGCGTCAAGTGACGCGGATGTTGTCGAACTTCTTCGCGATCCAACCGATCAAGCACCGAACGTACGGCACCTCCGCGTTCAGCACACGTTCAGCTTGATGACGTCCCACGAGCTCTTGATCCAGTTGAGCTTCACAGGAGAGTTTCGTCAGCACGACGGCGTGGTGACGGATATGATGTGTTCACCGGCGCAGGGCTTCGCCTAAGCTCCGCGACGGTATGACCGAGGTGTGATTCTGTGGAGGGGGGCACCGCACACGGCTAAAACAATTCAACTTGTGTGTCTTTGGGTGCCCCCTGCCCCCGTATATAAAGAAGCAAGGGAGGGAGGCCGGCCGGCCCTTCCTGGTGCGGCTAGGGAAGGAGTCCTACTAGGAATAGGATTGCAATCCTATTCCTAGTAGGATTCACCAAAAGGAAGAAGGGGGAAAGGAATAGGAGAGGTGCCCCCCCCCCCAATCCTAGTCCAACTAGGAACCCTAGGTGGGGGCGCCGGCCAGCCCTATGGGCTGCCTATCTCTTTCCCTTTAGGCCCACTATGGACCATCCCCTCTCGTAGGGGGTTCCGGTAACCCCCTCCGGCATTCCCGATAAATCCGAAACTTTTCCGGTATACTTCCGGTGTCCGAATATAGCCGTCCAATATATCAATCTTTATGTCTCGGACATTCCGAGACTCCTCGTCATGTCCGTGATCTCATCTGGGACTCCGAACTACCTTCGGTACATCAATACTCATAAACTCATAATACCGATCGTCATCAAACGTTAAGCGTGCGGACCCTACGGGTTCGAGAACTATGTAGACATGACCGAGACTCATCTCCGGTCAATAACCAATAGCGGAACCTGGATGTTCATATTGGCTCCTACATATTCTACGAAGATCTTTTATCGGTCAGAACCGCATAACTACATACGTTGTTCCTTTTGTCAAACGGTATGTTACTTGCCCGAGATTCGATCGTCGGTATCTCTATACCTAGTTCAATCTCGTTACCGGCAAGTCTCTTTACTCGTTCCGTAACACATCATCTCGTGACTAACTCATTAGCCTTTTGCTTGCAAGGCTTATTGTGATGTGTGTTACCGAGAGGGCCCAGAGATACCTCTCCGACACTCGGAGTGACAAATCCTAATCTTGATCTATGCCAACACCACGAATACTTTCGGAGACACCTGTAGAGCATCTTTATGATCACCCAGTTACGTTGTGACGTTTGATAGCACACAAGGTGTTCCTACGGTATTCGTGAGTTGCATAATCTCATAGTCATAGGAACATGTATAAGTCATGAAGAAAGCAATAGCAGTTAAACTAAACGATCATAGTGCTATGCTAACGGATGGGTCTTGTCCATCACATCATTCTCCTAATGATGTGATCTCGTTGATCAAATGACAACACATGTCTATGGCTAGGAAACATAACCATCTTTGATCAATGAGCTAGTCTAGTAGAGGCATACTAGGGACATACTGTTTTGTCTATGTATTCACACATGTACTAAGTTTCCGGTTAATACAATTCTAGCATGAATAAAAGACATTTATCATGATATAAGGAAATACAAATAACATCTTTATTATTGCCTCTAGGGCATATTTCCTTCAGTCTCCCACTTGAACTAGAGTCAATAATCTAGATTACAAAGTGATGATCTTCACACCCATGGAGTCCTGGTGTTGATCATGTTTTGCCCGTGGAAGAGGCTTAGTCAACGGGTCTGCAACATTCAGATCCGTATGTATTTTGCAAATCTCTATGTCTCCCTCCTTGACTAGATCGCGGATGGAATTGAAGCGTCTTTTGATGTGCTTTGTTTTCTTGTGAAACCTGGATTCCTTTGCCAAGGCTATGGCTCCAGTGTTGTCACAAAAGATTTTCATTGGACCCGATGCACTAGGTATTACACCTAGATCGGATATGAACTCCTTCATCCAGACTCCTTCATTTGCTGCTTCCGAAGCAGCTATGTATTCCGCTTCACACGTAGATCCCGCCACGATGCTCTGCTTGGAACTGCACCAACTGACAGCTCCACCGTTCAATAAAAATACATATCCGGTTTGTGACTTTGAGTCATCCGGATCAGTGTCAAAGCTAGAATCGACGTAACCGTTTACGACGAGCTCTTTGTCACCTCCATATACGAGAAACATATCCTTTGTTCTTTTCAGATACTTTAGGATGTTTTTGACCGCTGTCCAGTGATCCACTCCTGGATTACTTTGGTACCTCCCCGCTAGATTTATAGCAAGGCACACATCAGGTCTGGTACACAGCATTGCATACATGATAGATCCTATGGCTGAGGCATAGGGAATGACTTTCATTTTCTCTCTATCTTCTGCAGTGGTCGGGCATTGAGTCTTACTCAACTTCATACCTTGTAAAACAGGCAAGAACCCTTTCTTTGATTGATCCATTTTGAACTTCTTCAAAATCTTATCAAGGTATGTGCTTTGTGAAAGTCCAATTAAGCGTCTTGATCTATCTCTATAGATTTTGATACCTAATATATAAGCAGCTTCACCGAGGTCTTTATTGAAAAACTTTTATTCAAGTATCCTTTTATGCTATCCAGAAATTCTATATCATTTCCAATCAACAATATGTCATCTACATATAATATTAGAAATGCTACAGAGCTCCCACTCACTTTCTTGTAAATACGGGCTTCTCCAAAAGTCTGTATAAAACCATATGCTTTGATCACCTCATCAAAGCGTATATTCCAACTCCGAGATGCTTGCACCAGTCCATAGATGGATCGCTGGAGCTTGCATACTTTGTTAGCACCTTTTGGATCGACAAAACCTTCCGGTTGCATCATATACAACTCTTCTTTGAGATATCCATTTAGGAATGCAGTTTTGACATCCATTTGCCAGATTTCATAATCATAAAATGCGGCAATTGCTAACATGATTCAGACAGACTTAAGCATCGCTACAGGTGAGAAAGTCTCATCGTAGTCAACTCCTTGAACTTGTCGAAAAAGTTTCGCAACAAGTCGAGCTTTGTAAATAGTAATATTACCGTCTGCGTCGGTCTTCCTCTTGAAGATCCATTTATTTTCGATGGCTTGCCGATCATCGGGCAAGTCAACCAAAGTCCATACTTTGTTCTCATACATGGATCCCATCTCAGATTTCATGGCTTCAAGCCATTTTGCGGAATCTGGGCTCATCATCGCTTCCTCATAGTTCGTAGGTTCATCATGGTCCAGTAACATGATTTCCAGAACTGGGTTGCCGTACCACTCTGGCGCGGAACGTACTCTGGTTGATCTACGACGTTCAGCAGAAACTTGATCCGAAGTTTCATGATCATTATCATTAACTTCCTCACTAATTGGTGTAGGAATCACTGGAACAATTTCCTGTGATGTACTACTTTCCAATCCGGGAGAAGGTACAATTACCTCATCAAGTTCCACTTTCCTCCCACTCACTTCTTTCGAGAGAAACTCTTTTTCTAGAAAGGATCCGTTCTTAGCAACGAATATTTTGCCTTCGGATCTGTGATAGAAGGTGTACCCAACAGTCTCTTTTGGGTATCCTATGAAGACACATTTTTCCGACTTGGGATCGAGCTTATCAGGTTGAAGTGTTTTCACATAAGCATCGCAGCCCCAAATTTTAAGAAACGACAACTTTGGTTTCTTGCCAAACCATAGTTCATAAGGTGTCGTATCAACGGATTTAGATGGTGCCCTATTTAACGTGAATGCAGCCGTCTCTAAAGCATAACCCCAAAACGATAGTGGTAAATCGGTAAGAGACATCATTGATCGCACCATATCTAATAAAGTACGATTACGATGTTCGGACACACCATTACGCCGTGGTGTTCCAGGTGGCGTGAGTTGTGAAACTATTCCACATTGTTTCAAATGAAGACCAAACTCGTAACTCAAATATTCTCCTCCACGATCAGATCGTAGAAACTTTATTTTCTTGTTACGATGATTCTCTACTTCACTCTGAAATTCTTTGAACTTTTCAAATGTTTCAGACTTGTGCTTCATTAAGTAGATATACCCATATCTGCTCAAATCATCAGTGAAGGTCAGAAAATAACTATACCCGCCGCGAGCATCAACACTCATTGGTCCACATACATCAGTATGTATGATTTCCAACAAATCTGTTGCTCGCTCCATAGTTCCGGAGAACGGAGTTTTAGTCATCTTGCCCATGAGGCATGGTTCGCAAGCACCAAGTGATTCATAATCAAGTGATTCCAAAAGTCCATCTTTATGGAGTTTCTTCATGCGTTTTACACCAATATGACCTAAACGGCAGTGCCACAAATAAGTTGCACTATCATTATTAACCTTGCATCTTTTGGTTTCAATACTATGAATATGTGTATCATTACAATCGAGATCCAATAAGAATAGACCACTCTTCAAGGGTGCATGACCATAAAAGATATTATTCATTAAAATGGAACAACCATTATTCTCTGATTTAAATGAATAACCGTCTCGCAATAAACAAGATCCAGATATAATGTTCATGCTTAACGCTGGCACCAAATAACAATTATTTAGGTCTAAAACTAATCCCGAAGGTAGATGTAGAGGTAGCGTGCCGACGGCGATCACATCGACTTTGGAACCGTTTCCCACGCGCATCGTCACCTCGTCCTTAGCTAATCTTCGTTTAATCCGTAGTCCCTGTTTCGAGTTACAAATATTAGCAACCGAACCGGTATCAAATACCCAGGTACTACTACGAGCATTAGTAAGGTACACATCAATAACATGTATATCACATATACCTTTGTTCATCTTGCCATCCTTCTTATCCGCCAAATACTTGGGGCAGTTCTGCTTCCAGTGTCCAGTTCCCTTGCAGTAGAAGCACTCAGTTTCAGGCTTGGCTCCAGATTTGGGTTTCTTCGTGGAAGTAGCAACTGACTTGCTATTCTTTTTGAAGTTCCCTTTCTTTCCCTTGCCCTTTTTCTTGAAACTAGTGGTCTTGTTAACCATCAACACTTGATGCTCCTTTTTGATTTCTACCTCCGCAGCTTTGAGCATAGCGAAGAGCTCGGGAATTGTCTTTTGCATCCCTTGCATGTTATAGTTCATCACGAAGCCTTTATAGCTTGGTGGAAGTGATTGAAGAACTCTATCAATAACACTATCCTCGTCAACTTTGCAACCAAGTTGAGTCATATGATTGTAGTACCCAGACATTCTGAGCAAGTGTTCACTGATAGAACTATTCTCCTCCATTTTGCAGCTGTAGAACTTATTGGAAATCTCATATTTCTCAATTCGGGCATTTGCTTGAAATATTAACTTCAACTCCTGGAACATCTCATATGGTCCATGACGTTCAAAACGTCGTTGAAGTCCTGGTTCTAAGCCGTAAAGTGTTGGGGAACGTTGCATGGAAAACAAAAAATTTTCTCTACGTTCACCAAGATCAATCTAGTAGATGCAACTACGAGGGGAGAGTAGGATCCACATACCCTTGTAGATCACTAAGCGGAAGCGTTATGAACGCGGATGATGGAGTCGTACTCGCCGCGATTCAGATCGCCGAAGATCCTAGCACCGAAGCAACGGTGCCTCCGCGTTCTTCACACGTACGGCTCGGGGACGTCTCCTCCTTCTTGATCCAGCAAGGGGTGGAGGAGAGGTTGATGGAGAACCAGCAGCACGACGGCGTGGTGGTGATGGTGGAGGAGAATTCCAGCAGGGCTTCGCCTAAGCACCGCGGGAGAAGAAGATGTTGTGGGAGAGGGAGGGCAGCACCGAGGCACGAACTTGTGTTTGCTGCCCTCCCTTTGCCTCACTATATATAGGGGGGGTGGAGAGGTGAGGGCGCCCTAGGGTTTCCCCCCTAGGGGGCCGGCGGCCAGGGCAAGGGGGGGCGGCGGCCAAGGCAGGGGGGGGCGGCGGCCAGGGCCAGGCCCTAGGGTTTCCCCCCCTAGGTGCCTTGCCCCCCAAGGCTAGGGGGTGCGGCCACCCTAGAGGGGTCCACCCCCCTTGGCGCACAAGGAGAGGGCCCAGGGGGGGGGGCGCACAGCCCCTTGAGGGCTGTGGTGTTCCCCCTTGTGGCCCATTAGGCCCAGAACTGCTTCCGGACCCCCCGAAACCCCTTTCCGGTACTCCGCCGATTTCCCGATGCTCCCCGGAACACTTCCGGACTCCGAAACCTTTCATCCTATATATCAATCTTCGTCTCCGGACCATTCCGGAGACCCTCGTCACGTCCAGGATCTCATCCGCGACTCCGAACAACCTTCGGTAACCATACACTTTTCTCACTAACAACCCTAGCGTCACCGAACGTTAAGTGTGTAGACCCTGCGGGTTCGGAAACCATGTAGACATGACCGAGACACTCCCAGGTCAATAACCAATAGCGGGATCTGGATACCCATATTGGTTCCCACATGTTTCTCGATGATCTCATCGGATGAACCACGATGTCAAGGATTCAGGCAATCCCGTATACAGTTCCTTTTGTCTCGTCGGTATGTTACTTGCCCGAGATTCGATCGTCGGTATCTCTATACCTAGTTCAATCTCGTTACCGGCAAGTCTCTTTACTCGTTACCGTAATACATAATCCCGTGACCAACTACTTAGTCACTTTGAGCTCATTGAGATGACGTATTACCGAGTGGGCCCGGAGATACCTCTCCGTCACACGGAGTGACAAATCCCAGTCTTGATCCATGTCAACTCAACAGACACCCTCGGAGACACCTGTAGAGTACCTTTATAGTCACCCAGTTACGTTGTGACGTTTGGTACACACAAAGCACTCCTACGGTGTCAGTGGGTTACATGATCTCATGGTCATAGGAACTTATACTTGACATGCAGAAAACTATAGCGATAACTGACACGATCAAAAGCTATGTTTAACGTTTGGGTCTCGTCCATCACATCATTCTCCTAATGATGTGATCCCGTTATCAAATGACAACTCATGTCTATGACCTGGAAACCGCGGTCATCTTTGATCAACGAGCTAGTCCTGTAGAGGCTCACTAGGGACATAAAGTTTGTCTATTCATCCACACGTGTATTTGAGTTTCCAATCAATACAGTTATAGCATGGATAATAAACGATTATCATGAACAAGGAAATATAATAATAACTCTTTTATTATTGCCTCTAGGGCATATTTCCAACAGTCTCCCACTTGCACTAGAGTCAATAATCTAGCATTACAAGGTAATGAATCTAACACCCATAGAGTCTTGGTGTTGATCGTGCTTAGCCCGTGGAAGAGGCTTAGTCAACGGATCTGCAACATTCAAATCCGTGTGTACTTTGCAAATGTTTATGTCCTCCTCCTTGACCGAATCGCGGATGGAATTGAAGCGTCGCTTTATGTGTCTGGTCCTCTTGTGAAACCTTGGTTCCTTGGCTAGAGCAATGGCACCAGTGTTGTCACAGAACAGAGTCATTGGGTTCAGTGCACTAGGCACAACTCCAAGATCTGTCATGATCTCCTTCATCCAGACACCTTCCTTTGCCGCCTCCGAGGCAGCTATATACTCCGCTTCACATGTAGAATCAGCTACCACGCTCTGCTTGGAACTGCACCAGCTTACCGCTCCCCCGTTGAGAATATATACGTATCCGGTTTGAGACTTAGAGTCATCCGGATCAGTGTCAAAGCTTGCATCGACGTAACCCTTTACGACGAGCTCTTGATCACCTCCATAAACGAGAAACATATCCTTAGTCCTTTTCAGGTACTTTAGGATATTCTTGACCGCTGTCCAGTGATCCATACCAGGATTACTTTGAAACCTTCCGGCCATACTTATGGCAAGGCTGACATCTGGTCTTGTGCACAGCATTGCATACATGATAGAGCCTATGGCTGAAGCATAGGGGACGACACTCATCTTTTCTCTATCTTCCGCAGTCACTAGGCATTGAGTCTTACTCAACTTTGTACCTTGCAATACCGGCAAGAACCCCTTCTTGGATTGATCCATTTTGAACTTCTTCAAAACTTTATTAAGGTATGTGCTTTGTGAAAGTCCTATCAAGCGTCTTGATCTATCTCTATAGATCTTGATGCCCAATATGAAAGCAGCTTCACCGAGATCTTTCATCGAAAAACTCTTGTTCAAATACCCCTTTACGCTATCCAAAAATTCTATATTGTTTCCAATCAGCAATATGTCATCCACATATAATATCAGAAACGCTATAGAGCTCCCACTCACTTTCTTGTAAATACAAGCTTCATTGTAAACTTGTATAAACCCAAACGCTTTGATCACCTCATCAAAGCGAAGATTCCAACTCCGAGATGCTTGCACCAGCCCATAAATGGAACGCTGGAGCCTGCATACTTTGTCAGCATTCTCTGGATCGACAAAACCTTCTGGTTGCATCATATACAACTCTTCCTTAAGAAAACCGTTAAGGAACGCTGTTTTGACATCCATCTGCCAAATTTCATAATCGAAATATGCAGCTATTGCTAACATGATTCGGACGGATTTAAGCATCGCTACGGGTGAGAAAGTCTCATCGTAGTCAATCCCTTGAACTTGTGAAAAACCCTTTGCCACAAGTCGAGCTTTATACACGGTGACATTACCGTCAGCGTCCGTCTTCCTCTTAAAAATCCATTTATTCTAAATGGCCTTCCGCCCTTCAGGTAATACTTCCAAAGTCCATACTTTGTTTTCATACATGGATCCCATCTCGGATTTCATGGCCTCTAACCATTTGTCGGAATCTGGGCCCACCATCGCTTCTCCATAGCTCGTAGGTTCACCGTTGTCTAACAACATGACCTCCAAGACAGGGTTACCATACCACTCAGGTGCAGTGCGTACCCTTGTCGACCTACGAGGTTCGGTAGTGACTTGATCAGAAGCTTCTTGATCATCATCATTGGCTTCCTCTTCAACCTCTGCAGGCTCCACAAAAACATCTTTCTGTGCTGCGCTACTTTCTGGTTGAAGCAGAGGTTCAATAACCTCATCAAGTTCTACCTTCCTCCCACTCAATTCTTTCGAGAGAAACTCTTTCTCGAGAAAGGACCCGTTCTTAGCGACAAACACTTTGCCCTCGGATCTGAGATAGAAGGTGTACCCAACTGTTTCTTTTGGGTATCCTATGAAGACACATTTGTCCGCTTTGGGTTCGAGCTTTTCTGGCTGAAGCCTTTTGACATAAGCATCGCATCCCCAAACTTTGAGAAAAGACAACTTCGGTTTCTTACTAAACCATAGTTCATACGGTGTTGTCTCAACGGACTTAGATGGAGCCCTATTTAAAGTGAATGCAGCTGTCTCTAACGCATATCCCCAAAACGATAGTGGCAAATCGGCAAGAGACATCATAGAACGTACCATATCTAATAGGGTTCGATTACGACGTTCGGACACACCATTACGCTGTGGTGTTCCAGGTGGTGTCAACTGTGAAACAATTCCACATTTTCTTAAGTGATCACCAAACTCATAACTCAGATATTCTCCGCCTCGATCAGATCGTAGGAACTTGATCTTCTTGTTACGATGATTTTCAACTTCACTCTGAAATTGCTTGAACTTTTCAAAAGTTTCAGACTTATGCTTCATCAAGTAAATATACCCATATCTACTTAAGTCGTCAGTGAAGGTGAGAAAATAACGATATCCACCGCGCGCCGTTACACTCATCGGACCGCACACATCAGTATGTATGATTTCCAATAAGTCACTTGCCCGTTCCATTGTCCCTGAAAACGGGGTCCTTGTCATCTTGCCCATGAGGCACGGCTCGCACGTGTCAAGTGATTCAAAATCAAGAGACTCCAGAAGTCCATCAGTATGGAGCTTCCTCATGCGTTTCACGCCGATATGACCAAGGCGGCAGTGCCACAAGAAAGTGGTATTATCATTATCTACTCTACATCTTTTGGCATCAATGTTATGAACATGTGTATCATCACTATCGAGATTCAATAAGAATAAACCCCTAACTTCGGGTGCATGACCATAAAAGATATTACTCATATAAATAGAACAACCATTATTCTCTGACTTAAATGAGTAACCGTCTCGCAATAAACAAGATCCAGATATAATGTTCATGCTTAACGCAGGCACTAAATAACAATTATTCAGGTTCATAACTAATCCCGATGGTAATCGAAGAGCGAGCGTGCCGACGGCGATCACATCAACCTTGGAACCGTTTCCCACGCGCATCGTCACTTCGTCCTTCGCCAGCCTCCGTTTATTCCGCAGTTCCTGTTTAGAGTTGCAAATGTGAGCAACCGAACTGGTATCAAATACCCAGGCACTACAACGAGAGTTGGTAAGGTACACATCAATAACATGTATATCACATATACCTTTGTTGTTGTTGGCCCCCTTCTTGTCCGCCAGATACTTGGGGCAGTTCCGCTTCCAGTGGCCGTTCCCCTTGCAATAGAAACACTCAGTCTCTGGCTTGGGCCCAACCTTGGGTTTCTTCACTGGATTAGCAACTGCTTTGCCACCCTTCTTAGAGTTACCCTTCTTGCCCTTGCCATTCTTCTTGAAACTGGTGGTCTTATTGACCATCAACACTTGATACTCCTTCTGGATGTCTGCCTCAGCGACTTTCAGCATCGAAAACAGCTCGGCGATGGTCTTGTTCATCCCTTGCATGTTATACTGCTGCACGAAGCTCTTGTAGCTTGGAGGGAGTGACTGGAGAATTCTGTCAATGATAGCCTCATCCGGGAACACAAGTCCCAGATCAGCTATGCGGGTATAGTACCCAGACATCTTCAGTAAGTGCTCACTGACAGACGAATTCTCCTCCATCTTGCAAGCGAAGAATTTATCGGTGGTCTCATACCTCTCGATCTTAGCATTCTTCTCAAAGATGAACTTCAACTCCGTGTACATCTCATATGCACCATGACGTTCAAAACGTCTTTGAAGTCCTCCTTCCAAGCCGTACAACATGGCACACTGCACTATCGAATAGTCATCCGAACGCGTCTGCCAAACGTTCATAACGTCCGCAGAGGCTCCAGGAGCGGGGGGGTCACCTAGCGGTGCATTTAGGACATAAACTTTCTGGGCAGCTGTGAGGATGATCCTCAGATTGCGGAGCCAGTCCACAAAGTTGCTCCCGTCATCTTTCAGTTTAGCTTTCTCTAGGAACGCATTAAAATTCAGGGGAGCTACTGCGCGAGCCATCTACAACCAAAATTTGCAAAGACATTTTAGACTATTGTTCATGATAAGTGAGTTATTACCTAATCAAATTAATTATAACTCCCACTCAAATTGACATCCCTCCGGTCATTCGAGCGTGACATGATCCAAATTCACCAACCCAAGTCCGATCATCACGTGAGATGAGGTGGTGTCAATGGTGAACATCAACATGTTGATCATATCTACTATATGACTCATGCTCGACCTTTCGGTCCTCCGTGTTCCGAGGCCATGTCTGTACATGCTAGGCTCGTCAAGTCTAACCCGAGTGTTCTGCATGTGCAAAACTGGCTTGCACCCGTTGTATGCGAACGTAGAGTCTATCACACCCGATCATCACGTGGTGCTTCGAAACGACGAACCTTCGCAACGGCGCACACTCGGGGGGAACACAATTTTATCTTGAAATTTTAGTGAAGGATCATCTTATAATGCTACCGTCGTCCTAAGCAAAATAAGATGCATAAAAGGATTAACATCACATGCAAATCATAAGTGACATGATATGGCCATCAACTCGTGCTTTTGATCTCCATCTCCAAAGCACCGGCATGATCTCCATCGTCACCGGCGCCACACCATGATCTCCATCATCATGATCTTCATCATTGTGTTGCCATCGGGGTTGTCGGCGCCCACCATGCTCTTACTACTATTGCTACCGTTTAGCGATAAAGTAAAGCATTACAAAGCGCTTAATGATTGACACGCAGGTCATACAAAAATTAAAGACAACCCTATGGCTCCTGCCGGTTGCCGTATGCATCGACATGCAAGTCGATATTAACTATTACAACATGATCATCTCATACATCAAATATAATTCATCATGTCATTGGCCATATCATATCACATGCATACCCTGCAAAAACAAGTTAGACGTCCTCTAATTTGTTGTTGCATGTTTTACGTGGCTGCTATGGGTATCTAGCAAGAACGTTTCTTACCTACGCAAAACCACAACGGTGATATTCAAGTTGCTATTTAACCTTCTACAAGGACCGCCTTGTTCTATTCCGATTCAACTAAGATAGGAGAGACAGACACCCGCCAGCCATCTTATGCAACGAAAGTCACATGTCTGTCGATGGAACCGGTCTCATGTACGTGGACATGTAAAGTTGGTCCGGGCCGCTTCATCCTATAATACCGCTGAATCAAGAAAGACTAAGGAGGGCAGCAATTTAAACATCAACGCCACAAACCCTTTTGTGTTCTACTCGAGAAAGCATCTACGCAAGAACCTGGCTCTGATACCACTGTTGGGGAACGTTGCATGGAAAACAAAAAATTTTCTCTACGTTCACCAAGATCAATCTAGCAGATGCAACTACGAGGGGAGAGTAGGATCCACATACCCTTGTAGATCGCTAAGCGGAAGCGTTATGAACGCGGATGATGGAGTCGTACTCGCCGCGATTCAGATCGCCGAAGATCCTAGCACCGAAGCAACGGTGCCTCCGCGTTCTTCACACGTACGGCTCGGGGATGTCTCCTCCTTCTTGATCCAGCAAGGGGTGGAGGAGAGGTTGATGGAGAACCGGCAGCACGACGGCGTGGTGGTGATGGTGGAGGAGAATTCCAGCAGGGCTTCGCCTAAGCACCGCGGGAGAAGAAGATGTTGTGGGAGAGGGAGGGCAGCACCGAGGCACGAACTTGTGTTTGCTGCCCTCCCTTTGCCTCACTATATATAGGGGGGGTGGAGAGGTGAGGGCGCCCTAGGGTTTCCCCCCTAGGGGGCCGGCGGCCAGGGCAAGGGGGGGCGGCGGCCAAGGCAGGGGGGGGCGGCGGCCAGGGCCAGGCCCTAGGGTTTCCCCCCCTAGGTGCCTTGCCCCCCAAGGCTAGGGGGTGCGGCCACCCTAGAGGGGTCCACCCCCCTTGGCGCACAAGGAGAGGGCCCAGGGGGGGGGGCGCACAGCCCCTTGAGGGCTGTGGTGTTCCCCCTTGTGGCCCATTAGGCCCAGAACTGCTTCCGGACCCCCCGAAACCCCTTTCCGGTACTCCGCCGATTTCCCGATGCTCCCCGGAACACTTCCGGACTCCGAAACCTTTCATCCTATATATCAATCTTCGTCTCCGGACCATTCCGGAGACCCTCGTCACGTCCAGGATCTCATCCGCGACTCCGAACAACCTTCGGTAACCATACACTTTTCTCACTAACAACCCTAGCGTCACCGAACGTTAAGTGTGTAGACCCTGCGGGTTCGGAAACCATGTAGACATGACCGAGACACTCCCAGGTCAATAACCAATAGCGGGATCTGGATACCCATATTGGTTCCCACATGTTTCTCGATGATCTCATCGGATGAACCACGATGTCAAGGATTCAGGCAATCCCGTATACAGTTCCTTTTGTCTCGTCGGTATGTTACTTGCCCGAGATTCGATCGTCGGTATCTCTATACCTAGTTCAATCTCGTTACCGGCAAGTCTCTTTACTCGTTACCGTAATACATAATCCCGTGACCAACTACTTAGTCACTTTGAGCTCATTGAGATGACGTATTACCGAGTGGGCCCGGAGATACCTCTCCGTCACACGGAGTGACAAATCCCAGTCTTGATCCATGTCAACTCAACAGACACCCTCGGAGACACCTGTAGAGTACCTTTATAGTCACCCAGTTACGTTGTGACGTTTGGTACACACAAAGCACTCCTACGGTGTCAGTGGGTTACATGATCTCATGGTCATAGGAACTTATACTTGACATGCAGAAAACTATAGCGATAACTGACACGATCAAAAGCTATGTTTAACGTTTGGGTCTCGTCCATCACATCATTCTCCTAATGATGTGATCCCGTTATCAAATGACAACTCATGTCTATGACCTGGAAACCGCGGTCATCTTTGATCAACGAGCTAGTCCTGTAGAGGCTCACTAGGGACATAAAGTCTGTCTATTCATCCACACGTGTATTTGAGTTTCCAATCAATACAGTTATAGCATGGATAATAAACGATTATCATGAACAAGGAAATATAATAATAACTCTTTTATTATTGCCTCTAGGGCATATTTCCAACATAAAGCATGGCGCACTGAACTATCGTGTAGTAATCAGACCGCGACTGCAGACGTTCAAAGCGTCTGCATTAGCGGAAGGGGGCTTGTCACCTAGCGGTGCTTCAAGGACATAATTCTTCTGTGCAGCAATGAGGATAATCCTCAGGTTACGGACCCAGTCCGTGTAATTGCTACCATCATCTTTCAACTTAGCTTTCTCTAGGAATGCATTAAAATTCAAAGGAACGGTAGCACGGGCCATTGATCTATAATGACATAGATATGCAAAACTATCAGGACTAAGTTCATGATAAATTAAAGTTCAATTTAATCATATTAATTTAAAGAACTCCCACTTAGATAGACATCCCTCTGGTCATCTTAAATGATCACGTGATCCAAATCAACTAAACCATGTCTGATCATCACGTGAGATGGAGTAGTTTTCAATGGTGAACATCTTATGTTGATCATATCTACTATATGATTCACGCTCGACCTTTCGGTCTCCAGTGTTCCGAGGCCATATCTGTATATGCTAGGCTCGTCAAGTTTAACCCGAGTATTCTGCGTGTGCAAAACTGGCTTACACCCGTTGTATTTGAACGTAGAGCTTATCACACCCGATCATCACGTGGTGTCTCGGCACGACGAACTTTCGCAACGGTGCATACTCAGGGAGAACACTTATACCTTGAAATTTAGTAAGGGATCATCTTATAATGCTACCGTCATTCTAAGCAAAATAAGAAGCATAATAAGATAAACATCACATGCAATCAAAATATGTGACATGATATGGCCATCATCATCTTGTGCTTTTGATCTCCATCTTCAAAGCATCGTCATGATCACCTTCGTCACCGGCTTGACACCTTGATCTTCATCGTAGCATCGTTGTCGTCTCGCCAACTATTGCTTCCACGACTATCGCTACCGCTTAGTGATAAAGTAAAGCAATTACATGGCGATTGCATTTCATACAATAAAGCGACAACCATATGGCTCCTGCCAGTTGCCGATAACTTTACAAAACATGATCATCTCATACAAAACCGTATAACTCATCATGTCTTGACCATATCACATCACAACATGCCCTGCAAAAACAAGTTAGACGTCCTCTACTTTGTTTGTTGCAAGTTTTACGTGGCTGCTACGGGCTTAGCAAGAACCGTTCTTACCTACCCATACAAAACCACAACGATGTTTCGTCAAGTATGTGCTGTTTTAACCTTCACAAGGACCGGGCGTAGCCACACTTGATTCAGCTAAAGTGAGAGAGACAGACACCCGCCAGTCACCTTTAAGCAACGAGTGCTCGTAACGGTGAAACCAGTCTCGCGTAAGCGTACGCGTAATGTCGGTCCGGGCCGCTTCATCTCACAATACCGCCGAAGCAAAGTATGACATGCTGGTAAGCAGTATGACTAGTATCGTCCACAATCTCATTGTGTTCTACTCGTGCATATCATCTACGCATAGACCTGGCTCATGATGCCACTGTTGGGGAACGTAGTATTTTAAAAAAATTCCTACGATCACGCAAGATCTATCTACCAGATGCATAGCAACGAGAGGGAAGAGTGTGTCTACGTACCCTCGTAGACCGGGAGCGGAAGCGTCAAGTGACGCGGTTGATGTTGTCGAACTTCTTCGCGATCCAACCGATCAAGCACCGAACGTACGGCACCTCCGCGTTCAGCACACGTTCAGCTTGATGACGTCCCACGAGCTCTTGATCCAGTTGAGCTTCACGGGAGATTTTCGTCAGCACGACGGCGTGGTGACGGATATGATGTGTTCACCGGCGCAGGGCTTCGCCTAAGCTCCGCGACGGTATGACCGAGGTGTGATTCTGTGGAGGGGGGCACCGCACACGGCTAAAACAATTCAACTTGTGTGTCTTTGGGTGCCCCCCTGCCCCCGTATATAAAGGAGCAAGGGAGGGAGGCCGGCCGGCCCTTCCTAGTGCGGCTAGGGAAGGAGTCCTACTAGGAATAGGATTGCAATCCTATTCCTAGTAGGATTCACCAAAAGGAAGAAGGGGGAAAGGAATAGGAGAGGTGGCGCCCCCCCCCCCAATCCTAGTCCAACTAGGAACCCTAGGTGGGGGCGCCGGCCAGCCCTATGGGCTGCCTCTCTCTTTCCCTTTAGGCCCACTATGGACCATCCCCTCTCGTAGGGGGTTCCGGTAACCCCCTCCGGCATTCCCGATAAATCCGAAACTTTTCCGGTATACTTCCGGTGTCCGAATATAGCCGTCCAATATATCAATCTTTATGTCTCGGACATTCCGAGACTCCTCGTCATGTCCGTGATCTCATCCGGGACTCCGAACTACCTTTGGTACATCAATACTCATAAACTCATAATACCGATCGTCATCAAACGTTAAGCGTGCGGACCCTACGGGTTCAAGAACTATGTAGACATGACCGAGACTCATCTCCGGTCAATAACCAATAGCGGAACCTGGATGTTCATATTGGCTCCTACATATTCTACGAAGATCTTTTATCGGTCAGAACCGCATAACTACATACGTTGTTCCTTTTGTCAAACGGTATGTTACTTGCCCGAGATTCGATCGTCGGTATCTCTATACCTAGTTCAATCTCGTTACCGGCGAGTATCTTTACTCGTTCCGTAACACATCATCTCGTGACTAACTCATTAGTCTTTTGCTTGCAAGGCTTATTGTGATGTGTGTTACTGAGAGGGCCCAGAGATACCTCTCCGACACTCGGAGTGACAAATCCTAATCTTGATCTATGCCAACACCACGAATACTTTCGGAGACACCTGTAGAGCATCTTTATGATCACCCAGTTACGTTGTGACGTTTGATAGCACACAAGGTGTTCCTACGGTATTCGGGAGTTGCATAATCTCATAGTCATAGGAACATGTATAAGTCATGAAGAAAGCAATAGCAGTTAAACTAAACGATCATAGTGCTATGCTAATGGATGGGTCTTGTCCATCACATCATTCTCCTAATGATGTGATCTCGTTGATCAAATGACAACACATGTCTATGGCTAGGAAACATAACCATCTTTGATCAATGAGCTAGTCTAGTAGAGGCATACTAGGGACATACTGTTTTGTCTATGTATTCACACATGTACTAAGTTTCCGGTTAATACAATTCTAGCATGAATAAAAGACATTTATCATGATATAAGGAAATACAAATAACATCTTTATTATTGCCTCTAGGGCATATTTCCTTCAGCCTCCCCTAGGGAAGCCGCCCCTCCCAGCTTGGGAGGCAAGTTTCCTAGGGGTGGGGGCGCCCAAACCCATATAGGGTTTCACCTATGGCCGCCGCCCCTCCCCTAGGGAAACCATAGGGCGCCTCCTCCTCCCCCCTTCCCCCTATATATAGTGAGGGAGAGAGAGGGCAGCCGCATCCCTCCCCTGGTGCAGCTCTCCCCCCTCCCAACTCCTCTTCTTCCTCCGTAGAGCTTGGCGAAGCCCTGCCGGAGAACTGCAAGCTCCACCACCACGCCGTCTTGCTGCGGAGCTCTTCCCCAACTTCTCCCCCCTTGTTGGATCAAGAAGGAGGAGACATCCCCGGTCTGTACGTGTGTTGAACGCGGAGGCACCGTTGTTCGGCGCTTGGATTGGAATCGGCTGCGATCTGAATCGCTGCGTGTACGACTACACCAACCGCGTTCTAGTAACGCTTCCGCTTTGCGATCTTCAAGGGTATGAAGATGCACTCACCCTTATTGTTGCTGGTCTCTCCATAGATTGATCTTGGTGATGTGTAGAATTTTGTTGATTTCTGCATCGATCCCCAATAATGGCATCATGAGCTAGGTCTATGCGTAGTTTCTATGCACGAGTAGAACACAGGTTGTTGTGGGCGTCGATTTTGTCAATTTGCTTGCCATTACTAGTCTTATCTTGATTCGGCGGCATCGTGGGATGAAGCGGCTCTTACCAACCTTACACGTACGCTTACGTGAGACCGGTTCCACCAAAGATGCACTAGTTGCATAAGGTGGCTGGCGGGTGTCTGTCTCTCCCACTTTAGTCGGATCAGATTCGATGAAAAGGGTCCTTATGAAGGGTAAATAGAAATTGGCATATCACGTTGTGGTTTTGGCGTAGGTAAGAAACGTTCTTGCTAGAAATCTATAGCAGCCACGTAAAAACTTGCAACAACAATTAGAGGACGTCTAACTTGTTCTTGCAGCATATGTCGTGTGATGTGATATGGCCAAAAAAGATGTGATGAATGACATATGTGATGTATGAGATTGATCATGTTCTTGTAATAGGAATCATGACTTGCATGTCGATGAGTATGATAACCGGCAGGACCATAGGAGTTGTCTTAATTTATTGTATGACATGCGTGCCAATGAAAATGCCATGTAATTACTTTACTTTATTGCTAACCGTTAGCCAGAGTAGTAGAAGTAACAATTGGTGAGACAACTTCATGGAGACACGATGATGGAGATCATGATGATGGAGATCATGGTGTCATGTCGGTGACGATCATGATCATGGTGCCCCGAAGATGGAGATCAAAGGAGCAAAATGGTATTGGCCATATCATGTCACTATTTGATTGCATGTGATGTTTATCATGTTTTACATCTTATTTGCGTAGAACGATGGTAGCTTAAATAAGATGATCTCTCACTAAAATTTCAACAATTGTGTTCCCCCTAACTGTGCACCATTGCTAAGGTTCGTTATTTCGAAGCACCACGTGATTATCGGGTGTGATAGGCTCTAACGTTCGCATACAACGGGTGTAAACCAGATTTACACACGCAATACACTTAGGTTGACTTGACGAGCCTAGCATGTACAGACATGGCCTCGGAACACGGGAGACCGAAAGGTCAAACATGAGTCGTATAGAAGATACGATCAACATGGAGATGTTCACCATTGATGACTAGTCCGTCTCACATGATGATCGGACATGGCCTAGTCGAGTCGGATCATGTATCACTTAGATGACTAGAAAGATGTCTATCTGAGTGGGAGTTCATTAAATATTTTGATTAGATGAACTCATTATCATGAACTTAGTCTAAATTGTCTTTGCAAATTATGTTGTAGATCAATAGCTCGCGCTTTAGCTTCCTGTTTTAATACATTCCTGGAGAAAGATTAAGTTGAAAGATATTGTGAGCAATTGTGTGAACTAGGGCCGTAATCTGAGGATTGTCCTCACTGCTACACATAAGGCTTTTGTCCTTGATGCACCGCTCGGTGTGCCAACCCCTCCAGCATTGTCTATGGATGTTGTGAACATCTGGCAGACACATTCTGATGACTACTTGATAGTTTAGTGCGCCATGCTTTACAGCTTAGAATCGGGGCTCCAAAAGCGTTTTGAATGCCATATGAGATGTTCCAAGAGCTGAAATTGGTATTTCAGGCTCATGCCTGTGTTGAGAGGTTTGAGACCTCTCACAAGATCTTTGCCTACAAGATGGAGGAGAACAGCTCAGCCAATGAGCATGTGCTCAGAATGTCTGGGTACTTCAATCGCTTGAATCAAGTGGGAGTTAATCTTCTAGATAAGAGATTGATTGACAAAAGTTCTCCACACTATCACCAAGCTACTAGAACTTTGTGATGAACTATAACATGCAATGGATGGAGATGATCCCGGAGCAGTTCGCGGTAGGCCGTGGAAGTAGAAATCAAGAAGGAGCATCAAGTATTGATGGTTAACAAGACCACTGGTTTCAAGAAGGGCGAGGGCAAGAAGGGAAACTTCATGAATGGCAAGCCAGTTGCCGCTCCAATGAAGAAACCCAAGGTTGAATCCAAACCCGAGACTAAGTGCTTATATTGCAAATGGAAGGGTCACATATAGTGGTACTACCTCAAATACTTGGTAGATAAGAAGGCTGGCAACTTCAACAAAAGTATATTTGATATATGTGTTATTGATGTGTATCTTACTAGTACTCCTAGTAGCACCTGGGTATTAGATACCAGTTCAGTTGCTAATATTGGTAACTCAAAACAAAAGCTACAGAATAAACAGAGACTAGCTAAGGGCCAGGTGACGATGTGTGTTGGAAGTGTTTCCAAGGTTGATGTGATCACCATTGCACGCTCCCTCTACCTTTGGGATTAGTGTTGAACCTAGATAAATGTTGTTTGCATTAGTGTCTGCGTTGAGCATGAACATTATTAGATCATGTTTACTGCAATACGGTTATTCATTGAAGTCAGAGAATAATGGTTATTCTGTTTACATGAATAACACCTTATATGGTCATGCACCCAATGTAAATGGTTTATTGAATCTCAGTCGTGGTGATACACATGTTCATAACATTGATGCCAAAAGATGTAGAGTTGATAATGATAGTGCCAGTTTCTTGTGGCACTGCCGCTTAGGTCATATTGGTGTAAAGCGCATGAAGAACCTCCACGTCGATGGACTTTTGAAGTCACTTGATTTTGAATCACTTGACACATGCAAACCATGCCTCATTGGCAAGATGACTAAAACCCCGTTCTTTGGAACAATGGAACGAGCAAGTGACTTGTTGGAAATCATACATGCTGATGTATGCGGTCCGATGAGTGTTGACACGTGAGGTGGATATCGTTATTTTCTCACCTTCACCGATGAATTGGGTAGATATGGGCATGTTTAATTAATGAAGCATAAGTCTGAAACATTTGAAAAGTTCAAGCAATTTCAGAGTGAAGTTGAGAATCATCGTAACAACAAGATCAAGTTCCTACGATATGATCAAGGGAATAGTATCTGAGTTATGAGTTCGGCAATCACTTAAGACAAAGTGGAATCGTTTCATAGTTGATGCCACCTGGAATACCATAGCATAATGGTGTGTCTGAATGTCGTAATCACACTCTATTGGATATGGTGCGGTCTATGATGTCCCTTACCGATCTACCATTGTCATTTTGAGGTTATGCATTAGAGACAACTACATTCACTTTAAATAGGGCACCATCTAAGTCCGTGGAGACGACACCGTATGAACTATGGTTTTGCAAGAAACCTAAGTTGTTGTTTCTTAAGGTTTGGGGCTACGATGCTTATGTCAATAGGCTTCGGCCAGAAAAGCTCAAACCCAAAGCAGACAATTGTGTCTTCATATAATACCCAAAGAATACGATTGGGTATACCTTCTATCTCAGATCTGAGAGCAAAGTGTTTGTCGCTAAGAACAGGTCCTTTCTCGAGAAAGAGTTTCTCTCGAAAGAATTGAGTGGGAGGAAGATAGAACTTGATGAGGTTGTTGAACCTTTACTTCAACCAGAGAGTAGAGCAGCGCAGAAAGATGTTTCTGTGGCACCTACCTCAGTTGAAAGAGAAAGCTAATGATGATGATCATAGAGCTTCAGATCAAGTTACCGTCGAACCTCCTAGGTCGACAAGGGTGTGTACAACTTCTGAGTGGTAACCCTATCTTAAAGGTCACGTTGTTGGACAACGATGGACCTATGAGCTATGAAGAAGCGATGGTGGGCCTAGATTCCAACAAATGGCTAGGAGCCATGAAATCCGAGATAGGATCCATGTATAAGAACAAAGTATGGACTTTGGTGGACTTGCCGGATGATCGGCAAGCCATTTAGAATAAATGGATCTGTAAGAAGAAGACAGACACTGATGGTAATATCAACATTTATGAAGCTCGACTTGTCTCAAAGAAGTTTCCGACAAGTTCAAGGAGTTGACTGTGATGAGACTTTCTCAATCATAGCGATGCTAAAGCCTGTTAGAATTATGTTAGCAGTTGCTGCATTTTTCATTTACGAAATATGGCGGATGGATGTCAAAACAAAGTTTCCTTGACGGTTTCCGTGAGGAAAGGCTGTATGTGATACAGCCAGGGGGTTTTGTTGATCATAAGGATGCTAAAAGGTATGCAAACTCCAGCGATCCTTCTATGGACTGGAGCAAGCATCTCGGAGTTGGAACATACGCTTTGATGAGGTGATCAAAGCATTTGGGTTTATACAAAGTTTGCAAGAAACTTGTATTTGCAAGAAAGTGAGTGGGAGCACTACAACATTTTGATAAGTATATGTGGATGACATATTGTTGATCAGAAATGATGTAGAATTTCTAGAAAGCATAGAGGGTTGTTTGAATGGAGTTTTTCAAAGGAGGACCTATGTAAAACTGCTTACATGTTGGGTATCAAGATCTATAGAGATAGATCAAGACGCCTGATAAGACTTTCACAGAGCACATACATTGACATGATCTTGAAGGAGTTTAAGATGGATCAGTCAAAGAATGTGTTCTTGCCTGAGTTGTAAGGTGTGAAGTTAAGACTTGAAGCTCAACCATGTCAGAAGAAAGAGAAAGGACGAAAGTCGTCCCCTATGCCTTAGACATAGGCTCTATACGATATGCCATGCTGTGTACCGCGATGTGCCTTGCCACGTGTCTGGTAAAGGGGTATAAGAGTGATCTAGGAATGGATCATTGGGCAGCGATCAAAATTGTCCTTGAGAATAAGGAAATGTTTCTCGATTATGGAGGTGATGAAGAGTTCGGCGTAAAGGGTTACGTCGATGCAAGCTTTAACAACTATCCGGATGACTTTGAGTAGCAATCCGGATACGTATAGTGGAGAAACCATTTGGAATAGCTCCAACTGGAGCATAGTAGCAACATCTACAATATGAAATAGAGATTTGCAAATAACACACGGATCTGAATGTTGCAGACCCGTTGACTAAAACCTCTCTCGTAAGCATAACATGATCAAACCCTAGAACTCATTGAGTGTTAATCACATGGTGATGTGAACTAGATTATTGACTCCAGTAAACTCTTGGGTGTTAGTCACATGGTGATGTGAACTATGAGTGTTGATCACATGGCGATGTAAACTAGATTATTGACTCTAGTGCAAGTGGGAGTCTGTTGGAAATATGCCCTAGAGGCATAAAATGCTTATTATTATATTTCCTTGTTCATGATAATTGTCTATTATTCATGCTATAATTGTATTAACCGGAAACTGTAATACATGTGTGAATACATAGACCACAACATGTCCCTAGTGAGCCTCTAGTTGACTAGCTCGTTGATCAATAGATGGTTACGGTTTCCTGACCATGGGCATCGAATGTCGTTGATAACGGGATCACATCATTGGGAGAATGATGTGATGGACAAGACCCAATCCTAAGCATAGCACATGATCGTGTAGTTCGTTTGCTAAGAGCTTTTCTAATGTCAAGTATCATTTCCTCAGACCATGAGATCGTGCAACTCCCGGATACCGTAGGAATGCTTTGGGTGTATCAAACGTCACAACGTAACTGGGTGGCTACAAAGGTGCACTACAGGTATCTCCGAAAGTGTCTGTTGGGTTGGCATGAATCGAGACTGGGATTTGTCACTCCGTATGACGGAGAGGTATCTCTGGGCCCACTCGGTAATGCATCATCATAATGAGCTCAATGTGACTAAGGAGTTACCACGTGATCATGCGTTACGGAGCGAGTAAAGAGACTTGCCGGTAATGAGATTGAACAAGGTATGGGGATACCGACGATCGAATCTCGGGCAAGTAACATAGCGATGGACAAAGGGAATTGTATACAGGATTGATTGAATCCCCGACATCGTGGTTCATCCAATGAGATCATCGTGGCACATCTGGGAGCCAAAGTGGGTATCCAGATCCCGCTATTGGTTATTGGCCGGAGAGGTATCTCGGTCATGTCTGCATGGTTCCCGAACCCGTAGGGTCTACACACTTAAGGTTCGGTGACGCTAGAGTTGTTATGGGAATAGTATGTGGTTACCGAAGGTTGTTAGGAGTCCCGGATGAGACCCCGGACGTGACGAGGAACTCCGGAATGGTCCGGAGGCGAAGATTGATATATTGGACGAAGGGTATTGGTGTCCGGAATTGTTCTGGGCGTACCGGGTGACGACCAGCGTGTCCGAAAGAGGTTTCGGAGGCCCCGACAAGCGTTGGGGGGCCTTATGGGCCAAGGGGAGGGGGCACACCAGCCCACTAAGGGGCTGTGCGCCCCTCCCACCCCATCTCATGTAACATGGAGAGGTGAGGGAGCCTCCCCTAGGGCAGCCGTCCCTCCCGGCTTGGGGGGCAAGTTTCCTAGGGGTGGGGGCGCCCAAACCCATCTAGGGTTTCCCGTGTGGCCACCGCCCCTCCCCTAGGGAAACCCTAGGGCGCCTCCTCCTCCCCCCTTCCCCCTATATATAGTGAGGGAGAGAGAGGGCAGCCAAACCCCTTCCCTGGTGCAGCTCTCCCCCCTCCCAACTCCTCCTCTTCCTCCGTAGAGCTTGGCGAAGCCCTGCCGGAGAACTGCAAGCTCCACCACCACACTGTCTTGATGCCGGAGCTCTTCCCCAAATTCTCCTCCCCCCTTGCTCGATCAAGAAGGAGGAGACGTCCCCGGGCTGTACGTGTGTTGAACACGGAGGCTCCGCTGTTCGGCGCTTGGATTGGAATCGACCGCGATCTGAATCGCTGCGTGTACGACTACACCAACCGTGTTCTACTGACGCTTCCGCTTTGCGATTTTCAAGGGTATGAAGATGCACTCCCCCTTCTCGTTCCTGGCCTCTCCATAGATTGATCTTGGTGATGCGTAGGAATTTTTTGATTTCTACATCGATCCCCAACAAGGCCCTCTCTGGCGTGTATATAAGCTAGGAGGTTTAGTCTGTAGAGGGGATCATCGACATCACAATGTCCTCATAGGCTAGACTTTAGGGTTTAGCCATTACGATCTCGAGGTAGATCAACTCTTGTACTCATATTCATTCGTATTAATATAGCAGGAAGTAGGGTATTACCTCGATCGAGAGGGCCTGAACCTGGGTAAACATCGTGTCCCTAGCCTACTGTTACCATCGATCCTCTAAACGCATAGCTTGGGCTCCCCTACCCGAGATCTGCCGGTTTTGACACCGACAATGGTGCTTTCATTGAGAGCTCTGATGTGCGCTCGCGATGAGCGATCGATGGCTCATTTCATCATCAACGACGAGATCACCCTTGGAAGCAACTTGGCCATCGGCCAGGTTCTCCAGCTCGGCGGGTTCGCTGTATGCGCCCGCGCGGCCTCAGGGCCGGCTGCAGTCCCTGCGGTTATCGAGGACCACCCTTATGATGACTCCGGCCACTCCGATGATGCAACCTTGGCGGATCTCTCGCCTTTAAACGAGCTGCTGGATTGCATCGCCGCCCTGGGGCTTTCATCGCTGGGAGATCAGATCGGAACTAAATCTGGTCATGATGAGATCGATCCCATCCCGATCACTCGTCTAGTGGCAGCAGTTGAGGACGGAGCTGTCGTGGATTTAGCATGACAGATGTCCTAGCAAAAGGACTTAGTCGTGAGGCCATCGCTCGGGTTAGCTTGAAGGGGTTAAAGCGGACAAAGAACACAGGGGTTTTATACTAGTTCGGCCCCTTCGATGAAGGTAAAAGCCTACGTCTAGTTTGGCGTGGTATTGCTTGTGCTTCGATGACCAGGGAGCGAATCCGCTTCGCCTGTGTCTCGAGCTGTTGTGTCTTGTCCTGAACCATCGCCGGGTCGTCCCTTTATATAGGAGGCGACGGCCGGTCCGCTTTACAGAGTCCCGAGGCCGGCTCATAAACGTGTCCGCCTCGGTCTCTACCTTTTCTATCTTACATCCCAAGTTACATGGTATGATGGTTTACAAATCATAGGCCTCGTACATGGGCCCTGAGCCTCCGTGGGCTATAACCTTCTAATACATACTCCACTGAGCCTTTGATAATATAATATTAATAACGTAAAGCGGACCCTCCTAGCCGGTTTATACTTGATGGTAATATCCCTGACATTAGGCCCCAGATTGATTTGAACTTGTTCATGTCAGTCTTCAAAGTCTAGTACGAATGTTCCTTTCTGCAGATCTCATTGACTTTATAAACCGGCCATGACGTCATCTCCTGGAATCACTTTAACCTGTCATGACATCATCTGTGCATTTAATGTCCACATCTGTTTGTTACCTTTCTTTATTACCGCTCCGAAAATTGAGGCGACAGCTCAATCCATATCCAATTTTCGGTCTCCTCGATTCCCGCGCCTGCCGTTTTATCTCTTCGGCTTATAAATAAGGCCTAAGGCCATCTCTTCTATCCCCTCTGCTTCGTCTTCCTCCGTCTCCAGCGCTCAAGCCTCCGCCGTCGTCCTTCGAGCTCACCGTCGTCAGCAAGCCCGACCGCTGCATCAACCTGAGCACGTCCAGATATTCGTCGCCGTCCTTCCGCTTCCTCAGGCACGTTACTTCTTCTTCCCATAAATCTTAGCTCTAGGGTTTCTCTGAAGCTCGCGGCGAATCGTTGTTCTTCGTAGTTCATCACCGTAGGCCATTCTTTAGCTATAGATGTAAAACTTTTAGGTCAACTTTCATGCGTGTAACTCCGCTCCGTCGTTATACCTTTAGTTCCTCCAATGCCGCTAGCTCAGACTGGATCTGTAGAAAAACTTCCGCTGCCTTTACTAAATATAACTTGAATTTTTTTTGCCTTTTCTCTGCGCCGTAGATCCATTTTTTACCTCTGCCTCATGCGAAAGTTGTTTCTCACACTTTAGATCTACAACTTATCTGCTTATGTCACCGGTTTAACTGTAACCTGCGCCTCACATGCCTGCCCTGACGGTTTAGATTTAGGCATGCATCCTGTAATTGGCGGTTTAACCTTTCCCTTCTATATTCATAAACTGGTAGGTGTCTCGTTCATATCTGCTCCGGATTAGTAGATACCATTAGTCCCTTGCTTAAACCGTCAATTAAATCCACATTCTCATAGAATGTGCCGGTTTATGTCTAGTAGTTGGTAAACCGGGTCTTGTATTGTATTTTCAGCATTCCCTCCTTGGAAAAAATGGCCTCCACGACGAAAGAGTTTGTTGCCTGCAACTGGGTTCCATCCCGGATTACCGAGGATGATTTAGTAGAGGCAGCCTCAATCGGCGTTCTGGGTCCTAAAGAAATTCTGCACTGGCGGGCCCCTGGAAAGGAGTGTCCTCCTAAGCCTAAGGAGGGAGAGACCATAGTCTTTTTCGATCACTTGGCCCGGGGTTTTAGCCCTCCCGGTTCAAAGTTCTTCCACGACGTTTTAGCTGATTTTCAACTCCATCCGCAAGATCTGGGTCCCAACTCCATATCGAACATCTGCAACTTCCAAGTCTTCTCAGAGGCATATTTGCAAGAAGAACCATCTGTGGAACTGTTCCGGGATTTCTTCCATCTGAACCGCCGAACTGAGTTTTTTGACGGGCCTCATACTGAACTTGTGGTGTGAGCATCCAAAAGAGGAAGGATGTAAGCTTTCCTCACGCCACTCTTCACAGCCACCCCAAGGACTGGAACCATACTTGGTTGTACTGCAAGGATACATCGCCAGAGGGAGAAAACCCGCTCCCGGGTTACCGTGCTTACCGCCTGACGCCGAATAATCCTTGCCCGCATCGTCTAAGTGCCCAAGACCGGGCTCGTTATGCCCCCCAACTCTCCAAGCTCAGGGCTTTCATAGCTAACGGTTTAACCGGGGTCGACTTTGTCCGCTGCTGGCTCTCTTGGAGCATTCTCCCATTAAGACGGCGATCAAGCTTAATGTGTGAATATACTAGTAATCCGGAAGACCCCCAACGCCACACAAACATAGTGCTTCCTGACAAGGAAGTTACTGAATCTGCAAAGAAGATGTTGAACATTCCTTTGGAGGAGTGCAGCCGAACCGGCTTAGCTCCATTCTGTGCGAGCAATGAACCGCCATCCGTAAGATTCTTCTGTTCCTTTCTTTTCACTTTAATCCGTCTATATTTATTGTCCTCAATATGTTCTTATTCCTTTACACAGGCCAATGATCCCTTCTGGAAGAGGAAGGCTCAAGATAAACCGGCGAAGCCAACCCGCAAGAAGAGCTTAGCCGTAAAGAAGAAGAAAACGATTGTCATTTCCGGTTCAAACCCTGAAGAAGATGATCCGGCTTCTGAGGTACTGCTTGACTCTTATGTCCCTTGAATTCTCTTTGTCTACATTTATGTCAATAATGTCCTTTCCCAGGATCCGGCGGAGGGAAGTAAAGCGGATGAAGTTGAGGTAATTTCTCTCTCATCTGATTCAGAACCGTTGCCACCCAAGATTCGCCGGGTAGCTCGGAAATATCCCTTTTCTCACCCTTATGCTCAACTGGATCCTGACTTTCTTTTGAAGAAACAGCAACATGAGGCTCGCCGGACCACACGCCACAGTGGTCACGTGGTTGAATCATCCGGATTACCCCACACGCCAGCTCGCAGACGCCGCTCCGAGGTTTTGCTTACTCCAACCCTTCTTCATCCAAAAGCAGGTCTTATCCACAAACCTATTAAACCGTCTGATCCCAACTATCAGGAAGCTCGTCTGTCTTCTTCCGGCGAGTCGACTGCTACTCAAGTCCCGGTGCTTAAGACCGTTCCTGGGTAAATCATCTTTCCAAATGTTCGGTTTACCTTTCCATTTTGACTTTATGAATTTCACTGCTCTTTCATCTTATCAGTATGCCTAAGCCTAGCAAAAAGGCGAAGTTAAATAAACCGGCGGTCGGGAATACTTTTGAATCGGCGGAGGATGTTGAAGCTGCCAATCCTCCGGAAGAGAACGTTGAGGTTCTGCTCAATGATCCTGCCCCAATGGATCAAGAAGATGTCGCTGCTCCGGGGGGTGACGCTATGGATGACGCTGTTGAACCGGCCAACCCTGTCCGTGTTAGTCCTTCTCGGGCTAGCACGGCTCCTATTAGTCCGGTGCGCACCGCTTATCCCCCCAAGCCAACCGCTGCCTCAACAGAAGATGTTGAGATAACGGGAATAAGTTTTACTGCTCTAATACGTCTCAAACGTATCTACTTTTCCAAACACTTTTGATATTGTTTTGACCTCATTCTTGCGTGATTTGGACTAAACTAACCCGGACTGACGCTGTTTTCAGCAGAGCTGCCTGTATGGTTTATTTGTGTGCAGGAAAACGGATTTTTAAGTATCTCAGAAAAATCCACGAAAATTCAGAGAAAATCCACGCACCCGAAGGAACCAAATACCAGAAGTGGGGCCAGAGGGGGGCCAGGGGGTGCCCAGGCGCCCTGTGGGCGCGCCCCCCTGGGCCACGCCAGGGGGGTGCCTGGGTGGGGCCCACACCCCCTGGTGCCCTACTTTAGCCCGTATTTTTCCTCCCGACGCAAAACCCCCAGATCGGAAGTCCTTTCGCAGTTTTTCATCGCGGAGCCGCCGCCACCCTCTGTTCTTCTTCGGGAGGGCTAATCTGGAGGCTGATTTGGCCTCCGGAGAGGGGAGATCGTCGCCATCGTCATCATCATCACCACTCCATCATCCCTCGATGACTTCCCCCTTCATGTGTGAGTAATTCCCCTGCTGTAGGCGAAGGGGATGGTAGGGATTGGATGAGTTAGATCATGTAATAGTTCGTCAGATTGTTGGGGGCATGTTGCCTATCATCTACTATGGTGTTTATCATCTTTGCTACAACTTGTTATTCTTAATGCTTGACACTTAGGGCCCGAGTGCCATGATTTAAGATCTGAACCATATGTGTTTGCATGAATATATTTGTGTTCTTGATCCTATCTATGAGTTGTATGCACCTGTTACGGTCCGGAACCGGCGATCCCAAAAGTGACAGCTTGGGACACCAAAGGGGATGGTCCGTAGTTTGAGGATTACATGTATCCATTGAGTTCATTGCTTTGTTCCGGTGCTCTTTGACAGGAGCACCTTAATATCCATTAGTTCCTTTTGGCCCCGTTCGTAGCGGGATGGTAGGACAAAAGATGTTGTGCAAGTTCTTATTGCAAGCACGTACAACTACCTACGGGATACATGCCTAATGTTTGATATTTGCCTAGATGATCATTACTTTTCCGTGTGACGTGCCCCAAGTTAGAATCTATCTCATCCATGCAGCGCCCAACCATCCATCTCCCTAGCCTACAGTATTTTAAACCTTGCTTGTCACTAGTTGCTACTTTTGTCATTTACTACTGCTATTTACTTTTGCTATTTACTTTTACTATTACTATCATCACTATCATATCACTGTTACCACTTATCTTCTGTTGCAAGTTAGTATATTTCAGGTGCGGTTGAATTGACAACTCAACTGTTAAAGCTTATAAATACTCTTTGGCTCCCCGTGTGTCGAATCAATAAATTGGGTTATTCTTACCCGCGAAGACTATCTCGATCCCTTACGGTTGAGGGTTATCAAGTACCGTTTTCTGGCGCCGTTGCCGGGGAGCATAGCAATATTTACAAGTCTACTTGAGGTATCCTACCTGCTGCACTTTATTCACTATGGGTAAGAAAGGAGACCCCAAGGTTCCGATCTTACTATCCACTACAAGAAGAGGTACTGCTCTGAGCACTAGTGCTACGCTTGATTCACCTTTTGTTATGAGTAAGTTTGCCTCACCACCACCACATGATGCTCCTACTGAATCTGTTATTATGTCTGATACTCTTGATGATGCTTCTACTACTTTTGATGATGATATTAGTTCGCTTGGTTATGCCCTTGAGAAACAAATTGCTGCTGCTACTGAAAAATATGGAATTGAACTTCCTGTTGCTTGCTACCCTATTGGTGAAACTTATGATTATCCTGATTTGAGTAAACTCAAGGAGAGTCTCCTTGATGATGATTACTATATGCTTGATGAAGATTTATGCAGGGAACTGACAGAGTTTGCTGGCTCTGACCCTGAAGTTATTAAGAAAATATTTGAAAAACACTCTTTGAAAAACAAAATCGTTCCTAATCCTGAGTTTGCTACATCTCCTATATGCATTGATGATCCTGATTTTGATTTCTCTATTGATCTTTCACTTATACCTATGGTTGAAGCTGACCCCTTTTATGGCAGAGAAAATGATGATGCTATTACACACCTGACTAAATCGGTGAGTTAGGTAGCCTGTTTACTACAGATGAGAAGATACGATACTTTTATGTGACCAAGCTTCTTCCTTTCTCGTTGAAGGAAGGTGCTAAAGCATGGTATGATTCACTTCCATGCGGTTCCATTAAGAGTCCTCAGGACTTAGCTCACTCTTTTGTTGACAAGTACTTTCCTGCTCACATGCAACATGCTGCTTTACAAAGAATTTATAACTTTAAACAGTTGCAGGATGAGTCCCTCCCTAAAGCTTGGGGGAGGTACTGCGGTCTGATTCGGGCTAGACCAGGACATGAAATCCCTAAGAATGAATTAATCGATATATTCTATGCTGGTCTAACTGATGAATCCAGGTCCTATTTGGACAGTTGTGCTGGTTGTGTTTTCAGGAAAAGAACACCGGACGATGCGGAAGATCTAATGGGCAGGATTGCCAGAAACCATGAAGATTGGTCCGTCCCTGAACCACCTCCACCAACAAAGAAGAGGGGCATGTTTGTTCTAAGCCCCGAGGATATGCGAGAAGCAAAGAAGTCTATTAAAGAGAAAGGTATTAAAGCTGAAGACGTGAAGAATCTACCCCCTATTGAGAAGCTGTGTGAGCCTACCACTCACCCTCCTATGGTAGAGGTACACTCTCTTTTAGATTTCAACGCAAGTGACATCCCTCATGGTAAACCTCCTGATCAATGTTTAGATGAGTTTGATAATTTTATTATGAAATAGAATCATTTTAATGAGAGGATAGAAAGTCAGTTGCATGATAATTCCCTTGCTATCAAAAAGTTGCTTAGTGTTTTAGATAGAACAGTTAATGATGTTCAATGTCTTGTGAAGCATTTTCATATGGTTCAAACTCAGCTTGATCAAATTTCTAATGTGCAAAGAGATTTGCTTGCTAACAATGCCAAACAAGATAAATTGCAGGCTTTTGGGATTAAGACCCGAGGAGGAACTAGTACTCAAGATCCTCTTTATCCAGAGGGACATCCGAAGAGAATCGAGCAAGATTCTCAAATACAGGAAGAAGAAATTGTTGTCTCTCCAAATAAGAAGAAGAAACATAAAGAGACTGACAATTCTAATGATCCTATTGCAGATGAAGAGCCAGCTATTGATCCCAATAGTGTACCTATTTCCGATGCTGAGACTGAAGACGGTGCTGAACCTGAAGGTAATGATAATGAGAAGAATGATCCACCTGAAGTTCGAGAAGAAGAAGCACCTGACAAACGTAAGAGGTACACTAAAGAAGACTTTATCGCAAGAAAACATGGGAAGGAGAAATAACCATGGGTACAGAAACCCATGCCCTTTCCAGGTAAGTCCATCAAATCTAAAGAAGAAGAGCATTATAATAAGTTTTGTGAATGGATTAAACCTCTTTTTCTTCAAATCCCTTTGACTGATGCTATTAAGTTACTTCCTTATTCAAAATATATGAAAGATATTGTCACTAACAAAAGAAAAGTTCCTAATGATGCAATATCTACTATGCTTGCTAACTATTCTTTCAGTGGAAAGATTCCTGAGAAGCTCGGTGATCCAGGTATACCCACCATTCCTTGCTCCATAAAGAATAATTATGTCAAAACTGCTTTATGTGATCTTGGAGCGGGAGTGAGTGTTATGCCTCTCTCTCTCTTTATGAGAGGCTTTGTTTAGAGAAACTAATTCCTACAGATATCTCCCTTCAGATGGCTGACAAGTCAACCGCTGTTCCGATAGGTATTTGTGAGGATGTTCCAGTAGAAGTTGCTAATTGTTTAATTCTTACTGATTTTGTTGTGCTTGACATGCCCGAGGATGGGAGCATGTCCATTATTCTTGGTAGACCTTTTCTTAACACCGCAGGTGCTATTATCGATTGCAACAAAGGGAAGGTCACCTTCCATGTGAATGATAAAGAACACACGGTATATTTTCCAAAGAAGACCGACAGGAGGCATGCCCTCAACTCTATAGAGAATATCGAGACCGTGAAGATTGGAGAATGGGACTGTCCACTACATGTGCCTCACAAATACAAAACTATCATGGTAGGGACAATGTCTATCAAGGTAAAAGTTCAGTGATTACTTCGTAGGAGGTGAGACTTTTTGCTCTATATATCGCTTGTTTGTTGGTAAGACTTGATCAACCTTACTAGTGAACGTGTTTTATATGGATAAAAAGTTGAGCCTGCTATGTTTTCATTTTGTTTTTAGTGTTGTCCTACTTGCTGTACCAAGTATCTATGTTTTTGAAGCTTCACAATACTACTATCTGCTTCAAGTTTTCAGAGAGTTTCGCAGCTTTTTGAACTTCGAAAAAATTTCAACAGTGAAGTTTTCAGAAAAATTCCAGAAAAATTATATTAAAAATTTCCACAACGGGAGACCCGGAAAGTCCTGGGGCCAGCCAGGGGGGGGCCACCAGTGGCCCAGGCGGCCAGCTGGTGCGGCCCAGCCCCTGGCCGCGCCCACAGGGCGCCTGGGGCCCACGGGACCCCCCTCCAGGTACTTCTTCTTCCCCCCTCTCTCTCTTTTTCCAGAAACCCGAGTTCTGGTCTTGTTCTTGCTGTTCTTGCTGTTCTTCGAGGCGATTCTTCGATCTCTCTCTACAGCCCATCATTTGAGCTGAAATTTTGAGCAAATACTCCCTGGTATGTGACTCCTCCACTCCTCCAATTAGATTTTTGATTGGTGGCCTCATTTGTGAGTATTTAGTAGTTCTTGGTGCTGTAGAGATGAGCTTGCATGCATGTGTAGAAAGTTACTTTCCAAGTTTTGATGCAAGTTTATGCCTTGGGCAAGTGAGTTGAGTAGTTTGCCTTAGCTCACTTTGTTTTAATCCTCGTTTTTGTAAATTGTAAAAAAAATCAGAAATGAGTTTGTTAGGAAGGGCAAAAGGATGGCTTAAGAAGAGGAGGCCCGCACACTCCGATCGAGTCACTAGAGCCGCAGCTTCACCATCGACTGCTAGGGTGAGCTATAATGAGGATCATGTGCCCCTGGAGTTGTTGGAAGACACGAGTCCAGCACGTGCGATGACATTTCCATGTGATGAATTCATGGAAGCTGCGGGAATCAAGGATGAGTTTTATAATCTTTGTGCTAATGCAGGTTTGACACGACTCGTCACGAGCCGTGTTACTCAGTATCAGAAACTCACCTCCGGTTTCATTAACAGTTTTAGATATAATCCTGATTCAGGTGCTATTGAGTTTAAAATTTATAATGATCTTATCACCATGACTCTGGGAAATTTTTGTGAAGTAATAGGTGTGCCAAACGTTGGGAGGACGGTAAGGATGGCCACTCAGCCCTCCGAGCTGAAAACCGTCATCAACTCTCTCTGCAGCATGGGTACGAGGGATATTCATCGGTCGAAGATCTCCAGCATCTTGTTTCCTCACCTCAGGTATTTTGCATATTATATTGCTAGAGAGGTGTTAGCTCGTGACAACACGAGCAGCATTTCTGCTCCGGATATCGCTATCCTGGCAGCAGCCCTCTCAGGGAGGTCTGATTATAATCTTGGTACCTTAATTGCTCGACGCCTTGCTATGAACGGTAACAAGGGGGACTTATATGGTGGCATTTATGCCACACTTATCTTAGAGCATCTTGGAGGCAACCCGCACCCTGATGATACTCCTTTTACTTATTTAAGCTTTGATCTTGCTGCTATGAAAAGGCATAAGTTTGTTACCATGGGTTCTGAGCTTGATAACCTTGTTTATATCTTGCGTTTCGGAACTACCGCGGAACGCGAGATCCGTCTACCTGCACCTCTTTTGTTTGATTTTTCTCGCAGGAACGGATGGTCCTTTGATGTTGTCCAGTTCGATGAGTTCATGGTCTAGCATCAGTTTCATAACCCCATGGAGGGGGTTGTGCCCGACGAGGAGAGGCACGGTGAGATACCACATTTTCAGGAAGAGACCGCCACCGAGTTTGGTGAAGGGTCTTCCTCTCTTTGGCGCTCGGAACCTTCCTCGTGGGAGACTCCGAGGAGTTCGGTGTACGCGCCATCATCCTTCTACGACCCTTGGTCTCACCACCATACCCCTGGAGCAGGAGGCTCCTGGGGGCAGTAGCTGCTAACCAACTTAGGCCAAAAGCCTAAGCTTGGGGGAGTACGTGCCCTTCTCACTTTTCCATTGTATTATCCGTTTTATTCGCTTTGATCTTTTCGAAGTTTTTGCCCGTTATTCTTTACTTCTCTCTTTGCAAAAACAACAAAAAGATTTTCTCTTTCTTTTGCTTTTATTCAACCTTTGACAAGAACCAAAAAGATTTCCTTTTCCTCTTTAGTTTGCTTTGTTTTCAGAGATCAGCTCGAGTCCGTGATGGCATTTGATTATATTTCCTACGTTCGATCGTGCAAGTGACAAGCAGTAATGAAGATCGACTGAAAGGAATCAACAAGGAAGACCGGTATGAACTCTTATTGTTTCTACTTTTGTACATATGCCTGTACTTATGATCTAGAGACCAGCTTGTAGCGACATAGTGCTATGTTTACAATGCTCTTCCAGTGGTTCATGCTTTCCTTGTGGCTAGTCCCGAATAACTAGAGTATATAATGTGTTATTGAAATGATCTACATGCATCGCACTGTTCATAGTCTGGTATACTAAGGTGGTATTTCCCTTTAGAGAATTTTTGGATTGACTTGGCACATGCTTACACATGTTTAAGACTAAAAGTCTACTTTGCCTTGATGATCTTTGAGTTTTAGAATAGTTATATCACTTTCATGCCCGATTCAATGTTGCTTTGTCGCTCTGCATGATTATGACCGTTATTGCTCTCTAGTTGGTCGCTTCCCAGTCTTTTGCTAAACCTCCACCCGTACTAAGTGGAATGACTGCTTGTGCATCCAAAACCTTTAAAACCTGTTATGCCATATGAGTCCACCATACCTTCCTATACATGGTATTTACCTGACATTCCTAACGAAGACTTCCATGTACCATCTCGAAATTATTCAAAAGCGTTTCCTTTTTGTGCCTATGTTTTAGCTCATGAGGAAGTAGTAGTTAATTCATGATCTCTTTAAGTTGGACAAGTTTCACCCCTGGATTGCATGTATAATGTGCAAACCCCTAATATGAAAAGGAACTGGCATTGAGTGCGCCCGGCTCAAAAAGATAATATAACAAACAAACCCTCCTTCACGCTTTGTTCATGAGAAATCAGAAAACTTTGGCAGTGATAAACAAAGGAGATTAAGAGAATGTGATCGTCCTCATGCGGGAGCCGTTCCTCGAGACTTGTCTAGCTTAAAAAGTGATTGAGTTATCTGCTAGCATTCGTTGACGAAATATGCACCTCTCAAAACATACTTACTTCTGTTTTTAAAACCAAGAGCTCTGGTACATGTTTAGTTTTTTTTGTTTCCGATCACGGGTTTTCAACTTTGCCAATAAAAGCCACGGTTCGAGAGTCTCACCTTCTTTCTTCAAAGCACTGACTAGGAGAGCATAATTGTCATTCTGAGTGTAATGTGCATTGTCCCAAAGTATTACATTGTCTTCTGCATACTTGTGATATGATTTATTCTGAAGTTCCTAGCTCTAGTCTCCTTTAAAACTCTGGAGGAGTCTCTGCATTTATGTTTTGCTTCACTCATGGAGGCTAGCGAGATACCACCTTAATATGCTCAAGCTATGTGCAATGTGATCTTGTCTTGATTTTCAGTAATATATTATTTACTCTTAAGTATTTGTGGCTGGTCACTTGAAAGAAGGATTGCTCCTTGCATTGTTCTCATAAGTACTGTTTTAATACTTGCTGAACTCTTTTCGTAGTACATGCTTATATACATCTAATGAAGCAAAAGAGTTTGTCAAAGTTTTCTTTGCCGCATCCAGTTCGTTGAACTGAATTGCTTGAGGACAAGCAATATGCTAAGCTTGGGGGAGTTGATACGTCTCAAATGTATCTACTTTTCCAAACACTTTTGATATTGTTTTGACCTCATTCTTGCATGATTTGGACTAACCCGGACTGACGCTGTTTTCAGCAGAGCTGCCTGTATGGTTTATTTGTGTGCAGGAAAACAGATTTTTAAGTATCTCAGAAAAATCCACGAAAATTCAGAGAAAATCCATGCACCCGAAGGAACCAAATACCAGAAGTGGGGCCAGAGGGGGCCAGAGGGGGCCAGGGGGTGCCCAGGCGCCCTGTGGGCGCGCCCCCCTAGGCCGCGCCGGGGGGGCGCCTGTGTGGGGCCCATACCCTCTGGTGCCCTACTTTAGCCCGTATTTTTCCTCCCGACGCAAAAACCCCAGATCGGAAGTCCTTTCGCAGTTTTTCGTCGCGGAGCCGCCGCCACCCTCTGTTCTTCTTCGGGAGGGCTAATCTGGAGGCTGATTTGGCCTCCGGAGAGGGGAGATCGTCGCCATCGTCATCATCATCACCACTCCATTATCCCTCGATGACTTCCCCCTTCATGTGTGAGTAATTCCCCTGCTGTAGGCGAAGGGGATGGTAGGGATTGGATGAGTTAGATCATGTAATAGTTCGTCAGATTGTTGGGGGCATGTTGCCTATCATCTACTATGGTGTTTATCATCTTTGCTACAACTTGTTATTCTTAATGCTTGACACTTAGGGCCCGAGTGCCATGATTTAAGATCTGAACCATATGTGTTTGCATGAATATATTTGTGTTCTTGATCCTATCTATGAGTTGTATGCACCTGTTACGGTCCGGAACCGGCGATCCCAAAAGTGACAGCTTGGGACACCAAAGGGGATGGTCCGTAGTTTGAGGATTACATGTATCCATTGAGTTCATTGCTTTGTTCCGGTGCTCTTTGACAGGAGCACCTTAATATCCATTAGTTCCTTTTGGCCCCGTTCGTAGCGGGATGGTAGGACAAAAGATGTTGTGCAAGTTCTTATTGCAAGCACGTACAACTACCTACGGGATACATGCCTAATGTTTGATATTTTCCTAGATGATCATTACTTTTCCGTGTGCCCTGCCCCAAGTTAGAATCTATCTCATCCATGCAGCGCCCAACCATCCATCTCCCTAGCCTACAGTATTTTAAACCTTGCTTGTCACTAGTTGCTACTTTTGTCATTTACTACTGCTATTTACTTTTGCTGTTTACTTTTGCTGTTTACTTTTGCTGTTTACTTTTACTATTACTATCATCACTATCATATCACTGTTACCACTTATCTTCTGTTGCAAGTTAGTATATTTCAGGTGCGGTTGAATTGAAAACTCAACTGTTAAAGCTTATAAATACTCTTTGGCTCCCCGTGTGTCGAATCAATAAATTGGGTTATTCTTACCCGCGAAGACTATCTCGATCCCTTACGGTTGAGGGTTATCATGCTCCCACGGAACCTGTTGTCTTGGCCAGGCGTACTGCCAAAGAGGAAACTCTCCAGAAGGACAAAGGCAAATGGAGTACTGACTATCGAGTTATTCCCAACTTAGTGCCTAGGATCTCCAATCTGGGTATCTGAACCGGCTCTACACAAGCCGCGACCATGAGGCCGGTTTGGTAAATCTGATGAAAGAAAAATATGAGGTAACACCTCTCCCTTCGCCTTTCATTCCTGCTTGTATCTTGCAATTATATCCTTAGGCCATAGTAGCCCCCAAGTGTCGGTTTAGTTCATTGTAGGTGAACCGGGACTTCTCTTATGTCTGAGAATGAACTTACATTAGCCCCCAAGTGCCAAGGGCATGACTTGTTATGTGCTTGGGACTTGTCTGAAAAATTTGCTTTCTTTCACTTCAATTCTACATTAGCCCCCAAGTGTCGAGTGCATAACCTGTTTATGTGCTTGAGACTTGATCGAACTGTTCTTCATGAATATCCAATATTTGTTGTCTTCTGCAGGTTGACTTGAACCGGAGGGCTTCGGAGGCAACAGAGCTCCGGAATAACCTGGCCTTTCAAGAGACTGCTTCAACTAAAGCCAAGGAAGAACTTTCCCTGGCTTTAGCGAGCATGGAGAGGCTCAAAAAAGATTTTGAAGCAGAGCAGTCTACTTGGGAGGTACAGAGGGCTGCTTTAGAGAAAAGAGCCAAGGATGCGGAGGCTGCTCTTACCCCGATGATGGAGGAGCTGTCCGGTTTAAAGCAGCACATAGATGATATGACATCTGCCATCTTCGGTGAGTACCTGTTTTCATATGTTTTTATCCCTGCGATCTTATACTGCTCCGGTTTAACTCTTCACTTATACACAGGGAGGCGCGTGACACATCTTGGAGATGACATACGGAGGAAAATGAAGGCTGCTTATACCCTGGTGGAACAACTCTACTCCGGTGCTCAAAGGTCTATCAGTGCTATGTCGCACAATAAACCGGCGCCGACTGTCGTGGTTCTAAGTCTGACAGTAAGGGTAGGGGGTACGAATGGAGAGGCAAGGCCCTAGCTATGGCGATGTTGTACACAAGGTGTTTTCAAGTTCAGGCCCTTCTCGGAGGAAGTAAAAGCCCTATGTCTCGGTGCCCGGAGGCTTGGTCGACTGGTATGTGTATATGTGTGTTACAAAGGTGCGAACCCTTGTTCCGGAGGAGGGGGGTGGCTTATATAGCGCGCCAGGACCCCAGCCATGCTCCACGTTACCAAGGGTTCAATGTACATTAAGGCAGGCGTTACTGATAACGCCTGCAGTAAAGGGTAATTAAGGTGTTTTACTACGGTGAGTAAATACAGGATCGTTGCTGTCTCAAGTGATGCTTGACCTTCGGAGGTCGAGTGCCTTGGATCGGTCGAGTGGGGTTGAGTCGTCTTGCGTATGGGGTTCAGTCGAGTGGAATGTCTTCTTGGACCGTCTCAGTCGACTGCCTCCACTGTCATAGGTCTTGTCTTTTGATCTTCTAGGGTAGTGACCTTGGGTGGGGTACCTTGATCGGGCCTGTGACCCTACCCTAGGTATGTAACCTCGTCAGTAGCCCCCGAATGGATTGAGGCTTGAGCAAGAGGATGCTGAGGGAAGCTCTGGTTCTGGTTCGACGTCTCTGGGGTAGATTGTTTCGGAGCTTGTGACTTGGGCAGGCTCCCTCAGTTGTGTCTTGGTCGCCTTGATCGATTCTGAAGCCGTCGAGTGAGTTAGTTGCTTCTTATGTCGACTGGACTTTGCGCTAAGCGTCAGGCGCTGTGAGCGCGTGCCATTTTCGACGGGATTGGTTGCCCTTCGGTCGCCGGATTCAGCGGGGCTTTTGAAATTTGGGGAAGTGCGCGGGGTGGGACGTGCCGCAGCAATCGGAGAGATGCGCTTCAAACGCCTCGATCCCCGCGCCTCCTTTTTCGCCACGTATCGCGCCAGCGTCTGTTATGGATTTGATAAGATTGCTCGGGGCCACCGGTCAGCCACTCGACCGGGCTGCTATAAGAGTGCGCCGAGCCCGTAGCGGGGGGCACTGTGCGCCCAATCTTTCTCCTTCCGCCTCTGCTTCTCTGCTGCGCCCCTGCTTCTCCGCTGCGCCCTTGTTTCTTCTTGCCTCTCTCCGCAGCGACCGCCGGCGTGCGAGCCATGGGCAAAGACAAGACCGCGGCCATGGAGCGCTCGAAGAAGGCGGCGTCGGGGAAGGGGAGGCGATCTGGCCGGAGTGGTTCATCGTCAAGGTGCGGACTTCCTGCTGGATGGATCCAGGGAGATTAGATCCGGTCCACCGTCGTGGCGGAGGATCTGGAGGAGCTGGAGGAGGAAGGGTTGATCGCCCGCGGCTCCTGGCGGGCGCCGGGGGAGAGAACTCGAGCCCCGGCCGCGGGAGGGCGAGTGCGTCCTCCACGCTACCCACGTCGACCGAGGTTTTTCTATGCCCCCGCATCCTTTTTTCCACGCGTTCTTGACCTTCTTTGGTGCCCAGTTGCACTACTTCATGCCCAACTCCATCGCCTTCCTCTCTGCCTTTGTTTCTATGTGTGAGAACTTCCTCGGTTGCCGACCGCATTGGGGTTTGTTCAAACACATTTTCACCTGCCGCTCGCAAACCGTTAAGAGGGTGAACCCGAGTGACGGCAAGACGCACGTCCTCCAGGCATGCGGCGGACTCGGGATCCAGCTTAGGAATAGGAGCGCTTTTCCCCCCATGATCTTTCCGGAGTCGATTCGGGGCTGGCAGTCGACCTGGTTTTAGTACAAGGACAGTCCAACTCCGGGTCAGTCGACTGGTCTTCCTCCATTCACTCTAGGTCGAGCCAGCCCACCTCCTTCGATGTTAGTGGGTAAGGCCGAGAGGGCCGAAGTGGACATGTTGGTGGAGCGGGTCGTCCAGTTAGTCCGCGAGGGGGTCACGGGGATGGATCTGTTTGAGGCGTATCTCACGCGGAGGATCCAGCCGCTCCAAGCCCGGGACCACCCGATGTGGTTGTATTCTGGCACCGACGACTCGTCGCGAGTCCACCCGGAGGCGGCCGACCCGAAGTACGTGATGCAGTGCTTGAAGTGCATCACTGGGAATAAAGACAACCCCAGGGGATCTCGGAGGGTCATCCCGTTCGATGCTGACCATCTTCCTGACAAGGTTAGTCTTCTCCTTCCGAGTGATGTTTCTGTCGACTGGCTTGCAATTTGTTATTGACGGATCCGACTGATATTTGGTCAAACTTCTCTCTTTGCAGATCTACACAGAGATGTATTCGCTGCCCAACGGGGACTTGGTCCAGGAGGGCGAAGAGGGCATGGGCGACGCCGCCGAGTGGAAGTCGGAGGAGGAGACCGAGGAGAGTGAGGACTACAACAGCGGGGAGGAGGTCGAGTCACCTCCCCGTGATGAGCGTCGATCCAAGGAGAAGTACGACCCAGGGGCCGCACGTCTTCGGGCGGGTCCCTCGGGCTCTCGGATGCCCAAGCGCACTCGAACGGCCACTCCAGACCCCGCCGAGAAGATGCCCAAGCAGCCCAAGGTCACCACCACCAAGCCCCGGAAGGCCTTGCCCAGGATCAAGGTGGATGTTCCCATCGCCTCCACGTAAGTGTCGCTTGGTCTTGTTTCTTTCTGCTTCTTGGAGGTCGACTGTAACTTCTGTCGACTCACCTCCTGAATGAACTTTTCAGAGCTGCCGCTTCCACGCCCTCGATGGACATCGACCGGGGTCGAGACGACGAGGAGACCACGGACGCCGCGACATCCCGCGCAGGTGTGGGTTCTATGAAATCTGTCTTATTCTTATTTTCTTTCGCGGGCGACGGTCGACTGAACTTAGCTTGCTGCTTGACTCGAAGTGCCGCGCCTCGTCATAGAGCTTCCGGATGACGATGAAGACGAGGAGCAGTTGGGAGGAGACCATCGGCGCACAGGGAAGAAGGGCCGGAAGACGCCTTCTGGCTCAGAGGCCCACTGACAGGAGGATGCGGCCCGAGCCACGGTCTCCTTCGCCGTCCCTGCGTCGACCGTGCGTTTGGCGTCGATAGCCGTCGACCCATCGCCTGCGTCGATCGTCGACCCAGCGCCCGCTCCAGTCGTCGACTCAGCGCTAGTTCATGCCGTAGACCCAGCGCCCGTACCTGCCGTCGACCCTGCGCCCGCCGCTTCGTCAGTTCTCTTCTCTTCCTACCGCCTCCCGGAGGATCCTGTGGGGGCGGCTCAAGAAGCCGTTCGCCAGGCGGAGGTGATGATGGAGAGTACGAAGGAGGCGTATGAGGCCAGCATGGCGGCTTATGATGCCAGCTCTGCTCTTCGGGCCAACGTCCAGGTACGTTGTCTTCATTGAAGTAGTCTTTGGTTTCGAGAGAATCCGCTATTTTGTTTCGTGAGATACCACACCCACTGGGTGTTCTCCCTTTTTTTCTGCGCTCGAGCCAGACTGATCTCGGCCGAGTGAAACCAGTGGGGGCACGCTCAGTGCACCCACTGGGTGTAGTCCCCGAGACTGCGGTTGAGTATTTTGACTCGACTGTAGTCTTATAATCTTGCTTTGTCGTGTTGATGCAGAAATCTTGCGAGTTTGGGGCCAAGTTTGCAGACCTTGAGAAGAAGCAAATCCAGCTTAACCTTGACTTGCAGTTGGCTCGGGACCACCTGAAGAAGACGCAGGACGATGCGGCTGGTAACTGACCCCGACCTTTTGTCGACTGACTTTTCGATAGATGTGCCTTGTGTTCCTTCATGTTCATCTGTCCAGTGGCGGCTTTGGTAGGTCAACTGAAGGCGGCCTTGGAGCAAAAGGATATCGACCTGGCGGTGGCACAGCAGGCGGCTCAAGAGAAGGCGGAACTGGCGGCATAGAAGTTGGCTTCCGTGGGTGCGCTCGAGGCGGAGGTCATCAGACTGAGAGGCTCGCTCGATGCAGCCAATCAAGAGGTGACTCAGCTGAAGAACTCCAAGGCTATCCTGAACGACAAATACGAGGCTCTCTTTCGTAAGAGGGTTGATCTTGAGGCGTATCTGGGCGACATCACCAAAAAATGGTACCTCGTGCTCGAAGGTACGCCTCCATCGGCTTGGTTAAAGTTGGATCGGTCGACCCATATCTTGTCTGTTGACTCGACTTGTTGTTTTCCGTGCAGAGTTTTGCCGTAACTTTGAAGAGGAGACTGGACGGGTCGAGCCCGGCTTGGACCCAACCAACTCCATCGTGAAGGACGAGGTATCCATGAATATACTGAGGCTGGAGTCCCGCCTCACTGCGGCCACGGATTATCTGGGACGACTGAAAGCAGTGATGGCCCGAATCGACACCGCACAATGGAGGGGGATCGTGCAGGAGAACGACCTCGAGTCCCTGATGACTCGACTCAACGAGATCCCCAACTGAGTGCAGGAGTGGAAGAAGTCGGCAGCCCGGGGAGGAGCCGACGTGGCGCTGTCCTTGGTTCGTGTGCACTGCAAGGAGGTGAAGGAGAGGAAGCTTGCGGCGCTGAAGGTTGCAAACACGAAGGAACTCCAATTCCAGTCGTTTATGGAGACTTTCCTGGAAGCCGCCACTCGCATCGCCGACGGGATCGACCTGGACGAGTTCGTCGCACCTGCGAGCCCGCCTCCTCCCGAGGAATGACTTTGATACTTTAATCTCATTTGCCGCGGAATGCCGCGTGGACTTGTAATCGTTAAACTATGGTGGTCCTGTGGCCCAAGTACTCTTGCCCGAATCTTGCGGGGCTTTTATTTGATTTTGATCCTTTGGTTTGCCGCTCTTCTTTGATTGCTTGAATCTTTGAGTCGATGTCTGTAGCCAAGTCCCTGAGTGAGAGGGTTGCCCTTCACTCGGAGTAGATGTTTATAACTTAGGCGATTCCAAGCTACGTTGTATTTGTGGCGGAGCTCGGAGGGCAGAGCCACTTTATACTTGTAACGTAGCTCGGAGGACCGCGGCTAAGCCCCCGAGTGAGAGGGTTGCTCTTCACTCGGAGTAAGTGTTTGAAACTTAGGCGAGTCGCGGGGTCGCAGCTAAGCCCCCGAGTGAGAGGATTGCTCTTCACTCGGAGTGGATATTTGTAACTTAGACGATTCCAAGCTACGTTGTATTTGTGGCGGAGCTCGGAAGGCAGAGCCACTTTATACTTGTAACGAAGCTCGGAGGACCGCAGCTAAGCCCCCGAGTGAGAGGGTCGCTCTTCACTCGGAGTAGATGTTTGAAACTTAGGCGAGTCACGGGGTCGCAGCTAAGCCCCCGAGTGATAGGGTTGCTCTTCACTCGGAGTAGATGTTTGTAACTTAGACGATTCCAAGCTACGTTG
>LR738711.1:805604978-805672064 GCA_902687465.1 Secale cereale
ATTTTAGCCAATCACTGAATGCGGGTAAACCCGACTATCCAGAGGGCCTAGCCAATCACTGAATGCGAGTAAACCCGACTGTCCAAAGGGCCGATCGATGGATGCGGGTAAACCCGTCTGTCCATAAGAATTTTTGCCAATCACTGAATGCGGGTAAACCCGACTGTCCAGAGGGCCTAGCCAATCACTGAATGCGGGTAAACCCGATTGTCCAGAGGGCCGATCGATGGATGCGGGTAAACCCGTCTGTCCATATAGTTTTCCCTGGCTCCATGGAATCATGGGTAGATCTTGAAGCGTCCTCTCTTGAACCGGATGTGACCTCATGCTCTTTAGAGAGTTTTATTGCTTCTGTGTATATTCTGCAAAAAATCAGTTTTAAACCGGCCAATATGTTGAAATATAACATATGATAAAACATACATGGTTGTTCTCACAAAATATTTGTATTGGAAAAAAGGCTGAGCCCCCGGTTTACCGAGGGTGCCGGTTTATTCATTGATCATAATATATACATAGGATACAGTGGAGCTCATAGCTCAAGTATAGTATGGCCGTAAATGGGCGATGTTCCATGGCCTCTTCGTCTCCTCCTCTGATGTCCGTGAGTCCTTGTGTTCTCGAACGTCCAGCAGGTAAGATGAACCGTTGCCCAGATTCTTGCTGACCACAAAGGGCCCTTCCCAAGGTGGGAATAATTTGTGCATATCTGTTTGATCTTGGATGAGCCGGAGTACCAAGTCGCCCTCCTGGAACGTCCTTGTTTTGATCCGGCGGCTGTGATATCTGCGTAAGTCTTATTGATAAATTGCAGATCGTGCCGCAGCTATATCACGCTCTTCATCCAGCCGGTCCAAGCTGTCTTGCCTTGCTCTCTCGTTGGCCGCTTCAACATAAGCCGTTACCCTTGGTGAATCATGATGGATATCACTTGGGAGGACCGCTTCAGCACCATATACCATGAAGAAAGGTGTGTAACCTGTGGACCGGTTTGGTGTAGTGTTGATACTCCAAAGAACAGATGGTAACTCCTCAACCCAACATCCTGGGGTTCTCTGCAAAGGAGTCATAAGCCGGGGCTTGATACCTCGCAAAATCTCCTGATTTGCCCTTTCAGCCTGACCATTGGATTGGGGATGGGCCACAGAAGATACATCCAAGCGAATATGTTCTCGTTGACAGAATTCTTCCATCTCACCCTGAGATAAATTGGTGCCATTGTCTGTGATCATGCTGTGCGGAAAGCCAAATCGGAAAATTACCTTTTTGATGAATTTGACTGTTGTTGCCGCATCACACTTGCTTATAGGCTCTGCCTCAATCCACTTGGTAAACTTATCCACCGCTACTAGTAGATGGGTTTTCTGATCTTGGGATCTTTTGAAAGGTCCAACCATATCAAGCCCCCAAGTCGCGAGTGGCCAAGTTATTGGTATCATCCGGAGCTCCTGCGCCGGAACCAGAGCACGTCTCGAGAATTTCTGACAAGCATCACACTTTCGGACCAGATCTGCCGCATCAGCATGAGCGGTTAACCAATAGAAACCATGCCGAAACGCTTTAGCCACCAATGATTTTGAACCGGCATGATGGCCACAATCCCCTTCATGGATCTCGCGAAGAATCTCACAACCTTCCTCAGCTGATACACACCGCTGAAATACTCCAGAAGTACTGCGATGATGAAGTTCTCCGTTTGCAATTTTCACGGACTTAGAACGCCGGATTATCTGCCGTGCTTCCTCTTCATCGTCCGGTAGCTCTCCTCGGCTCAGATATGCCAAATAAGGCAGCGTCCAATCTGGAATAACATGAAGGGCTGCAACTAACTGTGCCTCCGGATCAGGAACAACTAGGTCTTCCTCCGATGATACTTGAACCGAAGGACTGTGCAACTCATCCAGAAAAGTATTTGGTGGCACCGGTTTACGTTGGGAGCCCAGCCGGCTCAAAGCATCAGCTGCTTCGTTTCGTCGCCGGTCTATATGATCCACCTGATATCCCCTGAAATATCCTGCAACTGCTTCAACTTCTCGTCTATAAGCTGACATGAGGGGATCTCTTGAATCCCACTTGCCTGAAACTTGCTGTGCCACCAGATCTGAATCGCCAAAACACTTAACCCGGCTCAAGTTCATCTCCTTTGCCATCCGCAAGCCATGAAGTAATGCTTCATATTCCGCTGCATTGTTAGTACAAGGAAACAATAGGCGGAGGACGTAACAAAATTTATCACCTCGGGGGGAAGTTAAGACAACTCCAGCCCCCGAGCCTTCCAACTGTCTTGAACCGTCAAAGTGAATCGTCCAGTACGTAAGATCCGGCTTCTCCTCAGGGGTTTGCAACTCTGTCCAATCATTGATGAAATCCACCAATGCCTGAGATTTTATAGCGGTGCGTGGCATATATTTTAATTCATGTGGGCTGAGCTCAATGGCCCACTTTGCCACTCTTCCTGTAGCTTCCCAGTTCTGGATTATGTCCCCCAACGGTGCAGAACTAACCACAGTTATTGGATGACCTTGAAAATAGTGCTTCAGCTTCCGGTTTGCCATGAACACACCATATACCAGCTTTTGCCAATGTGGGTACCTTTGCTTGGACTCAATGAGTACTTCACTCACGTAATAAACCGGGCGCTGAACCGGGTATTCCTTTCCTGCTTCCTTGCGCTCAACCACAATTGCGACGCTGACTGCCCGTGCATTGGCAGCGACGTACAACAGCAGCGGCTCCTTATCAATAGGGACAGCTAGGACCGGTGGCTTTGCCAGTTGCCGCTTCAGATCCTCAAACGCCGCGTTCGCCTCATCACTCCATATAAACCGGTCTGTTTTCCTCAGCATCTGGTAAAGCGGGATCGCCTTCTCTCCCAAACGGCTGATGAATCGGCTTAATGCTGTGATCCGACCAGCGATACGCTGAACATCGTTGATGCAAACTGGCTTATTCAAAGATGTGATGGCCTTGATCTTCTCCGGATTAGCTTCTATTCCTCTGTTTGAGACCAAGAATCCCAGTAGTTTACCTGCCGGAACACCAAAGGCACACTTCTCCGGATTAAGCATCATCTTATAAGCTTGAAGATTGTCGAAAGCCTCTTTAAGATCCTCTATCATTGTCTCTTCTTTCCTTGATTTAACCACGATGTCATCCACGTAGGCATGAACATTTCTCCCTATCTGCCCTTTAAGACAATTCTGAACGCAACGCTGATAAGTTGCTTGAGCACTCTTAAGCCCAAAAGGCATAGACACATAGCAAAAAGCACCCAAAGGGGTTATGAAAGCTGTCTTCTCTTGGTCTTTAACTGCCATCTTGATCTGGTGATATCCTGAATATGCATCTAAAAAGCTTAGCCGCTCGCATCCCGCTGTGGCATCGATAATCTGATCAATGCGAGGGAGAGCAAAAGGATCAGTTGGGCAAGCTTTATTGAGGTCTGTGCAGTCCACACACATTCTCCACTTCCCATTCTTCTTTAACACCAGCACCGGATTAGCCAACCACTCTGGATGAAAGACTTCCACTATGAACCCTGCGGCCAAAAGCCTAGCCACTTCTTCTCCTATAGCCTTGCGCCTCTCTTCGTTGAAGCGGCGCAAATATTGTTTAACCGGTTTATATTTCGGATCAATGTTAAGGCTGTGCTCAGCGAGTTCCCTCAGTATACCTGGCATGTCAGAAGGCTTCCATGCAAAGATATCCCGGTTCTCACGGATGAACTCGATGAGCGCGCTTTCCTATTTGGGATCAAGGTTAGCGCTGATAGTGAACTGCTTGGACGAATCACCTGGCACAAAATCAACTTGCTTGGTCTCCTCCGCCGATTTAAACTTTAATGCCGGATCATGCTCTGTAGTTGGCTTCTTCAGCGGAGTCATATCCGCCGGATCAACATTATCTTTATAAAACTTCAACTCTTCTGTGGCACATACTGCCTCCGCGTAGGCTGCATCTCCCTCTTCACACTCCACTGCTATCTTGCGACTTCCATGAACCGTAATCGTGCCCTTGTGACCCGGCATTTTGAGTTGCAGATAAACATAACATGGTCTAGCCATAAACTTGGCATAAACCGTTCTCCCGAACAAAGCGTGATAGGGACTCCGGATCTTGACAACTTCGAAAGTTATCATCTCTGACCTGGAATCATGCTCATCTCCAAAAGTAACTTCCAAGTCAATCTTTCCAACTGGATAAGCCGACTTACCTGGAACCACCCCGTGGAACACTGTGTTTGATTGTCTTAACTTCTTATCCGTCAGGCCCATACGACGGAAAGTCTCATAGTACAAGATGTTGATGCTGCTACCACCGTCCATGAGAACTTTAGTAAATTTATAACCTCCCACCTGTGGTGCTACCACCAATGCCAAGTGGCCCGGATTATCTACCCGCATTGGGTGATCCTCCCTGTTCCATACAATCGGCTGCTCTGACCAGCGCAGAAATTGAGGTGTTGCCGGTGAAGGAAATATGCCCTAGAGGCAATAATAAAGTTGTTATTTATATTTCCTTATATCATGATAAATGTTTATTATTCATGCTAGAATTGTATTAACCGGAAACTTAGTACATGTGTGAATACATAGACAAAACATAGTGTCCCTAGTATGCCTCTACTAGACTAGCTCATTGATCAAAGATGGTTATGTTTCCTAACCATAGACATGAGTTGTCATTTGATCAACGGGATCACATCATTAGGAGAATGATGTGATGGACAAGACCCATCCGTTAGCATAGCACTATGATCGTTTAGTTTTACTGCTATTGCTTTCTTCATGACTAATACATGTTCCTATGACTATGAGATTATGCAACTCACGAATACCGTAGGAACACCTTGTGTGCTATCAAACGTCACAACGTAACTGGGTGATCATAAAGATGCTCTACAGGTGTCTCCGAAAGTATTCGTGGTGTTGGCATAGATCAAGATTAGGATTTGTCACTCCGAGTGTCGGAGAGGTATCTCTGGGCCCTCTCGGTAACACACATCACAATAAGCCTTGCAAGCAAAAGACTAATGAGTTAGTCACGAGATGATGTGTTATGGAACGAGTAAAGAGACTTGCCGGTAACGAGATTGAACTAGGTATAGAGATACCGACGATCGAATCTCGGGCAAGTAACATACCGTTGACAAAAGGAAAAACGTATGTTGTTATGCGGTTCTGACCGATAAACGATCTTCGTAGAATATGTAGGAGCCAATATGAACATCCAGGTTCCGCTATTGGTTATTGACCGGAGATGAGTCTCGGTCATGTCTACATAGTTCTCGAACCCGTAGGGTCCGCACGCTTAACGTTTGATGACGATCGGTATTATGAGTTTATGAGTATTGATGTACCGAAGGTAGTTCGGAGTCCCGGATGAGATCACGGACATGACGAGGAGTCTCGGAATGTCCGAGACATAAAGATTGATATATTGGACGACTATATTCGGACACCGGAAGTATACCGGAAAAGTTTCGGATTTAACGGGATTGCCGGAGGGGGTTACCGGAACCCCCTACGAAGGGGGATGGTCCATAGTGGGCCTTATGGAAAAGAGAGAGGCAGCCCATAGGGCTGGCCGGCGCCCCACCTAGGGTTCCTAGTTGGACTAGGAGTTGGGGGGCGCCACCTCTTCTTCTTTTCCTATTCCCTCTCTTCCTTCTTTGGTGGTTCCTACTAGGAATAGGATTGCAATCCTATTCCTAGTAGGATTGCACCCCTAGCCGCACCAAACAAGGGCCGGCCGCCCCCCCCCCCTTGCTCCTTTATATACGGGGGCAGGGGGGCACCCAAAGACACACAAGTTGAATTGTTCCAGCCGTGTGCGGTGCCCCCCTCCACAGAAACACACCTCGGTCATACCGTCACGGTGCTTAGGCGAAGCCCTGCGCCGGTGAATACATCATATCCGTCACCACGCCGTCGTGCTGACGAAACTCTCCCGTGAAGCTCAACTGGATCAAGAGCTCGTGGGACGTCATCAAGATGAACGTGTGCTGAACGCGGAGGTGCCGTACGTTCGGTGCTTGATCGGTTGAATCGCGAAGAAGTTCGACTACATCAACCGCGTCACTTGACGCTTCCGCTTCCGATCTACGAGGGTACGTAGACACACTCTTCCCTCTCGTTGCTATGCATCTGGTAGATAGATCTTGCGTGATCATAGGAAAATTTTAAAATACTACGTTCCCCAACAGTGGTATCATGAGCCAGGTCTATGCGTAGATGATATGCACGAGTAGAACACAATGAGTTGTGGGCGATACTAGTCATAGTGCTTACCAGCATGTCATACTTTGCTTCGGCGGTATTGTGAGATGAAGCGGCCCGGACCGACATTACGCGTACGCTTACGCGAGACTGGTTTCACCGTTACGAGCACTCGTTGCTTAAAGGTGACTGGCGGGTGTCTGTCTCTCTCACTTTAGCTGAATCAAGTGTGGCTACGCCCGGTCCTTGTGAAGGTTAAAACAACACATACTTGACGAAACATCGTTGTGGTTTTGTATGCGTAGGTAAGAACGGTTCTTGCTAAAGCCCGTAGCAGCCAGGTAAAACTTGCAACAACAAAGTAGAGGACGTCTAACTTGTTTTTGCAGGGCATGTTGTGATGTGATATGGTCAAGACATGATGAGTTATACGGTTTTGTATGAGATGATCATGTTTTGTAATGTTATCGGCAACTGGCAGGAGCCATATGGTTGTCGCTTTATTGTATGAAATGCAATCGCCATGTAATTGCTTTACTTCATCACTAAGCGGTAGCGATAGTCATAGAGGCAATAGTTGGCGAGACGACAACGATGCAACGATGGAGATCAAGGTGTCGCGCCGGTGACGAAGGTGATCATAAAGGTGCTTTGGAGATGGAGATCAAAAGCACAAGATGATGATGGCCATATCATGTCACATATTTTGATTGCATGTGATGTTTACCTTATTATGCTTCTTATTTTGCTTAGAACGATGGTAGCATTATAAGATGACCCCTTACTAAATTTTAAGGTATAAGTGTTCTCCCTGAGTATGCACCGTTGCGAAAGTTCGTCGTGCCGAGACACCACATGATGATCGGGTGTGATAAGCTCTACGTTCAAATACAACGGGTGTAAGCCAGTTTTGCACACGCAGAATACTCGGGTTAAACTTGACGAGCCTAGCATATGCAGATATGGCCTCGGAACACTGGAGACCTAAAGGTCGAGCGTGAATCATATAGTAGATATGATCAACATAAGATGTTCACCATTGAAACTACTCCATCTCACGTGATGATCGGACATGGTTTAGTTGATTTGGATCACGTGATCATTTAGATGACCGGAGGGATGTCTATCTAAGTGGGAGTTCTTAAGTAATATGATTAAATTGAACTTTAATTTATCATGAACTTAGTCATGGTAGTATTAGCATATCTATGTTGTAGATCAATAGCTCGCGATGTTGCTCCCCGTTTATTTTTCATATGTTTCTAGAGAAAACCAAGTTGAAAGATGTTAGTAGCAATGATGCGGAATTGTTCCGTGATCTGAGGATTATCCTCATTGCTGCATAGAAGAATTATGTCCTTGATGCACCGCTAGGTGACAGACCTATTGCAGGAGCAGATGTAGACGTTATGAACGTTTTGACAAAAGCTCGATATGATGACTACTTGATAGTTTAAGTGCACCATGCTTTACGGCTTATAACCGGGACTTCAAAAACGTTTTGAAACACCACGGAGCATATGAGATGTTCCAAGAGTTGAAATTAGTATTTCATACTCATGCCCGTGTCGAGAGGTATAAGACCTCTGACAGTACTTTGCCTACAAGATGGAGGAGAATAGCTCAACCAGTGAGCATGTGCTCAGATTGTCTGGGTAGTACAATTGCTTGAATCAAGTGGGAGTTAATCTTCCAGATAAGATAGTAATTGACAAAGTTCTCTAGACACTATCACTAAGTTAGTAGAACTTCGTGATGAACTATAATATGCAAGGGATGACGAAAGTAATTCCCGAGCTCTTCACGTTGCTGAAATCGGCGAAGGTAGAAATCAAGAAAGAGCATCAAATGTTGATGGTTAACCAGACCACTTGTTTCAAGTAAAGGGCAAAGGGATAGAAGGGGAACTTCAAGAAGAATGACAAGCAAGTTGTCACTCCCGCGAAGAAACCCAAAGCTAAACTCAAGCCTGAAACTAAGTGCTTCTACTGCAAAGGAAATGGTCACTAGAAGGGGAACTGCCCTAGATATTTGGCGGATAAGAAGGATGGCAAAGTGAACAAAGGTATATTTGATATACAGATTATTGATGTGTATTTTACTAGTGTTCATAGCAACCCCTCGGTATTTGATATTGGTTCAGTTTCTAAAGAGTAGTAACTCGAAATGGGAGTTGCATAATGAACAGAAACTAGTTAAAGGATGAAGTGACGATGTGTATTGGAAGTAGTTCCAAGATTGATATGATCATCATCGCACACTCCCTACACTTTCGGGATTAGTGTTGAACCTAAATAAGTGTTATTTGGTGTTGAGCATGAATATGATTTGATCATGTTTATTGCAATACGGTTATTCATGTAAGTTAGAGAATAATTGTTGTTCTGTTTACATGAATAAAACCTTCTATGGTCATACACCCAATGAAAATGGTTTGTTGGATCTCGATCGTGGTGATACACATATTCATAATATTGGAGCCAAAAGATGCAAGGTTAATAATGATAGTGCAACTTATTTGTGGCACTGCCGTTTAGGTCATATTGGTGTAAAGCACATGAAGAAACTCCATAGTGATGGACTTTTGGAATCACTTGATTATGAATCACTTGGTGCTTGCGAAACATGCCTCATGGGCAAGATGACTAAAACTCCGTTCTCCGGAACTGTGGAGCGAGCAACAGATTTGTTGGAGATCATACATACAGATGTATGTGGACCAATGAGTGTTGAAGCTCGCGGCGGGTATCGTTATTTTCTGACCTTCACTGATGATTTGAGCAGATATGGGTATATCTACTTAATGAAGCACAAGTCTGAAACATTTGAAAAGTTCAAAGAATTTCAGAGTGAAGTGGAGAATCATCGTAACAAGAAAATAAGAGTTTCTACGATATGATCGTAGAATATTTGAGTTAGCGAGTTTGGCCTTCAGTAAAAACAATGTGAAATAGTTTCACTACTCACGCCAGCTGGAACACCATAGTGTAATGGTGTGTCCGAACATCATAACCGTACTTTATTAGATATGGTGCGATCGATGATGTCTCTTACCGTCTACTACTATCGCTTTTGGGGTTATGCATTAGAGACAGCTACATTCACGTTAAATAGGGCACCATCTAAATCCGTGGAGATGACACCATATGAACTGTGGTTTGACGAGAAACCTAAGCTGTCATTTCTTTAAGTTTGGCACTGCGATGCTTATGTGAAAAAGTTTCAACATGATAAGCTCGAACCCAAATCGGAAAAGTAAATCTTCATAGGATACCCAAAAAGAAACTGTTGGGTACACCTTCTATCACAGATCCGAAGGCAAGATATTCATTGCTAAGAATGGATCCTTTCTAGAGAAAGAGTTTCTCTCGAAAGAAGTGAGTGGGAGGAAAGTATAACTTGATGAGGTAATTGTACCTTCTCCCGGATTGGAAAGTAGTACATCACAGAAAATTGTTCCAGTGATTCCTACACCAATCAGTGAGGAAGTTAATGATGATGATCATGAAACTTCGGATCAAATTTCTGCTGAACGTCGTAGATCAACCAGAGTACGTTCCGCACCAGAGTGGTACGGCAACCCAGTTCTGGAAATCATGTTACTAGACCATGATGAACCTACGAACTATGAGGAAGCGATGATGAGCCCATATTCCGCAAAATGGCTTGAAGCCATGAAATCTGAGATGGGATCCATGTATGAGAACAAAGTATGGACTTTGGTTAACTTGCCCGATGATCGACAGGCCATCGAAAATAAATGGATCTTCAAGAGGAAGACCGACGCAGACGGTAATGTTACTGTTTACAAAGCTCGACTTGTTGCGAAAGGTTTTCGACAAGTTCAAGGAGTTGACTACGATGAGACTTTCTCACCTGTAGCGATCCTTAAGTCTGTCCGAATCATGTTAGCAATTGCCGCATTTTATGATTATGAAATCTGGCAAATATATGTCAAAACTGCATTCCTGAATGGATATCTCAAAGAAGAGTTGTATATGATGCAACCAGAAGGTTTTTTCGATCCAAAAGGTGCTAACAAAGTATGCAAGCTCCAACGATCCATCTATGGACTGGTGCAAGCATCTCGGAGTTGGAATATACGCTTTGATGAGGTGATCAAAGCATATGGATTTATACAGACTTTTGGAGAAGCCTGTATTTACAAGAAGTGAGTGGGAGCACTACAACCTTTCTGATAAGTATATGTAAATGACACATTGTCGATCGGAAATGATGTAGAATTTTCTGGAAAGCATAAAGGAGTGTTTGAAAGGAGTTTTTCAAAAGAAAGTCCTTGGTGAAGCTGCTTACATATTGGGCCTCAAGATCTATAGAGATAGATCAAGACGCTTGATAAGACTTTCGATGAGTACATACCTTGATAAGATTTTGAAGTAGTTCAAAATGGATCAGTCAAAAAAGGAGTTCTTGCCTGACTTGTAAGGTGTGAAGTTGAGTAAGACTCAAAGCCAGACCACGGCAGAAAAATATAGAGAGAATGAAAGTCATTCCCTATGCCTCAGCCATAGGTTCTATAAAGTATGCCATGCTGTGTACAAAACACGTTGTGTACCTTGCCATGAGTTTGACAGGGAGGTACAATAGTGATCCAGGAGTAGATCACTGTACATCGGTCAAAATTATCCTTAGTAATTGGATGACTAAGGAAATATTTCTCGATTATGGAGGTGATAAAGAGTTCGTCGTAAAGGGTTACGCCGATGCAAGCTTTGACACTAAATCCAGATGACTCTAAGTATCAATCTGGATGCGTATTGAAAGTGGGAGCAATTAGCTAGAGTAGCTCATGCAGAGCATTGTAGACATAGAAATTTGCGAAATACATACGGATCTGAATATGACAGACCCGTTGACTAAACTTCTCTCACAAGCAAAACATGATCACACCTTATTACTCTTGGGTATTAATCACACAGTGATGTGAACTAGATTATTGACTCTAGTAAACCCTTTGGGTGTTGGTCACATGGTGATGTGAACTATGGGTGTTATTCACATAACGATGTGAACTATCGGTATTAAATCACATGGCGATGTGAGCTAGATTATTGACTCTAGTGCAAGTGGGAGACTGAAGGAAATATGCCCTAGAGGCAATAATAAAGTTGTTATTTATATTTCCTTATATCATGATAAATGTTTATTATTCATGCTAGAATTGTATTAACCGGAAACTGAGTACATGTGTGAATACATAGACAAAACACAGTGTCCCTAGTATGCCTCTACTAGACTAGCTCATTGATCAAAGATGGTTATGTTTCCTAACCATAGACATGAGTTGTCATTTGATCAATGGGATCACATCATTAGGAGAATGATGTGATGGACAAGACCCATCCGTTAGCATAGCACTATGATCGTTTAGTTTTACTGCTATTGCTTTCTTCATGACTTATACATGTTCCTATGACTATGAGATTATGCAACTCCCGAATACCGTAGGAACACCTTGTGTGCTATCAAACGTCACAACGTAACTGGGTGATCATAAAGATGCTCTACAGGTGTCTCCGAAAGTATTCGTGGTGTTGGCATAGATCAAGATTAGGATTTGTCACTCCGAGTGTCGGAGAGGTATCTCTGGGCCCTCTCGGTAACACACATCACAATAAGCCTTGCAAGCAAAAGACTAATGAGTTAGTCACGAGATGATGTGTTATGGAACGAGTAAAGAGACTTGCCGGTAACGAGATTGAACTAGGTATAGAGATACCGACGATCGAATCTCGGGCAAGTAACATACCGTTGACAAAAGGAAAAACGTATGTTGTTATGCGGTTCTGACCGATAAAAGATCTTCGTAGAATATTTAGGAGCCAATATGAACATCCAGGTTCCGCTATTGGTTATTGACCGGAGATGAGTCTCGGTCATGTCTACATAGTTCTCGAACCCGTAGGGTCCGCACGCTTAACGTTTGATGACGATCGATATTATGAGTTTATGAGTATTGATGTACCGAAGGTAGTTCGGAGTCCCGGATGGGATCACGGACATGACGAGGAGTCTCGGAATGTCCGAGACATAAAGATTGATATATTGGACGACTATATTCGGACACCGGAAGTATACCGGAAAAGTTTCGGATTTAACGGGATTGCCGGAGGGGGTTACTGGAACCCCCGACGAAGGGGGATGGTCCATAGTGGGCTTTAAGGAAAAGAGAGAGGCAGCCCATAGGGCTGGCCGGCGCCCCACCTAGGGTTCCTAGTTGGACTAGGAGTTGGGGGGCGCCACCTCTTCTTCTTTTCCTATTCCCTCTCTTCCTTCTTTGGTGGTTCCTACTAGGAATAGGATTGCAATCCTATTCCTAGTAGGATTGCACCCCTAGCCGCACCAAACAAGGGCCGGCCGCCCCCCCCCCCTTGCTCCTTTATATACGGGGGCAGGGGGGCACCCAAAGACACACAAGTTGAATTGTTCCAGCCGTGTGCGGTGCCCCCCTCCACAGAAACACACCTCGGTCATACCGTCGCGGTGCTTAGGCGAAGCCCTGCGCCGGTGAATACATCATATCCGTCACCACGCCGTCGTGCTGACGAAACTCTCCCGTGAAGCTCAACTGGATCAAGAGCTCGTGGGACGTCATCAAGATGAACGTGTGCTGAACGCGGAGGTGCCGTACGTTCGATGCTTGATCGGTTGAATCGCGAAGAAGTTCGACTACATCAACCGCGTCACTTGACGCTTCCGCTTCCGATCTACGAGGGTACGTAGACACACTCTTCCCTCTCGTTGCTATGCATCTGGTAGATAGATCTTGCGTGATCGTAGGAAAATTTTAAAATACTACGATCCCCAACAGCCGGTTCAACTGCGTTAACTGCCCGCTTTAGAACCTTCTGATCTCGTTTACACAGACTTGTGGTAAATACATGGTATTGCCCACTACTCAACTCCTTCGGATTACTCTGGTATCCGGACTGTGGTTGCTGTTGCTGACGCTGCTGATTACCCTGATTATTGTAATTACCTTGGCCCTGCTGTTGACTGCCTTGGTTATTGTAACCACCTTGATTTCGTGGCTGATTGCCCTGGTTGTTATAACTTCCTTGACCATTTTGATTACCGGCCCGGTTTTGATAACCATTGTTATTGCCTCTATATCCTGATCCGGAGCTGTTCCCCTGATAACCCGGACCATAAAACCCTAGTCCTGAACCGCCATTTGGAGGCCTGTCATTAGGTTTAAAGCGGCCCATCATTGCTTCCATAAAGGGCCTGCACTCCCTTATAGTGTGTTTCGCCGATCGCTGTTTCGAGCCATGCTTCGGACAAGGCTGATCTAACTCTTGGTCCCAACTAACATCCCCTCCGCCGGTTTGTTGAGGTGGGTTGCTCATATTACGCTGAAAACCCCCTTGAACTTGGGTATTGGCTACAAAATCAGAGCCACCTTCTGCTTTTCGCTTTCCCAAGAAACTTGTAGTAGCCGGGTTAACTTGCGCCAGTTTACCAGGTTTGTTAACCTTCCATGCCTTGTCTCCTTCAGCTTCTGGATACTTGATATTATCAGAGTCCCCATACTTTACCAAAGCACTCATGAGAGTTCCCATATCATTGCAATCCCTTGTAAGCCGTCCTAGCTTTAACTTTAAAGATTCAAACCAGCAATTGTTTTCCAAAGTCACTATCGCCGTACTAGGATTGATTCTATTCGAAGAGTGCAAGATTTCTGATACTCGCCGCACCCAAGCACTTGTAGACTCATGTTCTCCTTGCACGCGGGCTGCTAGATCCACCACTGACATCGGCTGCTTGCATGTATCTTTGAAGTTTTTGATGAACTGACGACGTAGCTCTCCCCATGATCCGATGGAATTAGGGGGTAAACCCTTTAGCTAGGTCCGGGCCGTACCCTCAAGCATCATGGTGAAGTATTTTGCACAAGCCGTTTCATCCACATCCAGCATCTCCATGGCCATCTCATAACTCTCCACCCAAGCTTCAGGAGGTAAATCCACAGTATAATTAGGTACCTTACGAGGCCCTTTAAAATCCTTGGGCAGCTTGACACTCCGTAAAGCGGGGATAAGACACTGCACCCCAAAAGAACTCGTTGCGATTCCTGTTTCTGCTGTGGCTGTGTGAACCAGCGTCGTTTGACGAACCTCCTCCCGGGCTCCTGACCTAACTCGGTTTATATCCGGAGCTGGTTCCGATGCGCCTGCCGGATTATCCTGTCTGCGCTGATGCCGCCTGCGTTCATTGCTAGATACTTCTGGCTCCTCCCAATGCCTAGTGTAACTCCGGCTAGGACGCGGTGTTGAATGTAGCCTTTCCCTGCTATGAGAGTATGCTTGCTGTTGTATCAACGATGTATTAAGTAGCTCCTTGGCCCGGCGCGCCTCCAACGCTACCCGGGACGTCCCCTCGTCGGGTAAAGCGGCCAAACGTGCTGCATCAGCAACGATGTTATCCAAAGGGTTCGAATAATGACCTGACGGGTGAGGTGCAGACGTGATCTGCCGATCTTGCTCCGCAATGGGCTGCTGAACCGGCTCATCCCTGACTGGGGGTGCCCTCCGGTTTAAAGCGGGATTATTGCTAGTCCCTGCCCCTGGTGTTCTAAATAGATCCATGGCTTCGTAAACCGGCGATATATGAGATTGGTACTTCCGACTTCTTACTCCCCGCGTAGAGGCCTGCTCCATCCTTAGGTGAAAAGCCTGATCATCCAATTCTGCTTGCCTTCTTGCTATCATTGCCTTTTCTGCTTTCAAATCCTCCTTTAATTGATCAATCCGGCCTTTTAACTGAAGGAGCTCTGCATCATGCTGCGCCTTGTCTGCTGGAGCTATTGTTTCCACCGCTTTAGCTGTGAACTCCTCGATCAAGGTGGATAGAACGTCAGTAGGTGAGAGGGCCGGACCGCTCCTGCCTACACCAGCTTCTGCTGTCGCCCCGTTCACCGTGGGCTGTGAACCGGCCATAAAGACCGCCACCCGGTTTGGCGGGTCGAAGGGGTCCGGAATACTGTTTCCATCAGACTCGCCCTCAGACCGGCCGTCCCGCAACTGATACAAAGACTCAGTTTCTCGGGATGAAGATTCGTCGTCGGAGTAGACAACTGTTGCACCATCGGACTCCGATTTGTCCTCGGTTCGAACCCCATGGACTGCTCCAACGAAAACGTGCTTCACAGCGGGCTGAATCCGGTTTGAACTCGCACGCTGAGCCGGCTCGACGATGTTGGAGAAGACGTCCGGCTCAGCTCCTGGTTCGCCGATCTTGCCGATGAAGACGTGGATGCCGCCGAAGGGAACCCGGTACCCGTATTCGATTGAATCGGCCTCCGGTCCCCAACCTGCGTCGTCGATGTAGATCCGGCAGCGGCGACTCTTGGTCATCCGGCTGACCGCGTAACCCTTGAGCCCTTCAAAGCTGCCCTTCAAGAACTCGAAACCATCGTGCGGAGGCCCCACGATGGGCGCCAACTGTCGTGGAATTAGCACGGCAGATGTCCGGTTTAACGGACTTGATGATGGAACCATCGCACGGGTTAACTTGAAGGGGTTCATAGCACACAAAGGACACAGAGAGTTTATACTAGTTCGGCCCCTTCGATGAAGGTAAAAGCCTACGTCTAGTTGGTTTGGTATTGCTTGGGCGTCGGTTTATAGGGAGCGGATCGCTTGCCTGTAGTCTCGACGGGTTGATTCTTGCCTGTCCCTGAACCGTCGCCGGGTCGTCCCTTTATATAGAGATGACGCCTGCTCCGGTTTACAGAGTCCCGAGGCCGGCTCATACTCGTGTCCGCCTCGGTCTCTGTCCTTTCTTATCTTTCAAGTTACATCACTTGGCGGTTTACAAACCCTAATTCTATACATGGGCCCTAAGATCTTATGGGCCGTAGCCTTTACTAAATATTACAACCAAGCATATAATAATTAAACCGGTTTACACTAGCCGGCTCATACCTGCTAGTCATATCCCTGATAGTACTGACGACTTGTCCGGTGGCAGCAATATACAGCAGAAGAGGCTCACCGCTGATTGGGGCAGCGAGCACCGGCTGGGTGGACAGCAGGGCTTTGAGCTCTTCACACGCTGCTTCGGCTTCGGGATTCCACTCGAACTTGTCGGATTTCTTCATGAGTCGGTAGAGAGGCAATGCCTTCTCACCAATACGAGAAATGAATCGACTCAATGCGGCCAAGCAACCAGTAAGCTTCTGGATGTCGTGTATACGCTCGGGGTGTTTCATTCGGAGGATGGTGCTGACCTTTTCTGGGTTGGCATCGATTCCCCGTTCGGAAACGAGAAAACCGAGCAACTTGCCGCCAAGAACTCCAAATGTACACTTTGACGGGTTGAGCTTGATATCGTAGCTTCTTAGGTTTGCAAATGTCTCAGCGAGGTCAGTCTGTAGGTCGGAACCTTTCCGTGACTTGACCACAATGTCATCCATGTTCCTCGATGTTCCGACTGATTTGCTTTATCAAGCACTTCTAGATCATGCGCATGAAGGTAGCGCCAACATTTTTGAGGCCGAAAGGACATAACAAAAACACCCGAAGGGGGTGATGAAAGCTGTCTTGAACTCGTCGCGCCCGAACAGACGGATCTGATGGTACCCGGAATACGCGTCCAGAAAGGACAAACGTTCACATCCCGCAGTCGAGTCGACTATCTGATCGATGCGGGGAAGAGGAAAATGATCTTTCGGGCAGGCCTGATTGATGTGCTTGAAATCGATGCACATGCGGAGAGACTTGTCCTTCTTGGGGACCATGACGACGTTGGCGAGCCACTCGGAGTGGTATATCTCACGGATAAACTCTGCTGCCAGGAGTCGAGCCACTTCTTCGCCAATTGCCTTTCGCTTCTCCGCAGCGGATCGACGGAGATGTTCCTTCACAGGTTTGACTTTAGGGTCGACTCGCAAATGGTGCTCAGCCAGTCCCCTGGGTACACCAGGCATGTCAGATGGTTTCCATGCAAAGATGTCCCAGTTCTCACGGAGGAATTGGATGAGCGCTTCTTCCTATTTGTTGTCGAGTGTGGTGGAGATGTGGGTCGGTGCTGCGTTGGGGTCAGTGGGGTGGATGTGCACAGGTTTCGTGTCCCCGGCCGACTGGAAAGCTGACTCGGAAGCCGGCTTCTTCGCCCTTAGCAGGTCACTCGGATCCACTCTCTTTTGGTACTCCTCCATTTCTACTGCTGCCATTTGCTCGTCGGCGATCTTCGAGCCTTTCTGGAAGCATTCTTCCGCTTTCTGACGGTTCACAGTGACGGTTATGACGGTGTTGGGTCCCGGCATCTTCAGCTTGAGGTAGACGTAACATGGTCGAGCCATGAACCTAGCGTAGGTGGGCCTACCCAGGATGGCGTGATAGGCGCTGTTGAAGTCCACCACTTCGAACGTCAGCTTCTCTTTGCGATAGTTCTTCGACTCACCAAAAACTACGTCGAGTGAGATCTGGTCAAGTGAGTCGGCTTTCTTCCCGGGGATTACCCCGTGGAACCTCATGTTACTTTCTCTTAGCTTGGACATCGGAATGCCCATATCCCGGAGGGTTGCTGCATACAGGATATTCAAGCCACTGCCCCCATCCATCAGAACTCTGGCCAGGCGAGTGCCTTCGATAACTGTGTCGACCACCAGTGCCTGCCGCCCGGGGGTGGCAATGTGCGCTGGATGATCGGACTGGTCGAATGTGATGGGGATCTTTGACCATTTAAAAAATGTGGGGGTCGCCGGGGCAACCATGTTTACTTCTCTGTTGATGATTTTCAGTCGACTTTTGCTCTCGACGTCCGCGAAAATCACCAAAGTGGAGTTGATCCGGGGGTATCCTCCGTCCCCTTCCTTGTCTTCGGACTCTTCTGATTCCTTCTCTTTCTCAGTCGACTGATCTTTCTGGAAACTCTGGATCAAGAGCCGGCACTGTCGAGTGGTGTGCTTGGGGTACACCAAGTTTCCCTCTTCATCTTTCTTTGTGTGTATGGGGCAAGGCTGGTCGAGCATATCGTCTCCAGCTTGACCCTTTCCTTTCTTGGGGGCCCAGGAGCCTTTTGGCTTCCCTTTGCCCTTTCCTTGATTAACCGCCGCAGCCTCTCCCTGAGCGGCTGGCTCGGCCTTGCGCTTGTTCTTCCGATTGGGATTCTGGTCGTCCTGCCCGACTGGTTTCTTGCCGCTGCGGAGCCGATCGGCCTCCTCACCGTTGGCGTACCGACTGGCAATCTCCATCATCCGCGAGAGGGACATGTCACCTGTTCGGCCAAACTTCAGATTCAACTCTCGGTTATGCACGCCTTCCTTGAAAGCGCACACCGCCTGGTGCTCAGACACGTTCTCCACCGTGTGATGCAAAGTGGTCCATCGCTGAATGTAGTCCCTCAAAGTTTCACTCGGCTTCTGCGCGCAGTGTTGAAGCTCTGCGAGTCCAGCAGGTCGCTTGCAGGTGCCTTCGAAGGTCCGAACAAAAACCCGAGCGAGCTCTTCCCAACCGTAAATACTCCTGGGGCCAACTGATTGAGCCACGCCCGAGCGTAGCCTTCCAGCATCAAGGGGAGGTGCTTCATGGCCACGTCGTCGTTGCCGCCTCCGATCTGTACGGCCACTCGGTAGTCTTCCAGCCAAGTGTCCGGCTTCGACTCACCGGTGAACTTGCTGTTGGAAATATGCCCTAGAGGCAATAATAAAAGTATTATTATTATATTTCCTTGTTCATGATAATTGTCTGTTATTCATGCTTGAATTGTATTGTACGGAAACAGCGATACATGTGTGAATATATAGACCACAATGAGTCCCTGGTAGGCCTCTAGTTACCAGCTCGTTGATCAACAGATGGTCACGGTTTCCTGACCATGGACATAGGATGTCAGTGATAACGGGATCACATCATTAGGAGAATGATGTGATGGACAAGACCCAATCCTGAGCATAGCACGAGATCGTATAGTTCGTAATGCATAAGCTTTTCGGTGTCAAGTATTTATTCCTTAGACCATGAGGTTGTGCAACTCCCGGATGCCGTAGGAATACTTTGGGTGTGCCAAACGTCACAACGTAACTGGGTGGCTATAAAGGTACGCAACGGGTATCTCCGAAAGTGTCTGTTGAGTTGGTACGAACCGAGACTGGGATGTTGTCACTCCGTATGACGGAGAGGTACCTCTGGGCCCACTCGGTAAGACATCATCATAATGAGCTCAAGGTGACTAAGGAGTTAGTCACGGGATGATGGATTACGGATCGAGTAAAGAGACTTGCCATGACGAGATTGAACAAGGTATCGGGAATACCGACGATCGAATCTCGGGCAAGTACCGTACCGATGGACAAAGGGAATAACATACGGGATTGAGTGAATCCTTGACACAGTGGTTCATCCAATGAAGATCATCGAGGAACACGTGGGAACCAACATGGGTATCCAGATCCCGCTGTTGGTTATTGATCGGAGAGTGGTCTTGGTCATGTCTACGTGTCTCCCGAACCCGTAGGGTCTACACACCTAAGGTTCGGTGACGCTAGGGTCATAGAGATACATGCACGTGGAAACCCGAAAGTTGTTCGGAGTCCCGGATGAGATCCCAGACGTGACGAGGAGTTCCGAAATGGTCCAGAGGTAAAGAATGATATATAGGAAGTCCAGTTTCGGCCATCGGGTGAACACCGGGGGTCACCGGAGGGGTCCCGGGGGTTCACCGGGTGGGGCCCCTAGGCCGCAAGGGGGAAGGGGCCAGCCCCTGGTGGGCTGGCGCACCACATGGGCCTCTCCCTCCATGCGCCTAGGGTAGAAACCCTAGGGGGAGGGGGCGCCCCCATGCCTTGGGGGGCAAGAATACCCCCCTGGCCGCCACCCACCCTGGAGATTGGATCTCCAGGGCCGGCGCACCCCCTGGCCCCTATATATAGTGGGGGGAGATGTGATGGCCTGGCTTATTAGGGATGATAGACTACTCATATCAATAAGGAATTCCTTCTTTTTCGGGAGCCCATTCGGATAGAACTCCAAAGTTAAGCGTGCTCAGCTTGGAGCAGTTTCAGGATGGGTGACCGACCGGGAAGTTGCTCCCGGGTGCGCACGAGTGAGGACAAAATGCGCAGAAAAGACTAGTATTGATATGTGAGGCCAGTCTAGATCCCGCCAGGAGTAACGACTACCGACGGGTGTGTCCGGGGCGTTACAAGTTGGTATCAGAGCCGACCCTCGCGGTTACACGGATGTTTGCGGACAGTTTGCAGTCATGTTGTGCATGACGTTTGTGACCCGTCGTGGCACACGGCATGGCACATGTGCTGTCCTCGAAGCACAGACGGTTGTGCTAAGAGGGAACGTTCCTGTGGCCCGACGAGGACGTCGGTTCCTCTGAGTGAGGGTGTATGTGATGGCCTGGCTTATTAGGGATGATAGACTACTCATATCAATAAGGAATTCCTTCTTTTCCGGGAGCCCATTCGGATAGAACTCCAAAGTTAAGCGTGCTCAGCTTGGAGTAGTTTCAGGATGGGTGACCGACCGTGAAGTTGCTCTCGGGTGCGCACGAGTGAGGACAAAGTGCGCATAAAAGACTAGTATTGATATGTGATGCTAGTCTAGATCCCGCCAGGAGTAACGACCACCGACGGGTGTGTCCGGGGCGTTACAGGAGAGGGCAGCCGCACCCAAGTCTCTGGCGCCTCTCCCCCTCCCGTCACACCTCCTCCTCCTCACGCAGGGCGCCGGCGAAGCCCTGCAGGATTTCCCGCTGCATCCACCACCACGCCGTCGTGCTGCTGGATCTCCGACGACTTCTCCTCCCCCCTTGCTGGATCAAGAAGGAGGTGACGTTGCTGTATCGGACGTGTGTTGAACGCGGAGGTGCCGTCCGTTCGGCGCTAGATCATCGGTGACGAAGAACGCGAAGAGTACGACTACTTCATCCACGCTTCTTCGAAAGCTTCCGCTGGCGATCTACAAAAGGGTATGTAGATGCACTCTAATATGCTCGTTGCTAGATGTCTCCCTAGATTGATCTTGGTGAAAGCGTAGAATTTTTTTGAATTCTGCTACGTTCCCCAACAGTGGTATCAGAGCTAGGTCTTTGCGTATCATCTTGCACGAGTAGAACACAAAGCAGTTGTGGGCGTTGAGTTTGCTCAACTTTCTTGCCGTTACTAGTCTAATCTTGATTCGGCGGTATTGTGGGATGAAGCGGCCCGGACCGACCTTACACGTACGCTTATGTGAGACTGGTTCCACCGACAGACATGCACTAGATGCATAAGGTGGCTGGCGGGTGTCTGTCTCTCCTACTTTAGTCGGATCGGATTCGATGAACAGGGTCCTTATGAAGGGTAAATAGAAATTGACAAATCACGTTGTGGTTTTGGCGTAGGTAAGAAACGTTCTTGCTAGAAAACCTATAGAAGCCACGTAAAACTTGCAACAACAATTAGAGGCCGTCTAACTTGTTCTTGCAGCATGTGCTATGTGATATGGTATGGCCAAGAAGATGTGATGAATGATATATGTGATGTATGAGATTGATCATGTTCTTGTAATAGGGAATCACGACTTGCATGTCGATGAATTTGACAACCGGCAGGAGCCATAGGAGTTGTCTTAATTATTGTATGACCTGCGTGTCACTGAATAACGCCATGTAATTACTTTACTTTATTGCTAAACGTTAGCCATAGTAGTAGAAGTAATAGTTGGCATGACGACTTCTTCGAGACACAATGATGGAGATCATGATGATGGAGATCATGGTGTCGAGCCGGTGACAAAGATGATCATGGTGCCCCGAAGATGGAGATCCAAGGAGCAAGATGATATTGGCCATATCATGTCACTTTAATTGATTGCATGTGATGTTTATCATGTTTATGCATCTTGTTTACTTAGAACGACGGTAGTAAATAAGATGATCTCTCACTAAAATTTCAAGAATTGTGTTCCCCTAACTGTGCACCGTTGCTAAGGATCGTTGTTCCGAAGCACCACATGATGATCGGGTGTGATAGGTTCTAACGTTCGCATACAACGGGTGTATGCCAGATTTACACACGCAATACACTTAGGGTTCACTTGACGAGCCTAGCATGTACATACATGGCCTCGGAACACGGAAGACCGAAAGGTCGAACATGAGTCGTATAGAAGATACAATCAACATGAAGATGTTCACCGGTGATGACTAGTCCGTCTCACGTGATGATCGGACACGGGCTAGTCGATTCGGATCGTGTATCACTTAGATGACTAGAGAGATGTCAATCCGAGTGGGAGTTCATTAAAATTTGATTAAGATGAACTTAATTATCATGAACTTAGTCTAAAATCTTTACAATATATCTTGTAGATCAAATGGCCCACGCTCATGTCACCCTCAACTTCAACGCGTTCCTAGAGAAATCCATGCTGAAAGATGATGGTAGCAACTACACGGACTGGGTCCGTAACCTGAGGATCATCCTCATAGCTGCCAAGAAAACTTATGTCCTAGATGCACCGCTAGGTGACGCTCCCACCCCGGCAAACCAAGATGTTATGAACGCTTGGCAGTCGCGTTGTGACGATTACCCCCTGGTTCAGTGCGGCATGCTTTACAGCTTAGAATCGGGGCTCCAAAAGCGTTTTGAGCACCACGGGGCATATGAGATGTTCCAAGAGCTGAAAATGGTTTTCCAAGCTCATGCCCGAGTCGAGAGATATGACGTCTCCGACACATTCTACAGCTGTAAGATGGAGGAAAACAGTTCTGTCAGTGAGCACATCCTCAAGATTTCTGGGTTGCACAACCGCTTGTCTCAGTTGGGAATGAATCTCCCAGACGAAGCGGTCGTTGACAGAATCCTCCAGTCGCTCCCACCAAGCTACAAGAGCTTCGTGTTGAACTTCAATATGCAGGGGATGGAGAAGTCCATTCCCGAGGTGTATTCGATGCTGAAATCAGCGGAGGTGGATATCAAGAAAGAACATCAAGTGTTCATGGTCAATAAAACCACTAAGTTCAAGAAGGGCAAGGGTAAGAAGAACTTCAAGAAGGACAGCAAGGGAGTTGCCGCGCCCGGTAAGCCTGTTGCCGGGAAGAAGCCAAAGTATGGACCCAAGCCTGAGACAGAGTGCTTTTATTGGAAGGAAACGGGTCACTGGAAGCAGAACTGCCCCAAATACTTAGCGTACAAGAAGGCCGGCAACGTCAAAGGTATATGTGATATATATGTTATTGATGTGTACCTTACCAGCGCTCGTAGTAGCTCCTGGGTATTCGATACTGGTGCAGTTGCTCATATTTGTAACTCTAAGCAGGAGTTGCGGAATAAGCGGAGACTGGCGAAGGACGAGGTGACGATGCGCGTCGGGAATGGTTCCAAGGTCGATGTGATCGCCGTCGGCACGCTGCCTCTACATCTACCCTCGGGATTAGTTTTAAACCTCAATAATTGTTATTTAGTACCAGCTTTGAGCATGAACATTGTATCTGGATCTCGTCTTATGTGAGATGGCTACTCATTTAAATCTGAGAATAATGGTTGTTCTATTTATTTGAGAGATATGTTTTATGGTCATGCCCCGCTGGTCAATGGTTTATTTTTGATGAATCTCGATCATGATGATACACATATTCATAGTGTGAATGCCAAAAGATGTAAAGTTGATAATGATAGTCCCACATACTTGTGGCATTGCCGCCTTGGTCATATTGGTGTCAAACGTATGAAGAAGCTTCATGCTGATGGACTTCTGGAGTCTCTTTATTATGAATCATTTGACACGTGCGAACCATGCCTCTTGGGCAAGATGACCAAGACTCCGTTCTCCGGAAAAATGGAGCGAGCAACCAATTTATTGGAAATCATACATACCGATGTGTGCGGTCCAATGAGTGTTGAGGCTCGCGGAGGCTATCATTATGTTCTCACCCTCACGGATGACTTGAGTAGATATGGGTATATCTACTTGATGAAGCACAAGTCTGAGACTTTTGAAAAGTTCAAGGAATTTCAGAATGAGGTTGAGAATCAACGAGACAAGAAAATAAAGTTCTTACGATCGGATCGTGGGGGTGAATATTTGAGTCATGAATTTGGCACGCACCTAAGGAACTGTGGAATTGTTTCACAATTGACACTGGCCGGAACACCTCAGTGTAACGGTGTGTCCGAACGTCGAAATCGTACTCTGTTGGACATGGTGCGATCTATGATGTCCCTTACCGATTTACCACTATCTTTTTGGGGTTATGCTTTAGAGACTGCCGCATTCACTTTAAATAGGGCTCCGTCGAAATCCGTTGAGATGACACCGTATGAACTTTGGTTTGGCAAGAAACCAAAGCTGTCGTTTCTGAAAGTTTGGGGTTGAGATGCTTATGTCAAGAAACTTCAACCTGAAAAGCTCGAACCCAAATCGGAGAAATGCGTCTTCATAGGATACCCAAAGGAAACGATTGGGTACACCTTCTACCACAGATCCGAAGGCAAGGTCTTTGTTGCCAAGAATGGATCCTTTCTGGAGAAAGAGTTTCTCTCGAAAGAAGTGAGTGGGAGGAAAGTAGAACTTGATGAGGTGACAGTCACCCCTCCTGGATCGGAAAGCAGCGCAGCGCAGGAAATTGTTCCTGAGGTGCCTGCACCGACAAGGGAGGAAGTTAATGATGATGATCATGAAGAAACAGATCAAGTTACTACTGAACTTCGAAGGTCCACAAGGGCACGTTCCACACCAGAGTGGTACGGCAACCCTGTCATGAATATCATGTTGTTAGACAACGGTGAACCTTCGAACTATGAAGAAGCGATGGCGGGCTCAGATTCCAATAAATGGCTTGGAGCCATGAAATCCGAGATAGAATCCATGTATGAAAACAAAGTATGGACTTTGGTGGACTTGCCTGATGATAGGCATGCCATAGAAAATAAATGGATATTTAAAAAGAAGACAGATATGGATGGTAATGTGACCATCTATAAGGCTCGGCTTGTCGCTAAGGGTTATCGACAAGTTCAAGGGATTGACTACGACGAGACTTTCTCTCCCGTAGCGATGATGAAGTCAGTCAGAATCATGTTAGCTATTGCCGCATTCTATGATTATGAGATATGGCAAATGGACGTCAAAACGGCATTCCTTAATGGCTTCCTAAAGGAAGAGTTGTATATGATGCAGCCGGAAGGTTTTGTCAATCCAGAGAATGCTAACAAGGTATGCAAGCTCCAGCGCTCGATTTATGGGCTGGTGCAAGCATCTCGGAGTTGGAATATTCGCTTTAATGATGTGATCAAAGCGTTTGGTTTTATACAGACCTATGGAGAAGCCTGTATCTACAAGAAAGTGAGTGGGAGCTCTCTAGCATTTCTCATATTATATGTGGATGACATATTGCTGATGGGAAATGATATAGAAATTCTTGGAAAGTGTAAAGGCCTACTTGAATAAGAGTTTTTCAATGAAGGACCTTGGAGAAGCAGCTTACATATTAGGCATCAAAATCTATAGAGATAGATCAAGACGCCTCATCCGTCTTTCGCAAAGTACATACCTTGACAAGATATTGAAGAAGTTCAATATGGAACAGTCCAAGAAGGGGTTCTTGCCTGTTTTGCAAGGTATGAGATTGAGCAAGGCTCAGTTGCCGACCACGGCAGAAGATAGAGAAAAGATGAGTGTCATACCCTATGCCTCGGCCATAGGTTCTATCATGTATGCCATGCTGTGTACCAGACCTGATGTGAACCTTGCCATAAATTTGGTAGGGAGGTACCAAAGTGATCCCGGTATGGAACACTGGACAGCGGTCAAGAACATCCTAAAGTACCTAAAGAGGACTAAGGATATGTTTCTCGTTTATGGAGGTGATGAAGAGCTCGTCGTAAAGGGTTACGTCGATGCTAGCTTCGACACAGATCTGGATGACTCAAAGTCACAAACCGGATACGTGTATATTTTGAATGGTGGAGCAGTCAGCTGGTGCAGTTGCAAGCAGAGCGTCGTGGCGCATTCTACATGTGAAGCGGAGTACATAGCTGCTTGCGAAGCAGCACAAGAGGAGTCTGGATGAAGGAGTTCATCACCGACCTAGGAGTCATTCCAAGCGCGTCAAGCCCGATGACTCTCTTCTGTGACAACACTGGTGCTATTGCCATTACCAAGGAGCCCAGGTTTCACAAGAAGACCAAGCACATCAAGCGCCGTTTCAACTCCATCCGGAATTATGTTCAAGATGGAGCCATAGATATTTGTAAAGTGCATACGGATCTGAATGTTGCAGACCTGTTGACTAAACCTCTTCCACGGGCAAAACATGATCAACACCAGGACTCTATGGGTGTTCGATTCATCACAATGTAACTAGATTATTGACTCTAGTGCAAGTGGGAGACTGTTGGAAATATGCCCTAGAGGCAATAATAAAAGTATTATTATTATTTTTCCTTGTTCATGATAATTGTCTGTTATTCATGCTTGAATTGTATTGTACGTAAACAGCGATACATGTGTGAATATATATACCACAATTAGTCCCTGGTAGGCCTCTAGTTACCAGCTCGTTGATCAACAGATGGTCATGGTTTCCTGACCATGGACATAGGATGTCAGTGATAATGGGATCACATCATTAGGAGAATGATGTGATGGACAAGACCCAATCCTGAGCATAGCACGAGATCGTATAGTTCATAATGCATAAGCTTTTCGGTGTCAAGTATTTATTCCTTAGACCATGAGGTTGTGCAACTCCCGGATGCCGTAGGAATACTTTGGGTGTGCCAAACGTCACAACGTAACTGGGTGGCTATAAAGGTACGCAACGGGTATCTCCGAAAGTGTCTGTTGAGTTGGTAAGAACCGAGACTGGGATGTTGTCACTCCGTATGACGGAGAGGTACCTCTGGGCCCACTCGGTAAGACATCATCATAATGAGCTTAAGGTGACTAAGGAGTTAGTCACGGGATGATGGATTACAGATCGAGTAAAGAGACTTGCCATGACAAGATTGAACAAGGTATCGGGAATACCGACGATCGAATCTCGGGCAAGTACTGTACCGATGGACAAAGGGAATAACATACGGGATTGAGTGAATCCTTGACACAGTGGTTCATCCGATGAAGATCATCGAGGAACACGTGGGAACCAACATGGGTATCCAGATCCCGCTGTTGGTTATTGACCGGAGAGTGGTCTCGGTCATGTCTATGTGTCTCCCGAACCCGTAGGGTCTACACACTTAAGGTTCGGTGACGTTAGGGTCATAGAGATACATGCACATGGAAACCCGAAAGTTGTTCGGAGTCCCGGATGAGATCTCGGACATGACGAGGAGTTCCGGAATGGTCCGGAGGTAAAGAATGATATATAGGAAGTCCAGTTTCGGCCATCGGGTGAACTCCGGGGGTCACCGGGAGTGTCCCGGGACCACCGGAGGGGTCCCGGGGGTCCACCGGGTGGGGCCACCCATCCCGGTGGAGCCCCTAGGCCGCAAGGGGGAAGAGGCCAGCCCCTGGTGGGCTGGCGCACCACATGGGCCTCCCCTCCATGCGCCTAGGGTCGAAACCCTAGGGGGAGGGGGCGCCCCCATGCCTTGGGGGGCAAGAATACCCCGCTGGCCGCCGCCCCACCCTAGAGATTGGATCTCCAGGGCCGGCGCACCCCCCTGGCCCCTATATATATTGGGGGGGGAGAGGGCAGCCGCACCCAAGTCTCTGGCGCCTCTCCCCCTCCCGTCACACCTCCTCCTCCTCACGCAGGGCGCCGGCGAAGCCCTGCAGGATTTCCCGCTGCATCCACCACCACGCCGTCGTGCTGCTGGATCTCCAACGACTTCTCCTCCCCCCTTGCTGGATCAAGAAGGAGGTGACGTTGCTGTATCGGACGTGTGTTGAACGCGGAGGTGCCGTCTGTTCGGCGCTAGATCATCGGTGACGAAGAACACGAAGAGTAAGACTACTTCATCCACGCTTCTTGGAAAGCTTCCGCTCGCGATCTACAAAAGGGTATGTAGATGCACTCTAATATGCTCATTGCTAGATGTCTCCCTAGATTGATCTTGGTGAAAGCGTAGAATTTTTTTGAATTCTGCTACGTTCCCCAACACTTGCTTACTCCCGCTGCCAACCTGAAGTTCGGGGGGATCTCCGCGGTTCTGATAGCACTACAGAAACATTCAGGCCCAGAGGCCAGCGCTCGGCTGCCACTCGGTTGGTCTCTGCCTCGCTCTTCTCTGGATGCCCGATTACGGTCGACTCGACCTTGCACAAGGATAGACCTCGCATCGAAACCTGGCCGTCGGGGATCTAGGGGAATCCTCCGCTCGTCATCACACAGGCGCCTGCCCTCATGCCGCTGGGGCGAGTGCGACCCACTTCCCGGAGGAGGGGTAGGCACTCAACGGCGGTCGTGGCGTCCATGCCGACGGTCGAGTGGATCGTCGTTTCGACCCAGATGCCGTTCTTGCCGCGGGCCACTTTCCTCACGCCTCGAGGGCGATCTTGGGTTGTGGGCCGACCACACGGTGTCTACAGCCACCGATCTGCTATGAACCCTGTTGCGCGACTGAGAAACAGCCGCGTTTTGTTCTTCAGCCGTTCGGAGCAAAGCTCAGATCTGCTGAAGACCTCTCCCAGCTTCTGACTGGGAGGGTTGGATTGACTCCGCGATGCGAGCCGCGGCTTCGAGGTTTTGGACTGGCGTGCGGAACACCTGAGTCTCGCGCAGACGCGATTGCCGCGGTCGTCGACTGGATTCGGGGACCAGTCGGCGGGCCTGCTCGTCGAGTGAGCGTTGGATGTTTTCTAAGCGCGCGCGCTCGGCCACAGTGGCCAAGCGCGTGGCTTCGAGGGCCAGGGCCTCCCGGGAATCTCCCACGATGGGAGTGAAGAGTGCATATTCGTTGCGGCGACAAAGCTCAGCCCTTTGCTCGGAGGTGAGAGGCTGAGGAATGTAACCATCGTTGTCGTGCGATCGGTCGCCGCCGCTGCCGCCGTTCCCACCACGAGGAAAACCTGGCGGGCTGCGGCGCGAATCAACCATAAGGATTTCCGCCGCGGGATCGCTGCTCCCACACTCGGAAACGGAATCTTCGAGCCCGGTCGACTGGTCGGCCGACCCGTAGAGGTAGCCGTCGGGCTCGATGGCCGCGACTTGAGGGGTGGCCGTTTGACGGGCCACCGCGTGTTTCACCCACCGCTGGAGCCGCGAACGACTGGATCGTTTGCGGCACCGTCCGGCGGGGATGGGGGATGATGAGTACCGAGTCGATGGCTGCAGCAGGAGGACGCCGCCGGCGCCGGCGTGAAAGTGCGCAGTCCCCCGGGCGGGCAGAGCCTTGACGTCGAGAGGGGCTTCCTGGAGCCATGCGGAGTCGTCGGCGATGAAGACTAGTGCGCCGAGCCGGATCTCGTGGCCCAACGCCAAACTACCACCTGACACCATGATGAAAGTTGTCGGAGGAGGAATTGCAACTTCACCAGATGTCGCTAAGACGCCTTGCCCCATGGTGGGCGCCAACTGTCGTGGTTCTAAGTCTGACAGTAAGGGTAGGGGGTACGAATGGAGAGTCAAGGCCCTAGCTATTGTGATGTCTGATAGAGGAAGTAAAAGCCCTACGTCTCGATGCCCGGAGGCTTGGTCGACTGGTATGTGTATATGTGTGTTACAGAGGTGCGAACCCTTGTTCTGGAGGAGGGGGGTGGCTTATATAGCGCGCCAGGACCCCAACCATGCTCCACGTTACCAAGGGTTCAATGTACATTAAGGCAGGCGTTACTGATAACGCCTGCAGTAAAGGGTAATTAGGGTGTTTTACTACGGTGAGTAAATACAGGACCGTTGCTGTCTCAAGTGATGCTTGACCTTCGGAGGTCGAGTGCCTTGGATCGGTCGAGTGGGGTTGAGTCGTCTTGCGTATGGGGTTCAGTCGAGTGGAATGTCTTCTTGGACCGTCTCAGTCGACTGCCTCCACTATCATAGGTCTTGTCTTTTGATCTTCTAGGGTAGTGACCTTGGGTGGGGTACTTTGATCGGGCCTGTGACCCTACCCTAGGTCTGTAACCTCGTCACCGACCACCATCCAAGGTACTCTGTAAAAGTTATCTGTCTTGCCTGCTCGGCTTGTTGAAGTGAAGAAATCTTCTGCGAGAGCTGGCTCTCTTATGGCGCTAACCCGGGCCAAGGCATGGGTTCCTGATTTTGATCCGGCGGAGGCCATGAACGGTTATCCCAGCATGAAGGAAGACGGGTCAGCCTTCTCTGCTGAAGATCTTCGCTCTTTAACCAAAAGTATGCGCCCTCTTGCTAGCAATCTTGCTGAAGAAGCGGATTTATCGAGATATCATCCGGGCTACAATCTGGAGAATGCGCGGGTAGAGCGGCCGATTTACGACACCGAAAATCTGACCCCCCCCCCCGTTCGTAAGCATACCTTTGCTCCTGACATTGAACCGTCAGAACTCATAAACGACGAAGTATATTTCCGTGCCCACGCCAACATTGATTGGAGCACTCCTGATTTCCAGGAGCTGCCAGAAGCAGACAAAGATCCGGAGCAAGCTGACCCTCAGCCTTCCCAGCGTGCTGAAGAAGAATCCTAAACCGGCTCCAGTTTAATCTTTAGATGCTGAATACGTGGCAAGAAACTGATATTCTTTTGGGCCTGCAAGTGCCTTGTAATAGAATGGTTGAGATACTGCCTTTGTCCCACCGTTGTGGTATTACTTTGATTGGCACTCCCCAATTTATCTCCTGTTTTCAATGCTTTAATAGTTTATATTACCTGTGTCTGCATAAACAATGCTAAAAGATGTCCTGGCAGTTTACCACCGGATGGATTATACTGCCCTGATACATGTTCCAAATAAATAACTTGAACTGTATATAAAACATAAACATATACCATACCTGTGATTAAGTGTGCCTGTAGACCTTAACTCGGTAGGAATAATTTAAGGCGCGAGTGCCGATGAAGCCCTTGGCTCTCTTGTCGGCTTAGTATAAAGGCCGATCCGGGCTACGATGAACGCCGGTTTAACTATCGCTGGTGTTCATGACCCAGCTTTTTAGCTCTGTAGACGTATGCTTTAACCTTGTAGCTGCCCAGTCTTGCATCAGTGGACTTGGGTAAAAAACCAATGACCTTGAAGATAAAGATTTGTGAAAACATAAAAAATAAAAAATAAAGTTTTTGGGCAAATAAGACCATGTAGTCGAGGCTTTTTACGAGCTGCCAGGCTCCAAATTCGAGGCTTTTTATGAGCTGCCAGGCTACTGTCATTAACCATTTTAGCAAAGCCTATCAAGATGCTCCGCAATCCTTAACCAAATCATCGATGTCAATAGCCACCCAATGTTTCAAAATCTCGTAAGGATTTTGTCTTTGGGTAATCACTCAATGATCGTCAATTTAACGCGACCAAGTTCAGGGTGCCGAAGGATTGACTTGTGATACGTTCGACGGGTCATACCAGGTTTACCTGGACTGCGTGATTTACTTGATGCAGGCAGGTTAATCCGGGGTTTTAGGTGTATGCACCGGGCTTCCAAGCCATGTTCACTACAAGGGTATTCAACTCGCTGAGAGCCCCCAGGTAGTGTGTGAGCCGTTTGCTCATCGGGGCATATGTTTGAGTTGTGCTAGGCATCAAACCCTCTTTTACCCCTCATCATCATGTGGAAATTGCCGAAGCAACCAGAGCAGTTCTCTTATGATGGGCTTCATACCGCCACCGGCTCAAGAGACCATAGAAAACTTCCTTGCCCGCGGAAGCCCCCATGTGATTCTTGTTTGTATAGAGAAGATGGCTGATTCCTTGACTTGTCAAGGGCACCGGTTTAAGAGGCCATGGAAGGCTTCTTTAGAAGCCCCCATGTGATACTCTTTTATGTAACAAACACGGCTGATTCCTTGATTCTATCAAGGGCGCCGGTTTAAGAGGCCATGGAAAGCTTCTTTGGAAGCCCCCATGTGATACTCTTTGCGAAAAAGATGGCTGATTCCCAGGTGTACCGGGGGCGCCAGTTTATTTTATTAATCATAATATATACATTGTACATAAAACGGAGCCAATGGCTCAAGTATAGTAAGGTCGAAGAAGAGCGATGTTCCACGGCCGCTTGGTCTCCTCCTCTGCCGTACGTGAGTCCTTATGTTCTCGAACGTCGACAAGATAGTATGATCCGTTGTGCAGGTTTTTGCTGACCACAAAGGGCCCTTCACAGGGTGGGGATAGCTTGTGCATATCTATCTGGTCCTGGATGAGCCGGAGCACCAGATCTCCTTCCTGAAACGTCCTAGTCTTGACTTGGCGGCTATCGTATCGGCGCAGGTCTTGCTGATAAGTCGCTGATCGCGCTGCTGCCGTGTCCCGTTCCTCGTCCAGCCGGTCCAAGCTGTCTTGTCTTGCTTGTTCATTATCCGCTTCAACGTAAGCTGCCACCCGCGGTGAGTCGTGCCGGATATCACTAGGGAGGACCGCTTCAGCACCGTACACCATGAAGAAAGGCGTGTACCCTGTGGATCTGTTAGGTGTAGTATTGATGCTCCATAAGACAGAAGGCAATTCCTCCACCCAACAACCCGGTGTTCTTTGCAAAGGAACCATAAGCCGGGGCTTGATGCCCTTCAAGATCTCTTGGGTGGCTCTTTCAGCTTGGCCATTGGACTGAGGGTGAGCTACTGATGATACATCAAGGCGAATATGCTCTCTTTGATAGAACTCCTCCATAACCCCCTTGGATAGGTTGGTGCCATTATCAGTTATAATGCTGTGTGGAAAGCCAAACCGGAAAATCACCTTTTTGATGAACTGAACCGCTGTTGTTGCATCACATTTACTGACAGGCTCCGCTTCAAACCACTTTGTGAATTTGTCCACTACTACCAATAGGTGGGTTTTCTTATCTTGAGATCTCTTGAAGGGTCCAACCATATCAAGCCCCCAAGTTGCAAACGACCAAGTAATTGGGATCATCCTCAGCTCCTGTGCTGGTATATGAGCACGCCGTGAGAATTTCTGGCAAGCATCACATTTTCTGACCAAGTCCTCTGCGTCGGCATGAGCCGTCAACCAGTAGAACCCATGACGAAAAGCTTTAGCCACCAAGGATTTTGAACCGGCATGATGACCGCAATCCCCTTCATGAATTTCTCGAAGAATATCACAGCCTTCCTCTGATGATACACACCGCTGAAACACCCCAGAAACACAGCGGTGATGAAGTTCTCCATTGATGATAGTCATAGATTTAGACCGGCGGATTATCTGCCTGACCTCGAGTTCGTCCTCTCGCAACTCACCTCGGCTCATGTACGCCAAGTAAGGGAGTGTCCAATCCGGAATTACATGAAGTGCTGCGACCAATTGTGCTTCCGGATCAGGAACAGCCAAGTCCTCTTCTGAAGGTATCTACACCGACGGATTATGCAATTCATCCAAGAAAATATTAGGTGGAACCGGCTTACGCTGAGAGCCCAGCCAGCTTAACGCGTCAGCTGCTTCATTTCTTCGCCGGTCTATATGATCCACATGGTATCCCTTGAAGTATCCTGCGACCGCATCCACCTCTCGTCGATATGCTGCCATGAGCGGCTCCTTGGAGTCCCATTTGCCAGATACTTGTTGTGCCACCAGATCTGAATCACCAAAGCACTTAACCCGGCTCAAGTTCATCTCCTTGGCCATTCTTAGACCATGGAGGAGAGCTTCATACTCAGCAGCATTGTTAGTGCAAGGGAACATTAAACGGAGGACGTAATAGAACTTATCACCACGTGGGGAAGTTAACACGACTCCAGCCCCCGAGCCCTCCAACTGTCTTGAACCGTCAAAGTGAATAGTCCAGTATGTATAATCCGGCTTCTCCTCGGGTGTTTGCAACTCTGTCCAATCATTAATGAAATCCACCAGCGCTTGGGACTTTATAGCAGTACGTGGTACATACTTTAATCCGTGCAGGCTAAGCTCAATCGCCCACTTCGCAACCCTGCCAGTGGCTTCTTTGTTCTGGATTATATCCCCTAATGGAGCTGAACTGACCACGGTGATTGGGTGGCCCTGAAAATAGTGCTTCAGCTTCCGGTTCGCCATGAATACTCCATATACCAGTTTCTGCCAATGTGGATATCTCTGTTTTGATTCAATGAGCACCTCACTGATGTAGTAAACCGGCTGTTGAACCGGATATTCTTTGCCTGCCTCCTTTCGCTCTACCACAATGGCTACGCTTACTGCACGGGCATTGGCGGCCACGTATAACAATAGCGGCTCATTGTCAACTGGGGCGGCAAGGACTGGCGGTTCCGCCAATTGCCTCTTCAGGTCCTCGAACGCAGCATCCGCGGCGTCGCTCCAGACAAACCGGTCCGTCTTTTTCATCATCTGATAAAGCGGGATTGCTTTCTCCCCCCAAACGGCTGATAAACCGGCTCAATTCTGCAATACGGCCCGCTACGTGTTGGACATTGTTGATGCACGCCGGTTTAGCCAGGGATGTGATTGCCTTGATCTTCTCTGGATTAGCTTCAATCCCTCTGTTTGACACTAAGAATCCAAGGAGCTTGCCCGCCGGAACACCAAACACGCACTTCTCCGGATTGAGCATCATTTTATAAACTCGGAGGTTGTCAAAGGTTTCTTTTAAATCTTCTATCAGTGTCTCCTCCTTCCTCGATTTCACCACAATGTCATCAACGTATGCATGGACGTTTCTTCCAATCTGCCCTTGTAAGCAGTTCTTCACACAACGCTGATATGTTGCTTGGGCACTCTTGAGCCCAAAAGGCATGGACACATAGCTGAAGGCTCCAAAGGGGGTTATAAAGGCTGTCTTCTCCTAGTCCTTAACTGCCATCTTGATCTGATGATAACCTGGATATGCATCCAAAAAACTTAGCCGCTCACATCCTGCCGTAGCATCGATGATTTGATCAATATGGGGGAGAGCAAAAGGATCAGTTGGGCAAGCCTTGTTTAAGTCCGTGTAATCAACACACATCCTCCAAGTTCCGTTTTTCTTAAGTACCAGCACTGGATTAGCCAACCATTCTGGATGAAACACTTCAACTATGAAGCCTACGGCCAAAAGCCTAGCCACTTCTTCTCCTATAGCCTTGCGCCTCTCCTCATTGAAGCGGCGCAGATGCTGCTTGACCGGTTTAAACTTCGGATCAATATTAAGACTGTGCTCAGCGAGTTCCCTCGGTATACCTGGCATGTCAGCAGGTTTCCATGCAAAGATATCTCGGTTCTCACGGATGAACTTGATGAGCGCGCTTTCCTATTTGGGGTCTAGGTTAGCGCTGATAGTGAACTGCTTGGATGAATCGCCAGGAACAAAGTCCACCTGTTTAGTTTCCTTAGCCGATTTAAATTTCAACATCGGATCATGTTCTGTGGTTGGCTTCTTCAGCAGGGACATATCTGCCGGATCAACATTGTCCTTATAAAACTTTAACTCTTCCGTAGCACAAACCGCCTCGGCATAAGCCGCGTCTCCTTCCTCGCACTCCAATGCTATCTTACGGCTCCCATGAACCGTGATAGTTCCTTTGTGGCCTGGCGTCTTGAGCTGCAGATAAACATAACACGGTCTAGCCATGAACTTGGCGTAAACCGGTCTCCCAAACAGAGCATGGTACGGACTCCTGATCTTTACAACCTCAAAGGTCACAGTCTCCGATCTAGAGTCATGCTCATCTCCACAAGTAACTTCCAGATCGATTTTTCCAGATGGATAAGCCGATTTATCGGGCACCACCCCATGGAACACTGTGTTGGACTGTCGGAGTTTCTTATCTGTCAACCCCATACACCGAAAAGTCTCATAGTACAGGATGTTGATGCTGCTACCTCCATCCATAAGCACTTTCATGAACTTATACCCACTCACCTGTGGTGCCACCACCACAGCCAACTGACCTGGATTATCAACCTGGGGTGGGTGATCTTCTCTGCTCCATACAATGGGTTGCTCAGACCATCGCAAAAAACATGGTAACGCCGGTTCAACAGAATGCACTGCCCTCTTCAGAACCTTTTGATCCCGTTTGCATAAACTTGTGGTGAAGACGTGATACTGCCCACTGCTCAGCTCCTTCGGATTATTCTGATATCCGGATTGCTGCTGCTGACGCTGTTGATTCCCTTGGTTGCTGTATCCACCCTGACCATGTTGTTGATTATGTTGGTGCTGATTGTTGCCACTGTGGTTATTGTTACCGCCGTGGTACCCTGAACCGGATTCACCACCCTGATAACCGGGACCTTGAAAACCAGGACCTGATCTGCCGGGGGGCCCGTGATCATATTTGGCCTATTTCACAAGCTCTTGCATAATGAAACAGTCTTTCCAGAGATGCGTAGCCGGGTTTTCCACTGTACCGTGCCTTGGGCAAGGCATGTTCAACTGGCGTTCTAGATTAATAGGTGGCCTCCCGTTGCGTGGGGGCGGCTTACCCTTGCGGCGCTGCTTGTTGTCCTGAGCATTGGTATTGGCCACAAAGTCTGAGCTGCCCTCGCTTTACGCTTGCCATTATACCCTTGGCCTGCCGGATTGGCCTGCGACGGCTTACCGTTCTTGCTCGCCTTCCCAGACTTGTCGCCATCTGCCTCTGGATACTTGGTGTTGTCACAGTCTCCATATTTTACCAAAGCTCCCATGAGTGTTCCCATGTCGTTGCAATCATGTTTTAGCCGTCCCAATTTCTGCCTCAAAGGCTCAAGCCAGCAATTGCCTTCCAAGGTTACTATTTGTCGGGACCCCGATCCTAAGTCACACAGGTCTAGCCTGTAACACATCATATCACTTTGTGGCCTCACGCACGGTATCCCCACGGGTGCCACCTTACCTGGCCCGGGACCGTTTGCGCATTTTGGCACACGTATATGATAGTGTCGCTAGCATCCATATGATAGAGAACCCGGGCTGACATGACTAGTTATAAACCAAAAGTGGCGCTAAATTACAGAGACAGGCATACATGACCCAGCAACGAACGTTTCGGTCATCAACGTATGAACCCAAGTCGTAGCAAGCTACAAGGACTTAAAGGAACAACGCATGACATTTCCCCTAAGGGACAGACACAGGAACGAAGAAGGACACATGCCGGCCAGCCTAAGTGTTCCGGAGCAGTAGCAAGCTACCAAGGCTCAGTGGAAGCACTAGGAGACATTTTCCTGTAAGATAGGCTACCAAAGGTAAACAACTAGGTGTCGGATCCCAAACATAGCAATACACATTACACGTACGCATAACATGCAAGTATGTGCTGTACAACATGGCATCACAACATAACTCAACAACTCATATAGATAAAGACCCAGAAGAGCCATCATAGCATTTATTACAAACAGAGGTCACATGACCCAACATACAGAGCATACAGGCAACGGAAGCATAACATGTCTGAGTACAGACAACTACAAATGAAAAAGGCTGAGAAGCCTGACTATCTACAAGACCCTCCCAAGGGCACAAGATCGTAGCTGAGGTAACAAGCTAAACGTCGAAGTCCACGCGGAACCACTAGCGAGACTGAAGTCTCTCTACAAAAACATAAATTAAGCAAACGTGAGTACAAAGGTACTCAGCAAGACTTACATCAGAACTAGCTACATATGCATCAGTATCAACAAAGGGGTGGTGGAGTTTGACTGCAGCAAGCCAGCTTTGACTCGGTGGCTATCCTAAACTACGACTGCAAGTAACTCTTTTGAGGTGGCGCACACGAGTCCACATATTCACCAATCAATACACCACTATGGATCCGCTCCCGTCTACCTACGAGAAGGACATCCATAGCACTCACACTTGTCTTGAGCATTTTAGAGTATCCACTTTCACTTGTCTATGTACCACGTAAGCATCCAAGAAGTCCACAACCGCGGATCCGGCTATTCGAATAGATCATGTTAACCCTGCAGGGGTGTACTTCTTCACACACGCTCTCACCACTTACCGCCATGTACACATCGTGTATCTCGGCAACCTTCAAGCGGAAGCCTGGCGAGGGTGTCGGCCACGACCTGACTAACCACACAAGACTCTAGTCCAGGTTTATCACCTATTCGGGTTCCATCTGTAAGGAGATCTGGCCGGGGTGTCGCTCACGGCCCCGAATGATGTGTGCAGGGTTCCCAAGCCCACCAACCGGGTGCCACTTGGTACACCGGGCCACTGCACCTAGTCTGTCCCAAGCCCACCTGTACTGGGTGCCACTTGGTAGACTACTAGCACTACCTACAAACACCAGAAACTAGTTGCAACTCCTGGAGAGAGATCTAGTTGATTAATAAGTCGAGAGGGGTCGAGTTATCGGAACCCAATGTGTGGTAGTAGCTAGTCATTGGACAACTTACACAGAACTCAGTTCTTAAGGACGGTTCCAGTGAGACAACCCACCATGTACTCCTACATGGCCTCTCACCGCTACCTTTACCAAATCGTGTTCACACACTTAGCTCACACACAGTAGGACATGTTCATCACCATTCCAATTCATCCCCGATGAATCAGACCTGACACGACTCTAAGCAATAGCAGGCATAACCAGAAAGCATGAATGAGTAGCCACAACATGGCTCAGACAACTCCTACTCATGCTAGTGGGTTTCAACTATTTACTGTGGCAATGACAGGTCATGCAGAGGAAAGGGGTTCAACTACCGCAGCAGGTAACAGTTGAAACATTGTTGTCCTAATGCAGTAAAAGAGAGCAGGAGCGAGAGAGTGGGATTGTATCGAAATGCTCAATGGGGGTTTGCTTTCCTGGCACTTCTGAAGATAGTAATAGTTCTTCATCGGTGTCATCGAACTCATCGTCGGAACGTTGTCTACTGAGAGGGGACAAAACCGACAAACAGAGAAAGAACACAATCAATGCAATGCAACAATATGATGCATGAACATGACATGGCAATATGATGTGATTTGGCCTAATGCAACTAGCAACAATTTAAATGAAGTTGGTTTGAATCCAAGATTCAAATTCAAACTCCACATGTAATTATTTAAATGCCAATTATGCAAATTGTCATATACTGCACCCTTAGGTTGTTCAAACATGCATGAAAATGCCATAAACAGATTCCATGAATTTTTCTGACCATTTTTCATATATATATTATTTTCATTGGAGTTATAGTTTAATTTCTGTGATTTTTTTTGAAGTTTGGGGTATTTTCTGAAATTAATAAATCATTTTCTGATTTATTTTAATTCCAGAAAATACTTACTTCATCAGCATGACTTCATGCTGACGTCAGTAGGTCAGCGGCTGGACCAAGTCAAACCTGACCAATGGGACCCACTGGTCAGTGACACAACTAGCTAACCATGTTAATTGATGCTAAAATAATCCTAACTAAAGTGTCAGCGGGGGTGGCCCACATGTCAGTCTCTCAGGGCCTAACTAAGTTTAGTCTTAAACTAAACTAATTAGACAGGGGGCTGACCCCACATGTCAATGACTCAGAAAGAGTCAAACCCTGGTTAAACGAGGTCAACTCGCCGGCGGCTCGTCGCCGGCGGTAACAAGCATGGCGGAGGGCTCGGAAACGAGCCACTGGGCATCATTTCGGTCGTGGTTTGCTGTGTTCAAACGCACACAGTGGCGCGCATCGAGGGGTGGCGGTGAGGGATGCTGGGGTGGAACGGGCTCGCCGGAGTTGAGCTCGTGGCGGCGGCCGGCGTTCGGACGTTGATGGAAACGAGGCCACGGTGCACTAGGGGAGGAGCTGGTGGGTGCTGCGTGCTCCTGGGGGTCCACTAAGCACGTTGACACGCCCAGACGCAAGCTGCACTTGCTCGAGCCACGGCGGCGACATGGTCGGCGGAGCTGAGCTTCGGTCGGAGGTGGAGCCGCGGCTAGGGAACATGGAGAGGCAGGGGAAGAGCGTTAAACGACGGCGGAGCTCACAGTGATCACGAGGAGGTCTCGGCTTGCTTGTGGACGGCCTGGGGCAGACGAATCGATTGGCGGCATCTCAGATGCCCGAGGTTGAAGACGACGACGTAGACGACGAAGCGGAGCCCTCCAGCTCGTCTCCTTCGGCTTGGGGATGTGGTGCTCGATTGCGGAGCTTCTGGACACGGTCACGGGACGAGGGGTGGCCGGGGTTCATGGCTACGCGGAGCGGCGGCGACGGTGGCGTTCGGCCATGTGTGGAAGGGAGTGAGGGAGAGGCGAGGGGGAGGACTGGAGAGGCCGGCTCGATCGAGACGTCAGCGGCGACGAGGTAGGCAGGTGGCGTGGCGGCATGGCCGGGCGCGCGCGCCGGCCACACGCCTGGCCGACTGGCGCCAGGAGGACGACGGCGGTGGTGGGCTGGGCCTGTGGGCCGCACATGAGCTGGGCCGCCTCTGCTGCTGGTAAGCGCCAGGTAAAACTAACTCTCTCTCTCTCTCTACTTCTGGTTTTGTTTCTGTTTTCTATTTCTTTTGTATGTTCTCGATTTAGTTCAAAGACCAAACCATTTTGATAAATCATGAAATAAATTGTGGGCACCTATTGAATTATTTCTAACAGCCCTCAACTAGTTTCACAATTATTAGAGCATTTAAACTATTTAAAGAATTTATATGCCCCAATTCAAATACAATATGGATTAATTCAAAAATCCAAAAATGTCCTAGAAATATATTCATCATTTTTGGCAGGGGTTTCTACCTTAACCAAAAATCATGAACTTTTCTTGAGGCACTTTGGGTGCAAAGAAAATATTTTTAGGTTGAACCTAGTTGGGTTCTTTTGGTGCTAGGGTTTGAAAAATCCCCAATTCCAGTTTAAAGAAAAGTTTAGACATGATGCAACAACCAATCTAGCACTAGGCAGACAGAAGCTAGGGATGTGACACTATTGCTGTGCTTGGATTGATGCTATTGGAAGAGTGCAAGATTTCGGACACTCGACGCACCCAACTGCTCGTGGACTCTTGATCTCCTTGAACACAGGCAGCTAAGTCGACCACAGACATCGGCTGCTTACATGTGTCCTTGAAGTTATTGATAAACCGGCTCCGCAATTCACCACATGATCCGATGGAGTTAGGCGGCAAACCCTTTAGCCATGTTCGGGCCGTTCCCTCGAGCATCATTGTGAAGTATTTAGCACACGCCGCCTCATCCACGTCGAGCATCTCCATGGCCATCTCATAACTCTCGACCCACGCCTCGGGGGCGAGATCCGCTATGTAGTTGGGCACTTTGCGCGGACCCTTGAAATCCTTGGGTAGCTTCACGTTTCGTAAAGCGGGGATAAGACACTGCACTCCCAAAGAGCTGGACATGATTCCTGTTTCAACTGTGGTGGTGGGATGAACCGGCGTCGTCTGTCGGGCGTCGTTTTGGGCCGTACGCCTGGCCTGATCCGCCACCTCTTGTGCATGTGCTCCTGCTCCTGCTAGATCATCCTGCCTCTAGCGATGCCGTCTCCGTGCGCTGCTAGATGCAGCTGGTTCATCCAGGTGCCTCGTATAACTCCGGCTTGGGCGGGGGGTTGAATGAATCCTCTCCCGGCTATAGGAATAAGCTTGCTGCTGGGTTAGTGCCGTGTCCAACAACTCCCTAGCCCGTCGTGCCTGTGACACCCGGGTAATCAAGCTACAGTAACCCTCTAGTAATGATGCCACGTCACCATGATTACTGTTGCTAATCTTGTTTTAGATCAGAACCGATCGAAATTCAAATTTGAAGTAAAGTCAAACTACAAAAGTTTTCAAATATCAAAACTAAAATGTTCAAGTTGTAGCAAATAAATCACAAATAATATTGGTGCAGAAACCACATTTTTGTAAAGGGTTTAAATACACTGGGGTAATTTAAACGACAACAAAACATTTAATTAATTACCTTTTTCAAATTTATAAAATATTAAACTATTTTATTTAGCTGTGCAAGTTATGGTGGTAGTGGCATGTCTATTAATACTGTTTTAGGCATAACCTTTTGCATTTAATATAAGCCAAAATACAATAAAACACAAAAGTAGAAACTATATAAAAAAAAGCAAAGCAGATAAAAAAGAAGAAGAAAGGAAATATCCCCTCCCCTGGGCCACTTGGCCCAGTTGCCACTAAGGCCGGCCCAACCACCTCACCTCATCCCCTCCTCTCTCTCTACAGAGGACAGGGGAGGGCGTGGCAGCCATCCCGCGGCTATGGCCGCTCCCCGGCGACGCGCCGGCCATCCACATCCCTCCCTCGACTACAAGTCGACCCCGTACCCAACCCTAGCCCTCCTGTAACCCCTTCCTCACTCTCTCGTTCCAGATCGAGCAGTCAAACGAAGCTCCACCACCGCCACCTCATAGCAGTGCTCTAGGACCTCCCCGAGCCTCGTGGAGACTTCCAGGAGCTCGGTCCACCTCTTCTTCATCGATTCCAAGCAGTAGATCAAGCAAGGGAGCGCCGCATCGCCGCCATCAAGGCATCTTCTTCACGCACGGCCGCAACACCTCGCCAAAGATTGTGTCGCCGTCGAGTCATCCCGGCCTCCCTGAGCGCGTCACCGAGCTTCGTGGTGAGCTGCGCTTCCTTCCTCGCCCCATTCTTATTTTGCCGTTGTAGATGTTTCATCTGCGCTCGCCACGGCCACCAGAACTCCGTGATCGCAGCCACGCTCATGGGTGCCAAGCCACCCATGGGCATGCCCCTGCCCATCCTTGTTTGCGCGCACGTCGCATGCTCGAGCCACTCGCGCCCTTGGCCTTCCCTGACCGTACGTAGGCGTCTGCCCGCATCTTGGTTGCCCCGACCGTAGCTAGCCGGCGCTGTTCGCGCACGCGGCTCGCGCCTGGCGTCGCTCCGCTGCTGCCCCCGCGCGCTTGCCGCTGTAGACCGCGTCCATCCCGCTCGCCACAAGCTACCGCCCTTACCCGCAGTCCCCGCACCCGACTCTCCTCGCCGCGCGTGCGCTGGCCTGCACTCCCGCGCGCCTCCCGCTCCACCCCCGCCGGCCGCGGCACCGCGCCGCACCACCCCCCTCGACCTCCCGACCAGCGCATGGGGTCGGCGCCCCCGCCGTGGCCGCCCCGGCCAGCGCGTCGGCCGGCGCCCCGGCCCGCGCCTGGGTCCGGCTCCCCGCCATGGCCTTCGTCCGGGTTCGCCCCGGCGGGCAACCCGCACGCGCCCGTTAAACCCGCTCCAGTGGCCTTTGTGCCACTGGCAGCTGGGGCCCCCCTCCCCTTTAAAAAAGATGAGGTTAAAAAAACTGATAAAATAAATAAATAATTAGTAAACTACATGATTAATTAACTTAACTAATCTTAATTAACCTAATTTAGTAGATTAGCTAATATAATACTGTAGTTAGTTAGATGAGACAATGACAGGCGAGCCCCGCTTAACAGGTTGACCAGTCAACCGACTGGTTGGGTGCTGATGTAACGATGACATCGTGCTGATGTCATTACTCTTTTCTGTCGAATTTAGTAATTAATAATATTTTCAGAATATTGTTAAAACTTTGAAAAATCATATAAAATAATCCGTAACTCGGATGAAAAAGTTTTATATATGAAAGTTGCTCAGAACGACGAGACGAACCCGAATACGCGGTCCATTCGTCCGCCACACATCTCTATCATACCGAGCATGCAACATTCCCCTCCGTTTCATCTGCCCGAAAATGCCTAACACCGGGAATACTTTCCCGGATGTTATTCCTGTTCGCCTGTATCACCGAGCACGGCGTTAGGTAACACGTAGCACCGCCTTTTGCCATGTTATGCTTTGTGATGCTATTGTTTGCTCTGTTATTTATTTGTTTCCCCTTCGTTGCTTATTTTCGGTAGACTCCGATACTGTGATAGACCCCGAGACCATTGATGCTTCGGTATTCGACTACGGCTACGCTTCCGAAGATTCCTTTCGTCTACAGAGCTTCCAGGCAAGCCCCCCACCTTTTGATCACCAGATATCGCATATTCTTCTCTCTACTGCTTGCATTAGAGTAGTGTAGCATGTTACTGTTCGGTTACTCCTATTTTGTTGCATAGCCTGTCATTATTTCTACCACTGTTGATACCTTTACCTGTTATCCTAATGCTTAGTATAGGATGCTAGTATTCCATCAGTGGCCCTTCATTCTTATCCGTCTGCAATGCTATACCATCGGGCCGTGATCACTCGAGTGGTGATCACGGGTATATACCATATACATACTTTGCATACACATGATGATGATTCGGAGATGGGGGGTGAAGGGGCAGGTGGTTCCACCCAGGTAGTGGTGAGCCTGGGTTCCCGACAACCCCCTGATGGTTACTTTGTGGCGGAGCGACAGGGCGGGTTGCGACCACCTAGGACAGGTGGGCCTGGCCCTGGTCGTTGTCCGCGGTTATTTCATAATAACACGTTTAACTTGATCTTGGTATTTGATCTGAGTCTGGCCATTTGGTCTATACGCACTAACCAGCTGCGTGGGAACAGTTATGGGCACTCGACGTCGTGGTATCAGCCGAAGCCTTCTTGACGTCAGCGACTTAGCGGCGCGCGCCGGATTGGACCGAAACGCCTACTCTGGTATTAGGAGAGGCTAGGTCTGCTTACCGGCCGCCCTCGCAACGTGCAGGTGTGCATTGGGCGATGGGCCCAGACCCCCGTGCGCTTAGGGTTTAGACCGGCGTGCTGACCTCTCTGTTGTGCTTAGGTAGGGCTGCGACGTGTTGATCTTCCGAGGCCGGGCATGACCCTGGAAAGTGTGTCCGGCCAAATGGGATCAAGCGTGCTGGGTTATGTGGTGCACCCCTGCAGGGAAGTTAATCTTTTCGAATAGCCGTGTCCCTCGGTAAAAGGACGACCCGGAGTTGTATTCCGACCTCATGACAACTAGAACCGGATTCTTAATAAAACACACCCTTACAAGTGCCAGATACAACTCGGTGGTTGCTCTCTCACAGGGTGATGTGCGGGAGGATCGCCGAGTAGGATTATGCTATACGATGTTACTTGGTGAACTTACCATCTACTCCCTTCTACTGCTACAAGACGGAGGCTGCGAGAAACGAGGATACTTGTTACTTTCCAGCTACCCTCATCTTCTGCTCTAAGATGGAGTTTATGAGAAGCGTAGTCTTCGATTGGATTAGCTATCCCCCTCTTATTCTGCTTTCTGCAGTTCAGTCCACATATATTACCCCCTTTACACAGATATCATTGCATATGTAGTGTAGATCCTTGCTTGCGAGTACTTTGGATGAGTACTCACGGTTGCTTTTCTCCCTATTTTCCCCTTTTGTCCCTTCTTCTCGGATGACGCAACCAGATGGTGGAGTCCAGGACCCAGAAGATCCCGAGGATGTTTCTACGTGAAGATCGGCTTCGAGGAGTAGTTAGGAGGTCCCAGGCAGGAGGCCTTGCCTTTTCGATCGTTGCTACTTTTGTGCTAGCCTTCTTAAGGCAAACTTGTTTAACTTATGTCTGTACTCAGATATTGTTGCTTCCGCTGACTCTTGTGTATTCGAGCATTTCTATTCGAGCCCTCGAGGCCCCTGGCTTGTAATATAAAGCTTGTATTTTTTTAATTTGTGTCTAGTGTTGTGTTGTGATATCTTCCAGTGAGTCCCTGATCTTGGTCGTACACATTTGCGTGCATGATTAGTGTACGGACAAATCGGGGGCGTCACAAGTTGGTATCAGAGCCAACTGCCTGTAGGAATCCCCCTTTCCAACTCCTTGGTCGAAGTTGAGTCTAGTCATTACAAAACTTTACTAACATGGCTGTGTGGCCAATAGGCCCACGTCGCCATTGGGTGGTATTAGGATCTTTTACTCCTCGTCTATAACTCTGGGACTCTGATCTCTCTTCTATTCGGGTAAAAAGATTTTACTAACTCTCACTCTAGGTTCTCGCAACTATTTCTCCCGGAGAGCCCTCATTACGGAAGGTCGCCTGCTTCGTCAGAAGATTCTAAGGATATCTCTCGATATTTTCCCGAGACCCTTGTGCTCATCGCCTTTGCAATTCACTGCCAATGATATATCCCTATGGATATCTGCTTGTACTCGTCATTCTCATGATCATTCCTCGTCGCTCTTGTCATTGCAAGATGCCTCGAAATATTCTCCGTGTCCCGAGAATCCTTTGAGTTTACCGTCTTGCAGTTTTATGTCACGTGAAAACCCTTACGGTTATTTCCTCACACTTATCGAGGACCCATTCTTCTCGATTGTTCAGGTGTCTCACAAAGTTCATCGGGATACCTTTTGATCTTTCGCAAATCCTCTGCAGCATGTTACTCCTGTAATTCTTGCCTGCTTGCATTATGGTTAATTCCATATGACTAGTAGTCTTCGTTAACTTCCCTTGTCTTAGCCATTTTGAGCCTATTGATTCAATGTGTGTGTATGCACGCAGCCATCAGGTTATCCTTTATAAAGTTATCTTTCCGACTCAGACGTCATTCCGGACATGAGTTGGTTCTCGGAAATTCAAACCTTTATTGATTGTCCAACTAAGTGTTTTCAACTTATCCATCCTTGATCAGAGCGTCTGCTTTTGATCCTTCCTTTTGGGAACCATAATTTCTTTCTATTTCAAGCATCAGGCTAATAAGGTGATTCCTGAATCTGATGCCTCTGCATTCTTTCTTCCTCTGAGTGAGTATCGATACTCACATCAGCTCCGTTGTGGATCGCCCGATCCGTTGTTGGATTGTTATCCGACAGTGCCCTTCATATTCATCACCTTTGTGAGTTCTTCCCTTGATACATAATGCCTTTGGTAAATTGTATCCCCTGCTTGGCCAACCATGCTCTGCTTTCGAGCTTGAGTATTTAATTTTGAAACTTGTGGTATATGTTACTAAGATGCCTAATGGGTTGAACCCATGCCTTCCCCTAATCCGTGAGAACCCAAAAGTTTTCACATGTCATACTCTTCCGGTGTTCTACCAGATAAAATTCCAACACTACAGTTTTATCAAAGCGAGAGGTGAATGAAATGATATGCATTAAAGAAGTGGGAGTCGACCTTGAACTTTGTGTTCATGCCCATGAAAATGATGTAGATCTTCTCGGAAGCTTCTTGCAAAATGATATCCAGCTATACGATTCTTTCGAAATTCTTGAATTGATTCCTTACAGTTATGGTTCCGACCATGCTGTCTTGATCTGATATATCTAATGGGAATTCATTCCAGTTCCTCGCCTTTTTTTTTGGCTAGGTTGAAGTATCTACTATCATAGGTCAATGACCTAGTTCTACTTCTATCGTGTTCTACCTTCGAGTTTTACCCTCTGTTATCTCGAGGATATCATGCCTTTGCACTACACCATTTGAACTTTTGATGAAGTAATACCTTTGCTTGTCGTAATCACTCTACGGGTTCTAGGTTGTCGTCAACCGAGGACACCGTTTAGTAAATCAAATCCGCTCTAAAAATTCAACACCCCTAGTAGATGTTACTGGGAAATTTTTAAACTCAATCTGGTTTTATTCCTAGACTACCGAGTACATCCCTTGTCTAGCTATCTTTGATTGTGCTACCTCGTCCTTCTCTGGTGCACAAATTCTTCAGTGTGTGAGCACGACTTATGTCGAGCTTTCAACATCATGTTGCTTGTCTTGAAAGGCAACTTTGGTTCCGAGTTTGCATCTTATATATTGATCCTATAAATTGCCACTTCATCATTCCCTTGCTTATTGCCGTTGTGGTAGATTGCATCCTCTTGAAAACTCCCGGCAAATGTGTCGGATCACCTTCAACACTTGACTTCTTCCGAGATGTCAACTGTGTTCATGGTGAGGAATACTCTCCTTGCCCTTGATGATTTTTTCGGCAACCTCCTTGACTTCCTTTCATCGCGGACTTGTCCACTTTATGAATATAACTTGCTCTCCAGCTAGTGTTGTGTTCTGCATTGAAGTACTATTGTCTTTTATGTCGAGAATGTTGTGGGGATTGCTCCACCTCTTAGATATTCTCGGTATGATGATACTTCTCACCATCACCATTCTTCCTTGGTCCCCGTGTTGTTTTTAACCGGGATATCAATATGCTAAGATGCTGCTTGAGTTATACGCTTCTAGCAACCCTATTGGTTTGAAGATAACGATCGACAGTTCGTTCTTAGACTGTTGGTTATTGAATTGTCACTCTAACATTGATCTTGCTGCCTAAGGTCATATTTCGGGCACACTTTTCAACTAATGATTAATGGTGTTTGTTTTTCTCGAGCATACAACATTATATCATTTGAATTGACAATTGTCATTTTCTTGTTCACATTATTATGGGAATCCATTCGTTTGGAATTCTCGATGAATTGTCGCTGAGCCCATCAGCCACCTCCTCATCCTCTCCTTGGTTTAAGATGAACTATTGTTTCGGGAACCCGCTCCCATAGTTCATTTCCTGAGAATCTTGCCATGTCATTTCGTCGATTTGTGTTGCACCTTTTCTTCTCGAACTTCCCGAGTCTGAAGTATCATGACACCAATCGGATCTGAATCTCGGTCAGATATGAGGGCTGGGACAACTTTCCAGGAGTTATAATATTGGTCCTTTGATGACTCGGGAATATGATGTCACGCCTAGCACCCCTGGCTGGAGGACCTATCATTATAATCTCTTTTGCAAGGATAACCATTCTTCCAGGAGAAAATTATAAGACTTATTATATAAGTTGTTCCTGATGAATCCTTTGTGTATCCAAGTCTGACCCTTGATTGAAAAACCATATCATTGCTACCTCGAAGCATGACTATGATATCCTGCTCATCAACAAGAATATTTGGAGGCGTGATGCTAAATGTTTCTTGGTCAGTTATCCAAACACCGTTGTATGGTTAACATCTTGATTAATCTTTACCCCTTTATCTAAATGGTTGGGTACTTGCTCTCCTACCCTGTATGCCTTGTTCTGCTTGTCCATGGGAAGGATATACTCCTATTAATTGTGTGTACTCACAATTTTCCTTTCCATTTGTTTGTTTAACCTTTCTTTGATCTATATATAATCTAAGCAGTAATAATTCTCTGCTTATGTAAACACCTTGATGTACAACTCTGTCAGTAAGACCTCTTTACTATTGTTGTAACATTCCATTAACTGCCGGTGAATGGGAACTTTGCCTACCGGTCCGCCTCGTTTCAACGAGCAAGAAAATGGTTCTCTTCGTTCCCCGTCCTTGGTACCGACATTGTTGCCAACTTAGCTGACAGACTATCCTCTGACATGCCTTGCTTTCTGTGCAAGATGTCACCCCGCTTCCTACGTTCAAATCCACATGGTGGGCCCATAACCCACAGGTCCATTGGATCGAAACCTGACCCTTATTTACAACCTGGATCCTATTGTATCCTTTGCACCCGGCTTCGTATGTGATTCACGAGCTAAATTCTACACCATTATTCATCATGGAATCAAACGCCATGTTATTCCCGTTATTCAAGCCCCCATTCCAGCTTCTGTCTAGGCATCGAATGTGTGCCTACCCAATTGAAACTTTGGTACCGACGTATATTGCACACAATGAATTTACTGAAATGCAACTCGTGGGGTACCTCGTGTATTTCCCGTTGAGTTCACCGTCAGATGCCCAACTCTGTGGAGATGCGTTCTTCCGGAGTTTCCCCCCTGGTCGCCTTCGTAGGACGATGGAGATCCCGAAGAAAGGATGACGACTAGATCACACTGACTTGAAGCAAAGGAATGAAGACATCAAAGAAAGGGATCAACCTCTTCAAGAGGGCAGTCAAGACCCATAAGACTCGTTAGGTTTTCGCTACCGGCACTTCCCCCTTACTCCACGGCTTAAATCTCGGGACGAGATTTCTTGTAGTGGAGGAGAATTGTGACACCCGGGTAATCAAGCTACAGTAACCCTCTAGTAATGATGCCACGTCACCATGATTACTGTTGCTAATCTTGTTTTAGATCAGAACCGATCGAAATTCAAATTTGAAGTAAAGTCAAACTACAAAAGTTTTCAAATATCAAAACTAAAATGTTCAAGTTGTAGCAAATAAATCACAAATAATATTGGTGCAGAAACCACATTTTTGTAAAGGGTTTAACTACACTAGGGTAATTTAAACGACAACAAAACATTTAATTAATTACCTTTTTCAAATTTATAAAATATTAAACTATTTTATTTAGCCGTGCAAGTTATGGTGGTAGTGGCATGTCTATTAATACTGTTTTAGGCATAACCTTTTGCATTTAATATAAGCCAAAATACAATAAAACACAAAAGTAGAAACTATATAAAAAAAGCAAAGCAGATAAAAAAGAAGAAGAAAGGAAATATCCCCTCCCCTGGGCCACTTGGCCCAGTTGCCACTAAGGCCGGCCCAACCACCTCACCTCATCCCCTCCTCTCTCTCTACAGAGGACAGGGGAGGGCGTGGCAGCCATCCCACAGCCATGGCCGCTCCCCGGCCACGCGCCGGCCATCCACATCCCTCCCTCGACTACAAGTCGACCTCATACCCAACCCTAGCCCTCCAGTAACCCCTTCCTCACTCTCTCGTTCCAGATCGAGCAGTCAAACGAAGCTCCGCCGCCGCCACCTCATAGCAGTGCTCTAGGACCTCCCCGAGCCTCGTGGAGACTTCCAGGAGCTCGGTCCGCCTCTTCTTCATCGATTCCAAGCAGTAGATCAAGCAAGGGAGCGCCGCATCGCCGCCATCGAGGCATCTTCTTCACGCACGGCCGCAACACCTCGCCAAAGATTGTGTCGCCGTCGAGTCATCCCGGCCTCCCTGAGCGCGTCACCGAGCTTCGTGGTGAGCTGCGCTTCCTTCCTCGCCCCATTCTTATTTTGCCGTTGTAGATGTTTCATCCGCGCTCGCCACGGCCACCAGAACTCCGTGATCGCAGCCACGCTCATCGGTGCCAAGCCACCCATGGGCATGCCCCTGCCCATCCTTGTTTGCGCGCACGTCGCATGCTCGAGCCACTCGCGCCCTTGGCCTTCCCTGACCGTACGTAGGCGTCTGCCCGCATCTTGGTTGCCCCGACCGTAGCTAGCCGGCGCTGTTCGCGCACGCGGCGTCGCGCCTGGCGTCGCTCCGCTGCTGCCCCCGCGCGCTTGCCGCTGTAGACCGCGTCCATCCCGCTCGCCGCAAGCTGCCGCCCTTACCCGCAGTCCCCGCACCCGGCTTTCCTCGCCGCGCGTGCGCTGGCCTGCACTCCCGCGCGCCTCCCGCTCCACCCCCGCCGGCCGCGGCACCGCGCCGCACCACCCCCTCGACCTCCCGACCAGCGCATGGGGTCGGCGCCCCCGCCGTGGCCGCCCCGGCCAGCTCGTCGGCCGGCGCCCCGGCCCGCGCCTGGGTCCGGCTCCCCGCCATGGCCGTCGTCCGGGTTCGCCCCGGTGGGCAACCCGCACGCGCCCGTTAAACCCGCTCCAGTGGCCTTTGTGCCACTGGCAGCTGGGGCCCCCCTCCCCTTTAAAAAAGATGAGGTTAAAAAAACTGATAAAATAAATAAATAATTAGTAAACTACATGATTAATTAACTTAACTAATCTTAATTAACCTAATTTAGTAGATTAGCTAATATAATACTGTAGTTAGTTAGATGAGACAATGACAGGCGAGCCCCGCTTAACAGGTTGACCAGTCAACCGACTGGTTGGGTGCTGATGTAACGATGACATCGTGCTGATGTCATTACTCTTTTATGTCGAATTTAGTAATTAATAATATTTTCAGAATATTGTTAAAACTTTGAAAAATCATATAAAATAATCCGTAACTCGGATGAAAAAGTTTTATATATGAAAGTTGCTCAGAACGACGAGACGAACCCGAATACGCGGTCCATTCGTCCGCCACACATCTCTATCATACCGAGCATGCAACATTCCCCTCTGTTTCATCTGCCCGAAAATGCCTAACACCGGGAATACTTTCCCGGATGTTATTCCTCTTCGCCTGTATCACCGAGCACGGCGTTAGGTCACACGTAGCACCGCCTTTTGCCATGTTATGCTTTGTGATGCTATTGTTTGCTCTGTTATTTATTTGTTTCCCCCTTCGTTGCTTATTTTCGGTAGACTTCGATACTGTGATAGACCCCGAGACCATTGATGCTTCGGTATTCGACTACGGCTACGCTTCCGAAGATTCCTTTCGTCTGCAGAGCTTCCAGGCAAGCCCCCCACCTTTTGATCACCAGATATCGCCTATTCTTCTCTCTACTGCTTGCATTAGAGTAGTGTAGCATGTTACTGTTCGGTTACTCCTATTCTGTTGCATAGCCTGTCATTATTTCTACCACTGTTGATACCTTTACCTGTTATCCTAATGCTTAGTATAGGATGCTAGTATTCCATCAGTGGCCCTTCATTCTTGTCCGTCTGCAATGCTATACCATCGGGCCGTGATCACTCGAGTGGTGATCACGGGTATATACTATATACATACTTTGCATACACATGATGATGATTCGGAGATGGGGGCTGAAGGGGCAGGTGGTTCCACCCAGGTAGTGGTGGGCCTGGGTTCCCGACAGCCCCCTTATGGTTACTTTGTGGCGGAGTGACAGGGCGGGTTGCGACCACCTAGGAGACAGGTAGGCCTGGCCCTGGTCGTTGTCCGCGGTTATTTCATAATAACACGTTTAACGGGATCTTGGTATTTGATCTGAGTCTGGCCATTTGGTCTATACGCACTAACCAGCTGCATGGGAACAGTTATGGGCACTCGACGTCGTGGTATCAGCCGAAGCCTTCTTGACGTCAGCGACTTAGCGGCGCGCCCCGGATTGGACCGGAACGCCTACTCTGGTATTAGGAGAGGCTAGGTCTGCTTACCGGCCGCCCTCGCAACGTGCAGGTGTGCATTGGGCGATGGGCCCAGACCCCCATGCGCTTAGGGTTTAGACCGGCGTGCTGACCTCTCTGTTGTGCTTAGGTAGGGCTGCGACGTGTTGATCTTCCGAGGCCGGGCATGACCCTGGAAAGTGTGTCCGGCCAAATGGGATCAAGCGTGCTGGGTTATGTGGTGCACCCCTGCAGGGAAGTTAATCTATTCGAATAGCCGTGTCCCTCGATAAAAGGACGACCCGAAGTTGTATTCCGACCTCATGACAACTAGAACCGGATTCTTAATAAAACACACCCTTACAAGTGCCAGATACAACTCGGTGGTTGCTCTCTCACAGGGTGATGTGCGGGAGGATCGCCGAGTAGGATTATGCTATACGATGTTACTTGGTGAACTTACCATCTACTCCCTTCTACTGCTGCAAGACGGAGGCTGCGAGAAGCGAGGATACTTGTTACTTTCCAGCTACCCTCATCTTCTGCTGCAAGATGGAGTTTACGAGAAGCGTAGTCTTCGATTGGATTAGCTATCCCCCTCTTATTCTGCTTTCTGCAGTTCAGTCCACATATATTACCCCCTTTACACAGATATCATTGCATATGTAGTGTAGATCCTTGCTTGCGAGTACTTTGGATGAGTACTCACGGTTGCTTTTCTCCCCCTTTTCCCCTTTTGTCCCTTCTTCTCGGATGACGCAACCAGATGGTGGAGTCCAGGACCCAGAAGATCCCGAGGATGTTTCTACGTGAACATCGGCTTCGAGGAGTAGTTAGGAGGTCCCAGGCAGGAGGCCTTGCCGTTTCGATCGTTGCTACTTTTGTGCTAGCCTTCTTAAGGCAAACTTGTTTAACTTATGTCTGTACTCAGATATTGTTGCTTCCACTGACTCTTGTGTATTCGAGCCCTCGAGGCCCCTGGCTTGTAATATAAAGCTTGTATTTTTTTAATTTGTGTCTAGTGTTGTGTTGTGATATCTTCCAGTGAGTCCCTGATCTTGGTCGTACACATTTGCGTGCATGATTAGTGTACGGACAAATCGGGGGCGTCACAGTGCCTCCACTGCTATGGGGGACGTTCCCTCAATGGGAAGAGCGGCCAGCCGTGAAGCGGCGGCGACGATGTTATCCAAAGGATTAGAATAATGACCGGGAGGGGTGGTCACATGTTGGGTCGGCACAACTTGGCAATTCGGCTCTGCGGCTGGTGGCTGAACCGACGCGCCCGTCCCCGGGGCTCCTCCCCGGTTTACCTCTGGATGGTTACTGGTTCCCGCGCCTGGTGTGCTAAAGAGATTCCTCGCCTCATAAACCGGCGGCAAATGAGACCGTTGTCTTCTCCACATTACCTCCTACGAAGCGTTCTGATCTAACTTGAGTCGGAAAGCTTGGGAATCTAGCTCTGCTTGCCTTGTAGCCATCCTAGCTTTCACCGCCGCCAGATCCAACTTAGCTTGCTCAATCCGGCCCTTCACCTGAGCGATCTCTGCATCGTGCTGCTCCTTGTCGGCCTGGGCTACTTCTGCTGTTGCGAGTGCTATCAAAGTGTCGACTAAGGTGGATAGGACGTCAGAGGGCGACGGGGGAAGGTCTCCAGCTCTAGCTCCCATTGCCTCAGAGGTTAACTCCCCAGTCGTTGAGGGCTGCTGCATGGGTTGTGAACCGGCCATGAAAACAGCAACCCTGTTTGGCGGATCGAAGGGGTCCGGAATACTATCGCCATCGGAACCACCCTCAGATCGGCCGTCCTGCAACAGATACAAAGATTTGGTCTCTCCGGATGAAGATTCATCACCGGAGTAAACAACTGTCTCGCCACCAGAATCCGATCCGTCCTCAGCTTGTACTCCATGCACTGCTCCAACAAAGATGTGCTTCACGGCGGGCTGAATCCGGGCTGATCTCGCATGCTGAGCTGGCTCGACGATGTTGGGGAAGATGTCCGGCTCAGGGTCCGGTTCGCCGATCCGGCTGATGAAGACGTGGATGCCGCCGAAGGGGACCCGATATCCGTATTCGATTGAATCAGCCTCGGGGCCCCAGCCTGCATCGTCGATGTAGATCCAGCCGCGACGACTCTTGGTCATCCGGCCCACTGCGTAGCCCATGAGTCCTTCAAAGCTGCCCTTCAAGAACTCGAAACCATCGTGCGATAGCCCCACGGTGGGCGCCAACTGTCGTGGATTTAGCACAGCAGATGTCCTAGCAAAAGGACTTAGTTGTGAGGCCATCCCTCAGGTTAGCTTGAAGGGGTTAAAGCTGACAAAGGACACAGGGGTTTTATACTAGTTCGGCCCCTTCGATGAAGGTAAAAGCCTACGTCTAGTTTGGCGTGGTATTGCTTGTGCTTCGATGACCAGGGAGCGAATCCGCTTCGCCTGTGTCTCGAGTTGTTGTGTCTTGTCCTGAACCATCGCCGGGTCATCCCTTTATATAGGAGGCGATGCCCGGTCCGGTTTACAGAGTCCCGAGGTCGGCTCATAAACGTGTCCGCCTCGGTCTCTACCTTTTCTATCTTACATCCCAAGTTACATGGTATGACGGTTTACAAATCATAGGCCTCATACATGGGCCCTGAGCCTCCGTGGGCTATAACCTTCTAATACATACTCCACTGAGCCTTTGATAATATAATATTAATAACGTAAAGCGGACCCTCCTAGCCGGTTTATACCTGATGGTAATATCCCTAACAGGAGCCAAAGAGACTCCCCCTCTTGAGACGGAGACCGTCACAGTTTGGATCTATGAACCCACCAAGCCGAACACGCCCCTGTCGGGGGGGCACCTCATGTTTTTCGAGCTCTGGGATTGACTCCAGGTTGCCAGAACATTCAGGTCTCGCTGAGCCCGGATCGTCCACATCAGAGGTTGTCAAAACCCTAAATACCACTATGGGTCGGGATTCAAAATTACCAACACCCACCCACCCTGGGACAAAGTCTCCAAGTAAATCCGGATTCCTGGACATAGATAATCTCGCGAGCATACAACAACAGCCCGAGGAAACGGTCAACCACTTTTGGGCCAGATTCCTACTTGTTAAGAACAAGATTAAGGACCGCTGCGACGACGAGGCGGTCTCCCTATTTTACCACAATTGTACAAACGAGGGAGTGTTGAACGCTCTCAACCGACATCGTGGTCCGAGTTTCACAGAACCGCCTCATTTAGTACGAAAGTACTGCGCAATGGAAAATACTTGGAAAGCCCAGAATACACCTCTAGAACAGTCCATATCCGGTCAACATACTATTAAGGCTAAACGGACTGTCGGGGTTTTGGTGCGACATATGCCAACAGATGGCTTATCATGCATGGGGACAATAGAACGCCGCCGGGCCCTGGAAGCGGGATAAGGCGGAACTTAGGACACCTACGAATCTTACCCAGGTTTGGGGCTCTCCGTGGAGATAACACCCCTAGTCCTGCTCTGCGGTGACTCCGCGTCATGACTAATGTCACTAGGGTGGCTACAAGGTTGCTCCTTGAGCTGTGTTGTCTAGAGGAGGAAGAAGGGCAAGGCTAGCTCCCTACCTTTGCTCTAGGGAATCGGGATGATGGCTAGGCTTTCTCCCTATTTCTCTCTATGTGTCTGTCTTCTCCTAAGAGTTCAACCCCTCCACATGGAGGACCCTGGGGGGTTTATATAGGCCTACCCCCATGGGTAAAATAGTAATCCAGGCGGAATGGCCCCCATCTGTCAGCGTCTTTGGGTGCCGGCCTCTCCGCCCATATGCTGGGGCCCGCCGTCTGTGGGCCCTCGTTATTGCCTTTCACTATAGGCGCTCTTGTGCTGACGACAGCATCGTCAGGAGGGAAGTGGCTACAGTGCCGCCGTCTCCTGCCGTACACTGCCACCACATCCTGTCTTGTCATCTTGATGAGGTTCAGACTCCTAGGGTATGGTGAGTCGTCCACTACCAGGCGGACTGTCTCCCCCGGCCGCCTGCCAGGGGCCGCTTGTCTCTGATTCACCCACTGGCCGGTGGGGCCGGCCGCCTGCTGGCCCCGCCCTCTGTCGGTAGTTGGGTCGTGGCTTCCTCTGACCGAGGCTTGGTCACTGGCAGCATGGCTACAGTGATACGCCACTTAAGAGGCGCCCATAAGACACGCATTCCCTGTAGCCATGATAACCCACAAGTGTAGGGGATCGCAACAGTTTTCGAGGGTAAAGTATTCAACCCAAATTTATTGATTCGACAGAAGGGGAGCCAAAGAATACTCTTAAGTATTAGTAGCTGAGTTGTCAATTCAACCACACCTGGAAACTTAGTATCTGCAGCAAAATAGTTGAGTAGCATAGTAATATGATAGTGGCGGTAGCAGTAATAAAAGTAAAGATAATGTTTTTGTAGTTTTTGTGATAGTAGCAACGGAAAAGTAAATAAGTGACTAGCAATATAGGTAAAGCTCGTAGGCATTGGATCGGTGATGGGAAATTACGTCGGATGCAATTCATCATCTAGAAGTTATAACCTAGGGTGACACAGAACTAGCTCCAGTTCATCAATGCAATGTAGGCATGTATTCCGAATATAGTCATACGTGCTTATGGAAAAGAACTTGCATGGCATCTTTTGTCCTACCCTCCCGTGGCAGGGGGGTCCTATTGGAAACTAAGGGATATTAAGGCCTCCTTTTAATAGAGTACCGGACCAAAGCATTAACACATAGTGAATACATGAACTCCTCAAACTATGGTCATCACCGGGAGTGGTCCCGATTATTGTCACTTCGGGGTTGCCGGATCATAACACGTAGTTGGTGACTATAGACTTGCAAGATAGGATCAAGAACACACATATATTCATGAAAACATAATAGGTTCAGATCTGAAATCATGGCACTCGGGCCCTAGTGACAAGCATTAAGCATAGCAAAGTCATAGCAACATCAATCTCAGAACATAGTGGATACTAGTGATCAAACCCTAACAAAACTAACTCGATTACATGATAGATCCCATCCAACCCATCACCGTCCAGCAAGCCTACGATGGAATTACTCACACACGGCGGTGAGCATCATGGAATTGGTGATGGAGGAAGGTTGATGATGACGATGGCGACGATCTCCACTCTTCGGAGACCCGAACGGACTCCAGATCAGCCCTCCCGAGAGAGATTAGGTCTTGGCGGCGGCTCCCTCTCGTAAAACGCGATAATTCTTTCTCCTTGATTTTTCTCTCCATGAAACGGAATATATAGGACCCGGGGATACGTCAGTGGGGCATCGGGGTGCCCTCGAGGTAGGGGGCGCACCCTGGGAATGGGGGCGCGCCCCCACCCTCGAGGACAGGGTGTGGGACCCCCGGTGCAGATATTTTTTATATTTTCTGAAATAATTCTCCATTGATTTTCAGGCGATTCCGAGAACTTTTTATTTCTGCACAAAAACAACACCATGGCAGTTCTGCTGAAAACAGCGCCAGTCCGGGTTAGTTCCATTCAAATCATGCAAGTTAGAGTCCAAAACAAGGGCAAAAGTGTTTGGAAAAGTAGATACATTGGAGACGTATCAACTCCCCCAAGCTTAAACCTTTGCTTGTCCTCAAGCAATTCAGTTGATAAACTGAAAGTGATAAAGAAAAACTTTGACAAACTCTGTTTGCTCTTGTTGTTGTGACGCCCGGGTAATCAAGCTACAGTAAATCTTTGCTAATGATGCCATGTCACCTCAATTACTATTGCTAGTCTCGCGTTAGTTCAAAAACGATTCAAATTCAAATTCAAAATAGAAGCAAACAATAAAAGTTTTCAAATGTTAAAACTAAAACGTTTGGAGTGAACCAAATATTGCATAGGTAATTATGGTGGGGAAACCACACCTTTAAAAAAAGGTTTAAATATAATAAGATGGATAAAACAGCAGCAAAAAAACCTATTTAAATACCTTTTGTAGTTAATAAAATGTCAAACTGATTTATTTAAGGTCTAGACTTTTTGAGACTATGGACTAAGTTGAAATACTAATTTAGATGATGAGTTATATTTTATGAAAACTAAAATATTAGGAAACAAAACTAAAACATAAAAGGTAAAATAAATAAAAAGAAAAAGGAAACACCCCCCACGCTGGACCAACCGGCCCAGCTAGCCAACCGGCTGGCCCAGTCGCCCCCCTCTCTGGCCTACAACTACAAGGCCACCCCGTGACCTAACCCCGAACACCCCACTCCCCCCACGATCCCGACCTCTTCCCCCCGTCTCCCTCACCTGCTGCCACCAGCTCCTCGTCCCGATCCCCATGGCCGCGACGACCGACTCGAACCTCCGCGCCCCTGGTCCTCTCCTCCGACTCACGCTCGACTCCAGCACCTTGAACGCGACCCCGCACACGTGCTCGCCCCCGTGCCCAAGCGCCTTCCATGGCCACCGCTCCCATCACCAACCGCCATCGCCGGTCCTCCTCGTCTCCTCCTCGAGCATACTGCCACTCCCTACACTACGTCGTGAGCTCCCCTCCTCCTCTTCCCCGTGCCCCGCCGCGCACCGGCGCGTGTGCCTGGTGGACGTGCTCACCACGCGCCGCTCACTTAGCGTCGGCCGCGCTCACCGCAACCCAACCCCGCTCGACGCTCATGTCATCCGTGTCCTCGCCGTAGCTGAAGCAGGTGCGCGCTGTCCGCCGTTGACCGTCCGCAGCTTCCCCGCTCGCACCGTCCCGCGCTCGTTTGCGCCCACCCACGCACGGCCCCACTGGCTTCGACCTACGCCGTTCCTCCTCTGGTTGCACCTGCCGTACCCCTGCGCCCTGCTGACCCCCCTGTCGTGCGAGCTCGCGGCCATGCCCACCAGCGCCAGGGCATACAACGCCTTGCGCGCGCGCCACCGCGCCTACCCCTTGCGCTGCTCCTGCCCTTGCGCTGCTTCTGCTCTTGCCCCGCCCTGCCGCGATGGCCTCACCTCGGCGCGCCCCGACGACAGTCGCCGGCGTGCCCGGGTCTGCCCCGTCGGGCGCCTGGCTTCGCCCGCCCCGTAACCACGGCTTCGCCGATGCCCGCTAAGGCCTCTGTGCCACTGAACATCGGGGCCCAGCCCCTGGAACATTTTTCTTAAAAAAAGAAAAGAATAATAATAATAATAATATAAGTATAAATAAAATATTAATTAATTAATTAATTAATTAATTAACTTAATTAATCTGTGTTAGTTAATATAATTAGCTAACTAAACTAATTAAACTGTTAGTTAACTATACAGCCAATGACATGCGGGACCCACACGTCAGTTTGACCCAATCAAGTCCCTGTTGACTGCTGACATCATGCTGACGTCATGATGAAATCAGCATACACTATTCTGGAAAATGTTGAATTAAAATAATTAAATAAATTCTAAAAATGATTAAATCTTTTAAAATTAATATAAAATAAACCGTAGCTCGGATGGAAAAACTTTGTACATGAAAGTTCCTCAGAACGATGAGACGAATCCGGATACGCAGCCCGTTTGTCCGCCACACATCCCTAGCATAGCGAACACGCAACTTTCCCCCTCCGGTTCATCTGTCCGAAAACGTTGAACACCGGGAATACTTTCCCGGATGTTTTCCCCCTTCCCCAGTATCACCTATCCCTGCGTTAGATCACCCCTGGCACCGCGTATTGCCTTGTTATATTTTGTGATGCTTTGTTTGCTCTGTATTCATTGTTTCTTCCCCCTCTTCTCTCCGGTAGACTACGAGACGGACGCCGCTGCTGCCTCGATCGACTACGATGATGACGACCCCTCTTTCTTGCCAGAGCAACCAGGCAAGCCCCCCCCCTTGATCACCAGATATCGCCCATTCTCCTCTCTCTTATTCCTGCATTAGGTTTGCTACTGTTGTTGATTCGATAGCTCCTATTCTGTTGCATAGCCTGTCATTGTTGCTACAACTGTTGATACATGTACCTGATATCCTAATGCTTAGTATAGGATGCTAGTATTCCATCAGTGGCCCTACATTCTTGTCCGTCTGCCACGCTATACTATCGGGCCGTGATCACTCAGGTGGTGATCACGGGTATACACTATATACATACTATACATGACACATGATGTGACAAAAGTCGGGTCGGCTCGATGAGTACCGGCAAGTGATTCGATGTGGGGGCTGAAAGGACAGGTGGCTCCATCCAGGTAGTGGTGGCCCTGAGTTCCGACGCCCCCCCGAGTGGATCTTCGTGGCGGAGCGACAGGGCAGGTTGAGACACCCAGTCGAGAGGTGGCCTGGCCCTGGTCGTTGTCCGTGGTGATTTCATAATAACACGCTTAACGAGATCTTGGTATTTGATCTGAGTCTGGCCGTTGGCCTATACGCACTAACCAGCTGCGTGGGAATAGTTATGGGCTCTCGACGTCGTGGTATTAGCCGAAGCCTTCATGACGTCAGCGACTGAGCGGCGCGCGCCGGGTTGGACCGCGTAATGTAACTTCCTTAGTAATGGAGGTTGCTAGGTCTGCTCACCGGCCACCCTCGTAACGTACAGGTGTGCATTGGGCGATGGGCCCAGACCCCTGTGCGCTTAGGACTTAGACCCGCGTGCTGACCTCTCTGTTGTGCTTAGGTAGGGCTGCGACGTGTTGATCTTCCGAGGCCGGGCATGACCCAGGAAAGTGTGTCCGGCCAAATGGGATTGAGCGTGCTGGGTTATGTGGTGCACCCCTGCAGGGAAGTTAATCTATTCGAATAGCCATGTCCCTCGGTAAAAGGATGACCCGGAGTTGTACTCTGACCTCATGACAACTAGAACTGGATACTTAATAAAACACACCCAGACAAGTTCTAGATACAACCCGGTGATCGCTTTCCCACAGGGCGATGAGGGGAGGATCGCCGGGTAGGATTATGCTATACGATGTTACTTGGTGAACTTACCATCTATTCTATTCTACTGCTGCAAGACGGAGGCTGCGAGAAGCGATGATACTCGTTACTTTCCAGCTACTCTCTTCTACTGCTGCAAGATGGAGGCTGCTAGAAGCGTAGTCTTCGTTTGGATTAGCTATCCCCCTCTTATTCTGGCATTCTGCAGTTTAGTCCACATATATTACCCCTTTACACAGATATCATTGCATATGTAGTGTAGCTCCTTGCTTGCGAGTACTTTGGATGAGTACTCACGGTTGCTTTGCTCCCCCTTTTCCCCCTTTTTCCGCTCTTCTCGTTGATGCAAGCAGATTGATGGAGTCCAGGACCAAGAGGATCTCGAGGATGTTTCTACGTGGAGTTCGGCTTCGAGGAGTAGTTAGGAGGTCCCAGGCAGGAGGCCTTGCCTTTTCGATCGTTGCTACTTTTGTGCTAGCCATCTTATGGCACCTTGTTTAACTTATGTATGTACTCAGATATTGTTGCTTCCGCTGACTCTTGTGTTTCGAGCTTATGTATTCGAGCCCTTGAGGACCCTGGCTTGTAATATAAAGCTTGTATTATTTTAAATTGTGTCTAGAGTTGTGTTGTGATATCTTCCAGTGAGTCCCTGATCTTGGTCGTACACATTTCGTGCGTGATTAGTGTACGGTCAAATCGGGGGCGTCACAAGTTGGTATCAGAGACGACTGCCTGTAGGAATCCCCCTTTCAAACTCCTTGTCCGAAGTTGAGTCTAGTCTTTGAAAAACAAATTTACTAACTTGTTGTGTGGCTTACAGGCCCACAACACCAATGGGTGGTATTAGGATCTTTTATTCCTTGCCAATACTCTGGGATTCTTATCTCTCTTCTATTCGGGTTAAATAATTTTGCTAAACCTAACTTTAGGTTCTCGGAAATACTTTCGCCCGAAGAGCCCCTCATTCCAGATGATCGACTGCTTCACCAGAAGACCCTGAAGATACTCTCCGTTGTTATCTTGAGAACTTGTGTTCATCGCATTGCAATTCCCCTTCCATCGTCAACTCTTATGGATAGCTAACTGTAGTTGTCATTCTTACATTCATCCCTAGTTGGTCTTGTTCTTACAAGATACCCCAAAATACTTGTCGATGTTTCGAGAATCCTTTGTGCCTACTGCCTTGCAGTTCCTTGTCGCCTGAATACACCTACAAATTAATCCTCGCACATACGAGGATTTGTTTCTCCCCAGTTGTTCATATGTTTCACTAAAGTCTTCGAAATCCTATTCGAGCTTTAGAAAATCCTCAACAACATATTTATCTTGAAACTCTTGCTTGCGTGCAATATGGTTAATCCCATAAGTCTGGCAATCTTATTGCCATCCTTGTCACTATCATTTCGAGTCCGTTGATTCAAAATGTTGCGGATCCTCTCAATCCCCAATCAGATCCTAGAATTCATCCTTCCGATGCAGACGTCATTTTAAACCTGGTTGGATCTCGACCAATCAAATTGCCATCTATTGTATCCCTAAGCATATTCAACTTATCCATCCTTGATCAGAGCGTTTGCTTCTGATCTCTTGATCTGGAAAACATAATTCCTTTGCATTTGGTTGAATTAATCAGTTGTTTCTATAATCTGACCTTTAATTATTTCTTCTTCTGGTTGAGTTTCGATACTCACATCTGATTCCTTGCGGTCCGCCATATCCTTTTGTGGATTATTATCCGACCGTTCCGACATATCTAAACCTTGAGTTCTCCCCCTGATACATAATCCCTTTGGTAAATTGTATCCTCTTCTTGACCAACCATGCTCTCCTTTCGAGCTTGTGTTTTTACTTTTGAAACTTGTGGTATATGTTACTAAGATGCCCGATGGGTTGAACCTATGCCTTCCCCTAATCCGTGAGAGCCTGAAAGTTTTCACAAGTCATACTCTTCCGTTGTTCTACCAGATAAAATTCCAACACTACAGTTTTATCAAAGCGAGAGGTGAATGAAATGATATGCATTAAAGAAGTGGGAGTCGACCTTGAACTTTGTGTTCATGCCCATGAATATGATGTAGACCGTCTCGGAAGCTTCTTGCACAATGATTATCCAGCTATATGATTCTTTCGGTATTCTTGAATTGATTCCTTACAGTTATGGTTACGACAACGCTGTCCTGATCTGATATATCTGATGGGAATTCATTCCAGTGCCTCGTCTATTTTTGGCAAGGTTGAAGTATCTACTGTCATAGGTCAACGACCCAGTTCTACTTCTATGATGTTCTACCTTCGAGTATTACCCCCTGGTATCTCAAAGATGTCTTGCCATTGCACCACATCTTACTAGCTTTGTTGAAGTAATGTATTTCCTTGTCGTAATAACTCTACGGGTTCTGGGTTGTTGTCAACTGAGGACACCGACTAGTGAAATTATTCCGCACTACAAATCAAATACCCCTAGTATATTTACTGGGAAATTCTAAACTCAATCTGGTCATTCTAAGACTATCGGCTGCATCCTGGTCTTGCTATCTTTGACTGTGCTACCTCGTCCTTCTCTGGTGCACGAATCCTTCAGTGTGTGAACACGACTTACGTCGAGTTTTCAACATCATGTTGCTTGTCTTGAAAGGCAACTTTGGTTCCAAGCTTGCATCTTATATAATGATCCTATAACTTGCCACTTTGTCATTCCCTTGCTTGTTGCCGTTGTTGTTTTATTGCATCCTCTTGAAACCTCCCGGCAAATGTGTCAGATCACGTTCAACACTTTGACTTCTTCCAAGATGTCAACTGTGTTCATGATGAGAAATACCATCCTTGGCCTCGATGATTTTTATTATCATCGACAACACCCTTGACTTCCTTTCATCGCAAACTTGTCCACATTATAATTACAACTTGCTATCCAACTAGTGTTGTGTTCTGCATTGAAGTATTACTGTCTTTTATGCCGAGAATGTTGTGGGGATTGCCCCACCTCTTAGAAATTCTCGGTATGAAGATACTTCTCATCATCACCATTTTTCTTTGGTCCCCGTGTTATTTTCAACCGGGATACCAATATGCTAAAGATGCTGCTTGAGTTCTGCACTTCTAGCAACCCTATTGCTTTGAAGTTAATGATCGACAATTCGTTCTGAGACTGTTGGTTATTGAATCGTCACTCTAACATTGATCTTGCTGCCTAAGGTCATATTTCGGGCACACGTTTCACCTAATGATTAATGGTGTATGTTTTTCCTCTTGCCTACAACATTATATCATTTGAATTGATAAGTGTCATCCTCTTGTTCACATTATTGTGGAAATCCCTCCGTTTGGAATTCTCGATGAATTGTCGCTGAGCCCATCAGCCACCTCCTCATCCTCTCCTTGGTTTAATGATGAACTATTGTTTCGGGAACCCGCTCCCATAGTTCATTTCCCGAGAATCTTGCAATGTCATTTCATCGTTTAATGTTGCACCGTTTCTTCTCGAACATCCCGAGTCTGAGGTATCATGACACCAATCGGATCTGAATCTCACTCAGATAAGATTGCTGGGACAACTTTCCAGGAGTTATAATATTGGTCCTTTGATGACTCGGTACTATGATGTCATGTCTAGCACCCCTGGCTGGAGGACCTACCATTATAATCTCTTTTGCAAGGATAACCATTCTTCCAGGAGGAAATTATAAAACTTATTCTATAAGTTGTTCCTGATGAATCCTTTGTGTATCCAAGTCCGACCTTTGCTTCAAGACCATGCCAATGCTATCTCGAAGCATGCCTGCGGTACTCCGATTTTCAACAAGAGCATTTGAAGCCCAATGCTAAATGTTTCTTGGTCAGTCATCCAAACACCATTGTATGGGTAACATCTTGATTAATCCTTGCCTCTTTATCTGAATGGTTGGCTACTTGCTCTCCTACCCTGTATGCCATGTTCCTCTTGTCCATGGGATAGATATACTCCTAATAATTGTGTGTAATCACAATTTTCCTTTCCATTTGTTTGTTTAACCTTTCCTTGATCTACATATCTAAGCAGTAATAATTCTCTGCTTATGTAAACACCTTGTTGTACAACTCTGTCGGTAAGACTATGGTTGGTAACATTCCGGTAACCATTGATGGAAGAAAACTTTACCTACCGGTCCGCCTCGTTTCAACGAGCAAGAAAATGGTTCTCTTCATCCCCCATCCTTGGTACCGACATTGTTGCCAACTTAGCTGACAGACTATCCTCTGACATGCCTTGCTTTCTGTGCAAGATGTCATCGCCCTTCCTACTCTTAACCCACATGGTGGGCCCATAACCCACAGGCCCCAGGATCGAAACCTGACTCTTCTTTACAACCCGGATTCTAATGTATCCCTTGCACCTGGCTTCGTATGTGATTCACGAGCTAAATTTTATACCATTATTCATCCGGGAAACAAACACCATGTTATTCTCGTTGTTCAAGCCCCCATTCCAGCTTCTGTCTAGGCATCTAATGATTGTCTACCCATTAGAAACTTAGGTACCATCATATATTGCACTCAACAAATTCACTGAAATACAACTCATGGGGTACCTCGAGTATTTCCCATTGAGTTCACCGTCAGATGCCCAGCTTTGTGGAGATGTGTTCTTCCGAAGTTTTTCCCCTTGGTCGCATTCGTAGGATGATGGAAATCCCGAAGAAAGGATGACGACTTGATCACAATGCCTTGAAGCAGAGAAATAAAGACATCAACAAAAGGGATAAACCTCTTTGAAATGGCACCCAAAACCGAGAAGACTCGTTAGGTTTTCGCTACTAACACTTTCCCCCTCGTGCTCCACCGCTTAAATCCCGGGACGGGATTTCTTGTAGTGGAGGAGAATTGTGACGCCCGGGTAATCAAGCTGCAGTAAATCTTTGGTAATGATGCCACGTCACCTCGATTACTATTGCTAATCTCGCGTTAGTTTGAAAACGATTCAAATTCAAATTCAAAATAGAAGCAAACAATAAAAGTTTTCAAATGTTAAAACTAAAACGTTTGGAGTGAACCAAATATTGCATAGGTAATTATGGTGGGGAAACCACACCTTTTAAAAAAGGTTTAAATATAATAAGATGGATAAAACAGCAGCAAAAACAAACTATTTAAATACCTTTTGTAGTTAATAAAATGTCAAACTGATTTATTTGAGGTCTAGACTTTTTGAGACTATGGACTAAGTTGAAATACTAATTTAGATGATGAGGTATATTTTATTAAAACTAAAATATTAGGAAACAAAACTAAAACATAAAAGGTAAAATAAATAAAAAGAAAAAGGAAACAC
>LR738711.1:805672181-805694652 GCA_902687465.1 Secale cereale
ACCCCCCCCCCCCCCCACGCTGGACCAACCGGCCCAGCTAGCCCACCGGCTGGCCCAGTCGGCCCCCTCTATGGCCTACAACTACAAGGCCACCCCGTGACCTAACCCCGAACACCCCACTCCCCCCACGATCCCGACCTCTTCCCCGTCTCCCTCACCCGCCGCCACCAGCTCCTCGTCTCGATCCCCATGGCCGCCGACGACCGACTCGAACCTCCGCGCCCCTGGTCTTCTCCTCCGACTCACGCTCGGCTCCAGCGCCTCGAACGCGACCCCGCACACATGCTCGCCCCCGTGCCCAAGCGCCTTCCATGGCCGCCGCTCCCATCGCCAACCGCCATCGCCGGTCCTCCTCGTCTCCTCCTCGAGCATACTGCCACTCCCTACACTACATCGTGAGCTCCCCTCCTCCTCTTCCCCGTGCCCTACCGCGCACCGGCGCGTGTGCCTGGTGGACGTGCTCACCACGCGCCGCTCGCTTAGCGCCGGCCACGCTCACCGCAGCCCAACCCCGCTCGACGCTCACGTCGTCCGTGTCCTCGCCGCAGCCGAAACAGGTGCGCACCGTCCGCCGTCGACCATCCGCAGCTTCCCCGCTCGCACCGTCCCGCGCTCGTTTCCGCCCACCCACGCACGGCCCCGCCGGCTTCGACCTACGCCGTTCCTCCTCTGGCAGCACCTGGCGTACCCCTGCGCCCTGCTGACCCCCCTGCCATGTGATCTCGCGGCCACAGCCACCAGCGCCCGGGCATACAGCGCCCTGCGCGCGCGCCACCACGCCTACCCCTTGCGCTGCTCCTGCCCTTGCGCTGCTTCTACCCTTGCCCCGCCCTGCCGCGGTGGCCTCACCTCGCCGCGCCCCGGCGGCAGTCGCCAGCGTGCCCCGGTCTGCCCCGTCGGGCGCCTGGCTTCGCCCGCCCCGTAACCACGGCTTCGCCCGTGCCCGCTAAGGCCTCTGTGCCACTGAACATCGGGGCCCAGCCCCTGGAACATTTTTCTTAAAAAAGAAGAAAAGAAAAATAATAATAATACAAGTATAAATAAAATATTAATTAATTAATTAATTAATTAATTAACTTAATTAAACTGTGTTAGTTAATATAATTAGCTAACTAAACTAATTAAACTTCTAGTTAACTATACAACCAATAACATGCGGGTCCCACATGTCAGTTTGACCCAGTCAACTCCCTGTTGACTGCTGACATCATGCTGACGTCATGATGACATCAGCATACACTATTATGGATAATGTTGAATTAAAATAATTAAATAAATTCTAAAAATGATTAAATCTTTTAAAATTAATATAACACAAACCGTTGCTCGGATGGAAAAACTTTGTACATGAAAGTTGCTCAGAACGACGACGAATCCGGATATGCAGCCCGTTTGTCTGCCACACATCCCTAGCATAGCGAGCACGCAACTTTCCTCCTCCGGTTCATCTGTCCGAAAACACTGAACATCGGGAATACTTTCCCGGATGTTTTCTCCCTTCGCCAGTATCACCTATCCTTGCGTTAGATCACCCCTCGCACCGCGTATTGCCTTGTTATATTTTGTGATGCTTTGTTTGCTCTGTATTCATTGTTTCTTCCCCCTCTTCTCTCCGGTAGACTATGAGACGGACGCCACTACTGCCTCGATCGACTACGGTGATGACGACCCCTCTTTCTTGCCAGAGCAACCAGGCAAGCCCTCCCTCTTGATCACCAGATATCGCCCATTCTCCTCTCTCTTATTCCTGCATTAGGTTTGCTACTATTGTTGATTCGCTAGCTCATATTCTGTTGCGTAGCATGTCATTGTTGCTACAACTGTTGATACATGTACCTGATATCCTAATGATTAGTATAGGATGCTAGTATTCCATCAGTGGCCCTACATTCTTGTCCGTCTGCCATGCTATACTATCGGGCCATGATCACTCGGGTGGTGATCACGGGTATATACTATATACATACTTTACATGACACATGATGTGACAAAAGTCGGGTCGGCACGATGAGTACCCGCAAGTGATTCGATGTGGGGGCTGAAAGGACAGGTGGCTCCATCCAAGTAGTGGTGGGCCTGAGTTCCCCACGCCCCCCGAGTGGATCTTCGTGGCGGAGCGACAGGGCAGGTTGAGACACCCAGTCGAGAGGTGGCCTGGCCCTGGTCGTTGTCCGCGGTGATTTCATAATAACACGCTTAACGAGATCTTGGTATTTGATCTGAGTCTGGCCGTTGGCCTATACGCACTAACCAGCTGCGTGGGAATAGTTATGGGCTCTCGACGTCGTGGTATTAGCCGAAGCCTTCATGACGTCAGCGACTGAGCGGCGCGCGCCGGGTTGGACCGCGTAATGTAACTTCCTTAGTAATGGAGGTTGCTAGGTCTGCTCACCGGCCACCCTCGTAACGTATAGGTGTGCATTGGGCGATGGGCCCAGACCCCTGTGCGCTTAGGACTTAGACCCGCGTGCTGACCTCTCTGTTGTGCTTAGGTAGGGCTGCGACGTGTTGATCTTCCGAGGCCGGGCATGACCCAGGAAAGTGTGTCCGGCCAAATGGGATTGAGCGTGCTGGGTTATGTGGTGCACCCCTGCAGGGAAGTTAATCTATTCGAATAGCCATGTCCCTCGGTAAAAGGATGACCCGGAGTTGTACTCTGACCTCATGACAACTAGAACTGGATACTTAATAAAACACACCCAGACAAGTTCCAGATACAACCCGGTGATCGCTTTCCCACAGGGCGATGAGGGGAGGATCGCCGGGTAGGATTATGCTATACGATGTTACTTGGTGAACTTACCATATATTCTATTCTACTGCTGCAAGACGGAGGCTGCGAGAAGCGATGATACTCATTACTTTCCAGCTACTCTCTTCTACTACTGCAAGATGGAGGCTGCTAGAAGCGTAGTCTTCGTTTGGATTAGCTATCCCCCTCTTATTCTGGCATTCTGCAGTTTAGTCCACATATATTACCCCTTTACACAGATATCATTGCATATGTAGTGTAGCTCCTTGCTTGCGAGTACTTTGGATGAGTACTCACGGTTGCTTTGCTCCCCCTTTTCCCCCTTTTTCCGCTCTTCTCGTTGATGCAAGCAGATTGATGGAGCCCAGGACCAAGAGGATCCCGAGGATGTTTCTACGTGGAGTTCGGCTTCGAGGAGTAGTTAGGAGGTCCCAGGCAGGAGGCCTTGCCTTTTCGATCGTTGCTACTTTTGTGCTAGCCATCTTATGGCACCTTGTTTAACTTATGTATGTACTCAGATATTGTTGCTTCCGCTGACTCTTGTGTTTCGAGCTTATGTATTCGAGCCCTCGAGGCCCCTGGCTTGTAATATAAAGCTTGTATTATTTTAAATTGTGTCTAGAGTTGTGTTGTGATATCTTCCAGTGAGTCCCTGATCTTGGTCGTACACATTTGCGTGCATGATTAGTGTACGGTCAAATCGGGGGCGTCCCACCGGGTTAGTTCCATTCAAATCATGCAAGTTAGAGTCCAAAACAAGGGCAAAAGTGTTTGGAAAAGTAGATACGTTGGAGACGTATCAACTCCCCCAAGCTTAAACCTTTGCTTGTCCTCAAGAAATTCAGTTGATAAACTGAAAGTGATAAAGAAAAACTTTGACAAACTCTATTTGCTCTTGTTGTTGTAAATATGTAAGCTAGCATTCAGGTTTTCAACAATATCATGAACTAACCACACGCACAATAACTTTCAGATCTCAAGACTACTCACATCAATAGCATAATCAACTAGCGAGCAATAATAATAAACCTTGGATGACAACACTTCTCAAAACAATCATGATATGATATAACATGATGGTATCTCGCTAGCCCTTTCTGAGACTGCAAAACATAAATGCAGAGCACCTTTAAAGATCAAGGACTGACTAGACCTTGTAATTCATGGTAAAAGAGATCCAGTCATGATCATACTCAATGCAAATTAATAGTAATACATGCAACGACAGAGGTGCTCTCCTATTGGTGCTCTTTGATAAGAGGATGATGACTCTGCATAAAAGTAAATAGATAGGCCCTTCGCAGAGGGAAGCAGGGATTTGTAGAGGTGCCAGAGCTCGATTTTTAAATAGAGATTGAATAACATTTTGAGCGGTATACTTTCATTGTCAACATAACAACCAAGAATCTCGATATCTCCCATGCTACGCACATTATAGGCGGTTCCCAAACAGAATGGTAAAGTTTATACTCCCCCAACCACCAACAAGCACACTGCACGGCCAGCGGAATCCATGGGTTACCGTCCAAACAAGCAACAGCCCTGGGGGAGTTTTGTTTAATTATTATGATTTTAAGCATGGGACTGGGCATCCCGGTTACCAGCCATTCTCTCGTGAATGATGAGCGGAGTCCACTCATCGTGAGAATAACCCACCTAGCATGGAAGATATAGACAACCCTAGTTGATACATGAGATGTTCGAGCATACAAAATAGAATTTCATTTGAAGGTTTAGAGTTTGGCACATACAAATTTACTTGGAACGGCAGGTAAATACCGCATATAGGAAGGTATGGTGGACTCATATGGAACAACTTTTGGGTTTATGGATGCACAAGCAGTATTCCCGCTTAGTACAGGTGAAGGCTAGAAAGAGACTGGGAAGCGACCAACTAGAGAGCAACAACGGTCATGAACATGCATTAAAATTAATCAACAGTGAATGCAAGCATGAGTATGATATAAATCACCATGAACATAAATATTGTGAAGGCTATGTTGATTTGTTTCAACTACATGCGTGAACATGTGCCAAGTCAAGTCACTTAAATCATTCAGAAGAGGATACCACCCATCATACCACATCACAACCATTTTAATATCATGTTGGCACGCAAGATAGACCATTATAAACTCTTAGCTAATTAAGCATGGCATAAGCAGATATGATCTCTAATTGTCATTGCAAACTTGTTTCATTCATAACAAGCTGAATCAAGAACGACGAGCTATCATATTTACAAAAACAAAAGAGGTCGAGTTCATACCAGCTTTTATCATCTCAATTAGTTCATCATATATCATCCTTATTGCCTTTCACTCGCATGACAGAACGGTGTGGAAAATAATAATAGTGCACGTGCATTGGACTAAGCTGGAATCTGCAGGCATTTAATACAAGAGAGTAGACAAGGTAATATGGCTCAAGATTAAATCAACAACAAAGCATATGAGAGCCACTAAGCATTTTCAATCATGGTCTTCTACTCTTAACCCCTAAAGAAAAGAAAAGAAACTATTTACACGGGAAAGCTCCCAACAAGCAAAAGAAGAACGAGAAATCTTTTTGGGTTTTCATTTTTTAGTTTCCACTACAGGCAAAGAAAGTAAAGTAGCTAGAAGCTACAACTAATATTTTTTTGTTTTTCTGGGTTTTTCTAGCACACAAGAAAAAGTCTAAGAAAAAGAAATTTAAGCTAAGCATGGCTGGTACAGTGAAAGAGTGTGAACACCGACAACTATAATAAGTGTGTGAACATGAATGTAAGTCGGTGAGAAACACGTACTCCCCCAAGCTTAGGCTTTTTGCCTAAGTTGGTCTATGGCCAGGGATCGAAGCCACTCCCTCCAGTGTATTGAGATGTGCCCTCCGGGCTCCACTGGTTGGCTAGCTCGTCCAGCTCCCACCCATAAACAGATTGACGAGAAGGATCAAACGGTGGTTCTGGCTCAAGCTCTGAAGCTTGTGCCTGGCCTTGGTACTTGTAGAAGGCATCTGATGTAATGAGGTACTTGCCTGGGGACATATCAAACAGGGATGGTGCACGCAAGGTAACAATTTCACAGTATATTTCATCAAACCTCAATTTATAAAGTAGCTGCATATTTTTGTCTTTAATAATAAAGTCATGAGCTACCATGCTCTTGTAGTCTAGATAAACAGGGGCAAGCAATTTTTCTTCCTTCTCATGATTCCTAATAGGTATATTAAAATGTTCAGCAAGGCGAGAAGCAAAGATGCCTCCAAAGATGGGCTCCTTTGAGCGGTTCAGACTCAATCGTTTGGCAACGACGACGCCCAAGCTAAAAGTTGTGTCTCGAAACAAGGCATGGCGTAAAATGATAATATCAGGGGCACTGAGATTCCCACTGTTCCCGCGACCAATTAAACACCTACTAGCAAATAAAGCAAAGTAGCGCAGAACAGGGAAGTGTATACTAGTGATTCTTGCCCCTGAAACTTGTCTAGTTTCACCTACGCCTATCATATCAATAAACCCTTTGATGTCTTCATGACGTGGTTCATCTAGTCTACCTTCAAAGGGTACTTTGCATATTTCACAAAAATCTAACAATGATATCTCCTTAACAACATCATATAAGCGAAACTCCACCGTAGGTGGTGTTTTCCTAGAATGAAATTGAAAGCTTTGCGTGAATATATTGGTGAGTAAGAGATACTGTGCTTTTTGGTCGTGGAGGAAGTCGGTGAGGCCTGCATTATTTGCCATCCAATAAAAGTCTTCGTAAATACCGGCGGACATCATGAAATTATTAAAAGTCCATTCGCACGGTCGAACTTCCGCCATGCGAGGAAGATGATACTTGGGCTTCTTATTTTCCTGTTTCTTCTTCTCCTCTGAGCTCTTGCTGGAAGAGCCCCTCAATATTCTTTTTAACATTTTCCTTTTCTGAAAATTTCTAAAAAATTTAGTAACTCACAATAAAAGTTAACCAAACTCAACAAGAATGATAGCAACAACTCATGTAAGTGCCTAGAGGCTATATCATGCACTAGAACTACTAGGGACCAACAAAATTTGACATGCAAGCTCAAGAACAAGGTTACCACAGCAGCATCAATTTGCAACAAATAAAGCACTAGAACAAAAACTAATTGGACCAATGGAGGAGTCACATACCAAGGAACAATCTCCCCAAATAGTTTGGTGAATGGTGCTTTGAGCAAGGAGATCAAAAATGGCAGCAAAACGAGCTAGAACTCGGGTTTGAGCTGGTTGGGGATTTTTTTGGGGAGGAATAAGAAGAGCATGGGTGGAAGGATAAGTGGAGGGGGGGCACGTGGGGCCCTCGAGGCAGGGGGTGCGCCCTGTGCCCTCGAGGCCACGTGCTGTCTCCCCTCGCTGTGTGTTCAGTGCCATATTTTCTTAAATATTCTAGAAAAAATCATATTTCATTTTCATGGCATTTGGAGAACTTTTATTTTCGGGATATTTTTTATTGCACGAATAAGTCTGGAAACAGACAGATAATGCTATTTTCTTTTATTTAACCTAATTAACAAAAAGTAAAAGGAGGGTCCAGAAGGTTTGTGCTATCTAGATTCACCTATCCCATGTTCATCAAAAGGAATCCATTAACAAGGTTGATCAGGTCTCGTTAATAAACTCTTTTCGAGTAACATGAAACCGGAGAATTTTCGAATAACACTATGTTACCTCAATGGGGATATGTATGTCCCCAACAATAAGAATGTCATATGCCTTCTTGATAGTAGGAATAGGAAACTTAAAACCTCCAATAGTAATAGTTGAAGTTTTTCCAATATAATTGATACTATGGACCTGAAGTTGTTTCCTCGGAAAGTGTACCGTATGCTCATTACCATTGACATGAAAAGTGACATTGCCTTTGTTGCAATCAATAACAGCCCCTGCAGTATTCAAAAAAGGTCTTCCAAGAATAATAGACATATTGTCATCCTCGGGAATATCAAGTATGACAAAGTCCGTTAGAATAGTAACATTTGCAACTACACAGGCACATCCTCACAAATACCGACAGGTATAGCAGTTGATTTATCAGCCATTTGCAAAGATATTTCAGTAGGTGTCAACTTACTCAAGTCAAGTCTACGATATAAAGAGAGAGGCATAACACTAACACTGGCTCCAAGATCACACAAAGCAGTTCTAACATAGTTTCTCTTAATGGAGCAAGGTATAGTAGGTACTCTTGGATCTCCTAATTTCTTAGGCAGTCCACCCCCAGAAGTGTAATTGGCAAGCATGGTGGAGATTTCTACTTCAGGTATCTTTCTTTTCTTGGTAATAATATCTTTCATATACTTGGCATAAGGATTTGTTTTAAGCACATCAGTCAAACACATACGCAAAAAGATAGGTCTAATCATTTCAGCGAAGCGCTCAAAGTCCTCATCATCATTTTTCTTGGATGGTTTCGGAGGAAAAGGCATGGGTTTCTGAACCCATGGTTTTCTTTCCCTACCGTGCTTCCTAGCAACAAAGTCTCTCTTATTATAACGTTGATTCTTTGATTGTGGGTTATCAAGATCAACAACAGGTTCAATCTCTACATCATTATCATTGCTAGGTTGAGCATCAACATGAACATCATCATTAACATTATCACTAGGTTCATGTTCATTACCAGATAGTGTCTCAGCATCAGAAACATATATATCATTGGGATTCTCAGGTGGGTGAGCTACGGGTCCACTAGAAGCATGCAAAGTCCTATCATTTTTCTTTTTCTTCTTCTTAGAAGAACTAGGTGCATCTGAATTAGCTCTCTGAGAATCTTGCTCAATTCTCTTAGGGTGGCCTTCAGGATACAGAGGCTCCTGATTCATTCTACCACCTCTAGTCACAACTCTAATGGCATTATCATTATTCTCACTATTTAGTTCATTGAGCAGATCATTCTGAGCCTTAAGTACTTGTTCTACTTGAGTGGTGACCATGGAAGCATGTATACTAATGAGTTTCAGTTCATCTTTAGCCCTAGACAGATAATCACTCAAGCGTTCAATCATATAGGCATGGTGTTTTAATTGTCTACCAACATAAGCATTGAAGTTCTCTTGTTTCACAATAAAATTGTCAAACTCATCTAAGCATTGGCTAGCAGGCTTATAACGAGGAATATCACCTTCATCAAATCTATAAAGAGAATTTACCTTTACTACCTATGTCCGGTTATCCATACCATGTATTTCCTTAATAGGAGGTAAATTCTTAACATCTACAGCTTAAATACCTTTTTCTTTCATAGATTTCTTTGCCTCTTGCATGTCTTCAGGACTGAGAAACAAAACACCTCTTTTCTTCGGAGTTGGCTTAGGGGCTGGTTCAGGAAGTGTCCAATTATTTTTATTGGCCAGCATATTATTCAATAGTAATTCAGCTTGTTCAACTGTTCTTTCCCTGAAAACACAACCAGCACAACTATTCAGGTGGTCTCTGGAAGCATTGGTTAGTCCATTATAAAAGACATCAAGTATATCATGCATCTCAAGAGGATGATCAGGCAAAGCATTAAGTAACTGGAGAAGCCTCCCCCAAGCTTGTGGGAGACTCTCTTCTTCAGTTTGAGCAAAGTTATAAATTTCCCGTAAGGCAGCTTGTTTCTTATGAGCGGGAAAATATTTAGCAGAAAAGTGATACATCATATCCTGGGGACTACGCACACAACCAGGATCAAGAGAATTAAACCAAGTCTTAGCATCACCCTTTAACGAGAACGGAAACAACTTAAGGATATAGTAGTAGCGAATCTTTTCATCATTGGTAAACAGGGTGGCTATATCATTCAACTTGGTAAGATGTGCCACAACAGTTTCAAACTCATAGCCATGGAAAGGATCATATTCAACCAAAGTGATTAACTCAGGATCAACAGAGAATTCATAATCGTTATTAGTGACACAAATAGGTGAAGTAGCAAAAGAAGGGTCACATTTCATTCTAGCATTCAAGGACTTTTCTTTCAGCTTAGCTAATAATTTCTTAAGATCATATCTATCATTGCAAGCAAGAAAGTCTCTAGCAGTTTCTTCATCCATAACATAACCCTCAGGCACAACAGGCAATTCATATCTATTGGGAGTAGTTTCATCATCACTTTCATAAATATCATCAACATTTGCACTCTCCCTAACCTTAGCAATTTATTCATCTAGAAATTCACCTAGTGGCACAGTATCAGGCATAGAGGTAGTTTCATCATACATAGCAGAAGTAGCATCATCAAGAACATACGACATATCAAATTCAATAGCAGGAGTAGGTGTCGCAAGTTTAATCATAACAGAAGGAGAATCTAGTGCAGAGCTAGATGGCAGTTCCTTACCTCCCCTCGTAGTTGAGGGTAAGATCTTGGTTTTTGAGTCCTTCAAATTCTTCGTGGTGATAATCAGATATAAATCCCAAGGGACTTAAAGAATATAGCTATGCTCCTCGGCAACGGCGCCAGAAAATAGTCTTAATAACCCACAAGTGTAGGGGATCGCAATAGTTTTCGAGGGTAAAGTATTCAACCCAAATTTATTGATTCGACACAAGGGGAGCCAAAGAATACTCTTAAGTATTAGTAGCTGAGTTGTCAATTCAACCACACCTGGAAACTTAGTATCTGCAGCAAGATAGTTTAGTAGCATAGTAATATGATAGTGGCGGTAGCAGCAATAAAAGTAAAGATAATTTTTTTGTAGTTTTTCTGATAGTAGCAACGGAAAAGTAAATAAGCGACTAGCAATATAGGTAAAGCTCGTAGGCATTGGGTCGGTGATGGGAAATTACGTCGGATGCAATTCATCATGTAGAAGTTATAACCTAGGGTGACACAGAACTAGCTCTAGTTCATCAATGCAATGTAGGCATGTATTCCGAATATAGTCATACATGCTTATGGAAAAGAACTTGCATGGCATCTTTTGTCCTACCCTCCCGTGGCAGCGGGGTCCTATTGGAAACTAAAGGATATTAAGGCCTCCTTTTAATAGAGTACCGGACCAAAGCATTAACACATAGTGAATACATGAACTCCTCAAACTATGGTCATCACCGGGAGTGGTCCCGATTATTGTCACTTCGGGGTTGCCGGATCATAACACATAGTTGGTGACTATAGACTTGCGAGATAGGATCAAGAACACACATATATTCATGAAAACATAATAGGTTCAGATCTGAAATCATGGCACTCGGGCCCTAGTGACAAGCATTAAGCATAGCAAAGTCATAGCAACATCAATCTCAGAACATAGTGGATACTAGTGATCAAACCCTAAAAAAACTAACTCGATTACATGATAGATCCCATCCAACCCATCACCGTCCAGCAAGCGTACAATGGAATTACTCACACACGGCGGTGAGCATCATGGAATTGGTGATGGAGGAAGGTTGATGATGACAATGGCGATGATCTCCACTCTCCGGAGCCCCGAACGGACTCCAGATCAGCCCTCCCGAGAGAGATTAGGTCTTGACGGCGGCTACGTCTCGTAAAACGCGATAATTCTTTCTCCTTGATTTTTTTCTCCACGAAACAGAATATATAGGACCTGGGGATACGTCGGTGGGGCATCGGGGGGCCCTCGAGGCAGGGGGGCGCGCCCTGGGAAGGGGGGCGCACCCCCCACCCTCGAGGACAGGGTGTGGGCCCCCCAGTGCAGATCTTCTTGCAGATATTTTTAATATTTTCTGAAATAATTCTCCGTTGATTTTCAGGCGATTCCGAGAACTTTTTATTTCTGCACAAAAACAACACCATGGCAGTTCTACTGAAAACAACATCAGTCCGGGTTAGTTCCATTCAAATCATGCAAGTTAGAGTCCAAAACAAGTGCAAAAGTGTTTGGAAAAGTAGATACGTTGGAGACGTATCAAGCCACGCCCTTATAGATTCTCTAAGGACATGCTCAATTGTAGCCATGCCTTAGCTGTGTCGTGGTCCCCCAGCACGCGTCCCGAGGGGGAGGCGTAGGACCGTCTGCTAGCTGCTGGCTATGGAGATGCCGCCTGTTCGGGGCCCTGCCGCCTGCTGGCAGCCGGCTCCTGGGCTGAGCTGTCCCAGGAGGCGGCCTGATGAGCAGGCAGCCGGGGGATAACAGGCGGCCCCCAATTGTCTTGAAATACCATGGGTGGTCGATGAGGACACCCGTGGTCGATATCTCTGACAGTAGTCCCCGAAGCTGGTGGAACTCTGTGGTTTGCGATTGGGGCTGCGGGGTTCCAACAGTTTCCCTCCCCAAGTAGGATTGGCTCCCTTCGTAGTCTTCTGGAAAGAGCCGGCTGCTGGCAGCCGGACCTCCGCAAGGGGGCCGGCTACTGGCAGCCGGACCTCCGTCTTCAAATCTTCGGGAGGAAGATACCGTCTGGACGGTGGGTTGCTACGTGGGTCTACCGACCGTTGGCGGTACTCCACGCGTCGTCGCCCCGTCGTGTCAGCCTACCATCCCATGCGCGCGACGGGACGCAGCAGCGGGCCGGGTCCCGCCACTACACGGCCTTGGTCCGCGCGCGGATCCAATGTGGCAGAGGCAATCGATTGCCCTTCCCACGCGCATTTAATGTGCACGGATTAGGCGCGAAAAAGGTGGGGATCGCGCGGGGCGTGGAGCAGTTAATCCCATGCCCCGCCCCCTCGGCTTTGTCGCCCCGAGCCTATAAGTAGGTCGGGGGAGGGGGGTTAGCGTCGTTCTCGCACCCACTGATACGTCCAAAACGTATCTATAATTTCTGCTTGCTCCATGCCTCTTTTGGGTGATATTGCTATGATATTTATACACTTCCATACACTTTTGATCATATTTGGGCTAACCTATTAACTCAGTGCACCCCAGTGCCAGTTTATGTTTTCTGCTGTTTTTGTATTTCAGGTTTTCCCGTCACGTAAACTGCCAGAAAAATCCCGGAAAAATTATATAAAAAATCAGCGTTCCAGAAGCTTCCGGACAGCCAAAGTACAACCAGAGGGGGGCCACCAGGGCTCCAGGCGCCCTGGTGGCGCGGCCCCCCTCCTGGTCGCGCCGGGGGGGGCGCCTGGGCCCCCCAGGCCTCCGCTGATGCCCCCCTTTGGCATATATTTATATCGTGTCCCAAAACCCTCGAGACGGGAACCCTTTTTCGCGATCTCATCTCTGTTCCGCCGCCGCCGCGCTTCCAAGATCGGGAGCACCAGGAGAACTCTTCCCTACACCCTGCCGGAGGGGAGGATCACCACCGGGAGCCTCTCCACCACCATGGACGCCTCCCGGATGAGTTGTGAGTAGTCTCCCTTGGACCATGGGTCCATGACCAGTAGCTATGTGATGTTCTCCTCCCGTTCTTGTGCTTCACTAATTAGACCTCGTGAGCTGCCCTACATGATCGAGGCACATATGTAATCCTTATGCTGTTGCTATGATGAGTTTGCTGGGATCCGATGGGTTGTGAGATTATGTTCAGATTGTGTTTGAGTAATATATTTGATTCACCTATTTTATATTTATGTTCGTAAGTAATTCTTGCATGTTCTCCGTTGTTATTTATTGCTTTGGCCAAGTAGTAGGTAGTGACTCCAAGAGGGAACGCTATGCTTGATTGTGGGTTCATGCCCCTCGATGACTAGCTTGAGTGACAGAAACATGAGTCTAGGGGATGTGTTGTTGCCACAAGGGGGAAAACAACGGTGCTTGTGCCCGCGGGTGCAAGGATTGTTTACTTTACGCAAAGTTCTTTTAATGCAGTTGTCTGTTGCTTTGAGTTTACACTATGGGTGGGACTCGCAACTTAATACCAGCGAGATGTTCTGGATAGATATCTCAAGGTGGATGATCAGTAGTAGATGCAGATGGATTTCGGTCTACTTGCCTTGGCGTACCGCCCATGCTTTGAACCTCTACCTTTCTTGCAACATAGTTAGCATTGGTTTGCGCACATAATTCTGTCAATTGCCCAGCTGTAATTCGTTTACCTCACATAGCTGTTTTATCGTCTTTTGGGAGAGAGACATCACTAGTGAACATCATGAGACCTCAGTCCATATTAACATCACTGATCACATCCGCTATTTACTTTACGCTTTTACTTACTATTTGCAGCATTACCTATCACTATTATCACTTGCGTTTGATCCTTTGTAAACGACAAGGGCGGAGGGATTGACAACCTCTCTGTACTCGTTGGGAGCAAAGTTATTTGTATCTGTGTGCAGGTCCACGTTGATTGCTAATATCTAGCGCCGTTAGCAGTTGACACCTTCTTGTTGAAACTAGGAGTCTCAGGGAAATCGATCCTTGGTATCTTTGCCAAGGGAATACTTCCGCTACACTGCATCTCAAACCTTCCACTTGGGGTAACCAACGAGGGGCGAGAAGCCATCAAGCAAAGTTTTCTGGCGCCGTTGCCGGGGACTCCACTCTTCAAGATAGGGGAGTTGCACGCTATCTTTTACCTTTGCTTTTTAGTCTTGTTAGTTTACCTTTCAGTTTTTGCTTTAGTATCTTTTATCGAAAATCACAAAAAAAAATTATTTGCTAGTAGTCCTTTCTGTTTAGTCAAGCATGTTAGGATTTGGTGCTTTGAGGGAATCAGAAGTTCTAGATTTCCATCAAAGGGATGGAGAAAATATGAAGAAGGCATGGGACAGAATTTCCGATGCACATAGGAGAATTATGCCTTGGATACCTATAAAAATTGTGCTTAGAAATTTTTACCATGGTCTTTTTAAATGGTGTAAACACTCTCTTGATATTATAGCTGAAGGAGATTTCCTAGAGTGTGATGAAGCTAGAGCTCTTGAAATTATACATGGTCTATCTAGTTACTTTGTTTATGATCATAACTTTGATACTGTCATAGATAGACTTGCTACTATTGAGAAGAGAATGGATGCTCTAGACTTGATGAAGGTAGAGAAACCCAAACCCAATAAGAAAGACATTTTGGAAATAGACAATGATTGGGAGCCTTTTTTAGGATTAGCATCTCTAATCAAGACTTCCTTGCTTATTGTGATATTGGATCTATGGTTTCTACTATGCCAAAAATTGTTCATGATTCTTTAAAATTTAACATGGATAGATTACCATCTTATCATGAACACACTAATGGAGATATTTCTAAAATCCAGGGAAGAATAAAAGACGTGCCAGTTAAATTCCTTAAAGGGATTGCAATGATTGATTTCCTCATCATGGAGCCAAACCAAGGAAATATAGTGCTTGGAAGGGACTTCCTCCGAGCGATAAAAGGCTTCATCGATATAGGTAAGGGACAAATCCGCTTACGCGGAAAGGCAAAAGGTGTGTACCCCTTTCCTAGAAGGAACAAGAGTGAACTTGTTGAGGAACCATTTGAAGCAATTTATAACTCCAATTATTATGATGGTTATTGATTCCTCTATGCATTATGCCTAGCTTAAAGGCATAAAAGGAAGCGCTTTTGGGAGGCAGCCCACATGAATAAAATTTTTATTTTGCTTTTGTTGTGTCTTGATGTTGTTACTACAGTAGCATCATCATTGTATCTTTGCTTTTCAATTTTGTGCCAAGTGTAGCCTCTGATTGCAAGAAAGTTCAAAAGTTGTGACGTGCTGTCCAGGAAACAAATTCTGTCCTTGGATAGAAAAATTCGTATAAAATCACCAGATCATCTTTTTGGTCTGAATTTTTTTGACAGCGTGCTCTATACAATTGTCTTTCGTGCGTCTGTTTTGAGTTTTTTTATTAGAGTTGCAGAAGTGACCCGAAAAAAATCATTTACTACCTGTTGTTCTGTTTTTCACAGATTCTGTCCTGTTTTGCCTTTCCTTCATTTTGCAAACCTTGAGCTTGCTTTTTCTTTGCAAAAACCTTTTGGCAATCTTGAGAAACAGTAGACCTTCAAGAATATCCTTATTTCCAGCAAGGAACAATTATTTTATTATGGGTACTAACCTCGCTAATCAGATTATGATGAGTTGTGTATGAAGGGAGTTTTCAAGTGTGCGAGGGAAGATGATAAAAGTATTCAGGAGTGTCAAACGCTCAAGCTTGGGGATGCCCCCATGCACCCCCAAGAAATATTCAAGGAGACTCAAGCGTCTAAGCTTGGGGATGCCCCCGTGCATCCCCTTCTCCATCAACATTATCAGTTCGTCTTTCGTTCCACTATATTTTTATCACTTCATGTGTTATGTGCTATGCTTGGAGCGTCTTGCTTTTAGTTTTCCTTTTTAGTTTTCTTTAGCTTTTCATAACGAGTCGGAACTCAGCTTTCTTTGTGTGGGAGAGAAACACGCTCCACTTCTACCTAGAACATAACATAGAATTCTCATGTCTACCTTTGCTGTGTGTGTTCTTTGTCTTTCAATAGCTACTATCATGTTCAGCTCTTAGTATTCATGCTTATCTTTTTAAAAGAGTTTTTGTTTAGTTGGTTGCTTGAACTCTCTTTAGTTGTCATGCTTATCTTATTAAGAGAGTTTGCTTCTGTTGCATTGGTTGGTATGTCTATGATAAAGATGCTACGTGCATAATGGCGCTTAGTAGTTCTTGTTTTCTTATGGTTAGTCTCAAATGGCTGGGGGGGTTCCCAATGTGTTATTGGAGTACCAACATGATTTGTTTGCCTATGATGTGTTATGGTTTAGTAATATCTTCCTTCAAGAATTTATTTTGATTGACTTGGCGTATGCTCACGCATATTTAAGACTGTAAAGAAAGTCTGTCAAGCCTTGATGATCTTTTGTTTCTGAGTAGCGATATAACTTCCATGCCTGATTCAATGTTGCTTTGTCGCTCTGCATGATTATGACCGTCATTGCTCTCTTAGTTGGTCGCTCCCAGTCTTTTGCTAACCTCCACCTGTACTAAGCGGACTGACTGCTTGTGCATCCAAATTCTTTTAAACCAGTTATGCCATATGAGTCCACCATACCTTCCTACATGGTATTTACCTGCCATTCCTAACAGAGACTTGCATGTACCATCTCGAAATTATTCAAAAAAAATGCATTCCTATTTTGTGCCTCTGTTTTAAGTTCATGAGGAAGTAGTAGTTAATTCATGATCTTTTTAAGTTGGACAAGCTTCACCCCGGGATTGCATGTCTAATGTGCAAACCCATAATACGAGAAGGAACTGGCATTGAGTGCGCCCGGCTCAAAATTAATATAACAAACAAACCCTCCTTCACGCTTTGTTCATGAGAAATCAGAAAACTTTGGCAGTGATAAACAAAGGAGATTAAGAGGATTTGATCGTCCTCATTCGGGAGACGTTCCTCGAAACTTGTCCATCTCAAGAAGTGATTGAGTTGTCTACTAGCATTCGTTGACGAAACATGCATAATCTAAAAATATATATTATTACCTCTGTTTTTAAAACCAAGAGCTCTGGTACATGTTTTGTCTTTGTTTCCGACTACGGGTTTTCAACCTTGCCAACAAAAGCCACGGTTCGAGAGTCTCCACCTTCTTTTAAAGCACCAACTACTGAGAGCATGATTGTCATTCTGAGTGTAATGTGCATTGTCCCAAAGTAGCATTGTCTTTTGCATGATTATGATATCGTTTATTTTGAAATCATTGTATCTAGTCATCACTTAAACCTTGGAGGTGCCCCTGCATTTATGTTTGCTTCACTAAAGGGGGCAAGCGAGATATCACTTTATCATATTTGCACACCATGATCATTACAAATCTATTTGATGTTTCGGTATCATGTTGTAAAACTTTCAGTTCTTTGTGATTTTCTCATGAGGCAACTTAATTACTACAGATTCATTGTCTCAGTAAGCTTTTGTCATATGACTATGAAAAGTCCTATATGGTTAATAGCATGTCACCACAGAATTTATTCTTGTTATCATTTACCTACTCGAGGACGAGCAGGAATTAAGCTTGGGGATGTTGATACGTCCAAAACGTATCTATAATTTCTGCTTGCTCCATGCCTCTTTTGGGTGATATTGCTATGATATTTATACACTTCCATACACTTTTGATCATATTTGGACTAACCTATTAACTCAGTGCACCCCAGTGCCAGTTTCTGTTTTCTGCTGTTTTTGTATTTCAGGTTTTCCCGCCACGTAAACTGCCAGAAAAATCCCGGAAAAATTATATAAAAAATCAGCGTTCCAGAAGCTTCCCGGCAGCCAAAGTACAGCCGGAGGGGGGCCACCAGGGCTCCAGGCGCCCTGGTGGCGCGGCCCCCCTCCTGGCCGCGCCGGGGGGCGCCTGGGCCCTCCAGGCCTCCGCTGATGCCCCCCTTTGGCATATATTTATATCGTGTCCCGAAACCCTCGAGACGGGAACCCTTTTTCGCGATCTCATCTCTGTTCCGCCGCCGCTGCGCTTCCAAGATCGGGAGCACTAGGAGAACTCTTCCCGGCACCCTGCCGGAGGGGAGGATCACCACCGGGAGCCTCTCCACCACCATGGACGCCTCTCGGATGAGTTGTGAGTAGTCTCCCTTGGACCATGGGTCCATGACCAGTAGCTATGTGATGTTCTCCTCCCGTTCTTGTGCTTCACTAATTAGACCTCGTGAGCTGCCCTACATGATCGAGGCACATATGTAATCCTTATGCTGTTGCTATGATGAGTTTGCTGGGATCCGATGGATTGTGAGATTATGTTCAGATTGTGTTTGAGTAATATATTTGATTCACCTATTTTATATTTATGTTCGTAAGTAATTCTTGCATGTTCTCCGTTGTTATTTATTGCTTTGGCCAAGTAGTAGGTAGTGACTCCAAGAGGGAACGTTATGCTTGATTGTGGGTTCATGCCCCTCGATGACTAGCTTGAGTGACAGAAACATGAGTCTAGGGGATGTGATGTTGCCACAAGGGGGAAAACAACGGTGCTTGTGCCCGCGGGTGCAAGGATTGTTTACTTTACGCAAAGTTCTTTTAATGCAGTTGTCTGTTGCTTTGAGTTTACACTATGGGTGGGACTCACAACTTAATACCAGCGAGATGTTCTGGATAGATATCTCAAGGTGGATGATTAGTAGTAGATGCAGATGGATTTCGGTCTACTTGCCTTGGCGTACCGCCCATGCTTTGAACCTCTACCTTTCTTGCAACATAAGTAGCATTGGTTTGCGCACATAATTCTGTCAATTGCCCAGCTGTAATTCGTTTACCTCACATAGCTATTTTATCGTCTTTTGGGAGAGAGACATCACTAGTGAACATCATGGGACCCCGGTCCATATTACCATCACTGATCACATCCGCTATTTACTTTACGCTTTTACTTACTATTTGCAGCATTACCTATCACTATTATCACTTGCGTTTGATCCTTTGTAAACGACAAGGCCGGAGGGATTGACAACCTCTCTGTACTCGTTGGGAGCAAAGTTATTTGTATCTATGTGCAGGTCCACGTTGATTGCTAATATCTGGCGTCGTTAGCAGTTGACACCTTCTTGTTGAAACTGGGAGTCTCAGGGAAATCGATCCTTGGTATCTTTGCCAAGGGAAAACTTCCGCTACACTGCATCTCAAACCTTCCACTTGGGGTAACCAACGAGGGGCGAGAAGCCATCACCCACCCCGCTCCATTCTTCTTCTTCTTCTTCCTTGCTCCCCCTCGCACTTCTTGCCACTTTTGCTCGCAGCACCCCGTTGAAGCGAGCCACCACCTTGAGCCATGGCCGCTGGAGCGCCGGTCCACCATTCAGGCGAATGGGATGGCAGCGAGGTTATTGAGGATCACATCCACTACCTCCGCCGTGTGCGGAAGTTGCCCCCCGCCGACAAGAACGCCGTGCGCCTGGCGCCGGCGGTGGAGATCAGGCCGGTGCCGCGGTTCGGCGAGCGGGTCATCTTCCGCTCGCACTTCCCGTGCGGCTTCGGCCTCCCCGCCAGCGGCTTTTTTCAATCCTTCCTTGAGTTCTTCAACATCCAACCCCACCACCTCACGCCGAACACGGTGGTAACGCTGTCCGCCTTCGTCGTCCTCTACGAAGCGTACTTTGGGATTCTGCCCACCATGGAGCTGTGGACCGAGCTCTTCTATATGAAGCTTGGTACCGTGATCCAGGGCGTGGCAGCTCAGTGTGGTGGATGCATCGCGGTGAAGCACAGCGGGTCCAGGAATTACTTTCCGCCGCCTATTCTCGTGCATTCAGCGAAGCAATGGCAGAAGACGTACTTCTACGTCTCCAACGTCGACCCAACGCAGGATTTCATCGGGCTGCCGGATTGGGTACCTGGCCCGCCCGCCAAGCCCCGCGACACCTGGAGGACCCGGCCCGTCTCCCTCACGCCAGGAGCCTCCATCGCCATGCGGCGCCTCTGGGAGATGAGGGATGTAACACCCCAAAAATTTAACCATGTTTTATTAATTAAAATTTTGCCAGGAAATTAAAATTTTCACTTGCTAGATTCTCTTTTTGATTTCAGGACCTTCTTTTCCTTTTATGTTGTAGTTTTTACCTCAAGTGATAACTTTCCAATTATTGTTAGTCTCTCTTGCTCTCTTAATGAAACTTTTCTGTTATCAATAAAAAATTAATTATATAATTTTCTCCCTAATCTCCTTCACTCTAAAAATGGTTTCTCCTTAAGAAAAGGCCCCAAATTGAACTACAACCCTTTGACAGGTTTATCTAAAATTCCAACCAAAATTTGGAGATGTCATGTGATGTTGTTAGATCACTTTTATGCAGGAATATAGTTCATTCATTTAATATTTGGAGTTCCACACCAAGATTTCAAATCTGGTCCAGTGGGCAAGTTTGAACTACAACCCCATTAAATATTTCTTTAATGCTTCCACCAAAATTATGGGATGTTCATAGGAGTATGTTATTCAACTTTATGCAAAAACCCATTTAGGTCCTTTGGAAAATTTGAGTGAATCAACCTCATTTCCATTCTGGTCCAGTTTGGTATTTTGCACTGCAACCCTAGTTTAAATTGCTCTAGTACCCTTAAGCTTCCTCCTGCTTATAACCCATCTTGCAAAACCCTTAAGTCCAAAAGAGTGGAACCATTGGGATATTTTTAGTTCATAAAACAATGCCCTTCATTTCCTGTCCAGAACTGAAGATTTGCAAAACTTGCACTAGCAAGTTTCTGGTTTTGCCCAACTAGCTTTGCCATCATCACATTCACCTAAAGAGACCCTGATCTAGAGATTTTGGCCACCAGAAGAGATGCCCACATGCTCATGGCATTCTGTCGAGCACTTGGTGTGCATGGCCAGTTTTGGCATGATTTTTGCTTTGCACTGTGATCTTGGCCCTCAGTGCATAATGTCATGTCCACTAATCTCCCTTAAGCCCCTAACTCAGACCTGCTAAATTCCAGCTTCATCCAAACTCTGTAGCTAGCGTTGGCATTTTGTCGAGCGGCTCACGTGCGTGCTCTGGGCGCGCCCAGAGTGCACGTTTTGCACGCGCGCGCACCGAGCCGCCGCGTCCCTCTGCCGACACCCCACGCCTATTCTGGCCGCTCCCCTCGCACCGCCAGCACGCCGCCTTTTCCCCTCGCTGCAGAGACAGCTCTGGAGCTCCACAGGGCCGCCGTCAGGTCGGCCGCGGTAGCTAGCGGGCAACCATAGCAGCTCCTGCCATGGACAGAGCCGCCTAGGCCACCAGCGCTCGCCACCTGCCCCCTAGAACAGCTCCAGTTCATCAGTGAGCTCGTCCCCTAGCGTACATCGCCGCCACGTCGCCCTAAGCTACAGAACGTCGGTCGCCGGCGTCCTTATCCACAGCCGCCGCGGAACCGCCATCGCCCGCCTATTTAAGGATGCCCCGAGCCCTTTCGCAGTCTCAGACAACCCCTAGCCACCCCACAGAGCGCTCCCATAGCAACCAATCGCCCCGAGGAGGTTTTCTTCTCCAACTCCGGCAAGTACAGCCGCCGCCGCCCTCCAGTCCAATACGTCGCAGCCCGAGCCCCTCCCATCCAGCTATCGCCACTATCCGACTCCCTATGATCCTGCGGAGCCGCCCAACGTCTCAAACTAGCTCGGGAACCACCGTAGGGCGGAACCCCAAATCCACCCGAGGCCGCCGTCCGCTGCGAAGCTCGTCGCCGGTGATTCCCTCCGTCCCCGCCGGCCACTCGACCACCGGGAGGACCGCCCTAGTCTGGCGGATCCATCCCTGCACTCGGACGCCCTCGGGGAGCCACCGTTCGCCGGCGTTGATCGCCGGAGCCGCGCCTCTGTTCGGCCAGAGGAAGAAGGAGGCGGGGGCGACTGGTCAAACCTGACCAGTGGGCCCCCGGGGCCCTCTGTCAGCGAGCCCGCGCCAGCCCACGCGTGCGTAAGTGGAGGCGCAAAACCTAGAGTACGTCTCCCCTACTCCGAAGGCGTATTCCTATCGAAACGTTTTCCTATTTCTGTTTTTATTCTAAAAATAGAATCGACTAAACTTTGACTGGCAATATCTTTTTAAATATAAATCTAAATGACTTGATTCTTTTTTTGTTGTTTCCCAAATATTGTCTAGTTTATTTTCATATTTATTTCAAAATTTTCCAAGCAAATTTTTTGTGCTGCTTTGAGTCTATGTATTGATTTCATATTAATTCAATTAGGATTTTTTGAAGAGGGAGAAACTTCCAAAAAGTATTGGAATGCATTTCTCCTCCCCTCTACTTGAAGGCAAGCACTTTTGAACCCTGGTTTAACGCATATGATTGTTGTTGACACGATTGCATCGATATGAAAGCATTCATTTTTATTTCATATGTGGTGATATGATCATACCCATGAGGGCATGAGGTAAAGCCCTTGC
>LR738711.1:805694731-805781715 GCA_902687465.1 Secale cereale
CCCCCCCCCCCCCGTATGCCTTTCATGCCTAAAGGAAGAAAGCATGAAAGTCGCGGTCTTATGTAGACACGAGCTTGTCACTGGCTCCCCGTCGGGACGGTGGAGTCCGGTATGACTTGGTAAGGCATGACGGATGGGGATTCCAACTGTTGATGTGAAATATATAGGTTATGACTAATCATACAAGAAATGCTGAAACCTCCTAAGTCGACCGTAGATCGAGTCTTGTTCCAGTAACCCCCATACTTGCTTGTGCTACCACTTGTCCCTGCCACAGGTAGGGTACAGTTCAGTAAGTGTTAACCCCTGTCCTAGCACACACCTTACAGAGAGGCCATGGTGGAAGATACCGGTTGCAACCGGTAGGCATGCCACCTGGTCCGGGGCATGGGTGTTTCCGGTTGGGACCGAGAGGGGGCACCCCTTAGAGCGCGCGATAGAAATGTGATCACATGCTACGCGAGGTTGTAGCCTCCCCACTCAGAGTTTGCTTAACAAGTGTCGTGGGTGATTCCAGACACTGGTAAGTTAAGCTGGTGTGTGCAAGTCAGGCGGGTTTTCGACTAAAAGACCGTAGACGGACTTAGTTCAAATGGACTAAGGGAATCCGTCACTCATGGGTAAAGAGTACACCCTCTGCAGAGATATAATATCTATTCGAATAGCCGTGTCCATGGTTAAGGACTACAGTCTGGGATGGGTCGAGTGTCGGTCTTCGTAGGAGAAACTACTAAACCAGAACATTTATTATGACCTGAGACATATGGTGAATATGATTATTATTGTGGACTAACTGTTTGTATTCTTTGAATTAATGAGTATCCCTGAGACGGTCCTACCTCCGGATATTCACTGTCGTCCATCTTTTCTTTATTAAGCCCTTTCTATGGTGTCGCTCAGACGCCCGACTGTGGCATGCTTGTTACTTCTTTTATTTATAAGCCCTTTCTGTGGTGTCGCTCAGACGCCCGACTGTGGCATGCTTGTTACTTCTTTTATTTATAAGCCCTTTCTGTGGTGTCGCTCAAACGCCCGACTGTGGCATGCTTGTTACTTCATTTATTTATAAGCCCTCTCTGTGGTGTCACTCAGACGCCCGACTGTGGCATGATCGCTATTTATTTTATTATCCCTCCCTGATTGCATATGCATTTTTATACAAATGGCTTACCTGAATTAAGGACTGTCATATCATTATTATCATGGTGATCATCATTTATTCTCGAGCATGATTACATCTCACCCATGTTCATAATGTTTGCGAGTACATTCAAAGTACTCATTGGCTTGTCCCTGGCTATTGTCTTGGCCAGATTCCTTGCATGGGAAGGAGCGATGCGATGACAGCCCCGGAACCTACGTATATGGAGATAGCAGCCTCGCGAAGATAGGAGTTAACCTGGTCAGCTGTTCCTGTGGGAAATGGAGTCCCATAGTCACCAATAAACCACAAACCGCTTCCGCCATCAGCCACTAGAATCCCTGTGTTGTACTCATAGGCCAGAAGGGTCTTGTACTACATATCTTGTATTTTTCTTGGAGTTTCTGTAACAAGTTGGTGCCTCATCAGCTAACAGTAATCCTGGGGCTGGTGAGCACAAGGTCCGCTTTTGGGAAATTAATATCCCGAAAATCCGGTCCTGACAAACTTGGTATCAGAGCCAGGCTGGCCATTGGCTAATCCTATCTTAGCCAGGTCGAAAAACTTAGGTAAACCAACCCACCAGACCTTAACCAAACCCCGGCCAAGCTTCTCGTGTAAGATAGTCACACAGTGACCGACACCTATAATGTCTCATTCGCAAGCGTGCGAAGGAAGACTCGGTCCCCTTTTCTATAAAAAGGGCACACTAGCCTCAACCCAGCACAGCACAGCCTCTACCCCAAACCAAGCCATAATGCCAGGACCCATCGTTCACAGTGAAACCACAACAACCAACCTTGGAGGTTTTGTGACCGTACTAGCAAACCTCACCCGCCGTGCCTTTGCATTAGAAGAACCCCCAGAATATGTTGTGTACCAAGAGAACCGTCAATTCTGGGCCACCGTGCACGTCTATGGTAGGGGTCTATCGCCAGAACGCCCCTACAGGTTCACCGGAAGGACCACTTCCTTTGAGCCGCAAGCCCTCCAACTAGCTGCTCGAGAGGCTATAGTTCAACTCTGGCACTTGTCACCCAGAGTCAACTGTCGCTCATTCTACTACTACCCCAGTCGTGACGGGTATGGTAGGCCATCCCAGGTTGCCAACGGAGATCACGAGACGGATCCTGCATTATTGCATCTGGTGCGCTATGTAAGTGCACTAGAGGAACTGTTCGATCAGATCACCCTAGATCTGATCGCAACTCCTGGAGAACTGATCCGCAGAGCCCCAGCAAGAAGAGAAGACGAGCCCGACACCGACAACCCAGTCGTGTTGTTCGGACAACCAGAGGCCTGTCCCAGCCATCGACCAAAATGTTTTGGTGTCCCCAGAAGTGATTCATCGCCTCCTAGGAACACGCTCCAGCGGGATTGTGGCCAACAACCCCCGCAATGGTCATCATCATTACCCCGACCCTGCAGTCCCTCAACCCCCTCCAGCTAACCCCGATGGTGAAAACCGCGGAGAAGCCTCGACGTCCACAAGGCACGCCCGCTTAGATGTAAACGAGGTAGACTAAATCGCTCAAGTAGCGCCAAGTCCTAGTATGTCCACGCCTGTCTTTATGTGATCTTGTACCGCTATATTTAAATACGGTCTACTCGTGCGCCCCTTTTTCTTTTTATATAGCCATGCATTAGTACGTTGGTGTACGACTGCATTTTTAATTACGGGTGTAACCACCAAAACCACCCCGACGACACCCACAGTAATACGTCACTTTTGCGGGATATGTGTACCTGTAACATTGACCCCGACCCCATAGAGCAGAACCGACAAGATAGTTGCGCTCTCACTGTAGCCATATTTTTTTTACTATAGGAATAGGATGGTTATTTGTGTGATATTGCTTTGTGATAGTAGGAATATTTATTTTCATTACAGCCCTTAGCAAATCTCGAGGACGAGATTTTTCTTAAGGGGGGTAGTGTTGTAACACCCCAAAAATTTAACCATGTTTTATTAATTAAAATTTTGCCAGGAAATTAAAATTTTCACTTGCTAGATTCTCTTTTTGATTTCAGGACCTTCTTTTCCTTTTATGTTGGAGTTTTTACCTCAAGTGATAACTTCCCAATTATTGTTAGACTCTCTTGCTCTCTTAATGAAACTTTTCTGTTATCAATAAAAAATTAATTATATAATTTTCTCCCTAATCTCCTTCACTCTAAAAATGGTTTCCCCTTAAGAAAAGGCCCCAAATTGAACTACAACCCTTTGACAGGTTTATCTAAAATTCCAACCAAAATTTGGAGATGTCATGTGATGTTGTTAGATCACTTTTATGCAGGAATATAGTTCATTCATTTAATATTTGGAGCTCCACACCAAGATTTCAAATCTGGTCCAGTGGGCAAGTTTGAACTACAACCCCATTAAATATTTCTTTAATGCTTCCACCAAAATTATGGGATGTTCATAGGAGTATGTTATTCAACTTTATGCAAAAACCCATTTAGGTCCTTTGGAAAATTTGAGTGAATCAACCTCATTTCCATTCTGGTCCAGTTTGGTATTTTGCACTACAACCCTAGTTTAAATTGCTCTAGTACCCTTAAGCTTCCTCCTGCTTATAGCCCATCTTGCAAAACCCTTAAGTCCAGAAGAGTGGACCCATTGGGATATTTTTAGTTCATAAAACAATGCCCTTCATTTCCTGTCAAGAACTGAAGATTTGCAAAACTTGCACTAGCAAATTTCTGGTTTTGCCCAACTAGCTTTCCCATCATCACATTCACCTAAAGAGACCCTGATCTGGAGATTTTGGCCACCAGAAGAGATGCCCACATGCTCATGGCATTCTGTCGAGCACTTGGTGTGCATGGCCAGTTTTGGCATGATTTTTGCTTTGCACTGTGATCTTCGCCCTTCGTGCATAATGTCATGTCCACTAATTTCCCTTAAGCCCCTAACTCAGACCTGCTAAATTCTAGCTTCATCCAAACTCTGTAGCTAGCGTTGGCATTTTGTCGAGCGGCTCACGTGCGTGCTCTGGGCGCACCCAGAGCGCACGTTTTGCACGCGCGCGCACCGAGCCGCCTCGTCCCTCTGCCGACACCCCACGCCCGTTCTGGCCGCTCCCCTCGCACCGCCAGCATGCCGCCTTTTCCCCTCGCTGCAGAGACAGCTCTGGAGCTCCACAGGGCCGTCGTCAGGTCGGCCGCGGCAGCTAGCGGGCAGCCACAGCAGCTCCTGCCATGGACAGAGCCGCCCAGGCCACCAGCGCTCGCCACCTGCCCGCTAGAACAGCTCCAGTTCACCAGCGAGCTCGTCCCCTAGCGTACGTCGCCGCCACGTCGCCCTAAGCTATAGAACGTCAGTCACAGGCATCCTTATCCACGGCCGCCGCGGAACCACCATCGCCCGCCTATTTAAGGATGCCCCGAGCCCCTCCGCAGTCTCAGACAACCCCTAGCCACCCCCACAGAGCGCCGCCATAGCAACCAATCGCCCCGAGGAGGTTTTCTTCTCCAACTCCGGCAAGTACAGCCGCCGCCGCCCTCCAGTCCAATATGTCGCAGCCCGAGCCCCTCCCATCCAGCCATCGCCACCGTTCGACTCCCTATGATCCTGCAGAGCCGCCCAACGTCTCAAACTAGCTCGGGAACCACCGTAGGGCGGAACCCCAAATCCACCCGAAGCCGCCGTCCGCCGCGAAGCTCGTCGCCGGTGATTCCCTCCGTCCCCGCCGGCCACTCGACCACCGGGAGGACCGCCCCAGTCTAGCGGATCCATCCCTGCACTCGGACGCCCTCGGGGAGCCACAGTTCGCTGGCGTTGATCGCCGGAGCCGCGCCTCTGTTCGGCCAGAGGAAGAAGGAGGCGGGGGCGACTGGTCAAACCTGACCAATGGGCCCCCGGGGCCCTCTGTTAGCGAGCCCGCGCCAGCCCACGCGTGCGTAAGTGGAGGCGCAAAACCTAGAGTGCGTCTCCCCTACTCCGAAGGCGTATTCATATCGAAACGTTTTCCTATTTCTGTTTTTATTCTAAAAATAGAATTGACTAAACTTTGACTGGCAATATCTTTTTAAATATAAATCTAAATGACTTGATTCTTTTTCTCTTGTTTCCCAAATATTGTCTAGTTTATTTTCATATTTATTTCAAAATTTTCCAAGCAACATTTTTGTGCTGCTTTGAGTCTATGTATTGATTTCGTATTAATTCAATTAGGATTTTTTGAAGAGGGAGAAACTTCCAAAAAGTATTGGAATGCATTTCTCCTCCCCTCTACTTGAAGGCAAGCACTTTTGAACCCTGGTTTAACGCATATGATTGTTGTTGACACGATCGCATCGATATGAAAGCATTCATTTTTATTTCATATGTGGTGATATGATCATACCCATGAGGGCATGAGGTCAAGCCCTTGCTGGGAATAGTTAGTATGCACGACGGTGATCCCCCCCCCCTGTATGCCTTTCATGCCTAAAGGAAGAAAGTCGTGAAAGTCACGGTCTTGTGTAGACGCGAGCTGGTCACTGGCTCCCCGTCGGGACGGTGGAGTCCGGTATGACTTGGTAAGGCATGACGGATGGGGATTCCAACTGTTGATGTGAAATATATCGGTTATGACTTATCATACAAGAAATGATGAAACCTCCTAAGTCGACCGTAGATCGAGTCTTGTTCCAGTAACCCCCATACTTGCTTGTGCTACCACTTGTCCCTGCCACAGGTAGGGTACGGTTCAGTAAGTGTTAACCCCTGTCCTAGCACACACTTTACAGAGAGGCCATGGTGGAAGATACCGGTTGCAACCGGTAGGCATGCCACCTGGTCCGGGGGCATGGGTGTTTCCGGTTGGGACCGAGAGGGGGGCACCCCTTAGAGCGCGCGATAGAAATGTGATCACATGCTACGCGAGGTTGTAGCCTCCCCACTCAGAGTTTGCTTAACAAGTGTCATGGGTGATTCCAGACACTGGTAAGTTAAGCTGGTGTGTGCAAGTCAGGCGGGTTTTCGACTAAAAGACCGTAGACGGACTTAGTTCAAATTGACTAAGGGAATCCGTCACTCGTGGGTAAAGAGTACACCCTCTACAGAGATATAATATCTATTCGAATAGCCGTGTCCATTGTTAAGGACTACAGTCTGGGATGGGTCGAGTGTCGGTCTTAGTGTCGGTCTTCGTAGGAGAAACTACTAAACCAGAACATTTATTATGACCTGAGACATATGGTGAATATGATTATTATTGTGGACTAACCATTTGTATTCTTTGAATTAATGAGTATCCCTGGGACGGTCCTACCTCCGGATATTCACTGTCGTCCATCTTTTCTTTATTAAGCCCTTTCTGTGGTGTCGCTCAGACGCCCGACTATGGCATGCTTGTTACTTCTTTTATTTATAAGCCCTTTCTGTGGTGTCGCTCAGACGCCCGAGTGTGGCATGCTTGTTACTTCTTTTATTTATAAGCCCTTTCTGTGGTGTCGCTCAGACGCCCCACTGTGGCATGCTTGTTACTTCTTTTATTTATAAGCCCTCTCCGTGGTGTCGCTCAGACGCCCGACTATGGCATGATCGCTATTTATTTTATTATCCCTCCCTGATTGCATATGCATTTTAATACAAATGGCTTACCTGAATTAAGGACTCTCATATCATTATTATCATGGTGATCATCATTTATTCTCGAGCATGATTACATCTCACCCATGTTCATAATGTTTGCGAGTACATTCAAAGTACTCACTGGCTTGTCCCTGGCTATTGTCTTGGCCAGATTCCTTGCATGGGAAGGAGCGATGCGATGACAGCCCCGGAACCTACGTATATGGAGATAGCAGCCTCGCGAAGATAGGAGTTAACCTGTTCAGCTGTTCTTGTGGGAAATGGAGTCCCATAGTCACTGATGAACCACAAACCGCTTCCGCCATCAGCAACTAGAATCCTTGTGTTGTACTCATAGGCCAGAAGGGTCTTATACTACATATCTTGTGTTTTGCTTGGAGTTTCTGTAACAAGTTGGTGCCTCATCAGCTAACAGTAATCCTGGGGCTGGTGAGCACAAGGTCCGCTTTTGGGAAATTAATATCCCGAAAATCTAGTCCTGACAAGGGACAACGAGGGCTTGGTGTTTGCGGACCTCCTTCTTACGTTCGCGGAGCGCCGGGTGTTGCCGCTGCAGGCCTGCCCACACATAATCTGCGATATGAGCGGACGCCGGGACCCGAGCCGGACGTGTACCAAGCCGATGCCATATAAGGAGGTGGCGTACTTGGTGAATTCTGTCTCCAATTGCAAGCTCTCCGACTCGGGCTGGGCCTTCGGCAAGCCGCCGTACAGCCGTAATAACCAGCCGCCTGCGGTGAGCTCTTTTCTGTCTTTATTCTCCTTTCTTCTCTTTCCGCCTGTCTCAGCCATCTGATCCTTGTGCCGCCTGCAGATCTTCCCCGGCCAGCCGGCACCGGGCTTTGACCAGCCGGGCCGCCCCCGGAACTAGACCGCTCCCACAGCGACATGAGCGACCCCGATCTTGGGGCCGCCGCCATGGAGGAGGAGGAGGTAACAGGCGGCGAGGGCTAGCCAGTAGATGGCCCGCCAGAAGGTGGCGTCGAGAGCTGGCCGGACGACGAGGAGGAGGAGGAGGTGGTGCCAGTCCGCGTCCGAGAGGCGAACCCGCCTAGGCGCGGCAGCCACCATGCAGGGCCGTCAGCCGCAGCCGGCGGCGTGAAGCGCCGGTCCTCTGCGGGGCCGTCTGGCAGCAAGCCCAAGAAGCTCCGGCTGTCGGCCACCGCCACCAAGTGCCAGGAGGCGGCCGCCAAAGCAATTCTTCCTAGGGTTCCTAAACCTAGGCCAGCTATATCTGGGTAAGTACCGCATTTCTTTTTTCTTTTGCGCTTATCTCATTCCGCCGCCGCCAATGTGGATGACTTGCTGTCTTCTTGGGGATGCCCCCACACAGCGCGCCGCTCTCTCTCTCTCGCGGGCGCCAGTGGGCTCTATTGTTGGGGGAACAGATGTCCCCCCTGCGCCCCGCCGCGTGGATCCCGCCGCCGCGCTCCGGGAGGCGACGGAGAGAAACGCCCGCGAGGCGCGCGAGGAGCAGGAGGCCGCGGCCCGTGAGCGGGCGCAGGCTGATGCTGCTGCCAGGGCGGAGACCGAGGCAACCACCAAGGCTCAGGCGAACGCCGCCGCCCAAGTCCAGGAGCAGGAGGCGAGCCTCCAACAGCCGGCGGACCGCACCATCCCCCAGGATACGGGCTCTCTGGAGCCGTCCATCGAAGTGGCGGCTGCTGACGAGCAGCCGGCTCCCAATAATGAAGGAGACGGCCGCACCGCCATGGAGATGGAGGTGACTCCCTCCGCGCCGCCTGCTAGCAGGCAGGACAGCCGGCCTGCGAGGGCAGAGGTGTCGTTGTCTGAGGTCGTGCAGGTGGCAGGCCCGCAGCCAACCCCCCGGACCCTCATCCGTCCTCGTCCTATGAGGGCAGTCTCAGCGCCACGGCGAGTGGAGGTCGGCGCTGCCAGCTCATCAACGCCGGAGAACGAGGCCACAAGCGCGGTGCCGCCAGGCTGGATGCCCAGAGGTGGCGGTGCGTTGATCATTGCATCGCGGGACGTCCTCGACCGCTTCAATTCTCTGGGCGAGGTCATGCAGACGGCTACGCGGGAGTTCCTGGCCACGCGAACTTCCGTTCGGGTATGTTGATTCCTTGTTCTTAATTTGTATTCCTTCAATTTCTTCCGTGGGGGCGTGTCAGCGCACCCACTGGGTGTAGTCCCCGAGTTCTGAGCCGGCTGCTGAGCAGGCGGCTTGGAACTCCTAGGTATACTTTGTGGGCTAACTTGTTTCTTGCTGCAGGATTACCACAACCTTCGGGTGGCTGCCTTCAACTCCCAGCGTCAGGAGCTGGCGCAACTACGGACTGCTCTGGCCGACAGCCAGGGTAAGTGCTCTTCTCCTTCTTGCGGGGGCGCATCAGCGCACCCGCTGGGTGTAGTCCCCGAGTTCCGAGTTGGCTGCTGAGCAGGCGGCTTGGAACTCCAAGGTTGTCTTTTTGCTGATGTTGATGTTCTTCTTCCTCTCTTGTCAGCGGTTGCGACCAACCTCCACAACCAGCTGGGCGAGGTTCAGGCGGAACTTGCCGCCAAGGAGCGGGAGCGCGATCTCGCCGCCCAGGATCGTGACCGCCTGGCCAAGGAGCTGGTAAACCAGGCGGCGACACACAAGGCGGAGCTTGGGAAACTGGCGGACGCCGAGGTGCTCCTTTGGGCTGAGTTCGAGACCGAGTGCTCGAACTGGGCCGAGAAGGAGGCGGCTCTGCAAGACGACTATGGGGCCATTGCATACATGGTCGACGGTAAGACGCCTACCCTTCTTTCTTGTGCTTGCCTTCTGCTACATCTAGCTTTCTTTCTTTTGACTCTTTGTCTAGTTCTTGCAGAATTTTTCCCGGGCCACGCTGTGGCCGCCAGCCAGGCCATCGAGGCCCAGCGCGACGAGAGGCCTGAGGCGGGCCGGGTGATTGCGCCCAACGTGCCCCGAACTCCCACCGAACAGCTTCTTGCTGTCAAGGCGCGCCTCAAGCCGGCCCACCGCCTGCTCCGCCGCCTGCAACGCGCTGGTGCCCAAGTACTGGCCTCCCTTTGGTCAGGCGTTCTAGTACTCCGCACTCCCAGCCGGACTGCCGACTGGCTGGAGGTGGCCGGCCGCCGCCTCGAGGCCTGGAAGGGCGCCTCAGCGAGGGCCGGTGCGCAGACCGCCCTGGAATTCGCCAAGGGCTGGTACCCAGACCTGGATCTCGCCCAGCTGGAGACCTTCCGCATGGAAGCTGAGCCCGATCTGGCAGCGGTGCAAGGAGATCTCGTCAGGCGTGCCGCCTCCCTCGCCGAGTACGCCGACACCGCCATTTTTGTCCCAGAGCTGGATGAGAACGGTCATGTGGTGCCACCTGACAACTTCGGACTGGACTTTGGGGCATCGGAGGAGCTGGACGAGGAGATCGCCTCCAGCGACGACGGTGAGGAGGAGGGAGACAACGACGAGGAAGCTAGCTCCGAGGAAGCGGAGCCGTCTGCTGGCCATCAGCCCGATCAGGCCTCTACAAGCAGGCCCAGCGGGACGACGCCGTCTGCTGCAGGAAGCGGCCAGGCCGAGACCCATCAGGCGGCTCCCCCAGCAGCCGGCCCCGTCATGCCACCTGCTCCGCCTGCTGCACCTTAGGCGTCATTCGTGTATCTTTTAATTCCTGTTTTTTCTTAAGACTTGGTAGGATTAGTCCGAACAATTCCACCCACTGGGTGTATCAGTAAGTTACTGCTGGACGGCGGCCTTCGAGGCCTTTTTGCTATAAATATTCTCTTAATGTTGCATATGTTTATGCAGTTTGCCGGGTTCTGGGATTAGCACCGTCCTTTGTTCCTTCGGGCGTTTTTTCTTTTGTTGTCTCCTTTAACTGCCGTCCCGCCAGCCAGGCAGCCACTCTGTGGTCTGTGACTGGGTCAGGTACTTAGCTGTTTTCAGGATAGGCAAGTATCCAGCCCTCTGAAATGCGGTGTGGCTAAGCCAGAAGCCGGCTGGCCGGCTGCTCAATCAGCCAGCCAACTTGTATAAAGGGCCGTCTTGCCCTATGTTTATTTTCCTTAGCCATTTTTCATGTGGGCACCACTTCTTGCCTTTGACTCCCGCCAGTCGGACAGCCGCGTTCTGCGAGTCTGTGACTGTAGGCGGGAGAGGGCTTGGATGCCATCACATTACTTGTCCGGCTGTATTGAAGAAAACTTTAAACATAGGGCCAGGCGGCAAGTCCCCGGGCTGTCTGTTTGGTCCCGGTGCCGGACGAAGGAATGAAAAATACTCATTCACAGGTATAATTTTTATCACAAAGATAAAGGGTTGGACAGTCCCCGAGAACTCCTCGGGGGTCCCATTGTTTCTCAAAATAAAGTAGATAGTGCGACACATACTGTCTTTAGCTATAAAAGCGACGAAGTAGATTTGCGTTCCACGGGCGCTCCGACTCCTTGCCCGAGTCGTCTCTCTTGCGTGCTCTTGGCTTCTGGGCATCGATGAGGTAGTAGGTATCATTGCCTAGTACCTTGCTGATGATGAATGGTCCTTCCCAAGGAGCCGAGAGCTTGTGCTGGCGGGCTGTTCGCTGGATCAGCCGGAGCACAAGGTCCCCCTCGCGAAAGGAACGTGGCCTAACCCGCCGGCTGTGATAGCGATGGAGACCCTGCTGATAGATGGTGGACGGGCGGAGTCCTACCAGCCGGGCCTCCGCCAGCAGGTCCACGCCGTCTTCTTGTGCTTCTTTGGCTTCGGCTTCTGGTAGTGGGGGTAGTTCTTCTTGGAGACTGACAGCACCTCGCTCAAGTAGTAAACCGGCCTCTGGACAGGCAAGGCTCTGCTGTCCTCTGGCCGTTCAACCACAACCACAGTGCTAACCACCCGGCTGGTGGCGGCTATGTAAAGGAACATGGGTTCCTTGTCTGTTGGCGCCGCCAGGACAGGCGGCGTGGAAAACACTTTCTTGAGCTGCTGGAAGGCTTCATCCGCCTTGTCGTTCCACTCGAAGCAAGTGGTTTTCTTCATCAGTTGGTACAGTGGGAGTGCCTTTTCACCCAGCCGGCTGATGAAACGGTTGAGCGATGCCAGGCATCCGGTGAACTTCTGGACGTCTCGTATGCGAGTCGGTCTCTCCATTCTCTCGATGGCTTTGATCTTTGCGGGGTTGCACTCGATGCCGAGTTCGGATACCAGGAAGCCAAGGAGTTGGCCTGCTGGTACCCCGAAGACGCATTTCTCTGGGTTTAGCTTGATCTAAAAGTGGCGCAGGTTTTCAAAGGTCTCTTGGAGATCGTCCAAGAGAGTTCCCCTCCTCTCCGTCTTCACCACGATATCGTGCACGTAAACGTGGGCGTTTCTGCCAAGTTGCTTGAGGAGACACTTCTGCATGCAACGCTGAAAAGTGGCGCCGGCAGTCCTCAAGCCGAACATCATGGTCAGGTAGCAGAAGGCTCCAAATGGCGTGAGGAAGGCGGTCTTCAATCGGTCAGCCGGATCGAGTTTGATCTGGTGGTACCCGGAATAGGCGTCAAGGAATGACAGCAGCTCGCATCCGGCTGTGGAGTCAATCACTTGATCTATTCGCGGCAGAGGAAACGGATCTTTAGGGCAAGCTTTGTTGAGGCTGGTGTAATCAATGCACATGCGCCATTTGTTGTTCTTCATCAACACTAGGACTGGGTTTGAGAGCCACTTAGGATAGAACACTTCCATAATGAAGCCGACTGCTAGCAGGCGGGCAACCTCTTCTCCAACAACTCTTCTTTTTTCTTCCGACAGGCGGCGGAGTGGCTACCTGACAGGCTTTGCATCTTCTCTCACATATAGCTTGTGCTCGGCGAAATCCGTTGGGACACCCTGCATGTCTTTGGGGGACCATGCAAAGATGTCCCGATTCTCACGGAGGAAATCGACGAGCTCGCTTTCCTATTTGCTGTCTAGGTTCGACCCTATGACAGGAAATCGCTCTGGGTGAGATGGGTCCAACGCAATCTTCTTTGACTCCTTGGACGGCTAGAACGAGCCTTGCGGCTCCGCCTCCTTGGGATTGGCTAGTGTGGTTGGCTGCTCGCCAGCCATTGCCACCAGCCGCTCCAGGCGGCGCTTCTCTTCAGCTACAACAAGGGACTCGGCCAGACGGCTACTGGCGGTCGCACATGCGACGGACTTCTCATAGTCCCCGGCTATGGTGATTATTCCTTTGGGGACCGGCATCTTCATCTTGATGTAGGCGTAATGGGGTACTGCCATGAACTTCGCAAGAGCTGGCCGGCCCAAAATCACATGATATGGGCTCTCTAGGTTCACCACTTCAAACCAGACCGGCTCCCGGCGGAAATGCTTCTTGTCACCAAACAGGACATCAATCTTAACCTTGCCGATTGGTGAACAAGAGAGGCCTGGTACAATGCCGTGGAACATAGTCCTGGTAGGCTGAAGCTGTTTTTCTTTGATGCCCAATTTTTCCATGGTATCACGATACATGATATTGATGTTGCTGCCGCCGTCTACCAGCACCCGGGAGAAACGACAGGCCCGCCTGTCGGTGGAGAGAGTTGCATCCAGAACCAGGGCATAAGCCCCTAGTGAAGGCAAGGCAGCTGGGTGATCTTCACGGCTCCAATTGATGGGCCTTTCAGATCAATGCATGAATTCTGGGGCTTCGCTGGCAACGGTGTTGACTTCTAGGCTCTGCTGGCGCCGGCTATGCCTATCCTCCGCTTGGCTCATGAAGATGACGTAGGATCCGTTCTCTTCTGGGAACTCGTCCTGGATCTGGCCGCCTGGACGAGCAGCCGATGGTTTGGGAGGCGGAGCCGCCTGCCCAGCAGGCGGCGGTGGCAGAGCCTCCCCTCTAGGAATCCGCGTGATCCAATGGCACTTTCGTGTGCTGTGATTGGAAGGCTTCGCGCCGCTATGAAACTTGCAGGGGGCATCCAGAGCTTGGTCGAAGGAGAAAGCGGGCTGCCAGGCTGGCTTGCCGCCCTTCTGACGCTTGGGTCCCGCTTGTGCCTCTGGCTGCTGGCCATCAACGGCTGCCACAAGCCGGCTGTTGGTAGCCGGCGCGTGGGTCTTGCGCTCATGATCGTTTGGCTGCTGGCGCCGACTGGACTCTCCAGCCGGCGTTTTGCGAGCTGGGGGAGCCATTTTTCCAGAGGCATCCACTTGCAGATTGGACTTCATGGAGGAGTCGGCAGTGGCATATTTGTCTGCTATGCTTAGCAGCTCGTCCAGCGTGGCGGGCTCGTCGCAGAGGAGTTTGTGTTTGAGCAAGGTGCCTTCTCTGCACCCGGCCGTGAAGTACTCGATGGCTTGTACCTCACGCACTCCCTCGCAAGAGTTGCGCAGCTCTGCCCAACGTGTCAGGTAATCACGAGCTGACTCATTCGGGCCTTGAACACATAAGGAGAGCTGGCATGGCTTGGGAGGACGCTTGTAGGTGCTGGTGAATTGCGAGTGAAGGCATCTGTGAAGTCCAACCAGCCGTTGATGCTGTTGGGCTTGAGGCTGTTCAACCACGTCCGGGCTGTGCCCTGGCCACTACAACAAGAACCCTCCTATACCAACACATGTCTACCAACGAAATAATAAGATGCGTTGTTTGCTCAACCCCACCTCCCACCTCCCACCTCCCAAAGAGATAATAACCTCACCATCAGTTGAAAAAAAAGACCGTACCCACCTCCACTACTTGTACCTCGTCGTCCAAATATCACGCATAATAAAAAAATATCTACTGTATCAGCCATTTCTCTCCACCAATTCCTCTTCTCACCCGATCTCCATGACCACGATGCTGCCGCCGCCACCTCCAATTCTGGCTAGATCTGGCGCTCTCTCGCGTCTTCACTCACCGGCCAGCACTCCTCAGTACTTCCCTCCGATGGCCGATGCTCCATCACCACGACGCCCTCCGCGTCCCTGTTCGTGCCTCTGCAGCAACCCTAGCCGCCATGGGTTGTCGGCGCGGTTGCCGTGCCTCCTCTGTTTGCGTCTTGGCACGCGCTGCCACCGGCTCGGCTCCTCCCAGTGCTCCTAGTGCTCTCCTCGATCAACCATAGCACCGACGTTCTCTATGGTCTGTGCCCCTGCAGCGAACCCTCATCTCCACGGGTTGTCGGCGTGGCTCTGGCCCCTCCTATGGTTTGTTGGGCCGGCTACACCGTGTCTCCGCCCGCTCTGCTGCCGACTCGAGGTTGACGGTGGTGCTCCGCCTCGGCTACCCCAACTCTGACACGCCAAAGATTCAGTAAAGCGCTCGTGTCCTTTGTTCTTGCCCTTTATGGTGCTTTGTGTCGCACGGCCATCGTGCCACGGTAGTTTCTTTGCCGGCCTTTCAACTTGGATCTACACTACCTTCATCATGTGACTGATCCACTGCCTCTCTCTTGCAGCTGCATCCACGTCGCTCCATGGTCTCGAGTTTTCCACTGTTGTCATATGTGCAGTGAAATATAGCTAGTTAATGTATGATGTCGTTGCGTTGTAGACCACAGCCAGATAACAACTTGGGCTTGCATCTTTCAATGTGCCATTTAGTTTTGAACTTCAAGTTGTTTCAAATTGGGTAGATTTATTTGTATGCATCACTCAGTGACTGACCAGTGACCACTTTTGTGTACGTGTTAATTCAGGAAGAATGTTTACTTCCTCTTTGTCTCAATAGTTCTTTCTTGTGATGCATTATCATTTAATTTTCTTGCCACTATGTGTGTGGATGAATTCTTACTGAGTTCCTTCGCACATGTTGTGTAATATTGCTAGGAAGAAGGCTCACATGCATCTATCCGACCTAGTATTCGTCTTTATCATATATAATCCTTAATTTCTTCTTCCCATGCAGGTTCCTAAATTGACCTTGCTTCAGCCAACATGCGTGTCTTCTTTCTCTTAATAACAGGTAATTTAATACCCAATAATCTAGTGTAAGATATTTTATTCGTCGCCATATTCTATACAATTATATACACCTTAATCCGGAGTGTTATTCAAAATCTTAGGTTGGGAGCAGTTCTTGGATTCATATATTCCCCAAGTTAAATCATTACAGAATCAGTAGAATGCTTGGATGACTTGCAAGAATATTTAACCTGTGTTCATATAAATAGCAACCATCAGCATGCAGATATATGTAACATATTCTTTCCATCTAAAATCTGAACTTTTTTCATACAACTACCTTATTTCAACTTCAAGCACATCTGATTTCCAGAAATCTCTGTACTTACCTTTATTTTTTGACTAGTTGTCTGACAATAGTCGCCCCACCTGATGCTGCACCAAAGACACGCCACTGCATAGATAAGCTTATCTCGCCTATGCATTCGCATATTTTTCTCTAGTTTGTTGAAAGTGAAAGTGATAATGACACTACTGTTGATCCCACTAGAAAGGTAGTACATGATTCATCTGAAGTCAAATTAAGTATCCATCTAGCCTAATCATACACATAACTCATTCAAGAAACGATACTTATATGTAATTCATATTTTTTTATATGCTTGATTCAACTGAACCCGCAAAGAGATGGTAAAAACATTGGTGAAGTCATTCTTATTTAGCAAATTGAAGTTACCTGAATTTGCAATTTGCAAGACTAGATGTGAAGCCAACAATATACTGTGCTACTTCACCTCATTGGTGTATTGCCTTTCGTGAAGCATTGCTATTCTACAAAAGACCTAAAAAGCAAATCCACAACACATTGTACAAAAATGAAAGTTCGGACTTTTTTTTATACAACGGAGAGCACATCTCTTCCTCGGCGGGACGTTTCCAACTATATTAATGGATGGGTTCGTTGACATGCTAGAAAAAGAATGGACTTTAGCATCCTTATAAACAGCAGAAGATAACTACATTTCTTGTCACTTACAAGTTGTAAGATTGAAGGAAAATTCGACAAACATTGCACATAACTACCATACAAGTTAGATACCACACATAATTTGCCAACCTTGGGTGTTGACAAAGGTTTATGTAATTTAAGTTGCTAACTTTGTAAATGAACTGCGGGTAATGTGTTTTGATGCTACATTAGAAAATTTTGGTGAGTTGATACGACCAGTCAAAATGGCTAAAAGTACTGGTCATGCAGTCGTTATCGCATGTTGCTCCTCTTGTAAATTTTATCACTCTACTGACCCGAGTTTTTCCTTCTTTAATAATCATTTTTCTGTTGCTATTGTTGCTGCTACTGTAGGTTGTTAATATACTTGGATGATTCATGGCCAAGTTGTTGAATGCAAGGTGGAGAATTGGTCTACTACAAGATAGTTTTGCATTGATGTTTTAGAATGTACTCCCTCCGTTCCTAAATATAAGTCTTTGTAGAGATTCCACTATGAACCACATATGGATGTATATAGATGCATTTTAGAGTGTAGATTCGCTTATTTTGCTCCGTATGTGGTCCATAGTGAAAACTCTCCAAAGACTTATATTTAGGAACGGAGGGAGTAATTTTCATGGTCAATGTATAGAATATAATGTATATATTTTGATGTTTTTGAATGTAGTTTTCATGGTCAATTGAAAACCATGTATATATTGTTCGTATTGTGTTCCATGTAATACAACATAGTCGATTTAATATATGAAATCTTTCTGTCTACTCGATTATCGTTCCTTGTACTATTAGTATTGACCTAGTAATTTTTGTTGGTAATATATAAATACCCGTAATTATATTCAACCTATACAACGTCTCTACGTTGCATTAACCTGTTATGTCCATTTCAAAAACCAACGCATATGAAGTGTTGTTAGGCTGTAACTATATACGTTGCTAATTAGCAACGCTTCTTCATGAGAATTACCAACGCAATTATATGTGTTGTCGTAGACTCTTCCAACGCCACCAACGGCAACACATACAACTCCGTTGGTGTAGACCTTAGCAACGATTATATGGACATTTGGCAACACATTCATCCGTTGCTAAAGGGGGGTTCCTGTTGTAGTGTGGAGCATGAGTGGCACGTACTTCACCGCAATATGCCTGTTGCCGATTGCTATGCTGACGGCTGTGGAGTAGTCCACCAGCCAGTCCTCCGGCTTAACCGATCCGTTGTACTAGGGGGTATCTCTGGGGAGTGAGAAGCCCTTGGGGAAAGGCTTGTTACAGATGCGGGGGCCGAAGCAGGCTGGGCCGAGATCATCTTCTTCTTCGACCGCCTGGGACCGAGCCAGTCGGTCAAGGCGGTGGCGGGCGTCATTCTCTCCGACTCCCTCGCGGCGGCCCAAGCGGCCTGCTAGAGAGGGGTGGTCAATAGGCGGAGGAGACACACGCATTTCCCAGCGAGGAGGAGGCGAGCACTCCTCTCGCCGCTCTACGGCCCTTGGGCGGCCGTCTTGATCGCGCTCGATGGTGATGCGAGTCTGTCTACTACGGCTAGCAGCCGGATCTGAGTCACTCCGGTTGTGGGTGCCGACTGTTGGAGAGCGGGATGTGGCTCCTTGCTCCCGCCGAAGAGGGCGGTTATCTGCTTGCGCGTCGGCCTCTGATGCCCGGCGGCGGGTTTCCTGCTGCGCAGCAGCCGCGTCGAGGAGCTGGCGGGCGTGCTGAGTCATGCAGCGAAGCTCGTCTCCCTCCAAGTGGCCTAGCTCATCGACTGTCTCCTGGGCAGCCCTTAGGTTCTCTGATGGGGTGGTGTACACGAGCCGCGGGGCCCCCAGCATGTCTGCCAGCACTCCGCTGCGATCGTGAACGGCACCACCTCGACTGGGCTCGCCAGTAGCCGGCGTGCCGCCTATGGCACGGTCCATCTCGCGGCGGTAGGCTTCGGTTAGGCGCCAGGAAGCGGCCAGCTTGTTGGCGTTGTCGAGGAGCGAGACGCGAAGCGCCTCCAGCGCCGCGCCGTTCGCCCCCCACAGCGATGGGAGCGGAGAGGCTCTGCATGGCTGCCTCTAGCGGGTCTTGGCCCGACCCGCCGGAAGGCTCGTCGTGGCTGGTGGCCAGTACTTCCGTGACGGTGCTGACACCACTACCGCAGGCGACAGTGGGGAGGGGATCGTTGATGATCACCACATGCTCGGGGAAGGAATCGGCAGGCGCCGCGTCGAGGTCGATGATCATGTCAACTGGTGGGTCAGAGGAGCCCACCGACTCTATGTCAGAGGCACGCTCGTCGACGATGGGGAGCTTGTCGAGGAGCTCGACGAGGCAGCTCTCCGGAGAAAGTGGCTCTGCAGCCGGAGAGGGCTCGTCATGGATGTGGACGCCGATGAGAAGGTCGGCGAGTCCGCTCGCGGCGCATGCGGCCTCAGCGCCGCGAAGCATCTCGGTATCCACGCATGCGGGCGTGCTGGGCTGGCTGTGCTCGCCAGGGAGGAACAAAGTTCCCGTCCAGAACATGTCTCTGGACGATGGTGCACCTTGCCCAACGGTGGGCGCCAAATGTCGGGGTTTTGGTGCGACATATGCTTAGGACGCCTACGAATCTTACCCAGGTTTGGGGCTCTCCATGGAGATAACACCCCTAGTCCTGCTCTGCGGGGACTCCATGTCATGACTAAAGTCACTAGGGTGGCTACAAGGTTGCTCCTTGAGCTGTGTTGTCTAGAGGAGGAAGAAGGGCAAGGCTAGCTCCCTACCTTCGCTCTAGGGAATCAGGATGATGGCTAGGGTTTCTCCCTATTTCTCTCCATGTGTCTGTCTTCTCCAAAGAGTTCAACCCCTCCACATGGAGGACCCTGGGGGGTTTATATAGGCCTACCCCCAGGGGTAAAATAGTAATCCAGGTGGAACGGCCCCCATCTGTCAGCATCTTTGGGTGTCGGCCTCTCCGCCCGTCTGCTGGGGCCCGCCGTCTGTGGGCCCTCATGATTTCCTTTCACTGTAGGTGCTCTTCTGCTGACGGCAGCATCATCAGGAGGGAAGTGGCTATAGTGCCGCCGTCTCCTGCCGTACACTGCCACCATGTCCTGTCTTGTCATCTTGATGAGATTCAGACTCCTAGGGTACGGTGAGCCGCCTGCTACCAGGCGGACCGTCTCCCCCGGCCGCCTGCCAGGGGCCGCTTGTCTCTGATTCACCCACTGGCCGGTGGGACCGACCGCCTGCTGGCCCCGCCGTCTGTGGGTAGTTGGGTCGTGGCTTCCTCTGACCGAGGTTTGGTCACTGGCAGCATGGCTACAGTGATACGCCGCTTAAGAGGCGCCCATAAGACACGCATTCCCTGTAGCCACGCCCTTATAGATTCTCTAAGGACATGCTCAACTGTAGCCATGCCTTAGCTGTGTCGTGGTCCCCCAGCACGCGTCCCGAGGGGGAGGCGTAGGACCGTCTGCTAGCTGCTGGCTATGGAGCTGCCGCCTGTTCGGGCCCCTACCACCTGCTGGCAGCCGGCTCCTGGGCTGAGCTGTCCCAGGAGGCGGCCTGATGAGTAGGCAGCCGGGGGATAACAGGCGGCCCCAATTGTCTTGAAATACCATGGGTGGTCGATGAGGACACTAGTGGTCAATATCTCCGACACGGACATACCCTAGCAGGTCATCCAATAATATGCCTATTGGCAAGAATAACAAACCTTTTTAAGGCACATGTCTGTACTGGACGAACTGCTCGATAAACCTTGCCAAATACATGCAGCCCCGGACAATATACCAAACCATTGCCTTAGGGCATGTTGGGTACTCCGGCAGGTAGCAAAGAGCGTTCGGCAATCCTTGCCACCGCCGTATCAGGGGAGAAAGACGTCGGTGTCTTTACTGTCTTTGAGATGTTCTCCTCAAATAACCGCCGCAAGAGAGCGAATCACAAACTTGCCAAGGTCTACCAAATTAGCTCTGCAAGCCCATGGAGCGACACGGCAATTAGCTTTTCTACCGATGACGCACCCCGAGTCCGGCCGATCCAAGCAACAACAGCTCTTGTACTAGACCTAATAGTGGACGGTTTCCGCCCCACCAAAGTACTTATGGACGGAGGAAGCAGACTGAACCTCATATATGAGGAAACACTTGAAAAAATGCAGGTCGACAAATCCCGCATTGAGCACACTAACACAACCTTTAGAGGAATTATACCTAGCCGAGAAGCCCGGTGTTCAGGAAGCATCAAGTTCGATGTAGTATTCAACTCATCCGATAACTACAGGTCGAAGGAACTGCTCTTCCACATTGTTCCCTTCAATAGCGGATACCACACCCTTTTAGGACATGATGCTTTTTCACGCTTTCAAGATATACCACATTACGGGTACATGAAGCTTAAAAATGCCAGGGCCCAATGGAGTGATCACATTAACAAGTGATCCGGATAGAGCACTCCGTGCCGAGAACAAAACGACATCCTTAGCCTTAGAGGCATTATCCAAAGCCCTCGCGGCCGAGGAATTAACTACCTTACGATCAACGGTGGACAAGGACGATGTAATCCTCGCCAAAAGATCGAAATCTACCTCCTTCAAGCCAGCAGATGAAATCATAAAATTCCAAATGCACCCAACGGACCCTAACAAGACAGCGTCTATCGGGGCATAGCTAGATCCGGAGGTAGACAGCGCGTTACGCGCCTTCCTTCGGGAAAACTGGGATATATTCGCCTATCACCCTTCAGATATGCCGGGAATCCTACGCAAGCTGGCCGAACACAGCCTCAATATTATCAAAGGGTTCAAACCAGTGAAGCAGTCACTGCGACGGTTTTCCGAACCCAAAAAACAAGCAATGGGAGAAGAGCTAGACAAGCTATTGGAAGCCGGATTCATCAGAGAAATTAAACATCCGGATTTGCTAGCCAACCTAGTCATGGTGCCGAAGAAGGATAAATCCTGGCGCCTCTGCGTCGACTTTATAAACCTAAGTAAGGCCTGCCCGAAGGATCCCTTTCCTTTACCCCGCATTGATCAAATTATCGATGCAACGGCCGGAAACGACTCGTTGTGCTTCCTTGATGCTTACTCCGGATACCATCAGATAAAGATGAAGGAATCCAATCAGGCCGCAACGGCATTTATCACCCCGTATGGTCCTTTCTGTATCAACACTATGCCCTTTGGACTTAAAAACGCTGGCGCCACATATCAACGCATGATTCAAACATGGTTAGAAAAACAAATTGGCAAGATAGTGGAGGCATATGTTGACGACATAGTCGTTAAGACCAAGCACGTCGAGACTTTGGTGGAAGATCTCCGCCTTACGTTTGCCAACCTTCGAGAATATGGCATAAGGCTCAATCCAGAAAAATGTGTTTTCGGCGTTCCAGCCGGAAAGCTACTAGGGTTCATCGTATCCCATAGAGGAATCGAAGCTAACCTAGCTAAAATCCGGGCCTTGTCAGAGCTCAAAACACCAACCGACCTCAGGAAAGTGCAAAAACTAGCAGGCTGCATAGCGGCCTTAAGCCGCTTCATCTCCAGGTTAGGAGAAAAAACATTGCCACTTTATAGATTGCTACGACGCACTGACAATTTCAAATGGATGGACGCGGCCACAGCGGGATTGGAAGAAATAAAAACTCTATTAGCGAGCAACCCAATCCTAGCCGCTCCCGGTGTTGGCGAACCAATGCTGCTGTATATATCAGCCACTCACCAGGTAGTGAGTGTCGTACTCGTCGTCAAACAAGCCGAAGAGGGACATAAATTCCCCATTCAAAAACCTGTATACAACATATCCGAGGTTCTAACACCGTGCAAATCACGGTACCCCCACTATCAGAAAATTGCCTATGCGGTCTTCATGTCATCTCGGAAACTTCGATACTACTTTCAAGAGTGTTCGATCACAATGGCATCCGAGGTACCACTCAACGATATTATTAACAATAAAGACGCCACTGCACGCATAGCCAAGTGGGCCATCGAGCTCTTACCGTTCGAAATATCTTATAAGCCACGCCGGACTATTAAATCCCAGGTGTTGGCTGACTTTGTTGCAGAATGGACCGAAGCCGAACTCCCTAAAGAGTACGGCCCATATTCCAACTGGACAATGTACTTTGACGGTTCTAAAATGCTAGCCGGATTGGGGGCCGGCGTAATATTGGTATCTCCAACTGGGGATATAGTCTGGTACATTCTACAAATTATGTACACGGACTCGAACAATGCGGCCGAATATGAGGCCCTATTGCACGGTCTCTGCCTAGCTGTATCTATGGGCATACAACGCCTCGAGGTACGCGGAGACTCAAACCTCGCTATCTCCCAAATAAATGGAGATTTTGATGCGAAGGATTCAAAAATGGCAGCTTATCGTAATGCTATAGTGAAAATGTCGGCCAGATTGGTGGGGTTGGAATTCCATCACGTAGCCCGGGATAATAACCAGGCCGCTGACGTACTCGCTCGTATGGGCGCTAAACGCGACCCCGTCCCGCCTAACACCTTCGTGGAAAGGCTATTTAAGCCATCGGTAACATGGCAGGACGCGAGCGGCGATACGAATTCGGATCCGAGCACACCCCGGCCGAACTTAACCAAGACGTCATCGGAGACCCATACATGGAGGTAACTCCTTCGACTCACGAGATCATGCCTGTCATAGCCTCCTGGATAGAGCCCTTCCTAGCTTACCATAAAATGCAGGAGCTCCCCGATGACCAAAATGAGGCCCGCCGCATAGTCTGGTGTTCTAAAGCCTACAAAGTTCATGAAGGTGAACTATATAAGAAAAGCACTACTGGTGTTCTACAAAGGTGCATCTCCGAAGAGGAGGGAAGGCAAATTCTCACTGAAATACATGCTGGAATGGGCGGCCACCATGCCGCAGCCCGGGCACTCGTAGGCAAAGCTTTTCGAGCTAGCTTTTTCTGGCCCACTACCCGAGCAGATGCCCAGACCTTAGTCCAACACTGCGTTGGCTGCCAGCTCTTTGCAAATCAAAGTCACATGCCTCCCACCGCTCTGAGAACAATCCCCATTACTTGGCCTTTTGCAGTCTGGGGGCTTGATATGGTCGGACCCCTTAAAGGGGGAAGCCATAAAAAGAAATACTTACTGGTGATGGTAGATAAATTCACTAAGTGGATAGAAGCCAAGCCAGTAAAAACAACTAAGGCAGGGCCTGTGGTAGATTTTATATCCGGTGTAGTACACCGTTATGGTGTCCCGCACAGTATTATCACATATAATGGCACCAACTTCACAGCTGACGAGGTAAAAAATTGGTGCGCAAAGATAGGTACGAAACTTGATTACGCTTCTGTGTACCATCCTTAAACAAATGGTCAAGTCGAAAGAGCAATGGTCTGATAATGAGCGGCACTAAACCCCGACTAGTGCGCTCCCTATGGGAGTTTGATAAACACTGGGTTAAGAGCTTGACTCCGTACTTTGAGGGCTGCGGACCACACCTAATCGGACGACCGGATACACACCTTTCTTCATGGTGTACGGCGCAGAGGTTGTTTTGCCCTATGACATTATTCATGACTCTCCTCGAGTGCGCATGTATGAGGACAGAGAAGCCGAGCTAGATCGGCAGGACGACCTAGATGGACTTGAAGAGGAGCGCGATACAGCACAAACCTGTTCCGCATTTTTTCAACAACAGGCTAGGCGATACCAGAGCAGAGAAGTGCGGGCCAAGACACACAACGTCGGCGAACTCGTTTTACGCCTCCCAGAGAAGAAGAAGGACAAGCTCAAACCAAAATGGGAGGGCCCCTTCATTATCGACGAAGTACTCACCAGTGGAGCCTATCGCCTTCGGGATGCACATGACAACCGCCTTGAGCCGAACCCGTGGAACGCTGCCAGGCTCCGACGATTTTATGGATAGTTTGGTAGCAATTTTCCTCCTTTTAAGTTAGGTCTTGTCTCTTATCTATTATTTTTCTCCTTTTCCATTTTTCTTACATTTTCTTCCATTGGCAAGTATTCAGCTGGCCCGAACTGCCACAAGATAAGTACATCTTTGAATGTATCTACCTCAAATATACTTGGGGGCTTATTTAATGAAGCCCATTACCAATAAAGCTTCTTGCTTAAAATGTCGTCTGTTTTTTATAGTCCTTTCTTGCCATTATATGCACCAATATGACTTAAGTTCTGGCCAAGCTGGGTTGCCTGGCTCCTATGCTTACCCCTACGTTTCTGATTGTTCGGCTAGGACGTAAAGGGAGCACCTGTGCGATTATTACAACCGGGTAATACGGACATGTACCTCAGACTGGGTGAAGCCGAAAGATAGCACTCTTAAGGGAATAATCGGTCGGCGGATACATGACATATCACTTTTACAGCATGTATTTTAAACTACCACAGGATATGGCATCCTACAATCTTTTTTTACAGGATCAAAAGCCTAGGCCCGCATATGTATGCACGCAGACCCAGGGAAAGGAACCCCTAACAGAACTATTCTCTCTGGAAGATGTTTCTTAAGTTAAACGGTAATATAACATAACTCCCCGAAAGCAGTTTGTCTGTTCAATCAATTATGACTGGATTGCTTGGTTTCCGAACATATCACGTGTTTACCACAGATATAGTACTCAGAAACACTCCAGCCTTTGGGTTTATGGAGGTTAAAGCAGAAGGTCGGCCATGAAAGCCTTTTTATAATTTTGGCCGGAGATAAGTTTGATGGTAAAAGTACATTAATACATAGAATCAAACGACTACTCTTTCTCTATTTCCTCTATAAGGTTGTCTAGTCTACAGTCCTTTTGGGAAAACTTGGCAGCTGTCTCCACTTGGTCATATACCAAGTGCAGAGGGATTTATTGTCCATCGGACCCTCGAGGTCCAATGCGGGCCATATGATTCGGATCAAGACGGGTATAGAGCGTCTTCACCATGGCCCAGGCTTCTCGAGCACCCATGCGACATGCCAATGCTTTCCATAGTTCGAAGCGGCATCGAGCCACTTTGAACAAGTCCGCCAAGTCCTCCATAGTTTCGGGAGGTGAACCGCCCGGCCATAAAGCTTTGGCCATATTCTTCATGGCCTTCCGAGCTCGCTCATAGACCCTGGAAAGCTCTTGCAGCACGTCACCCTCAAAACCGGACACTCCCTTCGGGCTGCCCGGTTAACAAACCTGCAGGAAAAGTTTTATGAAAAACTTTCAAAATAAGGGACTATAAGGAGAGATAGTTATAAGGGACATACTGAACATGCCGCCTTTTAGCCTCCGGTTCTCTTCCAAGGCACTTGAGAGTTGGGCTCTTATGTCCTTTAGCTCCTATTCCAGCCTAACATTTTTATCCTGCGCTTGGTTTCTTTTATCTATGGCTTGCGTCAATACACGCTTACCAGCAGTTGTTTCCCCTTCGGCAAATTTTTTGTCCGCCAAAGCAGCCCTTAGCTCCCTCTCCATTTGGTCGGTCGGCCCTGTTGCTGTATTACAATTAGTATGTACTTAACGACTCAGTGGTTAACACAAATATCATATTGTCCGGACACCATTGTTCTTACCACCAGCATCCTTTCCGGATTTCTTCGAATTTTCTAATTCGGTGGTGACAGTCGTTAGCTGGGTTCGGCACTCTTCCAGCTCTTTGGATAAGGCATTATTCTTTTCCTGAAGCACCTGCAAAAACACAATAGTCCTCAAACCAGTTGTACCAACTGCTTTAAGTCTCGGGGGCTACTGGCATGGGAACACCAAAATGTACACTCACCTGCATATATTTGGAAAGCCGGTGAGTGGCTCCAACGTGTCCGTCTTGAGCGGCTAGGATATAAGCATATGCAAAGCCGAGGGCATTAAACGCCTGCTCAGAAAAGGCTGGGTCACTGATACGTCTCCAATGTATCTATAATTTTTTATTGTTCCATGCTATTATATATTCTGTTTTGGCTGTTTAATGGGCTTTATTATACACTTTTATATTATTTTTGGGACTAACCTACTAACCCAAGGCCTAGTGCAAATTGCTGTTTTTTTTTGCCTATTTTAGTGTTTCACAGAAAAGGAATATCAGACGGAGTCCAAACGGAATGAAACCTTCGGGAGAGTTAATTTTTGGAACAATATCAACATGGAAGACTTGGAGTACACGCCATGGAGCGAAAGAGGTGGCCACGAGGGCAGGGGACGCGCCAAGGGGGGGGGTAGGCGCGCCCCCACCCTCGTGTGCCACCTGTTGCTCCCCCGATGCCGCTCTTCAGCCTATATATACTCTCATACCCTAAAAACATCGAGGCAATAGACAAAACACTATTCCACCGCCGCAACCTTCTTTTCCCGTGAGATCCCATCTTGGGGCCTGTTCCGGAGCTCCACTGGAGGGGGATCGATCACGGAGGGCTTCAACATCAACACCATAGCCTCACCGATGAGTTGTGAGTAGTTTGCCATAGACCTTCGGGTCCATAGTTATTAGCTAGATGGCTTCTTCTCTCTCTTTGGATCTCAATACAAAGTTCTCCTCGATCTTCGAGGAGATCTATTCGATGCAATCTTTTTGCGGTGTGTTTGTCAAGATCCGATGAATTGTGGGTTTATGATCAAGATTATCTTTGAACAATATTTGATTCTTTTCTGAAATTTTTTATGTATGATTATAATATCCTAGCAAGTATCTTTGAATTATTGGTTTGGTTTGGCCTACTAGATCTATAGTTCTCGCAATGGGAGAAGTGCTTGGCTTTGGGTTCAATCTTGCAGTGTCCTTTCCCAGTGACAGCAGGGGAAGCAAGGCATGTATTGTATTGTTGCCATTGAGGATAAAAAGATAGGGTTTATATCATATTGCATGAGTTTATCCCTCTACGTACATTATGTCATCTTGCTTAAAGCGTTACTCTGTTCTTATGAACTTAATACTCTAGATGCATGCTGGATAGCGGTCGATGTGTGGAGTAATAGTAGTAGATGCAGAATTGTTTCGGTCTAGTTGTCACAGACGTGATGCCTATGTATAATGATCATGCCTAGATACTCTCATAACTATGCACTCTTCTATCAATTGCTCGACAGTAATTTGTTCACCCATCGTAGAAATCTGTTATCATGAGAGAAGCCACTAGTGAAACCTATGGCCCCTGGGTCTATCCTTATCATATTAGTTTCCGGACAACTAGCCAAATTCTATCGCTGTTGTTTATTTGCTTTATTTACTTTTTCTCTATACCAAAAATCAATGTTGGGGATATCGCTTGTCGGAAACTTATCGGTCGACCCATGATAAGGGGTAAATCGGCCAGTTTATCGGCATATTGGCCGATTTATCGCCATATCGGCTCATTTCTCGGCCGATTTATCTTATCGGCCACACAACGGTAAGCGATAAATCGGCCGATTTATCGGCATATCGGAAGATATCTTGAACAGTGCCAAAAATACCAAAAATATTATCTTATCATATCTATCAGATCTCGCTCTCGTTAGTGACCGAGAAGGGATTGACAACCCCTTTTATCGCGTTGGCTGTGAGGTTCTTATTTGTTTGTGCAGGTGCGAGGGACTCGCGCGTGGTCTCCTACTCGATTGACACCTTGGTTCTCAAAAACTGAGGGAAATACTTACGCTACTGTGCTGTACCACCCTTTCCTCGTCGAGGGAATACAGCGCAAGCTCGAGAAGTAGCAAGAATAATTTCTGGCGCCGTTGCTGGGGAGATCTACGCAAAAGTTATATACCAAGTACCCATCACAAACTCTTATCCCTTGCATTACATTATTTGCCATTTGCCTCTCGTTTTCCTCTCCCCCACTTCACCTTTGCCTTTTTCCGTTCGCCTTTCTGTTTGCTTGTGTTGCCATGTGCCCTCTATCAGCTTGCATCTTCGCTTGATAAATTATGGATCCTCATCCACTTGCTAATCATATTAAGAGATCCAATTATGATGAACAAATTACTAGTGAGCTGCGTGCACTAGATTATCTTTATGAGGGTTTGCTTGAAATTCGTGAGTCCGAAAATTATGATGAAGTGTTGAAAGAAGAAGAATATAAAGTGATTCACGATAACTCCTTGAATGAAAAGCATTGATTGCAATGATGTTATTATAAATCCTATTAATGTCAATTGTGTTAATGATATACAAAACCCTAAGCTTGGGGATGCTTATTTTTCTATGCCCGCTACTTGCTGCAATGATCATGATTGGGGTGGTTCTTCTTATGATCTTCAACATTTATTTAATCCCCATGATGAATGTAAGATTGATATTAATTTTTGCAATAGTGTTGAAAGTGGGTTTGGAAGAGTGTCAACTTTAGATCCCAGATATTTGCAGAATGTTCAATCTTATGAAATTTTTGATAAAAGTGGGTTTGGAGATGTCATGACTTTAGTTAATGTTGATCCCACTATTTTGGAAGAGTGTCAACTTCGTATGCATGTGGATCGTGTTGAGAATATGTTTTGTGATAGCTATATTGTTGAATTTGTTTATGATCCTACATGCAATTATTATGAGAGAGGAAAATATGGTTGTAGAAATCTTCATGTTACTAAATTACCTCTCTTCATGTTGAGATTGATCTTGTTTCTTTCTTCTTCCTTGCATATGCTAGTTCTTGCTTGCCTTTGTTTTCCTATAAAATGCCTATGCATAGGAAGTATGTTAGACTTAGATGTGTTTTTCACATGCTATATGATGCTCTCTTTGTGCTTCAATTATTATCTTTCATGTGAGCATCATTGAATTCTAAAGTCCATCTTAATGGCTATAAAGAAAGAGCTTGTTGGGAGGCAACCCAATTTTATTTTCTTTGTTTTTGCTTCTGTTTAGGAATAAATATTGCATCTACCTTCTGTTTAGATGTGGTTTTGTGTTTTAATTAGTGTTTGTGCCAAGTAGAACTTTTGGGAAGACATTGGTGAAGTCTTTGCGATCATGCTGTAAAAAACAGAAACTTTTGCGCTCACGAGATTAGCTTCCATATTTTACTCGAGAGTGATTTTTAGTTGATTCGTTTTGCAGATGATTAATAGACAAATTCCTCACGTCCACCAATTTATTTCAATTTTTTTATAGTTACAGAAGTATTCGAAAGTTACATATTGCTACAGATTGTTCTGTTTTTGACAGATTCTGTTTTTCGTGTGTTGTTTGCTTATTTTGATGAATCTATAAGTAGTATTGGGGGGTATGAATCGTAGAGAAGTTGGAATATACTAGGTTTAACACCAATATAAACAAAGAATGAGTTCATTACAATACCTTTCAGTGGTGGTTTGTTTTCTTATACTAACGGAGCTCACGAGATTTTTGGCTAAGTTTTGTGTTGTGAAGTTTTCAACTTTTGAGTAAGGATTTGATGGATTATGGAACAAAGAGTGGCAAGAGCCTAAGCTTGGGGATAAGCAAGGCACCCCAAGGTAAAATTCAAGAATAACCAAAATCCTAAGGTTGGGGATGCCCCGGGAAGGCATCCCCTCTTTCGTCTTCGTCTATCGGTAACTTTACTTGAGACTATATTTTTATTCACCACATGATATGTGTTTTGCTTGGAGCGTCATGTATGATTTGAGTGTTTGATTTTTAGTTTACCACAATCATCCTTGCTGGACACACCTTTTGAGAGAGATACACATGATTCAGAATTTATTAGAACACTCTATGTGCTTCACTTATATCTTTTGAGCTAGATAGTTTTGCTCTAGTGCTTCACTTATATCTTTTTAGAGCACGGTGGTGGATTTATTTTGTATAAATTTTTGATATCTCATGCTTCACTTATATTATTTTGAGAGTCACTTAGAACAGCATGGTAATGTGCTTGGGTTATTAAACTAGTCCTAATATGATAGGCATCCAAGATGGGTATAGTAAAAACTTTCATATAAAGTGCATTGAATATGATGAGAAGTTTGATACTTGATGATTGTTTTGAGATATGAGGATGGTGATATTAGAGTCATGGTAGTAGAGTAGTTGTGAATCTGAGAAATACTTGTGTTGAGGTTTGCAAGTCCCGTAGCATGCACATATGGTAACTGTTGTGTGACAAATTTGAAGCATGAGGTATTTCATTGAGTGTCATCCTTTGTGTGGAGGTCGGGATCGCATGATGGTTAACTCCTACCAACCCTTCCCCTAGGATCATGCGTGTAGTGCTTTGTTTTGATGACTTGTAGATTTTTGCAATAAGTATGTGAGTTCTTTATGACTAATGTTGAGTCCATGGATTATACACACTCTCATCCTTCCATCATTGCTAGCCTCTCTTGTACCACGCAACTTTCGCCGGTACCATACACCCACCATATACCTTCCTCAAAACAGCCGCCATAACTACCTATCATGGCATTTCCATAGCCATTCCGAGATATATTGCCATGCAACTTTCCACCGTTCCGTTCATATGACACGCTTCATCATTGTCATATTGCCATGCATGATCATGTAGTTGACATCGTATTTGTGGAAAAGCCACCATTCACAATTCATTCATACATGTCACTCTTGATTCATTGCACATCCCGGTACACCGCCGGAGCCATTCACATAGAGTCATATTTTGCTCTAGCTTCGAGTTGTAATATTTGAGTTGTAAGTAAATAAAAGTGTGATGATCTTCATTATTAGAGCATTGTCCCGTGTGAGAAAACAAAAAAAAGAGAGAAAGGCAAAAAAAAAGATGGCCCCAAAAAAAGAGGGGGGCTAAAAAAAAGAAAAGCCCCTCCGAAAAAAATGAGGAAAAAGAGAGAATGGACAATTCTACTATCCTTTTCCACACTTGTGCTTCAAAGTAGCACCATAATCTTCATGATAGAGAGTCTCTTGTTTTATCACTTTCATATACTAGTGGGAATTTTCATTATAGAACTTGGCTTGTATATTCCAACGATGGGCTTCCTCAAATGCCCTAGGTCTTCATGAGCAAGCAAGTTGGATGCACACCCACTTAGTTCCTTTTGTTGAGCTTTCATACATTTATAGCTCTAGTGCATCCGTTGCATGGCAATCCCTACTCACTCACATTGATATCTATTGATGGGCATCTCCATAGCCCATTGATACGCCTAGTTGATGTGAGACCATCTTCCTCTTTTGTCTTCTCCACAACCACCACTCTATTCCACCTATAGTGCTATATCCATGGCTCACGCTCATGTATTGCGTGAAAGTTGAAAGAGTTTGAAAAATTAAAGTATGAAACAATTGCTTGCCTGAAATTGAGGTTGTGCATGATTTGAGTATTTTGTGTGACGAAGATGGAGCATAGCCAAACTATATGATTTTGTAGGGATAAAGTTTCTTTTGGCCATGTTATTTTGAGAAGACATGGTTGCTTTATTAGTATGCTTGAAGTATTGTTGTTCTTATGTCAATATAGACTTTTATCTTGAATCTTTTGGATCTAAACATTCATGCCACAATAAAGAAAATTACATTGATAATTATGTTAGTTAGCATTCCACATCAAAAATTCTGTTTTTATCATTTACCTACTCGAGGATGAGCAGGAATTAAGCTTGGGGATGCTTGATATGTCTCCAACGTATCTATAATTTTTGATTGTTCCATATTGTTATATATTCTATTTTGGATGTTTAACGGGCTTTATTATACACTTTTATATTATTTTTGGGAGTAACCTACTAACCCAAGCTTTTCAACCTCATTTTTCGGGCAAACAAGATGCCAGAAGAATGGAGACGGAGTATATTAGTACCAATCTTCAAGAACAAGGGGGATGTTCAGAGTTGTACTAATTACCGTGGAATTAAGCTGATGAGCCATACAATGAAGCTATGGGAGAGAGTCATTGAGCACCGCTTGAGAAGAATGACAAACGTGACCAAAAATCAGTTTGGTTTCATGCCTGGGAGGTCGACGATGGAAGCCATTTTCTTGGTTCGACAACTTATGGAGAGATACAGGGAGCAAAAGAAGGACTTGCATATGGTGTTCATTGACTTGGAGAAGGCCTATGATAAGATACCACGGAATGTCATGTGGTGGGCCTTGGAGAAACACAAAGTCCCAGCAAAGTACATTACTCTCATCAAGGACATGTACGATAATGTTGTGACAAGTGTTCGAACAAGTGATGTCGACACTGATGACTTCCCGATTAAGATAGGACTGCATCAAGGGTCAGCTTTGAGCCCTTATCTTTTTGCCTTGGTGATGGATGAGGTCACAAGGGATATACAAGGAGATATCCCATGGTGTATGCTCTTTGCGGACGATGTGGTGCTAGTTGACGATAGTCGGACGGGGGTAAATAGGAAGTTAGAGTTATGGAGACAAACCTTGGAATCGAAAGGGTTTAAGCTTAGTAGAACTAAAACTGAGTACATGATGTGCGGTTTCAGTACTACTAGGTGTGAGGAGGAGGAGGTTAGCCTTGATGGACAGGTGGTGCCTCAGAAGAACACCTTTCGATATTTGGGGTCAATGCTGCAGGAGGATGGGGGCATTGATGAAGATGTGAATCATCGAATCAAAGCCGGATGGATGAAGTGGCGCCAAGCTTCTGGCATTCTCTGTGACAAGAGAGTGCCACAAAAGCTAAAAGGCAAGTTCTACAGGACGGCGGTTCGACCCGCAATGCTGTATGGCGCCGAGTGTTGGCCGACTAAAAGGCGACATGTTCAACAGTTAGGTGTGGCGGAGATGCGTATGTTGAGATGGATGTGTGGCCACACGAGGAAGGATCGAGTCCGGAATGATGATATACGAGATAGAGTTGGGGTAGCACCTATTGAAGAGAAGCTTGTCCAACATCGTCTGAGATGGTTTGGGCATATTCAGCGCAGGCCTCCAGAAGCCCCAGTGCATAGCGGACGGCTAAAGCGTGCGGAGAATGTCAAGAGAGGTCGGGGTAGACCGAATTTGACATGGGAGGAGTCCGTTAAGAGAGACCTGAAGGATTGGAGTATCACCAGAGAACTAGCTATGGACAGGGGTGCGTGGAAGCTTGCTATCCATGTGCCGGAGCCATGAGTTGGTCACGAGATCTTATGGGTTTCACCTCTAGCCTACCCCAACTTGTTTGGGACTAAAGGCTTTGTTGTTGTTGTTGTAGTAACCTACTAACCCAAGGCCCAGTGCAAATTGCTGTTTTTTGCCTATTGTTGACGCTCAAAAGTGGCACAATCGTAAAAGTTGCTTTAATCTATGTCAAGATTACTTCAAACTTATGATTGGAATTCACCATGAGATGGCTTTCTTTGATAAGATCAAGATGGATATGAAAGTGGTCTAAAACGGAGTCCGGATGCAAAAGTTATGACAAGTTCAGAGATGCTCATGATGACACCAGATTAAAGAATGGCTTGAAACCCAATTAAGATAACTTCAAATGGAAAAAGTTTCAACATGAAAGTTGTGCGTCTCGTCGAACCTGTCGATTTTAATATAAAAATCATCCCAATCCGAGTTCGTATGCAAAAGTTACAGCCATCCGAACACAGCCCTGTCACAGAGCCATAAGTGGCGCGCCCCACCAGCCACGTGTCTGATGGGTAGCGCGAATAACAGCCTGTATTGCGTGACCATTTTGGCCTAGAAGATGGCTTCAAATCGAAAAACGTTCAACATGAAAGTTGTTCGTATCGTCGAACCGGTCAAGATTGCTTTTGGGCTCTTTTCCATCCGAGGTCGTTTACCACCTCAAGAATTACCCGCAAGGTACAGCCAGTTTAAACCGAACAGTTTTGGAAAGTTCGGATAAAACCAATCCGAATTTGGCTAGGGTTTTGGACGTGAATCCAAGCCTTTTCCTTGCACGGCAAGTCCAGCCGCCTCTTATATACCTAACGGGTGACGGCCGATTGAACAACACACAATCGATCAATTCATCTACCACTTTTTATCTTTTACCTTTTCTCCTCAACCCTAGTTCTTCTTCTTCCTCGTTCTTCGTTCGTTCTTCTTCATTGCAGGGCGGCGAACCTCGAGGCCCTAGGGGCGATCAGATCGACATAGGGCAGCCCATAGCCGCCGCGCGCCCTGACGGGGTCCCTCCCGGGCGTGTGGGGTTTCGGGTCATCAAAAGCGTCCGCCGGATTGCTTGCGTACCGCGCTTCCGGAAGGGTCTCCTTCGACGTGAGTTGCGGTGCATCACCCCCGGCGTCGGAGGTACACGGTGACGTGTTCGTGTGCGAACACACTTTTTGGCGACTCCGCTGGGGACGAAGCTTTGAATGGTCCCCGGCCCGTTCTTGCTACGAAGAGATCGTCATCTAGGGTTTGCAATCTACAAAGGTAATATGAATACCCAATTCACATATGTAGATGCAAATAATACATATGTTGTTGCTAGATCATCTAATGAGCATAATGTATCGGCTAGCCCTAGCTTTATCATGTTGGGGAACGTAGCATGGGAAACAAAAAATTTCCTACGCTCACCAAGATCAATCTAGGAGATGCACATCTACGAGAGGAGAGTTGGATCCACATACCCTTGTAGATCGCTAAGCGGAAGCGTTACTAGAACGCGGTTGATGGAGTCGTACTCGCCGCGATTCAGATCGCCGAAGATCCTAGCACCGAACGGACGGTGCCTCCGCGTTCTTCACACGTACAGCCCGGTGACGTCTCCCACGCCTTGATCCAGCAAGGAGAGAGGGAGAGGTTGGGAAACCTCCAACCAACAGCAGCACGACGGCATGGTGGTGGTGGAGGAGCGCGGGACTCCAGCAGGGCTTCGCCAAGCGCTGCGGGAGACGAGGAGGAAGAGGGGTAGGGCTGCACCAAGAGGGAGATGTTCTCGTGTCTCTAGCAGCCCCAAAACCCCTCATATATATAGGGGGAAGGGAGGGCTGCGCCCCCCTTTAGGGTTTCCCTCCCCTAGGGTGCGGCCAGCCCTAGATCCATCTAGGGGGGGCGGCCAAAGGGGGAGAGAGGGGGAGGCGCACCACTATTGGGCCCTAGGGCCCAACTGCATTAGGGTTTGCCCCCCTTCCCCTCTTGGAGGCGCCCTGGGACTTGGTGGGGGGGCGCACCAGCCCCCTTGGGGCTGGTCCCCTCCCACACTTAGCCCATGCAGCCACCTGGGGCTGGTGGCCCCACCTGGTGGACCCCCGGGACCCTCCCGGTGGTCCCGGTACATTACCGATATCGCCCGAAACTTTTCCGGTGACCAAAACAGGACTTCCCATATATGAATCTTTACCTCCGGACCATTCCGGAACTCCTCGTGACGTCCGGGATCTCATCCGGGACTCCGAACAACATTCGGTAACCGCGTACATACTTTCCCTATAACCCTAGCGTCATCGAACCTTAAGTGTGTAGACCCTACGGGCTCGGGAACCATGTAGACATGACCGAGACAACTCTCCGGCCAATACCCAACAGCGGGATCTGGATACCCATGTTGGCTCCCACATGTTCCACGATGATCTCATCGGATGAACCACGATGTCAAGGATTCAATCAATCCCGTATACGATTCCCTTTGTCTATCGGTATAGCACTTGCCCGAGATTCGATCGTCGGTATACCGATACCTTGCTCAATCTCGTTACCGGCAAGTCTCTTTACTCGTTCCGTAACACATCATCCCGTGATCAACTCCTTGATCACATATTGTGCACATTATGATGATGTCCTACCGAGTGGGCCCAGAGATACCTCTCCGTCATACGGAGTGACAAATCCCAGTCTCGATTCGTGCCAACCCGACAGACACTTTCGGAGATACCTGTAGTGCACCTTTATAGCCACCCAGTTACGTTGTGACGTTTGGTACACCCAAAGCATTCCTACGGTATCCGGGAGTTGCACAATCTCATGGTCTAAGGAAAAGATACTTGACATATAGAAAAGCTTTAGCATACGAACTACACGATCTTTGCTTGGCTTAGGATTGGGTCTTGTCCATCACATCATTCTCCTAATGATGTGATCCCGTTATCAACGACATCCAATGTCCATGGTTAGGAAACCGTAACCATCTATTGATCAACGAGCTAGTTGTCTAGAGGCTCACTAGGGACATGGTGTTTGTCTATGTATCCACACATGTATCTGAGTTTCCTTTCAATACAATTCTAGCATGGATAATAAACGATCATTGTGAACAAGGAAATATAATAATAACCAATTTATTATTGCCTCTAGGGCATATTTCCAACAGTCTCCCACTTGCACTAGAGTCAATAATCTAGTTCACATCGCCATGTGATTAACACTCACAGGTCACATCGCCATGTGACCAACATCCAAAGAGTTCACTAGAGTCAGTAATCTAGTTCACATCAATATGTGATTAACACTCAATGAGTTCTGTGTTTGATCATGTTATGCTTGTGAGAGAGGTTGTAGTCAACGGGTCTGCAACATTCAGATCCCTATGTACTTCGCAAAACTTTATGTCATATCGTAGATGCTGCTACCACGTTCCACTTGGAGCTATTCCAAACTGTTGCTCCATTATACGTATCCGGTATCTCCACTTAGAGTTATCCGGATAGGTGTTAAGCTTGCATCGACGTAACTCTTTACGTCGAACTCTTTATCACCTCCATAACCGAGAAACATTTCCTTACTCCTCTAAGGATAATTTTGACCACTATCTAGTAATCCACTCCTGGATCACCTTTGTACCCTCTTGCCAGACATGTGGCAAGGCACACATCAGGTGCGGTATTTAGCATGGCATACCGTACAGAGCCTATGACAAAAGCATAGGGGACGACCTTCGTCCTTCCTCTTCCTTCTGCCGTGGTCAAGTTTTGAGTCTTACTCAACTTCACACCTTACAACTCAGGCAAGAACTCCTTCTTTGACTGACCTATTTGGAACTCCTCCAAAATCATGTCAAAGGTGTGTGTTTCTTTTGAAAGTATCATCAGGCGTCTTGATCTATCTCTATAGATCTTGATGCCCAATTATGTAAACAACTTTGTCCAGGTCTTCCTTTGAAAAAAATACCTTTCAAACAACCCTTTACTCTTTCCAGAAATTCTACATCATTTCGGATCATCAATATGTCATTCACATATACTTATCAGAAATGTTGTATTGCTCCCACTCACTTTATTGCAAATACAAGTTTCCACCAAACTTTGTATACCCAAAAACTTTGATCACTCCATCAAAGTGTATATTCCGACTCCGAGATGCTTGCTCTAGTCCATGGAAGGATCGTTGGAGCTAGCATATCTTTTAGCATCCTTAGGATCGACAAAACCTTTCTGATTGTATCACATACAACCTTTCCTTACGAAAACTGGTAAGGAAACTTGTTTTGTCATCCATCTGCCAGATTTCATAAATGCAGCTAATGCTAACATGATTCCGACGGACTTAAGCATCGCTACGGGTGAGAAAATCTCATCGTAGTCAACTCCTTGAACTTGTGGAAAACTCTTCGCCACAAGTCGAGCTTCATAGACGGTGACATTACCGTCCACATCCGTCTTAGTTTTAAAGATCCATTTGTCTCAATGGCTTGCCGATCACAGGGCAAGTCCACCAAAGTCCATACTTTGTTTTGATACATGGATCCTATCTCGGATTTATCGGCTTCTAACCATTTGTCGGAATATGGGCCCACCATCGCTTCTCCATAGTTCGTAGGTTCATCGTTGTCCAACAACATGACCTCTAAGACAGGATCAACGTACCACTCAGGAGTAGTACATATCCTTGTCAACCTACGAGGTTCGATAGCAACTTGATCTGAGCTTCATGATCACTATCATTAGTTTCCTCTTCAACTGTCGTAGATTCCACAGAAACATCTTTCTGTGTTGCACTACTCTCCGGTTGAAGTGAGGGTTCGACAACCTCATCAAGTTCTATCTTCCTCCCACTCAATTCTTTCAAGAGAAACTCCTTCTCGAGAAAGGACCCATTCTTAGCGACAAACATTTTGTCCTTGGATCTGAGATAGTAGGTATACCCAACCGTTACCAGTGGGTATTCCATGAAGATGTATTTGTCCGCTTTGGGTTCGAGCTTTTCCTGGCTGAAGCCATAAGCATCGCAGCCCCAAACATTTAAGAAAACGACAACTTTGGTTTCTTGCTAAACCATACGACGTCCTCTCAACGGACTTAGATGGTGCCCTATATAAAGTGAATGCAGCTATCTCTAATGCATAACCTCAAAATAATAGCGGTAGATCGGTAAGACACACCATAGATCGCACCATATCTCATAAGGTTCGATTACGATGTCCGGACACACCATTACGCTGTGGTGTTCCAGGGGACTTCAACTACGAAACAATTCCACAATGTCTTAAGTGATTGCCAAACTCATAATTAAGATAATATCCCCTTGATCAGATCGTAGGAACATGATCTTCTTGTTATGATGATTCTTAATCTTCACTCTGAAATTTTTGAACCTTTCAAACGTTTCAGACTTTTGCTTCATTAAGTAAATATACCATATCTACTCAAATCGTCAGTGAAGATGAGAAAATAACGATATCCACCACACGCCTTAATTCTCATTGGATCACATACATCAGCATGTATGATTTCCAATAAGTCACTTACCCGTTTCATTGTACCTGAAAACGAGATCTCAGTCATCCTGCCCATGAGGCATGGCTCGCATGTGTCAAGCAATTCAAAATCAAGTGACTCCAAACGTCCATCAGCATGGAGTTTCTTCATGCATTTTATGCCAAAATGACCTAAGCGGCAGTGCCACAAGAAAGTGGTACTATCATTATTAACTCTACATCTTTTTGGCATTAATATTATCATTATGTGTATTACCATGATCGAGATTCAACGAACCATTGGGTGCATGACCATAAAGGTATTATTCATGTAAACAGAATAACCATTATTCTCTAACTTAAATGAATAACCGTATTGCGATGAACATGATCTAATCATTTTCATGCTCAACGTAGACACCTGATAACATTTATCTAGGTTCAACACTAATCTCGAAAATAGAAGGAGCGTGCGATGGTGATCTTATCATCTTTGGAAACACTTCCAACACACATCGTCACCTTGCCCTTAGCTAGTCTCCGTTCAGTCCGTAGCTTTTGCTTCAAGTCACTAATAATAGCAACTGAACCGATATCCAATACCCAGGTGCTACAAGGAGTACTACTAAGGTACACATTAATAACACGTATATCAAATACACTTTGTTGAAGTTGTCAGCTATCATATCTACCATGTATTTGGGGTGGTTCCGCTATCATGTGACCGTTCCCCTTACAATAGAAGCACTTGGTCTCGAGGTTTGGGTTCAACCATGGGTTCCTTCATCAGAGCGACAACAGGTTTGCCATTCATGAAGTTTCCCTTCTAGCCCTTACCCTTTTGAAACCAGTGGTCTTGTTAAACCATCAACACTTGATGCTCCTTCTTGATTTCTACTTTTGCGGTACTAAGAACCGCTAACAGCACCGGGATCATCCATCCTTTGCATGCCATAGTTCTTCACGAAGTTCTAGTAGCTTGGTGATAGTGTCTAGAGAATTCCGTCAACCACTATCTCACCTGGAAGATTAACTCCCACTTGGTTCAAGTGATTTCAGCACCCAGACATTCTGTGCACATGCTCACTAGTTGAGCTATTCTCCTCCATCCTTTTGGCAAAGGAACTTGTCAGAGGTCTCATACCTCTTAACATGGGCATGAGCCTGAAATCCCAATTTCAGCTCTTAGAACATCTCATATGTTCCATGGCGTTCAAAACGTCATTGGAATCCCGATTCCAAGCCGTAAAGTATGGTGCACTAAACTATCAAGTAGTCATCAGGACGTCTCTGTCAGGTGTTCACAACATCCACAGACAACGTTGCAGGGGTTTGCACATCGAGCGGTGCATCAAAGACGTAAGCTTTCTGTGCAGCAGTGAGGACACTCCTCGGACTACGGACCCAGTCCGCATCCTTGCTTACAATATCTTTCAACTTAGTCTTTCTCTAGGATCGTATTTAAACAGGGAGCTACAACGCAAGCTATTGATCTACAACATAATTTGCAAAGGCAACTTAGACTATTGTTCATGATAAGTGAGTTTAACTAATCAAATTACTTATAACTCCCACTCAAATTGACATCCCTCTGGTCATCCGAGCGTGACATGATCCAAATCCACCAACCCAAGTCCGATCATCACGTGAGATGAGGTGGTGTCAATGGTGAACATCTTCATGTTGATCATATCTACTATATGACTCATGCTCGACCTTTCGGTCTACCGTGTTCCGAGGCCATGTCTGTACATGCTAGGCTCGTCAAGTCTAACCCGAGTGTTCTGCATGTGCAAAACTGGCTTGCACCCGTTGTATGCGAACGTAGAGTCTATCACACCCGATCATCACGTGGTGCTTCGAAACGACGAACCTTCGCAACGGCGCACACTCGGGGGGAACACAATTTTATCTTGAAATTTTAGTGAGGGATCATCTTATAATGCTACCGTCGTCCTAAGCAAAATAAGATGCATAAAAGGATTAACAACACATGCAAATCATAAGTGACATGATATGGCCATCAACTCGTGCTTTTGATCTCCATCTCCAAAGCACCGGCATGATCTCCATCGTCACCGGCGTAACACCATGATCCCCATCATCATGATCTCCATCATCGTGTCGCCATCGGGGTTGTCGCGCGCCCACCATGCTCTTACTACTATTGCTACCGTTTAGCGATAAAGTAAAGCATTACATAGCGCTTAATGATTGACACGCAGGTCATACAAAAATTAAAGACAACCCTATGGCTCCTGCCGGTTGCCGTATACATCGACATGCAAGTCGATATTAACTATTACAACATGATCATCTCATACATCAAATATATCTCATCATGTCTTTGGCCATATCATATCGCATACATACCCTGCAAAAACAAGTTAGACGTCCTCTAATTTGTTGTTGCATGTTTTACGTGGCTGCTATGGGTATCTAGCAAGAACGCTTCTTACCTACGCAAAGCCACAACAGTGATATTTAAGTTGCTATTTAACCTTCTACAAGGACCGCCTTCGTCGAATCCGATTCAACTAAGATAGGAGAGACAGACACCCGCCAGCCATCTTATGCAACAAAAGTCGCATGTCTGTCGATGGAACCGGTCTCATGTACGTGGACATGTAAAGTTGGTCCGGGCCGCTTCATCCCATAATGCCGCTGAATCAAGAAAGACCAAAGAGGGAAGCAATCTAAACATCAACGCCCACAAACCCCTTTGTGTTCTACTCGTGAAAGCATCTACGCAAGAACCTAGCTCATGATGCCACTGTTGGGGAACGTTGCATGGGAAACAAAAATTTTCCTACGCTCACCAAGATCAATCTAGGAGATGCATCTACGAGGGAAGAGTCGGATCCACATACCCTTGTAGATCGCTAAGCGGAAGCGTTGCTAGAACGCGGTTGATGGAGTCGTACTCGTCGTGATCCAAATCACCGATGATCCTAGCGCCGAATGGACGGCACCTCCGTGTTCAACACACGTACGGAGCGGGGACGTCTCCTCCTTCTTGATCCAGCAAGGGGGGAGGAGAGGTTGATGGAGATCCAGCAGCACGACGGCGTGGTGCTGGAAGTAGCGGAATTCCAACAGGGCTTCGCCAAGCCCTGCGGGAGGAGGGAGATGTGTCACGGGAGGGAGAGGGAGGCGCCAGGGCTTGGGGTGCTGCTCCCATGCGCCTCCCCACTATATATAGGGGTGGAGGGGGCTGGTTTCTTGCCCTCCAAGTCCATTGGGGCGTTGGCAAAGGTGGGGGAAAGAAATCCCATCATTTCCTTTCCCCACCGATTGTTATCCCCCCTTTTTAGGGATCTTGATCTTATCCCTTCGGGATATGATCTTATTCCTTCTAAGGGGGGATCTTGGTGCGCCTTGACCAGGGGTGTGGGGCCTTGCCCCCACTACCCACGTTCATGTGGGTCCCCCCATGCAGGTGGGCCCCACTTCGGAACCTTCTAGAACCTTCCCGGTACAATACCGAAAAATCCCGAACATTTTCCGGTGGCCAAAATAGGACTTTCTATATATAAATCTTTACCTCCGGACCATTCCGGAACTCCTCGTGATGTCCGGGATCTCATCCGGGACTCCGAACAACTTTCGGGTTTCCGCATACTTATATCTCTACAACCCTAGCGTCACCGAACCTTAAGTGTGTAGACCCTACGGGTTCGGGAGACACACAGACATGACCGAGACGACTCTCCGGTCAATAACCAACAGCGGGATCTGGATACCCATGTTGGCTCCCACATGTTCCACGATGATCTCATCGGATGAACCACGATGTCAAGGATTCAATCAATCCCGTATACGATTCCCTTTGTCTATCGGTATAGCACTTGCCCGAGATTCGATCGTCGGTATACCGATACCTTGCTCAATCTCGTTACCGGCAAGTCTCTTTACTCGTTCCGTAACACATCATCCCGTGATCAACTCCTTGATCACATATTGTGCACATTATGATGATGTCCTACCGAGTGGGCCCAGAGATACCTCTCCGTCATACGGAGTGACAAATCCCAGTCTCGATTCGTGCCAACCCGACAGACACTTTCGGAGATACCTGTAGTGCACCTTTATAGCCACCCAGTTACGTTGTGACGTTTGGTACACCCAAAGCATTCCTACGGTATCCGGGAGTTGCACAATCTCATGGTCTAAGGAAAAGATACTTGACATATAGAAAAGCTTTAGCATACGAACTACACGATCTTTGCTTGGCTTAGGATTGGGTCTTGTCCATCACATCATTCTCCTAATGATGTGATCCCGTTATCAACGACATCCAATGTCCATGGTTAGGAAACCGTAACCATCTATTGATCAACGAGCTAGTTGTCTAGAGGCTCACTAGGGACATGGTGTTTGTCTATGTATCCACACATGTATCTGAGTTTCCTTTCAATACAATTCTAGCATGGATAATAAACGATCATTGTGAACAAGGAAATATAATAATAACCAATTTATTATTGCCTCTAGGGCATATTTCCAACATATCAATCATGCATCTAATTATGTGCAAGGGCCGATGCAACAAAATCTCCATGATTCTACTTCATATAATTTTAGCAACATGCAACATATGTATCCCAACTCCCATGCATCGGCAACCCCACAAATGCATATGCCGATGAACAACATGATGAGTTCGGTTAATCAAGTTGAAACACCCCATGTAGGATCTTTCAATGGCATGCAACATAGTGTTCATCTTTTTATTCACCGGCAACTAATTTGCAACATGTTAATCCAAACATGCTGGTGGATAGGGGAATTGGCCATGCTACTACTAGTTATTCGGCCAATTACCCTCAAACATCATATGCTACATCTCATGCTACTAGTTTTTTGGCACCATACGCAACTATTGATGTCCATAATTCGGCTCCGCACCTTAATGGTAATGGCCGAATAAGTGAAACTTCTGCAGGAGCACAAATGCCTTCACCTAATACCGTGGCATATCATGTCCCCCCTATACAATTATAGAATTTCGGCAACATCTCATTGCTGAAAGAGTCTAAAAGCATTGGGGGGCAACCATATCCAGACTGGGTAATTGAGAACAAGCTTACATTCTCTTGGGATTTATGCAACTCTATTCGCCAGGAACTAATAGAAGGCGGGAAGCCTCATGATTTTGCTGCTGTAAAAGCTAGAGTTGTGCAAATGATGGAGATTCCCAGTGCTGTACCATCCAGTGTACCACCTAAACAATCACAAAGTTTCAGCACCTCATTGTCGAAAGAGTCTCAAAGTATTAGGGGGCAATCTCATGACGAGTGGATGGAAATTGAGATGAAAAAGTTTAAAGCTCGCCAAGCTGAGATGTGGGCTAAAATTAGACGAGAGCGAGAAGCCATGCAAATTCAAAAAGATAAAGTTGTTGATTCAGGTAACAAAGAAAATCCGGTTATTAGAAAAGCCGAATCAAGTAGTATATATTCTGAGTCTATCAAATCCAAAGAGGCAAGCATTATTGAGAAAGGGCATGGAAAGCATAGCAAAACAGTCATACTTGATTTTTCCGAAGTCAATGGAACCTACTTCCTGCCCTATGAGTTCCGTGCCATAGAAATTGACAAGCCTCAAGGACAAGAACAAGTAGCCGAACAAAGTTCGGCTGATATGGATCTTCAAAGCAATGATGCACGGAATCAAGAAAAATATGATGAAAAGAAGTTGGGGAGCCATCCAAAGACGGAGCAAGATGTTCTTCAAGTGACACCACCATCATGTTCTCCCAACATATTTGAAGAGGTATGCATAGAGAGTAATTTACCTATTTTCAGATTTGGTCGCGACTTCATTATTGATGCATCTATAAGAAATATTCTCATAAGTAATTTTGAAAGACCAATGAAGAAGGGTAATTTACTTGTTAGCAATAAACTTGTTATGGAACATATCGGTCAACCCATTACGCCATTTATAAAGACCGATATTGACTTATTGTTACAGCCAAAGTTTTCCCCGTTGCTTTATGTAAAGTTCATATCTAGTTGGGTAGCTTTGCTTATTTCGTACTTGGCTTGCACTTGGTCTCAACTGAGACATGTATGTTCTAAATATCTTCGTTTCAGAAATTTAAAGCCAAGGTTAAATTCTATTGAGAAAACTGATGCTAATATAATATATTATCCAAAGACATCGGAGATAGAGTGGAAAACACAATGCATAGCTGAATGGGGAGATTACAAATCTGAACCATTCGTTTGCTTATCTCCAAAGCCGTTCAAACAGCAAGATCGGCTAGAAAACAAGAAGGATACCTTCAATTCAAGCATGTGTGATCAAATATTTGATTTGTTGCTGAAAAATAATTACATTAAAATTCTTGATCACCATGTTAAGCCATCAATCCAAGGACGAATGTATTGTAAGTTGCATGATTCATCCAAGCATAATTTTGAGGATTGCAACATGTTTCGTCAAATAGTTAAATCGGCCATTGAAAAAGGACGATTGAAGTTTGTTGAAACACCAAGAGATGACCAGTCTATTTCGATTGGTCCCGATGGCAGAATTTTTTTGCATCGGCAGCTTCAAGCCGATCCATTTAAAGAGAAGATAAAAATTGCTGGTGATGGGATCAAGCTTTCAAGTAAAGAAGTTGTTGAAGAACATAATGAACATAATCTTGAGGGCGAGAATTCCATCGAAGCTACAATGGAGATGCCAAGGACTGGGGGGCAACAAGCAAATCCAATGATCGATGAAAGCAAACCAAAAGAAAGCAAAGGCCAAAATAAGCGCAACTGTAAGAGATCAAAAACCACTTTCGCTGAACTATTGGATAAGTATCAAAAGAAGACTGAAGAGAAGAATGCTTATCGGCCAAATCATACAAAGAAACCAAGATCACCCCCAAGGCGCAAGTATGAGGATCGGTATTGGCAAAGTGACAATTTTTATGCAACATATTCATATCCTTATTTTGGGCCGCCAATGCCAATGCCGTGGATGCCTCCCTATGCTCAAGTAGATCCATATCCATCATGGGACAGGTATGATACAAGGGCACATTCTCCATCTTATTTTAGACCATCTCACCAATATTATGCAGCTCCGAGAAGATCAACATTTGAACAATCACATGTTAAAGACCGTTTCAATCATAAGGAATCGGTCCGGAGCTCAAGGAAGAAGAAAGAGGTGGTCAAGCAAGTTTACCGTGTTAAAAGAGATGGTCGTAAGAGTGCAACTTCATATTTGATCTCAAATGAAAAAGAGCTAGTTAAAGTGTTGACATTGGCTACTAAAGGCAATGAGATGAAGCAACCAATTATTGAGAGTCAAAGTGCCAAATCTGAAGAGAAGAAGTTGAGAGTGCACAAGGCCAAAAAAGGATTGCCATTGGCCAAGACAAAATCGCAGCCGGGGTGCCCACTCGGCTTATCATATTGGCAAAAGAAAAAATTACAAAAACTTAGTGCACAAGAACTTGACGAAAGAAACATGGCATGGGTTCCCAAAGGAAGTGCTCAAAATATGAATTATGTGCAAGCTTCCATTACAAGAAGTGCGGCAAAGGTGAAGAAGGAAAAGAGTGAAAACTATGAAGGACCAAGCCGAAGATTTCAGCATCTTCGGTCTACACATTATCCATATTCTTCAACTATGCCATTAACGCCCATGTCATGGAATTCGTCATCAGGTATGATTGGTAAACCTCAATGGGCTTATTTTAATCCATGGATGACATATAATTTCTTACATCATGAAAGGGTATTACCAAGTCACTATACATTTGATTAGTTACAACTTTTGTTGCTGATCCAAAGGGCCGAAATACTTAGTTTGTCATTTCATTTATTTGTTTCGGCTATATGTGCTCTGAATGAAGTTTACATGGTAATGGCCGATATTTATCTATCGTCCTAAGAATATGTCAATGCATGGCCGGTGTAGTATTCTAGCATCGTCCTTAGTTCGAATGGAGAGCGAGACAAGGTGATATACATCTTGAGGCTTTCGGTGATTCGTTATGAGTAATGCAACAAATATCCAAGGGTTATCAATGTTTTGACGAATCACTTATAGTTTATCTTGAGATATGTCTAGATGCAAAATTTACCTTGGGTTGCTTTAAAATTGTTCTTATATTTAGACATGACAATTCAAAAGAGTTGGCACAGCAAGCATCCGGCTACTACGTTAATCATGGTGTATTGCATTTCTCTCAATAGCCGATGCTTCGTCTCGTCAAGATAGGTAAGGCCGAACCGAAGTTCACAGCTTCGGCCACTAATGAATTTTAATGCAGGTGATACTAAGGATTGGAGAGAGTTTATTGATTATCTACAAAATCCTAGCAAAAGGGGGAACAATATGGTCCGGAGGATGACCTTGAGATACATATCTATGGAACTTTATCATCGGATTGTTAACGAAGTTGAGAAGGTTTCGCCCAAGTTTGCATCAAGGGTTCAAGAACAATAATGACCGATATATAATTATCGTCCTAAGCATATAAATGGCTGATGGGGTGTTGACATCGTCCTTAGAACCAACATGGTACAAATTATTTTTCGGCACGCTTGCTTTGCCGAAAAACAAGGGGGCATGTGTTGACGCTCAAAAGTGGCACAATCGTAAAAGTTGCTTTAATCTATGTCAAGATTACTTCAAACTTATGATTGGAATTCACCATGAGATGGCTTTTTTTGAGAAGATCAAGATGGATATGAAAGTGGTCTAAAATGGAGTCCGGATGCAAAAGTTATGACAAGTTCAGAGATGCTCATGATGACACCAGATTAAAGAATGGCTTGAAACCCAATTAAGATGACTTCAAATGGAAAAAGTTTCAACATGAAAGTTGTGCGTCTCGTCGAAACGGTCGATTTTGTTATAAAGATCATCCTAATCCGAGTTCGTATGCAAAAGTTACAGCCATCCGAACACAGCCCTATCACAGAGGCATAAGTGGCGCGCCCCACCAGCCACGTGTCTGATGGGTAGCGCGAATAACAGCCTGTATTGCGTGACCGTTTTGGCCTAGAAGATGGCTTCAAATCGAAAAACGTTCAACATGAAAGTTGTTCGTATCGTCGAAACGGTCAAGATTGCTTTTGGACTCTTTTCCATCCGAGGTCGTTTACCACCTCAAGAATTACCCGCAAGGTACAGCCAGTTTAAACCGAACAGTTTTGGAAAGTTCGGATAAAACCAATCCGAATTTGGCTAGGGTTTTGGACGTGAATCCAAGCCTTTTCCTTGCACGGCAAGTCCAGCCGCCTCTTATATACCTAAGGGGTGACGGCCGATTGAACAACACACAATCGATCAATTCATCTACCACTTTTTATCTTTTACCTTTTCTCCTCAACCCTAGTTCTTCTTCTTCCTCGTTCTTCGTTCGTTCTTCTTGTTGCAGGGCGGCGAACCTCGAGGCCCTAGGGGCGATCAGGTCGACCTAGGGCAGCCCATAGCCGCCGCGCGTCCAGACGGGGTCCCTCCCGGACGCGTGGGGTTTCGGGTCTACAAAAGCCCTCGCCGGATTGCTTGCGTACCGCGCTTCCGGCGGGTCTCCTTCGACGTGAGCTGCGGTGCATCACCCCCGGCGTCGAGGGTACACGGTGACGTGTCCGTGTGCGAACACCTATTGCAGTGTTTCGTAGAAAAGGAATATCAAACGGAGTCCAAACGGAATGAGAGTTATTTTTGGAACAATATCAACACGGAAGACTTGGAGTACACGCGAGGGAGCGAAAGAAGTGGCCGCGAGGGCAGGGGCACGCCCAGGGGGGTAGGCACGCCCCCACCCTCGCGGGCCACCTATTGCTCCCCCGATGCCCCTCTTCAGCCTGTATATACTCTCATACCCTCAAAATATCGAGGCAATAGACGAAACCCTAATTCCACCGCCGCAACCTTCTTTTCCCGTGACATCCCATCTTGGGGCCTGTTCCGGAGCTCCACCGGAGGGGGATCGATCACGAAGGGCTTCTACATCAACACCATAGCCTCACCGATGAGTTGTGAGTAGTTTACCACAGACCTTCGGGTCCATAGTTATTAGCTAGATGGCTTCTTCTCTCTCTTTGAATCTCAATACAAAGTTCTCCTCGATCTTCGAGGAGATCTATTCGATGTAATCTTTTTGCGATGTGTTTGTCGAGATCCGATGAATTGTGGGTTTATGATCAATATTATCTTTGAACAATATTTGATTCTTTTCTAAAATCTTTTATGTATTATTATAATATCCTTGCAAGTCTCTTCGAATTATTGGTTTGATTTGGCCTACTAGATCTATACTTCTTGCAATGGGAGAAGTGATTGGCTTTGGGTTCAATCTTGCGGTGTCCTTTCCCAGTGACAATAGGGGTAGCAAGGCACGTATTGTATTGTTTCCATCGAGGATAAAAAGATGGGGTTTATATCATATTGCATTAGTTTATCCCTCTACATCATGTCATCTTTCTTAAAGCGTTACTCTGTTCTTATGAGCTTAATACTCTAGATGCATGCTGGATAGCGGTCGATGTGTGGAGTAATAGTAGTAGATGCAGAATCATTTTGGCCTACTTTTCACGGACGTGATGCCTATATATAATGATCATGCCTAGATATTCTCATAACTATGCGCTCTTCTATCAATTGCTCGACAGTAATTTGTTCACCCAACGTAGAAATCTGCTATCATGAGAAAAGCCACTAGTGAAACCTATGGCCCCCGGGTCTATCTTTATCATATTAGTTTCCCGACAACTAGCCAATTTCTATCACCGTTGTTTATTTGCTTTATTTACTTTTTCTCTATACCAAAAATACCAAAAATGTTATCTTATCATATCTCACTCTCGAAAGTGACCGAGAAGAGATTGACAACCCCTTTTATCGCGTTGGCTGCGAGGTTCTTATTTGTTTGTGCAGGTGCGAGGGACTCGCGTGTGGTCTCCTACTAGATTGATACCTTGGTTCTCAAAAACTGAGGGAAATACTTACACTACTGTGCTGCATCACCCTTTCCTCTTCAAGGGAATACAACGCAATCTCGAGAAGTAGCAGTCACGCATGGCTGCTTTCCGCCGCCGGTGAACCATCGCAACCTCCACTTCGGAATTAGTGACTAACATTCCATCCGAATCCTCTTGGAGGGGACAATCCGGCACTGAATTCACATTAACCCTTGACGGGACGAAAGCCGGATTGGCTGGAGCTTGATCTGCATGATCTCTGGATACAGTCCGGTGCGTATTCCTCCTAAAAGGAAAAATAAAGCGGAAAGTTGTAATACCGACTCTACCACCCTGCGTGTGTCAAAACAAACATACCTCTTTGAAGGTTTGCTGGTGTTCGCGGTCCTTTTTCGCTTCAAGGCCTCACCCAATGTAGGTGTCGCCCTCTGGGATGACGGTCTTCGCATAGTTCGGCATGAGGAGCGTCACCCCTTTTAAGCATGGAAAAAATGCGGTGGGTAAGGCGCGCTGGGAATCTTCTCTTTGATGAGATATGTCCTGGGTACTTACGTGGGAAGATGGAATGAGGCCAGGGTAATAGGCTACAATAGCCACCAGGGTGCCCTCACGGCAGGCTTGATAGAAGACTCCCTCTTCTAGCTCTATGCCTATGTCCGGATCTTCATCATATCCGAGGCCTGCATTTTGGAATCGGTCCTCTGGCTGTGGGGCGGGACTATTAATCCCCTCGATCACCTTCCTCCACTCCTGTTGGAAAAAAACGAATTTAGTTCGGTCAGTACATCATAACCAAGAAAAATGGACGAATATAGCGGTCACGAGAGAGACTTACCCAGACAGGAGGATTGTACATGGAAAAACCCTCCCGACACTTCAAACGAAGGAAGTCTTGCTTCTCTCCCTTATAAAGACCCTCCAGGATGATGGCTAGAGCGGCAGGGTCGTCCGGACCCAGGCGTAAGCAGCGTGAGGCATCATTCATGCCATTGTAATGCCACATTGGAAATCATCTTGCTTGGAGCGGTTGCACGCATCCCTTTATTGAAATAGCCATCACCTCGATTATAGACAACCCCGAACTGGCGAGCAATCTGATGTTGCCGGCCAGTCTGCTAACCTCCGCTCTCTCTCTTCTTCCGAGGGACTGTGGGGACACCAGTTGAAAAGCTTATTTGGCGAAGCGCTGGATTATTTAGGGAGGCCTTGCCGAACTGGATCCGGCAGGGCGACGTCCTCAATATAAAACCACTCTGAAGGCCACTCTTCGGATGCCTTCTTTGGAGTACCGGGCAGATAGCCTGTCCCTGCTATGCTCCATACTTCGGCGCCCCCAACTTCAGATATGGATCCCTTTTCCGAGCGAGGGACAAGGCAGAAGAACTTTTGCCACAGCTCAAAGTGAGGCTCACAGACCAAGAACAGTTCACATAAAGCGACAAAACCCGCAATATGCAGGATAGACCCCAGCGTAAGATCGTGCAACTGAAGACCATAGAACTCCAGGAGTCCCCTAAGGAAGGGTTGGACGGGGAAACCTGCGCCTCTTAAATGGAAAGGGACAAAACATACCCGCTCTCCATCGGAGGGGTTGGGAAAGCTCTCTGTCAGGGCTTGATTGTTAATGGAAGTTAGTCCGGCCCGGACGGGGACTAGATCCTCGGGAGGGAGATACCCCTGTGCTTGAAGTGTCCTCAGGTGCGCATGGGATACAGAACAACTTTTCCAATCTCCTGCACGAGGGCCATGAGGGTGCAAGGAAGAGCTTGGGGCGCTGGCCATGTTTGGAGATTTTTTGCAGGAACTAGGGTTTCTTCCGCGTGGAATGGGATGGAGAGGCAACTGAGATCTATTCTCTTATATAGGCATCTTCCCTACACAGTCAAGGGGGTAATTGCAAAACTGCCCAAACGGTTCGCATTCGTTGGACACGTGGTAACCAAGGTGACGGCGGCGAGGAATCAACGGAATACAATATTAAGAGAAGTCGAACTATCATCCAGCAGGACTCGCTTTGCAAGACCGAAGACATGAAGCCGGACACAATCTCGTCCTTGAAGGCAAGTCCGGGGGCTACTCAGGGAGTTCTATATTCAGGGGTCCTCAGGCGTCCGGGTCGATGAAGCTGGGCCATATTGACGGGCCGCAATAGAAGAATCAGGAGACTCTCCCCCGTATTTGGTCACGACTCCTATGTATGTAGAAAGGCAAGCGTAGAGTTCAGATGTATCTATTAATACCTCCCCAAGTCACCCTTGTAACCCTAGGCCCACTTTGGCGTGTATATAAGCCAGGAGGTTTAGTCTATAGAGGGGATCATCGACATCACAATATCCTCATAGGCTAGACTTTAGGGTTTAGCCACTACAATCTCGAGGTAGATCAACTCTAGTACTCATATTCATTCATATTAATATAGCAGGAAGTAGGGTATTACCTCGATCGAGAGGGCCTGAACCTGGGTAAAGATCGTGTCCCCAGCCTCCTGTTGCCATCGATCCTCTAAACGCATAGCTTGGGCCCCCATACCCGAGATCTGCCGGTTTTGACACCGACAACTCCCCGGGGGGTTCCGATAACCTCCCGGTACTCCGGTATTTATCCGATGACTCTGGAATCCTTCTGGTGTCCGAATATAACCTTCGAATATATCAATCTTTATGTCTCGACCATTACGAGACTCCTCGTCATGTCTGTGATCACATCTGGGACTCCGAACTACCTTCGGTACATCAAAACACATAAACACATAATACCGATCATCATCGAACGTTAAGCGTGCGGACCCTACGGGTTCGAGAACTATGTAAACATGACCGAGACTCATCTCCGGTCAATAACCAATAGCGGAACCTGGATGATCATATTGGTTCCAACATATTCTACGAAGATCTTTATCGGTCAAACCGGATAACAACATACGTTGTTCCCTTTGTCATCGGTATGTTACTTACCCGAGATTCGATCGTCGGTATCATCATACCTAGTTCAATCTCGTCACCGACAAGTCTCTTTACTCGTTCCGTAATACATCATCTCGTGACTAACTCATTGGTCGTTTGCTTGCAAGGCTTATTACGATGTGTATTACCGAGAGAGCCCAGAAATACCTCTCCGACACTCGGAGTGACAAATCCTATTCTCGATCTATGCCAACACCACAAACACCTTCAGAGACGCCTGTAGAGCATCTTTATAATCACCTAGTTACGTTGTGACGTTGATAGCACACAAGGTGTTCCTCCGGTATTCGGGAGTTGCATAATCTCATAGTCATAGGAACATGTATAAGTCATGAAGAAAGCAATAGCAGTAAAACTAAACGATTATGATGCTAAGCTAACGGATGGATTTTGTCCATCACATCATTCTCCTAATGATGTGATCCCGTTGATCAAATGACAACTCATGTCTATGGTTAGGAAACATAACCATCTTTGATTAACAAGCTAGTCTAGTAGAGGCATACTAGGGACACTCTGTTTTGTCCATGTATTCACACATGTATAAAGTTTTTGGTTAATACAATTCTAGCATGAATAAAAGACAATTATCATGATATATAAGGAAATATAAATAACAACTTTATTATTGCCTCTAGGGCATATTTCCTTCAGTCTCCCACTTGCACTAGAGTCAATAATCTAGATTACATAGTAATGATTCTAGCACCCATGGAGTCTTGGTGATGATCATGTTTTGCTCATGGAAGAGGCTTAGTCAACGGGTCTGCAACATTCAGATCCTTATGTATCTTGCAAATTTATATGTCTCCCTCCTTGACTTGATGGCGGATGGAATTGAAGCGTCTCTTGATGTGCTTGGTTCTCTAGTGAAACATGGATTCCTTTGCCAAGGCTATTGCTCCAGTGTTGTCAGAAAAGATTTTCATTGGACCCGATGCACTAGGTATTACACCTAGATCAGATATGAACTCCTTCATCTAGACTCATTCATTTGTTGCTTCCAAAGTAGCTATGTACTCCGCTTCACACGTAGATCCCGCCACGACGCTCTGCTTGGAACTGTACCAACTGACAGCTCCACCGTTCAACAAAAATACATATCCGGTTTGTGACTTAGAGTCATCCGGATTAGTGTCAAAGCTTGAATCGACGTAACCGTTTACGACGAGCTCTTTGTCACCTCCATAAACGAGAAACATATCCTTTGTCCTTTTCAGGTACTTCAGGATGTTCTTGACCGCTGTCCAGTGATCCACTCCTGGATTACTTTGGTACCTCCCTGCTAAGCTTATAGAAAGGCACACATCAGGTCTGGTACATAGCATTGCATGCATGATAGATCCTATGGTTGAGGCATAGGGAATGCCTTTCATTTTCTCTCTATCTTCTGCAGTGGTCAGGCATTGAGTCTTACTCAACTTCACACCTTGTAATACAGGCAAGAACCCTTTCTTTGACTGATCCATTTTGAACTTCTTCAAAACTTTATCAAGGTATGTGCTTTGTGAAAGTCCAATTAAGCGTCTTGATCTATCTCTATAGATCTTGATGCCTAATATATAAGGAGCTTCACCGAGGTCTTTAATTGAAAAATTCTTATTCAAGTATTCTTTTATGCCATCCAGAAATTATATATCATTTCCAATCAACAATATGTCATCTACATATAATATCAGAAATGCTACAGAGCTCCCACTCACTTTCTTGTAAATATAGGCTTCCCCAAAAGTCTATATAAAACCATATGCTTTGATCACTTCATCAAAGCGTATATTCCTACTCCGAGATGCTAGCACCAGTCCATAGATGGATCGCTGGAGCTTGCACACTTTCTTAGCATCATTAGGATTGACAAAACCTTCTGGTTGCATAATATACAACTCCTCTTTGACGTATCCATTAAGGAATGCAGTTTTGACATCCATTTGCCAGATTTCATAATCATAAAATGCAGCAATTGCTAACATGATTCGGACAAACTTAAGCATCGCTACAGGTGAGAAAGTCTCATCGTAGTCAACTCCTTGAACTTGTCGAAAACCTTTCGCAACAAGTCGACCTTTGTAGACAGTAACATTACCATCGGCGTCAGTCTTTCTCTTAAAGATCCATTTATTTTCAATGGCTTGCCGATCATCGGGAAAGTCAACCCAAGTCCACACTTTGTTCTCATACATGGATCCCATCTCAGATTTCATGGCCTCACGCCATTTTGCGGAATCTGGGCTCATCATCGCTTCCTCATAGTTCGTAGGTTCATCATGGTCTACTAACATGACTTCAAGAACAGGGTTACCGTACCACTCTGGCGCGGAACGTACTTTGGTTGACCTACGATGTTTAGTAGTAACTTGATCAGAAGTTTCATAATCATCATCATTAGCTTCCTTACTGATTGCTGTAGGAATTACTGGAACTAGTTTCTGTGATGTACCACTTTCCAATTTGGGAGAAGGTACAATTACCTCATCAAGTTCCACTTTCCTCCCACTCACTTATTTTGAGAGAAACTCCTTCTCTAGAAAGGATCCATTCTTAGCAATGAATATCTTACCTTTGGATCTGTGATAGAAGGTGTACCCAACAGTTTCCTTTGGGTATCCTATGAAGACACATTTTTCCGACTTGGGTTCGAGCTTATCAGGTTGAAGGTTTTTCACATAAGCATCGCAGCCCCAAACTTTAAGGAACGACAACTTGGCATCCTATACAGCTGTCTTTAAAGCATAACCCCAAAATGATAGTGGTAAATCGGTAAGAGACATCATAGATCGCACAATATCTAATAAAGTACGGTTACGACGTTCAGACACACTATTACACTGTGGTGTTCTAGGTGGCATGATCTATGAAACTATTCCACATTGTTTCAAATGAAGACCAAACTCGTAACTCAAATATTCACCTCCGCGATCAGATCGTAGAAACTTTATTTTCTTGTTACGATGATTCTTTACTTCACTCTGAAATTCTTTGAACTTTTAGAAGGTTTCAAACTTGTGCTACATCAAGTAGATCTACCCATATCTGCTCAAATCATCTCTGAAGGTCAGAAAATAACGATACCCACCGCGAGCCTCAACACTCATTGGTCCATATACATCAGTATGTATGATTTCCAATAATTCAGTTGCTCGCTCCATTGTTTCGGAGAACGGAGTTTTAGTCATCTTGCCCATGAGGCATGGTTCGCAAGCACCAAGTAATTCATAATCAAGTGATTCCAAAAGTCCATCAGAATGGAGTTTCTTCATGCGCTTTACACCAATATGACCTAAATGGCAGTGCCACAAATAAGTTGCACTATCATTATCAACTTTGCATCTTTTGGCTTCAATATTATGAATATGTGTATCACTACGATCGAGATCCAACAAAAATAGACCACTCTTCAAGGGTGCATGACCATAAAAGATATTACTCATATAAATAGAACAACCATTATTCTGTGATTTAAATGAATAACCGTCTCGCAACAAACAAGATCCAGATATAATGTTCATGCTTAACGCTGGCACCAAATAACAATTAATTAGGTCTAAAACTAATCCCGAATGTAGATGTAGAGGTAGCGTGCCTACGGCGATCACATCGACTTTGGAACCATTTCCCACGTGCATCGTAACCTCGTCCTTTGCTAATCTTCGTTTAATCCGTAGCCCCTGTTTTGAGTTACAAATATTAGCAACCGAACCAGTATCAAATACCCAGGTGCTACTATGAGCATTAGTAAGGTACACATCAATAACATGTATATCAAATATACCTTTGTTCACTTTACCATCCTTCTTATCCGCCAAATACTTGGGGCAATTCCGCTTCCAGTGTCTAGTTCTTTTGCAGTAGAAGCACTGAGTTTCAGGCTTGGCTCCAGACTTGGATTTCTTCACAAGATTAGCAACTGGCGTGCTATTCTTCTTGAAGTTCCCCTTCTTTCCCTTGCCCTTGTTCTTGAAACTAGTGGTCTTGTTAACCATCAACACTTGACTCTCCTTTTTGATTTCTACCTCCGCAACTTTGAGCATGGCGAAGAGCTCGGGAATTGTCTTCTCCATCCCTTGCATATTATAGTTCATCATGAAGCCTTTATAGCTTGGTGGCAGTGATTGAAGTCCCGATTCTAAGCCGTAAAGCATGGCATACTGAACTATCGAGTAGTCATCATAACGAGCTTGCTAGACGTTCATAATGTCCGGAGTTGCTCCTGCAGCAGGCCTGTCACCTAGCGGTGCTTCAGGGACATAATTCTTCTGTGCAGCAATGATGATAATCATCAAGTTACGGACCCAGTCCGTGTAGTTGCTACCATCATCTTTCAACTTAGCTTTCTCTAGGAACGCATTAAAATTCAAGGGAACGGTAGCACGGGCCATTGATCTACAACAACATAGATATGCAAAAACTATCAGTACTAAGTTCATGATAAATTAAAGTTCAATTAATCATATTAATAAAGAACTCCCACTTAGATAGACATCCCTCTAGTCATTGATAACCCTCAACCGTAAGGGATCGAGATAGTCTTCGCGGGTAAGAATAACCCCATTTATAGATTCGACACACGGGGAGCCAAAGAGTATTTATAAGCTTTGACAGTTGAGTTGTCAATTCAACCGCACCTGAAATATACTTACTTGCAACAAAAGATAAGTGGTAACGGTGATATGATAGTGATGGTTGTAATAGTAAAAGTAAACAGCAAAAGTAACAACTAATAACCAGCATGATTGAAACACTGTAGGCTAGGGAGATGGATGGTTGGGCGCTGCATGGATGAGATATATCATGAATCTAACTTGGGGCAAGGCACACAGAAAAGTAATGATCATCTAGGCAAGTATCAAACATTAGGCATGTATCCCACAGGTAGTTGTACGTGCTTGCAATAAGAACTTGCACAACATATTTTGTCCTACCATCCCGCTACGAACGGGGCCAAAAGGAACTTATGGAGATTAAGGTGCTCCTATCAAAGAGCACCGAAACAAAGCAATAAACTCAATGGATACATGGAATCCTCAAACTATGGACCATCCCCTTTGGTGTCCCAAGCTGTCACTTTTGGGATCGCCGGTTCCGGACCGTAATAGGTGCAAACAACTCATAGATAGGATCAAGAACACAAATATATTCATGCAAACACATATGGTTTAGATCTGAAATCATGGCACTCGGGCCCTAAGTGCCAAGCATTAAGAGCAACAAGTTGAAGCAAAGATGATAAACACCATAGTAGATGATAGGCAACATGCCCCCAACAATCTAATAAACTATTACATGATCTAACTCATCCAATCCCTACCACCCCCTTTGCCTACAGCAGGGAATTACTCACACATGGAAGGAGAAGTCATGGAGGGAGGATGGAGTGGTGATGATGATGACGATGGCGACGATCTCCCCTCTCCGGAGGCCAAATCAGCCTCCAGATTAGCCCTCCCGAAGAAGAACCGAGGGTGGCGGCGGCTCCGCGACGGAAACCGGGAAAACGACTTCTGTTCTGGGGTTTTCTCGTCACGAGGATAAATACGGGTCAAAGTAGGGCACCAGAGGGGGAAGGACCCGCCCAGGCGGCCTCCCGGCGCGGCCAAGGGTGGGGCCCCCTGGGCAGGGCGCCTGGGCCCCCCTTGGCTGCCCTCTGGCCCATCTTCTGGCACAAGGGCCCTTCGGGTGCGTGGATTTTCTGTGATTTTTCTTGGAATTTTCTGAGATACCTAAAAATCTGTTTTCCTGCACACAATAAAACCATACAGGCAGCTCTGCTGAAAACAGCGTCAGTCCGGGTTAGTTTAGTTCAAATCATGCAAGAATGAGGTCAAAACAATAGCAAAAGTGTTTGGAAAAGTAGATACGTTTGAGACGTATTAACTCCCCCAAGCTTAGCATATTGCTTGTCCTCAAGCAATTCAGTTCAACGAACTGGACGCGACAAAGGACACTTTGACAAACTCTTTTGCTTCATTAGATGTATATAAGCATGTACTACGAAAAGAGTCTAGCAAGTATTGAAACAATGCTATGAGGAGAATGCAGGAAGCAATCCTTCTTTCGAGTGACCAATCACAAATAACCAAAAGTTGATAATATACTACTGAAAATCAAGACAAGATTACATTGCACATAGCTTGAACATACTAGAGTGGTATCTCGCTAGCCTCCATGAGTGAAGCAAAACATAAATGCAGAAACTCCTCCAGAGTTTTAAAGGAGACTAGAACTAAGAATTTCAGAATAAATAATATCACAAGCATGCAGAAGACAATGTAATACTTTGGGACAATGCACATTACACTCAGAATGACAATTATGCTCTCCTAGTTGGTGCTTTGAATAAAGAAGGTGGAGACTCTCGAACCGTGGAATTTGATGGCGAGGTTGAAAACCCATGGTTGGAAGCAAAGACTAAACATGTACCAGAGCTCTTGGTTTTGAAAACAGAGGTAAAAATGATTTTGGGAGGTGCATATTTCGTCAACGAATGTTAGTAGACAACCCAATTACTTCTCGAGCTGGACAAGTTTCGAGGAACGGCTCCCGCACGGGGACGATCACATCCCCTTAATCTCCTTTGTTTATCACTGCCAAAAGTTTTCTGATTTCTCATGAACATAGCGTGAAGGAGGGTTTGTTTATTGTATTATCTTTTATGAGCCGGGCGCACTCATGCCAGTTCCTTCTCGTATTAGGGGTTTGCAGATTAGACATGCAATCCCGGGATAAAACTCGTCCAACTTAAAAAGATCATGAATTAACTACTACTTCCTCATGAGCTAAAACAGAGGCACAAAATAGGAGTAAGTTTCAATAGTTTCGAGATGGTACAAGAAAGTCTTTGTTAGGATGGCAGGTAAATACCACATAGGAAGGTATGGTGGACTCATATGGAATAACTGGTTTGAAAGGATTTGGATGCACAAGCAGAATTCCGCTTAGTACGAGCGAAGGCTAGCAAGAGACTGGGAAGCGACCAACTAGAGAGCAATAACGGTCATAATCATGCAGAGCGACAAAGCAACATTGAATCGGGCATGAAAGTGATATAACTATTCTGAAACTCAAAGATCATCAAGGCAAAGCAGACTTTTTAGTCTTAAACATGTGTAAACATGTGCCAAGTCAATCCAAGAATTCTCCAAAAGGAAATACCACCTTAGTATACCAAACTATGAACAGTGCAATGCATGTAAATCATTTCAATAACACATTATATACTCTAGCTATTTGAGACTAGCCACAAGGAAAGCACGAACCACTGGGAAAGCATTGTAAACATAGCACTATGTCGCTACAAGCTGGTCTCTAGATCATGAGTACAGTCATATGTACAAAAGTAGAAACAAGAAGAGTTCATACCGGTTTTCCTTGTTGCTTCCCTTCAGTCGGTCTTCGTCATTACTGCCCCGTCACTTGCACGATCGAACGTAGGAAATATAATTAAATGCCATCACGGACTCGAGCTGAACTCTGAAAACAAAGCAAACAGAGAGAAAGGAAATCTTTTTGGATTATTTCAAAGGTTTGAACGAAAGCAAAAGAAAGAGAAAATCTTTTTGTTGTTTTTGCAAAGAAAAGAAATAAAGAAGAACGGGCAAAAACTTCGAAAAGATCAAAGCGAACAAAAAATAAAACGGATAATACAATGGAAAAGTGAGAAGGGCACGTACTCCCCCAAGCTTAGGCTTTTGGCCTAAGTTGGTAATAGCTACTGCCCCCAGGAGCCTCCTGCTCCGGGGGGGGTGCTGGTGAGTCCAAGGGTCGTAAAAGGATTCCGGCGCGTACACCGAACTCCTCGGATCCACCCACGAAGAAGGGTCCGTACTCCAAGCAGAGGAAGAACCTTCACCAAATTGGGTGACGGTCTCCCCCTGAAAAGGTGGTAACTCACCGTGCTCCTCCTCGTCGGGCACAACCCCCTCCATGGGGTTATGAAACTGGTGCTGGACCATGAAATCATCGAACTGGATAACATCAAAGGACCATCCGTTCCTGTGAGAAAAATCAAACAAAAGAGGTGCAGGTAGACGGATCTTGCGTTCCGTGGTAGTTCCGAAACGCAAGATATAAACAAGGTTACCAAACTCAGAAGTCATGGTAACAAACTTATGCCTTTTCATAGCAGCAAGATCAAAACTTAAATAAGTAAAAGGCTTATCATCAGGGTGTGGGGTGCCTTTAAGATATTCTAAGATAAGTGTGGCATAAACGCCACCAAATAAATCTCCCCTGTTACCGTTCATAGCAAGGCGTCGAGCAATTAAGGCACCCAAATTATAATCAAACCTCCCTGAGAGGGCGGTTGCCAGGATAGCAATATCCGGCGCAGAAGTGTTGCTCGTGTTGTCACGAGCTAACACTCCTCTAGCAACACAATACGCAAAATACCTGAGGTGAGGGAATAAGATGCTGGAGATTTTTGACCGACGAATATCCCTCGTACCCATGCTGCAGAGAGAGTTGAAGATGGTTTTCAGCTCGGAGGGCTGAGAGTTCATCTTCACCATCCGCCCAACGTTTGGCACACCTATTATTTCACAAAACTTTTCCAAGGGCATGGTCAAAAGATCATTGTAAATTTTAAACTCAATAGAACCAGTATCAAGGTTATATCTAAAAATGTTAATGAAACCGGAGGTGAGTTTTTGATAGTGAGTAACCCGGCACGTGACGAGCCGTGTCAGGCCTGCATTAGCACAAAGATTATAAAACTCATCCTTAATTCCCGCAGCTTCAAGGAATTCATCACATGGGAACATCATAGCACGTGCTAGACTTGTGTCTTCCAACAACTCTAGGGGCACATGATCTTCATTGTAGCTCACCCTAGCAGTCGAGGGTGAAGCTGCGGCTCTAGTAACTCGATCGGAGCGCGTGGGCTTCTTCTTCTCAAGCCACCCCTTTGCCCTTCCTAACAAACTCATTTCTGAAGGTGGGACCTGCGGTGTTAAGAAAAGGTCTACCAAGAATAATGGACATGCTCCCATCCTCGGGCATGTCAAGCACGACGAAATCAGTAAGGATCAAACAATTAGCAACTTTTACGGGAACATCCTCACAAATACCTATCGGAACGGCGGTTGACTTGTCAGCCATCTGAAGAAAGATGTCTGTAGGGATTAGCTTCTCTAAACAAAGCCTCTTGTAAAGAGAGAGAGGCATAACACTCACTCATGCCCCAAGATCACATAAAGCAGTTTTGACATAATTATTCTTTATGGAGCAAGGAATGGTGGGTATACCTGGATCACCAAGCTTCTCAGGAATGTTGCCACTGAAAGAGCAGTTAGCAAGCATAGTAGATATTGCTTCATTAGGAATTTTTCTTTTATTAGTAACAATATTTTTCATATATTTTGAATAGGGAGGTAACTTAATAGCATCAGTCAAAGGGATTTGAAGAAAAAGAGGTTTCATCCACTCACAAAACTTATTGTAATGCTCTTCTTCTTTAGATTTGAGAGACTTACCTGGAAAGGGCATGGGTTTCTGTATCCATGGTTCTCTTTCCTTCCCATGTCTTCTTGCGACGAAGTCTTCTCTAGTGTACTTCTTGCGTTTGTCAGGTGCTTCTTCTTCTCGAACTTCAGGCGGATCATTCTTCTCCTTATCCTTACCTTCAGGTTCGGCACCGTCTTCAGTCTCAGCATCGGAGATAGATATACTGTTGGGATCAACAGCTGGCTCTTCACTTGTAATAGGATCATTGGAATTATCATCCTCCTTGTGTTTCTTCTTCTTCTTCTTTGGAGAGCCAACAATTTCTTCTTCCTGCATTTGAGAATCTTGCTCGATTCTCCTCGGATGCCCCTCTGGATAGAGAGGATCTTGAGTGCTAGTTCCTCCTCGGGTCTTAATTCCGAAGGCCTGCAAATCATCTTGTTTGGCATTGTTAGCAAGCAAATCTTTTTGCACATTAGAAATTTGTTCAAGCTGAGTTTGAACCATATGAAAATGCTTCACAAGACATTTAACATCATTAAATGTTCTACCTAGAACATCAAGCAAACTTTTGATAGCAAGGGAATTATCATGCAATTGACTTTGTATCCTCTCATTAAAATGATTTTGTTTCATAATAAAATTATCAAGCTCATCTAAACATTGATCAGGAGGCTTACCATGAGGGATGTCACTTGCGTTGAAATCTAAAAGAGAGTGTACCTCTACCATAGGAGGGTGAGTGTTAGGCTCACACAACTTCTCAATAGGGGGTAGATTCTTCACGTCTTCAGTTTTAATACCCTTCTCTTTAATAGACTTCTTTGCTTCTCGCATATCTTCGGGGCTTAGAACAAGCATGCCCCTCTTCTTTGGTGGTGGTGGTGGTTCAGGGACGGACCAATCTTCATGGTTTTTGGCAATCCTTCCCATCAATTCTTCTGCATCGTCCGGTGTTCTTTTCCTGAAAACACAACCAGCACAACTATCCAAATAGGACCTGGATTCATCAGTTAGACCAGCATAAAATATATCGATTAATTCATTCTTAGGGACTCCATGTCCTGGTCTAGCCCGGATCAGACTACAGTACCTCCCCCAAGCTTTAGGGAGGTGCTCATCCTGCAACTGTTTAAAGTTATAAATTCTTTGTAAAGCAGCATGTTGCATATGAGCAGGAAAGTACTTATCAACAAAAGAGTGAGCTAAGTCTTGAGGACTATTAATGGAACCACATGGTAGTGCATCATACCACGTTTTAGCACCTTCCTTCAAAGAGAAAGGAAGAAGCTTAGTCACATAAAAGTTTCATATCTTCTCATCCGTGGTAAACAAGCCACCCAACTCAGTGAGTTTGGTCAGGTGTGCAATAGCATCATCATTTTCTCTGCCATAAAAGGGGTCAGTTTCAACCATAGATGTAAGTGAAAGATCAACAGAGAAATCATAATCAGGATCATAGATGCATATAGGAGATGTAGCAAATTCAGGATCATGAACAGTCTTGTTCTTCAAGGAGTGTTTTTCAAGCAGCTTCTTAATAGCTTCAGGGTCAGAGTCACAAACTCTGTCAGTTCCCTGCATAAATCATCATCAAGCATAATGTAATCATCATCAAGGAGTCTCTCCTTGAGTTTACTCAAATCAGGATAATCATAAGTTCCACCAATGGGGTAGCGAGTAACAGGAATTTCAATTCCAGATTTTTTTTGCAGCAGCAGCGATCTGTTTCTCAAGGGCATAACCAAGTGAACTAATATCATCAAGAGTAGTAGAGGCATCATCAAAAGTATCAGACATAGTAACAGATTCAGTAGAAGCATCATGTGGTGGCGGTGAGGCAAACTTACTCATAACAGAAGGTGAATCAAGTGTAGCACTAGTGTTTAGAATAGTACCTCTTCTTGCAGTGGATAGTAAGATCGGAACCTTGGGGTCTCCTTTCTTACCCATAGCGGATGAAGTGCAGCAGGTAGGATACTTCAAGTAGACTTGTAAATATTGCTATGCTCCCCGGCAACGGCGCCAGAAAACGGTACTTGATAACCCTCAACCGTAAGGGATCGAGATAGTCTTCGCGGGTAAGAATAACCCAATTTATAGATTCGACACACGGGGGTCCAAAGAGTATTTATAAGCTTTGACAGTTGAGTCGTCAATTCAACCGCACCTGAAATATACTTACTTGCAACAAAAGATAAGTGGTAACGGTGATATGATAGTGATGGTTGTAATAGTAAAAGTAAACAACAAAAGTAACAACTGATAACCAGCAGGATTGAAACACTGTAGGCTAGGGAGATGGATGGTTGGGCGCTGCATGGATGAGATATATCATGAATCTAACTTGGGGCAAGGCACACAGAAAAGTAATGATCATCTAAGCAAGTATCAAACATTAGGCATGTATCCCACAGGTAGTTGTACGTGCTTGCAATAAGAACTTGCACAACATCTTTTGTCCTACCATCCCGCTACGAACGGGGCCAAAAGGAACTTATGGAGATTAAGGTGCTCCTGTCAAAGAGCACCGGAACAAGGCAATAAACTCAATGGATACATGGAATCCTCAAATTATGGACCATCCCCTTTGGTGTCTCAAGCTGTCACTTTTGGGATCGCCGATTCCGGACCGTAATAGGTGCAAAGAACTCATAGATAGGATCAAGAACACAAATATATTCATGCAAACACATATGGTTCAGATCTGAAATCATGGCACTCGGGCCCTAAGTGACAAGCATTAAGAGCAACAAGTTGAAGCAAAGATGATAAACACCATAGTAGATGATAGGCAACATGCCCCCAACAATCTGATAAACTATTACATGATCTAACTCATCCAATCCCTACCATCCCCTTTGCCTACAGCAGGGAATTACTCACACATGGAAGGAGAAGTCATGGAGGGAGGATGGAGTGGTGATGATGATGACGATGGCAACGATCTCCCCTCTCCGGAGGCCAAATCAGCCTCCAGATTAGCCCTCCCGAAGAAGAACCGAGGGTGGCGGCGGCTCCGCGACGGAAACTGGGAAAACGACTTCTGTTCTGGGGTTTTCTCGTCACGGCGATAAATACGGGTCAAAGTAGGGCACCAGAGGGGGAAGGACCCGCCCAGGCGGCCTCCCGGCGCGGCCAGGGGTGGGGCCGCCTGGGCAGGGCGCCTGGCCCCCCCCTGGCTGCCCTCTGGCCCATCTTCTGGCACAAGGGCCCTTCGGGTGCGTGGATTTTCTGTGATTTTTCTTGGAATTTTTTGAGATACCTAAAAATCCGTTTTCCTGCACACAATAAAACCATACAGGCAGCTCTGCTGAAAACAGCGTCAGTCCGGGTTAGTTTAGTTAAAATCATGCAAGAATGAGGTCAAAACAATAGCAAAAGTGTTTGGAAAAGTAGATACGTTTGAGACGTATCAGTCATCTAAATGATCACGTGATCCAAATCGACTAAACCATGTCCTATCATCATGTGAGATGGAGTAGTTTTCAATGGTGAACATCTTATGTTGATCATATCTACTATATGATTCACGCTCGACCTTTTGCTCTCCAGTGTTCCGGGGCCATGTCTGTACATGCTAGGCTCATCAAGTTTAACCCGAGTATTCTGCTTGTGCAAAATTGTCTTACACCCATTGTATTTGAACGTAGAGCTTATCACACCCGATCATCACGTGGTGTCTCGGCATGACGAACTTTCACAATGGTGCATACTCAGGGAGAACACTTGTACCTTGGAATTTCGTAAGGGATTATCTTATAATGCTACTGCCGTACTAAGCAAAATAAGAAGCATAATAAGATAAACATCACATGCAATCAAAATACGTGACATGATATGGCCATCATCATCTTGTGCTTTTGATCTCCATCTCCAAAGCATCGTCATGATCTCCATCGTCAGTACACCAGGGCAACTAATGTCGAGCATACGATGATGCCGCCCGTTTTCATTTCGTGAAAGTCCCCGGCAGAGGAAAGGGCTGTAGGTGATGGCGCGTTCTGCTTCTCCCTAGGAGGCCTTCCTCCACTAGCAGGTTTCTTCGGAAAACTCTATCTATTCTGGTCCCTCGAAGGAGATAATAAAGAACCCAAAGCAGATGGTATCCTACTGCAAGGGTGGTCTTAAGAATCCAAAAGAGGTTGCTCGCCAAAATAAAGAGCCTTGAGTACTAGAAGAAAAGCACCTAGACCTAACAAAATTAAGTGAATACCCAAAATTGTAGTCATTTTATTTCGATCTTTCCAGACATAACCAAAGTAAATAGCCGCGCACTCCACATTGATCCTTTCCTTTCGTACGAACAGAGGAAGCTTGGATCAACGAAAACCTATAGGGATAAAAAGGGGAAAGATTCCCGCTCCACCGCTTGTGCAGGCCCCCGTCAATTCCTTTGAGTTTCGGTCTTGCGACAAATGGAAAAATTCGAAGGGTATTCAGAAAAATATAAATCTCGTCAACAATACTTTGTCTACCCACTTCTCTTTCAGGAACCAATCTATCGCCTTTGATGACTCGTTGACAGCCTCCTCAACCCAAGCTTAGCGGGAAGTGATAACTCTTTCTTTGCACCATTGAAAAAGGGCATTGAACGAGAAAGAAATCGTCCACAGATAATAAAACTATCATATCGGCCCAAGCAATGCCCAAAGAATCCCATTTCTTTCTTGGTTGGACTAACCCAACCGGCAATTTCCTTCTTCCTGAATTGGGATAGTCAGATTCAGTCTTTCTTTCGTATCAAAGTAAGTTCTTTCCTTGATTCTTTCTTTTCGTGCATGACCTTTCTCGAACTTTCTAAAAATGATAGAATTGACTTTTCCGGCTTGACACCATGATCTTCATCGTAGCATCATGGTCGTCTCGCCAACTATTGCTAGTACTATTATCACTAACTCATAGTGGTAAAGTAAAGCAATTACATGGCCCTCACAATTCATACAATAAAGAGACAACCATAAGGCTCCTGTCGGTTGCCAATTACTTACAAAACATGATCATATCATACAATAACGTATAACTCATCACGTCTTGACCATATCACATCACAACATGCCCTGCAAAAACAAGTTAGACGTCCTCTACTTTGTTGTTGCAAGTTTTAAGTGGCTACTACGGGCTTAGCAAGAACCGTTCTTACCTACGCATACAAACCACAATGATTTTTTGTCAAGTGTGCTATTTTAACCTTCACAAGGACCGAGCGTAGTCACACTTGATTCAACTAAAGTAAGAGAGACAGACACCCGCCGGTCACCTTTAAGCAACGAGTGCTCGTAACGGTGAAAGCAGTCTCGCGTAAGCGTACGCGTAATGTCGGTCCGGGACGCTTCATCCCACAATATCGTCGAATCAAAGTATGACATGTTGGTAAGCAGTATGACTATTATCGCCCACAATTCATTGTGTTCTACTCGTGCATATCATCTACGCATAGACCTCGCTCTGATACCACTGTTGGGGAACGTAGTATTTCAAAAAAAATTCTATGATCACGCAAGATCTATCTAGGAGAAGCATAGCAACGAGCGGGGAGAGTGTGTCCATGTACCCTCGTAGACCGAAAGCGGAAGCGTTTAGTAATGCGGTTGATGTAGTCGAACTTCTTTGCGATCCAACCGATCCAAGCACCGAACGTACGGCACCTCCGCGTTCAGCGCACGTTCAGCACGATGACGTCCCACGAACTCTTGGTCCAGTTGAGGTCGACGGAGAGTTCCATCAGCACGACGGCGTGGTGAAGGTGATGATGAAGTTACCGGCGCAGGGCTTCACCTAGGCACTACGACGATATGATCGAGGCGTGTAACTGTGGAGGGGGGCACCGCACACGGCTAAGAAATCAACTTGTGTGTCTATGGGGTGCCCCTTGGCCACGTATATAAAGGAGGATAAGAGGAGAGGGACGGCCCTCCTATGGCGCGCCCAAGGGGGGAGTCCTAATCCCACTAGGAGTAGGATTCCCCTTTCCTAGTAGGAGTAGGAGAAGAAGGAAGGGGAGGGAGGGAAGAGATGGAAGGAGGGGGCGTCGCCCTCCCCCTAGTCCAATTCGGACTAGGCCATGGGGGGCGCGGCCTGCCCTAGGATACCTCCCTCTCTCTCCCCTAAAGCCCAATAAGGCCCATTTACTCCCCGGGGGGTTTCGGTAACCTCCCGGTACTCCAGTATTTATCCGGTGACCCCCGGAACCCTTCGGTGTCCGAATATAACCTTCCAATATATCAATGTTTATGTCTCGACCATTTCGAGACTCCTCGTCATGTCCGTGATCACATCCGGGACTCCGAACTACCTTCGGTACATCAAAAGACATAAACTCATAATACCGATCGTCATCGAACGTTAAGCGTGCGGACCCTACGGGTTCGAGAGCTATGTAGACATGACTGAGACTCATCTCCGGTCAATAACCAATAGCGGAACCTGGATGCTCATATTGGTTCCTACATATTCTACGAAGATCTTTATCGGTCAAACCGCATAACAACATACGTTGTTCCCTTTGTCATCGGTATGTTACTTGCCCGAGATTCGATCGTCGATATCATCATTCCTAGTTTAATCTCGTCACCGGCAAGTCTCTTTACTCGTTCTGTAATACATCATCTCATGACTAACTCATTAGTCGTTTGCTTGTAAGGCTTATTACATGGGTTCAGTGGCGGAGATAAGCCCCAGGCTGCCCTGGCGGTGGCCTGGGGCGTGAGGTTGTGTTTCTTCCTGTATTGTACCTAGTTTTCTACTGTTTTCTACTGTAGCTACTAGTTGGCCTGGTGTAATGCCCCGGATGTAATACTTTCCCTTTTGGGCAATATATATATATCTCTGGCTTCATCAATTCCATTCCGGGTTCTTCGTCTTTCGGGTTTTTCGTTCTTTTGTCGTGTGCGTTTGTTCATTCATTCATATCATGTAGTCATGTGCATTGCATTGCATTTGTGTTGTCGTTTGCATCTGGTCCCACTCGTTCCTTCCCGTTGTCCGTTTCGAGTTCCGGAGCTCTCTCACGTGTCCGTGGCATCCCCGAGGCCTACTTTGGTGTTTGGCCGTGTAACGTTTTCGTTTTGGTGTGAGACTTGTCGTGCGATGTTGTTTTGGTGTGTGTAACCCGCCTGTCAAATCTCGTCGCGTTTGGAGTTCGTTTGGTGCTCCAACAGTTATTCTCGTGGGCTGAAAGTACCTTCTCTTTGAGGCCCAAGACACCCCTCCAACAGCCCACCAAACCAACCCAAACCCCTCCCTTCATCTAGGCCATCCAATTGTGATCGTGTGGCCGAAAACCTGACCTCATTTGGACAACCCTAGCTCCTTGTGCCTATATAAACGTCCATCTCCCCCAATTTTCGCGTCTGAAACCCTAATGTTTCCACAGTTCGCCGCCGGTGCTTCCACCGTTGATCCGTGGTGCTTCCACCGTTGAGCCACCGTGCTTCCGACGTTCCAGAAAAACCGTGCTTCCGAAGTTCGTCGCCGTGCTTCCGAAGGCCGCCAGCTGTGCTTCCGTCCGACGAGTGGGCCCGCGCCCGGTCTTCTCCTACCTCCACCGCCGGCCCCGTTCTTCTCCGTCTCCGGCGCCGCGCCGCCGGCCGGGCAGGTCACCGCCCCGCCGCGGGCCTCGCCGGGCGCCGCCCTCCGCCGCTGGGCGCCTCCCCGGCCGCATCTCCCGCCGGCCTCCGCCGCCCCTCCGGCGAGCCCCGCCGCCACTTCGACCAAGCCGCCGTCGGCGCCCCTCACCGCCGCCTCCCTCGCCACCGTGCCGGGGCGCCCTCCCTCCGGCCACCGCTCGCTCGAGCGAGCTGCCGCCGCCGCCGATCGAGGGGATCGGGAGGATCCCCCGATCCGATCTGGAACACCCTATCGGGCCGGAGCCCCGAGGCCCGTTAGCGCAGATCCGGCCCGCACCGCAGGTGGGCCGTTGACCCGATCCGCCAGCTGTTTGACCCCGCCGGCCCGTTGACTTCTGAGAAGGTTGTTTTTCACTAAGTCCCTAGGATTTACTTGTCTGATGCAGTTTTGTTTTATGATAACTTTTTGTGTGATGGTCCGATTTGAGCGAATGATATGTCAAAATGATCGTGGTGACTTGTTCTACATTTTGTTCCATTGTGCCATGCATGTTTGAGGTCATCTAGATGTCTTAATCTTCATGAGAAGAGTGCTACTTGTTATAAACTGCTGTTTGTAGTTGTTTTCATGCCATCTTTGCAATGTGTTAACTTGTTGCATGTTTATCCAAATGAAGCAAATGATATGTCCACGTGTTCATCATGAAATGCTCTACATGTTGGTTGCATTAGCTTGCATGATAGATTTCATCTTGCCATGTTTATCTCCTTTGCAAAAGTGCTAGTGACTGTTATGTTGTTAAACTTGTTACGAGATGCCTAGTTGAGGAGCTCGTTGCTATTGATGTGGTTGTCCCCTTGATGCATGCTTAGATGTTTTGAATTCACCATCTTGTGTACTTTGTTGTGGTGCTTACCACTTGCCATGCCATGCTTTGAGGTGACATAAACTTTCTCACAAAGATGCCATGATGTTACTACTGTTTTAACACTTAGTGAAATTTCACTAAGTCTGGAATCTGTAATATCCAGATGCCATGTTTGCTTGTTGTTCTAGGCAAATCCATGATAGTTTTGGGGTGACTCTTGATGGTTCCTTGTTGTATAAGTTGGATATCCATTCATGCTCTCACATGCTCATTTGGTTGGCTGTAGCATATTTAACTCTTGCTCCCAAGTTGCAACAATTTACTGCTGTCAGGATTTTGTTGTCAAGTTCAAAATGTCATAGCTTGTTGCTATTGATCCATGGCTCCTTTGGGGATGCTCCAATGGACTTGTTTGCTGTAGGATATGTCTACTTTATGTCCATGCTCATTGCCATGATGTTTGAGTGCTGTAGGCCATTTATCTCTTGCTCCGAAGTTGCTATGTGGCTGTTATTTTTAGCTTGTGCATGTTTATTGTTCGGGTGTAACTTTTAGCCCGTTGCTCCGTTTTGAGCAAGTCCTATATGTAACTTGTGTGTTTTTGCATGTAGATTCATAATATCCTATTGTTAGCATGTTTTGAAGTATTTTGCTTGATTGCATATTGTCATGCTCCTTTGTGTTGTAACACTGTGCTTCCTATGTAGACTTTCTGTGCTTCCATAGTGCATCTGTTTTGCTTCCATAGTGCATTAGTCATGCATCCAGTAATTTTTCTGCGCATTGCATCTTGTTTGATTTCATGCCTTGTGTGTTTGTGTTGAGTAGAGCCGGAAGCTGAGTACGAGTACGAGAACGAGGTTACTACCGAGGTTGAGAACGAGGAGCTCTCTTACGATCCCATCGACAACTCTTCAGGCAAGATGACCGAACCCGGATACCATTACTATCTTTGCCTATTGCTAGTAGTATCGCTCTATAGTTTTGCCTCGATGCCCATGTTTTCCTGTCAGCCTCCTATTGTAACCATGAACCTGTTTAACCACCCTACCTATGCAAACCATTGATTGGCTATACGTAGGCTTCGCTCAGCCCCTCTTATAGCGTTGTTAGTTGCAGGAGAAGATTGAAGATTTCTTGCTTCTTGTTGAAGCTTGTTGGGATATCACACTATATTAATTATTAAATGAAATCACCTATATATTGGTAATGGGTGGAAGGCTAAGCCTTTTGCTTGGTGTTTTGTTCCACTCATGCCGCTAGGAACCGTATAAACTGGTGTTATGTTCCTTGATTATGCGTTCCTCACACGGTTGGGGTTATGGGACCCCCTCGATAAACCGCTAAGTGCTAAGTCTTTTCCAGCAAGTCCCAACATTGGTACTATTCGCTTCGCCTAATAACTAAAAACTTGCATAGGGTCTTGCAAATCCGAGTTCTTAATCAACAACCCGGGCCAGTGCTCCTCTTGAGTGTTGGTCCAAACTGGGGGTTATGCGGGGCCACCACGAGGAAACTCGAGGATTGGTTTTACCTGTAGGATCGCCCATCCGGTCGTGGCCTGAGACTAGATACGCGCGGCTATTGTCAGGGTGTCGGCACGCCGGGAGGATTTGCTGGATTAGCCTTACCTTAGTCGGAGTATCTTGAGCACGGGATTCCGAGGATACTCGGGCCATCCCACTTTGGAGTTGCGACTCCGCGGATCGTGGGCTTGTCATGGGCCAAGTTGGAACACCCCTGCAGGGTTATGAACTTTCGAAAAGCCGTGCCCGCGGTTATGTGGCAGATGGGAATTTGTTAATATCCGGTTGTAGAAAACTTGACACCATGTTCCAATACACGACCAGCGTGAGTACCGTGATGGTCATTTTCCGAAAAGGGATTCGGGAGATGAACACGGTGGGGTTATGTTTGACTTGCTTTAGTTAGGATCACTTCGTGATCATCTCTCGTCCGAGGCACCTTCTCTTCTCGCTCTCTTTTACGTAAGCTAGGCTAGTGCTGCTGCAAACTCTTGTTCTTTCTTCAACCTTGTTCCACACCCAAGGCTTGGATAGTCGTGTTACCCGGGAACGGGATTGCTGAGTCCTCTGTGGCTCACAGTTACTTCACCACACCAGATGCAGGTACGATGGTGAGCTACACAGGCGATGGTACCGAGCTAGACTAGGAGTATGACGAGGAGCGTAGCCGTTACTATGTGAACTATCCGGTTGATCAGTAGAGCTTCTACTAGGATTCGATCTAGACCTGTGGTTCTAAGTTATGTTTGGTATCTTGTCATTTGGATCTTACCCTTAGATGGGCTGTGATGTTTATTTGAATGATGTTTGGACATGTAATTATTTGTGTGACGTGGCGAGTGTAATCCAACTATCTTTCAGTTTTCATCCCTATTTTTACATGAGATGTGCCAAGGTACCAAACTTGCGATCATTCCAGAATGGGCTTATATCTTTAAGTCGTGCCTCGACACGTAGGAGATATAGTCCCATCCTGGGCATTACACCTGGGGCTTGCCTGGGGCGTTCCTAGTTCCTGGCTCCGCCACTGCATGAGTTTATGTGGTCTAGTAGAGGCATACTAGGGACACTCTATAATACATCATCTCGTGACTAACTCATTAGTCTACATCATCTCGGTCAAACCAGCTAATCTAGTAGAAGCATACTAGGGACACTATGTTTTGTCTATGTATTTACACATGTATCAAGTTTCCGGTTAATACAATTCTAGCATGAATAAAAGACATTTATCATGATATATAAGGAAATATAAATAACAACTTTATTATTGCCTCTAGGGCATATTTCCTTCACATCCATGAGCATATAGTTTTTCCTAATTTGAATGCTACTGTTATTTCCAGTTTCCATCATTATATATCTTATGTCATAATCATTTCTTGAAACTTTTCATAAATTTTGGAATTTCAAATTTTGTATGGAATTTTTACAAACTTGAACACCTTTTCCAAAATAGTTAACAAATTCCCAACAATTGATGTAAATATTGTAGAAAAATTGCAAACCACGTACCTTTTAAAATTTATCAACCTTTTTTGACACACAAACAATTCTTAAAATTTTCAACAACAAAAAAATCGATAATGGGAACATTTTGTGAAATTCCAGCACATTTTTAAAATTGTAAACAATATTTGAAAACAAGTACATTTTTTGATACTCCAAACATTTTTTTCCCAAATTGAACAGGTTTCAAAAAGAATAATAAATTTAAATAAACTAGAAATTGAATAAGGAAAGGAAAACAAAAAAAAATAGAAAAGAAAAAGATACTAAAGCCCTAGAAAATAAAAATGTTTGTAAATTTGAAAAAAAATGTTTTAAAATAATGCTTGTATATTTGAAAAGTATTCGCCTTTTAAAAAATGTTTATAAATTTAACTAATTATTCAACAGAATGCCTGCAAATTTGAAAAAAATCGTCTTATAATTATTTTTCACGATTCTAGAAAAGTGTTCAATATTTTGAAAAAATGTTCACCAAAACAAAAAATGGTTGTATTTTTTCGTAAAAAAATGGTTCACATATTTGAAAAAAAATCGTTTTTCCAGAAGAAGTTCTCATATTAAAAAAACATTTTGTATTTTAGAAAAATGTTCGTGTTTTCGAAAATTGAGAAAATGCATTAACTACAAGACCCCAGATCGGCTTGCTACAGTGTTCGGCCCGGTTGTACAGTGCTGGTTTGATCTGCTGCGGAGTATGTAGAGTGTAAAATGCATGAACCGTCCTTGAAGTTGCAGGCGAGGTTCAAAATGGTCCCCAAACTCTTAAACTGCTCCAATACGGTCCCTAAACTTGCGAATATGAAGTTAATACGATCCCTGTGTTGGGGAACGTAGTATTTTAAAATTTTCCTACGATCACGCAAGATCTATCTACCAGATGCATAGCAACGAGAGGGGAGAGTGTGTCTACGTACCCTCGTAGACCGGGAGCGGAAGCGTCAAGTGACGCGGTTGATGTTGTCGAACTTCTTCACGATCCAACCGATCAAGCACCGAACGTACGGCACCTCCGCGTTCAGCACACGTTCAGCTTGATGACCTCCCACGAGCTCTTGATCCAGTTGAGCTTCACGGGAGAGTTTCGTCAGCACAACGGCGTGGTGACGGATATGATGTGATCACCGGCGTAGGGCTTCTCCTAAGCTCCGCGACGGTACGACCGAGGTGTGATTCTGTGGAGGGGGGCACCGCACACGGCTAAAACAAATCAACTTCTGTGTCTTTGGGTGCCCCCCTGCCCCCGTATATAAAGGAGCAAGGGAGGAGGGGCCGGCCACCTCCTATGGTGCGGCTAGGGAGGGGACTCCTACTAGGAATAGGATTGCAGGATTCATCGGAAGGAAGAAGGGGGAAAGGATTAGGAGAGGTGGCGCCCCCCCTCCCCCCAATCCTAGTCCAACTAGGATTCCTAGGTGGGGGCGCCGGCCAGCCCTATGGGCTGCCTCTCTCTCACCCTTTAGGCCCACTATGGACCATTCCCTCTCGTAGGGGGTTCCGGTAACCCCCTCCGGCATTCCCGATAAATCCGAAACTTTTCCGGTATACTTCCGGTGTCCGAATATAGCCGTCCAATATATCAATCTTTATGTCTCGGACATTCCGAGACTCCTCGTCATGTCCGTGATCTCATCCGGGACTCCGAACTACCTTTGGTACATCAATACTCAAAAACTCATAATACCGATCGTCATCAAACGTTAAGCGTGCGGACCCTACGGGTTCGAGAACTATGTAGACATGACCGAGACTCATCTCTGGTCAATAACCAATAGCGGAACCTGGATGTTCATATTGGCTCCTACATATTCTACGAAGATCTTTTATCGGTCAGAACCGCATAACAACATACGTTGTTCCTTTTGTCAAACGGTATGTTACTTGCCCGAGATTCGATCGTCGGTATCTTTATACCTAGTTCAATCTCGTTGCCGGCAAGTCTCTTTACTCGTTCCATAACACATCATCTCATGACTAACTCATTAGTCTTTTGCTTGCAAGGCTTATTATGATGTGTGTTACCGAGAGGGCCCAGAGATACCTCTCCGACACTCGGAGTGACAAATCCCAATCTTGATCTATGCCAACACCATGAATACTTTCGGAGACACCTGTAGAGCATCTTTATGATCACCCAGTTACGTTGTGATGTTTGATAGCACACAAGGTGTTCCTACGGTATTCGGGAGTTGCATAATCTCATAGTCATAGGAACATGTATAAGTCATGAAGAAAGCAATAGCAGTTAAACTAAACGATCATAGTGCTATGCTAACGGATGGGTCTTGTCCATCACATCATTCTCCTAATGATGTGATCCCGTTGATCAAATGACAACCCATGTCTATGGCTAGGAAACATAACCATCTTTGATCAATGAGCTAGTCTAGTAGAGGCATACTAGGGACATACTGTTTTGTCTATGTATCCACACATGTACTAAGTTTCCGGTTAATACAATTCTAGCATGAATAAAAGACATTTATCATGATATAAGGAAATACAAATAACATCTTTATTATTGCCTCTAGGGCATATTTCCTTCACCCTGAACTCGTGGAACAGGTCCTGGGATACGTATGCACGTACGTTTTGCGTACGGCGCATAGTCCACATCAGCGTAAACTGTCGATCGCGGGCAGGCCCGACCTGTTCATCTCGTGAAAACGAAGCTCTCGACCCTGGGAGGCTGGGACGGCGGCGCCGCTTGATGATCGCCGGCATGTCCAGCACATGAGCCCAGGACAGCGGAGGAACGAAGGGGATCGCAGCCGCATTCGACCCGCAGTGCTTTGCGGCGCCGGTGGTGGTGGGTGCCCCGATACGGCGGCGCCGACGTACGTTAGTCCATTTTATTCCACCATGGCCAGGCTTTTTTTGGTGAAGATGGCGTCATTTCCCACTGGATTAGGCAATGATTTGTGAGATGTTCTGTTTATGATCATTGTGCTGACCATGTGCCTACTAAATTTGTCTTTAAATTTGTAAACTAGTACTTACTATGTATTGTTCATCTTCAGATCTTATGTTGTACCTGTAGCAAGGCACACATCAGGTCTGGTACACATCAGGTCTGCTAGACTTATAGCAAGGCACACATCAGGTCTGGTACACAGCATTGCATACATGATAGATCCTATGGCTGAGGCATAGGGAATGACTTTCATTTTCTCTCTATCTTCTGCAGTGGTCGGGCATTGAGTCTTACTCAACTTTATACCTTGTAAAACAGGCAAGAACCCTTTCTTTGACTGATCCATTTTGAACCTTTTCAAAATCTTATCAAGGTATGTGCTTTGTGAAAGTCCAATTAAGCGTCTTGATCTATCTCTATAGATCTTGATGCCTAATATGTAAGCAGCTTCACCGAGGTCTTTCATTGAAAAACTTTTATTCAAGTATCCTTTTATGCTATTCAGAAATTCTATATCATTTCCAATTAACAATATGTCATCTACATATAATATTAGAAATGCTACAGAGCTCCCACTCACTTTCTTGTAAATACAGGCTTCTCCAAAAGTCTGTATAAAACCATATGCTTTGATCACCTCATCAAAGCGTATATTCCAACTCCGAGATGCTTGCACCAGTCCATAGATGGATCGCTGGAGTTTGCAAACTTTGTTATCACCTTTTGGATCGACAAAACCTTCTGGTTGCATCATATACAACTCTTCTTTGAGATATCCATTTAGGAATGCAGTTTTGACATCCATTTGCCAGATTTCATAATCATAAAATGCGGCAATTGCTAACATGATTCGGACAGACTTAAGCATCGCTACAGGTGAGAAAGTCTCATCGTAGTCAACTCCTTGAACTTGTCGAAAACCTTTCGCAGCAAGTCGAGCTTTGTAAACAGTAATATTACCGTCTGCGTCGGTCTTCCTCTTGAAGATCCATTTATTTTCGATGGCCTGCCGATCATCGGGCAAGTCAACCAAAGTCCATACTTTGTTCTCATACATGGATCCCATCTCAGATTTCATGGCTTCAAGCCATTTTGCGGAATCTGGGCTCATCATCGCTTCCTCATAGTTCGTAGGTTCATCATGGTCTAGTAACATGATTTCCAGAACTGGGTTGCCGTACCACTCTGGTGCGGAACGTACTCTGGTTGATCTACGACGTTCAGTAGAAACTTGATCCGAAGTTTCATGATCATTATCATCAACTTCCTCACTAATTGGTGTAGGAATCACTGGAACAATTTCCTGTGATGTACTAGTTTCCAATATGGGAGAAGGTACAATTACCTCATCAAGTTCTACTTTCCTCCCACTCACTTCTTTCGAGAGAAACTCTTTTTCTAGAAAGGATCCGTTCTTAGCAACGAATATTTTGCCTTCGGATCTGTGATAGAAGGTGTACCCAACAGTTTCTTTTGGGTATCCTATGAAGACACATTTTTCCGACTTGGGATCGAGCTTATCAGGTTGAAGTGTTTTCACATAAGCATCGCAGCCCCAAATTTTAAGAAACGACAACTTTGGTTTCTTGCCAAACCATAGTTCATAAGGCGTCGTATCAACGGATTTAGATGGTGCCCTATTTAACGTGAATGCAGCTGTCTCTAAAGCATAACCCCAAAACGATAGTGGTAAATCGGTAAGAGACATCATAGATCGCACCATATCTAATAAAGTACGGTTACGACGTTCGGACACACCATTACGTTGTGGTGTTCCAGGTGGTGTGAGTTGTGAAACTATTCCACATTGTTTCAAATGAAGACCAAACTCGTAACTCAAATATTCTCCTCCACGATCAGATCGTAGGAACTTTATTTTCTTGTTACGATGATTCTCTACTTCACTCTGAAATTCTTTGAACTTTTCAAATGTTTCAGACTTGTGTTTCATTAAGTAGATATACCCATATCTGCTCAAATCATCAGTGAAGGTCAGAAAATAACGATACCCGCCGCGAGCATCAACGCTCATTGGTCCACATACATCAGTATGTATGATTTCCAACAAATCTGTTGCTCGCTCCATAGTTCCGGAGAATGGAGTTTTAGTCATCTTGCCCATGAGGCATGGTTCGCAAGCACCAAGTGATTCATAATCAAGTGATTCCAAAAGTCCATCTTTATGGAGTTTCTTCATGCGTTTTACACCAATATGACCCAAACGGCAGTGCCACAAATAAGTTGCACTATCATTATTAACCTTGCATCTTTTGGTTTAAATATTATGAATATGTGTATCACTACAATCAAGATCTAGTAAGAATAGACCACTCTTTAAGGTTGCATGACCATAAAAGATATTATTCATAAAAATGGAACAACCATTATTCTCTGATTTAAATGAATAACCGTCTCGCAATAAACAAGATCCAGATATAATGTTCATGCTCAACGCTGGCACCAAATAACAATTATTTAGGTCTAAAACTAATCCCGAAGGTAGATGTAGAGGTAGCGTGCCGACGGCGATCACATCGACTTTGGAACCGTTTCCCACGCGCATCGTCACCTCGTCCTTAGCTAATCTTCGTTTAATCCGTAGTCCCTGTTTCGAGTTACAAATATTAGCAACCGAACCGGTATCAAATACCCAGGTACTACTACGAGCATTAGTAAGGTACACATCAATAACATGTATATCATATATACCTTTGTTCATCTTGCCATCCTTCTTATCCGCCAAATACTTGGGGCAGTTCCGCTTCCAGTGTCCAGTTCCCTTGCAGTAGAAGCACTCAGTTTCAGGCTTGGCTCCAGATTTGGATTTCTTCGTTGAAGTAGCAACTGATTTGCTATTCTTTTTGAAGTTCCCTTTCTTTCCCTTGCCCTTTTTTTTTGAAACTAGTGGTCTTGTTAACCATCAACACTTGATGCTCCTTTTTGATTTCTACCTCCGCAGCTTTGAGCATAGCGAAGAGCTCGGGAATTGTCTTTTGCATCCCTTGCATGTTATAGTTCATCACGAAGCCTTTATAGCTTGGTGGCAGTGATTGAAGAACTCTATCAATAACACTATCCTCGTCAACATTGCAACCAAGTTGAGTCATATGATTGTAGTACCCAGACATTCTGAGCAAGTGTTCACTGATAGAACTATTCTCCTCCATTTTGCAGCTGTAGAACTTATTGGAAATCTCATATTTCTCAATTCGGGCATTTGCTTGAAATATTAACTTCAACTCCTGGAACATTTCATATGCTCCATGACGTTCAAAACGTCGTTGAAGTCCCGGTTCTAAGCCGTAAAGCATGGCACACTGAACTATCGTGTAGTCATCAGACCGCGACTGCCAGACGTTCAAAGCGTCTGCATCAGCGGAAGGGGGCTTGTCACCTAGCGGTGCTTCAAGGACATAATTCTTCTATGCAGCAATGAGGATAATCCTCAGGTTACGGACCCAGTCTGTGTAATTGCTACCATCATCTTTCAACTTAGCTTTCTCTAGGAATGCATTAAAATTCAAAGGAACGGTAGCACGGGCCATTGATCTACAACGACATAGATATGCAAAAACTATCAGGACTAAGTTCATGATAAATTAAAGTTCAGTTTAATCATATTAATTTAAAGAACTCCCACTTAGATAGACATCCCTCTGGTCATCTAAATGATCACGTGATCCAAATCAACTAAACCATGTCCGATCATCACGTGAGATGGAGTAGTTTTCAATGGTGAACATCTTATGTTGATCATATCTACTATATGATTCACGCTCGACCTTTCGGTCTCCAGTGTTCCGAGGCCATATCTGTATATGCTAGGCTCGTCAAGTTTAACCCGAGTATTCTGCGTGTGCAAAACTGGCTTACACCCGTTGTATTTGAACGTAGAGCTTATCACACCCGATCATCACGTGGTGTCTCGGCACGACGAACTTTCGCAACGGTGCATACTCAGGGAGAACACTTATACCTTGAAATTCAGTAAGGGATCATCTTATAATGCTACCGTCGTTCTAAGCAAAATAAGAAGCATAATAAGATAAACATCACATGCAATCAAAATATGTGACATGATATGGCCATCATCATCTTGTGCTTTTGATCTCCATCTCCAAAGCACCGTCATGATCACCTTCGTCACCGGCTTGACACCTTGATCTCCAACGTAGCATCGTTGTCGTCTCGCCAACTATTGCTTCTACGACTATCGCTACCGCTTAGTGATAAACTAAAGCAATTACATGGCGATTGCATTTCATACAATAAAGCGACAACCATATGGCTCCTGCCAGTTGCCGATAACTTTACAAAACATGATCATCTCATACAAAACCGTATAACTCATCATGTCTTGACCATATCACATCACAACATGCCCTGCAAAAACAAGTTAGACGTCCTCTACTTTGTTTGTTGCAAGTTTTACGTGGCTGCTACGGGCTTAGCAAGAACCGTTCTTACCTACGCATACAAAACCACAACGATGTTTCGTCAAGTATGTGCTGTTTTAACCTTCACAAGGACCGGGCATAGCCACACTTGATTCAGCTAAAGTGAGAGAGACAGACACCCGCCAGTCACCTTTAAGCAACGAGTGCTCGTAACGGTGAAACCAGTCTCGCGTAAGCGTACGCGTAATGTCGGTCCGGGCCGCTTCATCTCACAATACCGCCGAAGCAAAGTATGACATGCTGGTAAGCAGTATGACTAGTATCGTCCACAATCTCATTGTGTTCTACTCGTGCATATCATCTACGCATAGACCTGGCTCATGATGCCACTGTTGGGGAACGTAGTATTTTAAAATTTTCTACGATCACGCAAGATCTATCTACCAGATGCATAGCAACGAGAGGGGAGAGTGTGTCTACGTACCCTCGTAGACCGGGAGCGGAAGCGTCAAGTGACGCGGTTGATGTTGTCGAACTTCTTCACGATCCAACCGATCAAGCACCGAACGTACGGCACCTCCGCGTTCAGCACACGTTCAGCTTGATGACGTCCCACGAGCTCTTGATCCAGTTGAGCTTCACGGGAGAGTTTCGTCAGCACAACGGCGTGGTGACGGATATGATGTGATCACCGGCGTAGGGCTTCTCCTAAGCTCCGCGACGGTACGACCGAGGTGTGATTCTGTGGAGGGGGCACCGCACACGGCTAAAACAAATCAACTTCTGTGTCTTTGGGTGCCCCCCTGCCCCCGTATATAAAGGAGCAAGGGAGGAGGGGCCGGCCACCTCCTATGGTGCGGCTAGGGAGGGGACTCCTACTAGGAATAGGATTGCAATCCTATTCCTAGTAGGATTCATCGGAAGGAAGAAGGGGGAAAGGATTAGGAGAGGTGGCGCCCCCCCCCAATCCTAGTCCAACTAGGATTCCTAGGTGGGGGCGCCGGCCAGCCCTATGGGCTGCCTCTCTCTCACCCTTTAGGCCCACTATGGACCATTCCCTCTCGTAGGGGGTTCCGGTAACCCCCTCCGGCATTCCCGATAAATCCGAAACTTTTCCGGTATACTTCCGGTGTCCGAATATAGCCGTCCAATATATCAATCTTTATGTCTCGGACATTCCGAGACTCCTCGTCATGTCCGTGATCTCATCCGGGACTCCGAACTACCTTCGGTACATCAATAGTCAAAAACTCATAATACCGATCGTCATCAAACGTTAAGCGTGCGGACCCTACGGGTTCGAGAACTATGTAGACATGACCGAGACTAATCTCTGGTCAATAACCAATAGCGGAACCTGGATGTTCATATTGGCTCCTACATATTCTACGAAGATCTTTTATCGGTCAGAACCGCATAACAACATACGTTGTTCCTTTTGTCAAACGGTATGTTACTTGCCCGAGATTCGATCGTCGGTATCTTTATACCTAGTTCAATCTCGTTGCCGGCAAGTCTCTTTACTCGTTCCGTAACACATCATCTCGTGACTAACTCATTAGTCTTTTGCTTGCAAGGCTTATTAGGATGTGTGTTACCGAGAGGGCCCAGAGATATCTCTCCGACACTCGGAGTGACAAATCCCAATCTTGATCTATGCCAACACCACGAATACTTTCGGAGACACCTGTAGAGCATCTTTATGATCACCCAGTTACGTTGTGACGTTTGATAGCACACAAGGTGTTCCTACGGTATTCGGGAGTTGCATAATCTCATAGTCATAAGAACATGTATAAGTCATGAAGAAAGCAATAGCAGTTAAACTAAACGATCATAGTGCTATGCTAACGGATGGGTCTTGTCCATCACATCATTCTCCTAATGATGTGATCCCGTTGATCAAATGACAACCCATGTCTATGGCTAGGAAACATAACCATCTTTGATCAATGAGCTAGTCTAGTAGAGACATACTAGGGACATATTGTTTTGTCTATGTATCCACACATGTACTAAGTTTCCGGTTAATACAATTCTAGCATGAATAAAAGACATTTATCATGATATAAGGAAATACAAATAACATCTTTATTATTGCCTCTAGGGCATATTTCCTTCACCCTGAACTCGTGGAACAGGTCCTGGGATACGTATGCACGTACGTTTTGCGTACGGCGCATAGTCCACATCAGCGTAAACTGTCGATCGCGGGCAGGCCCGACCTGTTCATCTCGTGAAAACGAAGCTCTCGACCCTGGGAGGCTGGGACGGCGGCGCCGCTTGATGATCGCCGGCATGTCCAGCACATGAGCCCAGGACAGCGGAGGAACGAAGGGGATCGCAGCCGCATTCGACCCGCAGTGCTTTGCGGCGCCGGTGGTGGTGGGTGCCCCGATACGGCGGCGCCGACGTACGTTAGTCCATTTTATTCCACCATGGCCAGGCTTTTTTTGGTGAAGATGGCGTCATTTCCCACTGGATTAGGCAATGATTTGTGAGATGTTCTGTTTATGATCATTGTGCTGACCATGTGCCTACTAAATTTGTCTTTAAATTTGTAAACTAGTACTTACTATGTATTGTTCATCTTCAGATCTTATGTTGTACCTGTACTGGCAAAGGTTCAGTTCGAATCTATGTGTGTTCCGTTCATACATATTTTTGCAAAAACACTGATGTAGCTGTACTGGCCAGAAATCAGTCCTAAAGTTCACTTCATGTATGTGTTCTGTCAAAATTCAGTTATGCTCTACAGCTCTAGTACTCTACAAGGACATTGGATTGGAGTATATGTATGCATATCTGTCAGCAATCAGTGGAATATTTGTTGGTGTGACTGTACATGCACATTTTCAATCATACATTCAATCATATTTGTTGGTCTCATTTGTTTCTCTCACTATACGTGCACAATCTGTGGAAATGCAAATACATTCAGTCATAATACTTGGTCTCACTTCATATATTCAGTTAAATGCAGATACATGTTGGTCTCACTTCCATTAGAAAACAAGGATGGTTCACGAACATTGCAACACAAAATAGTTCACTTCCATTAGAAAACAAGGATGGTTCACGAACATTGCAACACAAAATAGTTCACTTCCATTAGAACAAGTTCACCTGACATGACAGCCAAGTTCAATACTCTAAGATACATAAAACTGGAATTAACATAGCCCATGTTCAGGAATTGCTCGGCTCCAACGACTGAACTGAATCCAACGGCGGCAACACTTCAATTTCATGGACACCTCCAGTCCAGAACACAGGTGCACTTGTCCGGCGTTCAGAAAGACAGCTACAGGTCATGCGGTGGGCACGCGACCTCGATGCAGACCTGGGACGGAAAGACGCCGCACCGCTTCTCGATGGCGGCCGTCCGGCGTAACCGTATTGCTGCCATCTCCGACCACCGTCGCCATCACCACGTGCACATGGTAGTGCTCCTCAAGCACATCCATGGACGGCGTCCACGCGAGGAGCACATGGCCCAAGCCGCGGTTCGAGCCACCGGCGGACGTGACAGGGAGACGCAACGGGAGGTGGAGAGGCGCCGAGGCCACCGTCGTCGATCGAACTGTCCGTCACGCTGGCGTTGCCCATCGTGCTCGATTCGGGAGTGCGATCTGGGAAGTGATTCTGGCTGTGTTTTGGGAAATTTGACCAGGGAGACGGTCAACTTTTTTACTGCGGGCCCTCTATCTATGATAACGTGGACGACGCGGCGTACGCAGAACGTATGTGCATTCGTATCCCAGGACTGGTGTCACGAGTTCACGGACCGTATTAACTTCGTATTTGCAAGTTTAGGGACCGTATTGAAGCAGTTTTGGAGTTTAGGGACTGTTTTGGTCCTGGCCAGCAACTTCAGGGATGGTTCATGCATTTTACTCGGAGTATGTACATCACCAAAGCTGGTTGGTTCCAATGGTTATCAACGCGCTCACAACCGCGGTAAGTCTCGAGTTTGATGCCACAACTCTCTAATTTTAGACATGAAACATCGTATCGACAGCAAATTCGACTGACAAAAGGCGCTCATTTTCTTCGCCTGATATATACACGGTAAATGTATGCCAACTGTTTTATACACCAACGGTCGACTGCCATTTACTAGCTGTTACACACAACATACACAATGCCCCGTATCACATTTGCCACGATCAAAACCTGAAGCAGAGGAACGCTACAATCTTTGCAGGTGAAAGAATTTTGATTTAGCTATATAATGAAACTGTGCGTGCTAACTAGCTCCGGCATGAACAGCTTTCACTTCGCCCTTGATGGAGCTCATGACGTTGGAAGCAATGGCGATGCTGCTCGTGATCACCGCCAGAGTGATCATCATCGCTGCCAATCCCTTGTCTTTCCTCTTCGCTATTCCGTGAACATCCCTGCAAAAGTTTTGAGGTGTCGGATCAGGCCAAGAAACAAGTTTTATGTGTACAAGCAAGTGATCAATGGCGCACCTGAGAACAATGGCGCCAGGGAAGATGAGCGATATGCAGACGGCGAACGTGGAGCCCGAGTACTGGAAGAGCGTCCAGATGCTGGGGATGGCGATGGCGAGCGCGTAGAGCACCGCCATGAGCACGGCCGTGAGCGCCACGAACCGGCGCGTGTCGGCGGCCAGCGGGCGGCGGCCCGGGAAGAGCAGCTCGTCGACGTTCACTCGGAGCGAGTAGTGGAGGAGCGGGAAGACGAGCACGAGGTGCAGCGCGTAGCTGAGGCGCGCCGCGTCGTTGAGCGCCTGCGGGACGCCGGAGCCGGAGCTGCGGTCGAAGTTGGCGAGCACGTCGGGCATGGTGGCGTCCCCGAACAGGAGGAAGCCGAAGAACCCCACCGCCGCGTAGATGGCGGCGCAGAGCACCAGCGAGATGCGCACCGCCGACTTCATGTCCGACGTCTTGCTCAGCTCCGCGCGGATGGGGTGCACTGCCAAGCCAGGACCGGTGAGCTGCACAGCCTCGAATATTTGAAAAAAGCTACTATGAAATACTCCCTCCGTAATAAGAATAGGGTACCGTTGAAGTGGAAGGTGAAGGCGACGACGATGACCGGGACGGCGGTGAAGAGCTCGAAGGGGGATGCGAGGGTGGAGAAGTCCGGCAGCATCCGCGGCATCTTCGCGGTGCCGGTGAAGACAGTGTACACCGCGATCCCCATCGTGATGAGCATGAAGACCGCCGCCAGAAGGATGGACACCGCCGATGTGTACCTCAGCGAATCTGCAAAATTTACAGTTAATCTTATTTTGACATTGTAACTCCGGATTTGCTAAAACTCATTCGAATGAGAAACTAATTGGTCTCATTCACTTTTTGGACCGTCCGATCTAGCCACGCGGTGATTCGTGCTTCGGTGGAGAGCTTCGTAGCGACAGGAGGCGCGGCCCATCTGTTGTCCCGCTCGCGGCCCCTTTTTTTTTGTCGCACGTTTTTTTTTCTCTTTTTTGTTTGACGAAGGCCACTTGCATTCTGGCCAGCACATTTTCCACGCAGAAGCCCAAGTACGCACGAAGCCCTGTCTAATCACCCCTTTTTTTCAGTCTGTGGTTGGCTTCTTCTTGGTGGCGGCTGAGACACGGGAGAGCCGCTGCACATTGCTCCAATATATCAGCGGCCTCCAGTACTGTAGTGTCATGCCCTTTCTTTGTTTTTTTTTGTTATGGGAATGCAGATCTTAACTTTTTTATTGATTCTTTTTGTTTTCTTCTACAACACATTTTTGTAATACCTTTTCCTTGTTCTAATTCATCCCAAGGTCATGTTTTTGTGTTTTCTCCGTATATGTTTTTTTTAGTTGCAACCGCCCCAACTCGAGCGCAACCGCAACTCAGCACACCCGCGCGCAATTGCAAGACATATAACGTGACCGCAACCGGGGGTCGTGGTGGAGCTTTTTTTTTGTTTTTTTTTGTAGT